>JAMJFZ010000242.1:52502500-53245000 GCA_026225945.1 Cricetomys ansorgei | reverse complement strand
AAAGAACCCCTTGCAGTGATTGGAGAGTTTGCCAGAAAAGCCTCCAAAGCCCATATTTCATCTTCCCCAAATGGCTGTAATACACAAGAAATAATCTGCCTCTTTCCCTGCTGAGAATCATTTGCTTGGTGTGTGCTCTGAATAAAAACGATACAGTAGGAAAAATGTCACCCTGCCTGTGCTAGCCAGCATGCCTCCAGCTTGCTCCCCAAGCTCTGCTCCTGACAAGCTGCTGATTGGAGAGTTCATGTGGCAGAGCTTTGACAGTTTTGAATCCTAATGCTAATGTCCTCCTCACGTGCATCATCCACTAAGAACATTAGACTATAAGCCCCACTCTTCAATTTTATTTTGTGGCTCCTGACTTTTTCTTCACTACATTTTAAAGCTCAGATGTGTAAACTGCTGCATATTCAGTTTTGAGCACCATGTGGACTTAGCCAGCACTGAGTTTTCCTTTGAAGCAAGCTGAAACAGCTGCGTGTCTACTCCACTAGCCAAGTGCATCCTGGAACGCACAGGAGACTAAGTTGTTCATCCTTGAAGTCTCCACTAGCACAGGGGCTAAGACCCTACCTCCTACCAACATCTGGAACGGGCAGGTAGACCATCAGATTCAACCCTACTGGTCTAAGATAACATAATCAAATAATCAAACATGACTTGAATGCTTCATGCATTCTCTTTCTCTCAAACTTTGCATTTTAATTAAGAATCTATTAGTGACTCTAAATTCAAAGTTCACCTTTTGGATTTCCACACTCAAAACCATGTGTACTTTTCCTCCATATTTCTTTTAAACATTTAGCAAAAATTTTAAGGGAAATTTCTTTTCCCAAAATTTTTGTAGGAAATGTTTTCTTTTATTTATAAAGAAATTTCTTTCCCTCCACACTTTTGCGCCACACATAGCCGATTGAGTAAGAAAAAGTGTGTAGACGTGAATTGAATTTTACATTCTGTAAAACTAATTTGGGTTTAGCTCAGCTTTACATGCATAAAGGGAGGGTGGGTTTTGGAACCTAAGAATAGGGTTAGAATTCAAGTTCCGCCACTGTGAGTGTGAAGGAAGTGCTAAACTGTGAGAGCAGAGGGAGGCATCAGCTCTTTCTTCTGATGAGACAAAATTAAACTTTGTATTCTTACACTTTCTCCACCATTCATGGACAATAGCTGCAGCCTACTGCAGGGCTATTGTAAAGATTGGAGATAATGCATAGAGGATTCATGGAGCAGGATACCATTTGCCACTTAGATCTTTTTGGTGGTGAGAAAATTGTGTCTTCATTTTAGAGAAGTTGCAATATGAGTTTAAATAAGTAGAATCTTAAACACACACACACATACATATAAACAAAGGAAAAAAATAACACACACAAACTTGCAAGCTCACATGTATTCACAACTCAGAATCTCCTGCTTCCAGCCCTACGAACTATAATTCTCAGAAACAGAAGGGGCATCAAGAAATCTGAAATGCTTGGCAAAATACTTGGCACCTTGCTCTACTGTCAATAGTAAAATTGTATGTATACAAGCTTTCTTTAGAGCAAGATGAGAAATGGATCCATGTCTTGTACCCCAAACATTTACCCTGTATGAAGAGGAACAGTATCTCCAGACCTTACACAGAAAGCTGCAGCCATCCAGCACTGAGCACTCAGGCTTTTGTTGTCTGCAGTCCCCAGAGCAAACATCCTTCATTCTTGTTCTTCTCTTGATACAAGCCAAATACTAAATCTTACTCTTGTCAAACGGCATGGCTACAAATAAATATGCACAGCATGGCCTCTCTGTGCCAACTGGCACGTTAGTGTAATCATTTTGCACAGTATGGCTTCCTTCAGCCCAAGGGCAATGAGCAACATTCAGCAACCAAGAGACAGGAAGCGTCTGGAGCAGGCCAAAGAGAATTGGAGAGGCAGACTGGACAGAGTTATCTAACGGACTGCCCCTCTCAACCTCACCACTGGCCACTCTTTCCTAAAGGATAAAATAACAGAAGAGTCCCTGGTAGAAAAGAGCCCTAGGAGAGAGCACACAACTTGAAATGCAGGAGTCACTGGGATGCTTGAAACACCTATGAGAGGCAACTTCCTGGTATGGAAGCGGTG
The DNA here is from genome assembly GCA_026225945.1 of Cricetomys ansorgei. Lineage (NCBI taxonomy): Eukaryota > Metazoa > Chordata > Mammalia > Rodentia > Nesomyidae > Cricetomys > Cricetomys ansorgei. The sequence goes on along the minus strand of JAMJFZ010000242.1, from coordinate 53,242,886 downwards.
CTGGCAAAAGTGAGACGTGGGGCAGATGTACAGATTGAACAAGCTCCAAAGATTACTGGGTAACAGCATTCTCCTTTCATGGGAATAATAGTTATAGGAGAGAGGCAGTTCTGGTTCCATTCCTTACTGAGTAGGGCATCTCAGGCAAATCATTTAGCTGCTGCTCTAAAATGTAGTTCACTATAAACTGTAAAGTAAAGAAAATATTCTCATATTGCATTGAAATATGCTCATGCAAAAAAATTTCATATATATGAAACATATATATAATATATATTCATATATATATATGAAACTTCCCAATATCCATATACTATACAGGGATGTCACTCTGTTCCTTTTCTTAGCAAATAAACAAACACACACACACACACACACACACACACACACACACACACACACACACACACACTTATCAGTCCCAAAGGCTAGCAGGTGGAAAAAGTTAGATACCTTTTTCCATAGACACCAAACACTAACCACATAATCTTTCTGGATTCTGACACTTAAAGCAGGACCTTATCATATTTGCACTACAACCAACTTATATATTTACCTAGCTAATTCCTCTATGCTAATCCCCTGTATTTACAATAGAAAATGAAAGCAGAACCCAGAATTAAGTACAATCAAATAAACATTAACTGTGTAACAGATATGCACCAGGTTTCCTAAGAGAGGCTGTGCTGGGTACAGAGAAAAATACATACTCCTTGGCCTTGGTTTAGCTTGCATTGTAGAAAAAGAAAGACATGAGAACAAATGACAGATGCAAAGGTGATGCCAGCCCTAGAGGGATACAGGGACTGTAGGTTCACAGAGAGGTTCCTTCTCCTCTTTTTCTTCTTCTCTTTCCTGTTCTTCTTCCTCTTCTTCCCCCTCCTTCTCCTCTTCCTCCTTTACCTTCTCCTCCTCTTCCTCCTCCTCCTTCTTCCTCTTCTTCCTTTTCCCCTTCTCCTCCTCCTCCTTCTTCTTCTCTCTCTGTCTCCCTGTCTTTGTATTTCTGTCACTATCTCTGTCTCTCTCTTACTCTAGCACATATAAAACATACACCAAATATGTCTGTACATAGTTCAGGGCAAGTTTCTAATCAGAGAAATCAAGTTTCTAATTCTAATCTAATGTTTGCGAATATTATAATTTGACTCTTTTACTAAAATAACAATATCAAGTATAAAATGCTACAAAAACTGATTTGGGTCTAAAGCCACAATGCCAATTTAATTATGTCAGAATTGCTCTAATTATCATGCCCCTCAAATTGTTTTGTTTTGTTTGTGCAAAAGTGCATGGTGTTTACTTTGTCTTGGGTTCTTTTTTCTCTTTAAAACAGATTAATTAGTGCTTCATAGGAAGAGCTTGCAGGACTCTTTCTGAATATGGAAGCCCATTATCATCACTCCCTTCTCCACGTCTTCCTTTGGGAGCACGAGTCACTCATGATACAGACTCAGCACAAGAATAGAAGACAACGGAGAGAAGAGAAGCCAGGGATGGGGAAGTCCACACCCTCTGTCCCCACTGTCATCAGCTCTTACAATTCTTCACGGCATGAGGCATCTAAGAGGTTCACTGAGGCCTACTCCCTGAAGGCTGAAAAGCAGTCATGACAAGATGACAAGACTGCGTGTTTGAAGATGTAATTATTAAAATGGCCCCTCAAAACATGAGTGGACAATCAATTTTAAGACTGGGTCATCATTGTTTCAGACAGAGGTTAGTCAAATGTGGAAACACATGTTCTCTTGAGCTGGGTTGAAATGACATTATTAAGCCAACTACGTAAGCTCCCTTCCCCCATGTCCTCAGGACTCGATGCCAGAAAATTCTAAAATGAGCTCATGTTCTACAGAAGTCTGTACAGGTCACACTTCCCCCTGACAAATGGAGAGCAATTTCAATTCTATTTTTTTAAAATCCCAAATGAAACTAAATAAAGAATTACTAAAATCTCTATTCAAATAAAGCTGCTATATGCACAGAGACCACTAGTCCTGCTTCTACTCATGGGAGTAGAGAGCACTTTATTTAAATGAATATTAACGCACAATGATCGTATTATCATTGTGTATCCAAATTTCATTGATATATTTTAAAAATCATCCCAATTTAAGCCAATGCCACAGGAAAACAAAACTTCAGAAAAACGAATGGCAGAAGAAAGGGGACCTCACACACACAGAAGGGGCTTCCCACGCAGAGTGGGACTTACGTACCTTGTTGTGCATTATACTCATACATGTGAATGCTAATAGAAACAATAAAATGATTTAAATGTGATGGTGCGCAATTCTTAATCTTCTAAAAATCATTTCTCATCATTATTATAAAATAATTATGTACCATTTTTTTTGTTTGAGGAGAACATTAGGAAAAAATGTTAACTCTAACAAAAGGAAAGTTGATTGTATACATTTTGATTTATATGTATACAGATAGTGTATTTTTGCATAAAGTCATTATTATATATCATGTTAACTTTTTTATGATTAGGTACTATGCTTTCATCATCTAAAACCCATAAGAAAACACTCATTTCAAGTCTCCTGGCAAACACCATCCTTCCACAGAGCAGCACTTTTGCCATGGTTCTTGCTTGGGGCTTTTGGAGCAGGTTCTTGATTTGTTTTAATGTTTTTGGAACACTTTGCTTTGACTTTTTTTTCTGAGACAGAGTCTCACTATGTGGCCCTGGCTTGTCTAGAACTCTCTGTGTAGAGTAGACTAACCTCAAACTCACAGAGATCTGTCTGCCTTTGCCTCCCAAGTGCTGGGATTAAAGACTTGTGCCACCATGCCAGGCCATTGCCATGTTTTAATGAACTCTAAGAGATAGTTCATGACTGTTAAAGTAGACAGGTCCCGGATTGCTATCACAATCTGTGCCTTTGCTTACTAAACTCAACAATATTGCTTAACAAATATTATATCTACTACATTATGCTATCTTGTGTTTTAGGTACACAAGAATCCATTTAGTACATGTTCCACCATCTCCTTGACTAGTCACTACCTAGGTTCCCGCCAGTCTTTTGCATTAGAGATGGAGGGCTGAGTTACCTTACACACTTTCATTACACATGTCTGTGCATACCTAGATGAAATTCCTATATGTGGAATTTCTGGATCAGAATGTATGCAATGATAAATTGGACCAATAGCTCCAAATTGCCGTCAATTAAGATGATATCATTCCTATACCATTATTGCATGAATACCCATTTCCCCCTCAGCCAGGTCAATAGTGTTATAAAATACTATCATCTTTGAAACATTAAATTTAAAAATGATAGACCAGGTCCAGGAAAGGTGGTTGGCCCATGCCTGTAATATCAGCACTTGGGAGGCTGAGTCAGAAGGATACAGAGTTCACATTCAGTTTGGGCTGCATAAGAAGACCTTGCTTCAAAAATTCTTTTAAAGGGTACATCAATGTCTGCTTAATTTGATATTTTTTTAATTTTAATTGTGATAGAGCATATTTCTGAAGGTCTAAGACCTGTTAGACTTTCCTCTGAAATGATAACCTCACTGTATTAGGAACAAAAATGGGAACCTTCAAGTTCAGACAATTTTAGTATCCTTTCAGGGTTGATAATAAACATTACAGTCAGGAGCTAATATTTTCATAAAGGAGTATGGAGCGTGAATGTATATGGAATTGGGAATTATGAAAGTATGGAATATCTATTTTCAGAAAACACAGTGTTTTTAAAGTTATATTTTGCAAGCATTTTGTTACCAGGTGTCACAAGAAAATTTCAGATTATAAAATGTTTTTAAACAAATGAAAAAGGTTCAAACTTGCTAGAAAATGCAAATCAAAACTACCCCGAAATTCCATTTAACCCGTCAGAGGGGAGTCATTAAGAAAACAAATAAAATACTTGCTTGTATGAATATAGAGAAAACAAACTTTTAGACACAGCTAATGAGAATGTAAACTAGCCCAGCTATTGCAGATATTAGTATAGGAATTTCTCAAACAGACAAAAAATAATAAAACCCCCAAACTTTTAAAAGTAGAACTACATATGACCCATCTATGCCACTCCTGGATGTTTACCCAAAGGGCTCCAAATGAACATATCACAGAGACACTTTCAAATCAATGTTAGCTGTAGCACTATGCACTGGTAGCTAAACTACGGAACCAACCCTCATGTCTGTCAACAAAGCAATGGGTAAAAACATATGGTGTGTATATATACATAGTGGAATTATTTTCAGTAATGAAGAAGATATGAAGTCATGTTGTTTTCAGAAAACTGAATACAGCTGGAGATAATCAAATTAATGTGACCTCAGAAAGACAAATATTCTATGTTTTCTCGCATTTGCGAATCATAAACTTTATGTAGATATATATAATCATATATATATATATATATATATATATATATATATATATACACACACACACATATATATATATAAGCAAAAAATCATCCAGGGGAACAAAAGAGGTGGAGAGAAGGACACAGGTGAATGAGGGTGGAGTTAGCAAGGTGTGTAAGGGGAATATGTTCAAAGATCATTATAAATACTTTCATGAAAGTAGCTTTATAAGTATTGATAAAAATAAATAATCTTGAAATGAGAATGAGAATCAGTAATGAGCAAAGTGATGTTTAAGCATAATGTGTTTGTGAAGTTCAGAAACCACACGCTGTGAGTTGCATTTCTCAGAAGATCTTGTGTTGTGGAATAAAATGTCACAGATAGATTGGTTACTATCTCATTGTATAATAAGATACATTTTATTGGGTTAGAAAGATGAGCTAGCACCTGTTGACTTACTTCTGTAGTTCCTTGTTTCCCAAGACCATCTTTTTCTCACAGCTCTGCAATGCCATAGGCCCGCAAACTGTTCTGTAGGCTTGTAGATGCCACTTTAAAGGCAAATTAAAAGTTCACTAATGGTTAAGTAAATGTTTAAATGCTTCCTAATGTATCAGGCAATTAATTTAAGTTCTTAATTATAAAACAATATGTCATATCAATGTATTTGAAATAATTAGTATATGTTACTTATTTGATAGTCTCATTAATTTCCCAGGAAGTTATTTCTTTATTGTCAAAGTAACAGTATTTTTTCAACACTTAATTTCTGTTCTTCAAGATCAAACCATTATTTAATGGTGGGTGTAAACTTGAATGAAGTTAATACTTAATTCAAAGACACCCATGTCTAAAAGAATGTCTAAGAACACATTCATCTGTAGAAATTTAAAATGTTCTTTATGTATGGACCACTTGAAGGCATTGTAGGTGTGGATTGTGCATGCATTGCTGGAAATTAATCATGAATGGCATGAAGAGTGGGCATAAGTTCAACATTTCATATGTGTGCACACACAATTTTCTTTTAAAAAAAAAGTATCATGTATCTGTGTTAATGTGAGAATTTCTTTAAAGTCCAGAAGAGTACAAATGGGAATAATATTACTACCAAACAAAGACAATTGCTGTTTCACATCAGCTTTAAAATTTGCATGCTTAGTAGAGTTATAGCCATTTCATATTTATAAAGGATGAATGCTCCTTCTAAATGGCTATTGTGAAAAGAATGGGTCCAGAAAGGGATTTAGCAATATGACCCAACTCAGACATATAAGTTATCAGGTACATGTGTTGGAATACAGTTCCTGATGTAATAAATAGTGTCATCTTAACTTTTGTTCTGGGCATTATCTCATAGCTTCTATCCAATTAACAAGTATTTTGTAAAATATGATTATAATTAAGAATGTTTTACATTTTAGTGCTATCATAATAATATATTAAAGATGATTATGTATAAATGTTTCCTTTACTTCTAATTATTTTCATGTGACTTTAATGGGTATAAAATGATCAGGTCAAAAGATTTGAATATGTCATGAAGAGATGGCTCAGTTGCTTATGTGCATGTTGAGCAAGCATGATAATCTGAGTTTACATCCCCAATACCCATGTGCGAAGCTGGGAGCCATGGTGCACATCTGTAATCTTAGCACCACAGAAGCTGAGAGAGAATCCCTGGGCATGCTGGCTATGCAGTGCAGCTGAACAAATATATCAAATTATTTAAGTTTGTAGCAATTTCGACTCCCACAAGTACAACTTTACACTCCTCAAAAACATTGCATGGCAGCATACAACCATTCTTTAACTGACATAAGAAAAATACCACATTCATAAAACTAGCTTTCTGGAGGAATGTCTCTTCTTCAGTTGAAATGTTTATGAGGTGATTATCAATTCCCAGGGAATTGTAAGAAGTAATACAGAAAAGGCCTGAGTACACCATCGAATTTCAAAACTGAAAAACTAAGGCAGTGTATTACAGTGCATGTGATTCACTCATCTCCTTAGTTTGAACTGTGTGCAAACAGTCTGCTCAATTCTGCCACATGTTGAGGTTAGGAAGAAGCTAAGCAGTTTTTTCATCACAAAAATAGCTTGTGCTGACCATCCATAGCCACATTCTCCCCTCTTCTTCCCATTGTACCAACCAATCACTAGTACCTAGAAATGATTAACAGGGTCTCTACTTCAGAAATTTTGTCATTTAAAAGATTATAGACATGGATCCATATAGTCTATACTCTTCTGGGACTGGCATTTTTTATTCAGCACAGTTTCATTCAGTAGTGGCATTTATTAACAGTTGATTTACTTTTATTACATGGTAGTGTGTGTTTCTGGCATCTGCTGAAGGGCACACAGGTTGCTACCAGTGTAGCTAATACAGAAAAACCTTCTGTGAATAACAGTATGCACGTTTTGTGTAAACATAGTTTTCATTTCTTTGAAACTAAACTCCAGAATCCAATAGAAATGCTTTATGATAATTTAATGTTTTGTTTAATAAAAACTGTCAAGCTATATTCACACACATATAGATCATAGAGATAGACAGACAGACAGACAGACAGACAGATAGAAAATAGCTGCACTATTTTACTTTTCCACCAGAAAAATTTGACGGAATTTTTTCGACTTTCTTGCCTGCATTTTGCTTTTATAGCTTTTTCCTTTGGTCATTCTGGTATGTGTTGCACTGACTAATGTTCTGTATCAACTCAAATGAACTGTAAGGTGCCCAGACATTTGGGAAAACATTATTCTGGGTATCTGTGAGAATAATTTTAGGTAAGATTATCTTTGAACTGGGAGGCATATTGCCTTCCATAATGCATATAGGTCTCATCTGATCAGTCACGAGGCATAAAGGAGGACCCTTTCACCCATTAGGGGACCTCCTACCTGGCTGGCTCATGCTTCAGAATCAGGATTTTTCCTGCCTCTGTCCTGATACTGAAAAATAAACTAGAGATTTTTCTAGCTCTCAGGCTTCCTAGCAGTTAAGCTAGAGCTATACAATTAGGTCTTGAACTTGACTAACACCTTTGGTTTTCCTATACTTTCCTTTCTCAGTCTCTCTCTCTCTCTCTCTCTCTCTCTCTCTCTCTCTCTCTCTCTCTCTCTCTCTCTCCCTCTCTCTCTTTCTCTCTCTCTCTTTCTCTCTCTCACTGTGTCTCTAGCACACATACACACACAGTTGGTTCTGTTTCTTTGGAGAGCCCTTAGGGCCGTGATGGGAAGATAGTTTTATTACCTTTATTGGTCATAGACTGCAGAAATAAGAACCAGAGATTGATATTTTCTTGACAATAATTTGATGAATGATCTTGAGTGAGTTATTTTATCTATCTCTGGTATGATTTCTATAAATCAGAAATTCTTTAATGATCCTTTTAATTTTAACTTTATGAGAATATACTTACAGACTTCCAAGGCTGATCAGGAAAATTTAGAATCTAAGCAGAATTTGTGAATTATTTCTAACAGAAAAAGAATTAATTTGCTGAGTAAGGAATGATTTTTCTAGAGAGCTAGAAAAGCTCCTGAATATAAGATGTAAGAAGGAAAGCAATAGAGAGGACATCAAATGTCAACCTCCAGTTGGGGTATATTCACCACCTTCCCTCATGGATACACAATGCATGCCTCCCTCTGTGTGTCCGTCTCTCTCTCTCTCTGTCCATCTCTCTCTCTCTCTGTCCATCTCTCTCTCTGTTCCTCTCTCTCTCTTTCTCTCTCTCCCTCACATACACACACACACAAACACACACACACACACACAGGCGTGCACACACACACACATGCACACACAGAGGCACACACATGATTTCTTGAATATTTGAGGGATAGTGTCAGGGCATGGAGAGCTGGGGTCTTCTCATACTGTGTGAGACATCCACCAGTGAACAGAATCCTAACACCTCAGGACTTCAGCTCCAGGGATATCTATTCCACGAACTTACTTGTTTTATAACCAGCCTGATCCATTTCGGCCTCAATGTTGTGAAAGAACACAACTCATAGTCCCCCTGGAGAGCAATAGGAACAAATTAACCGATATTTACCAAATCATCTGAAAGTGAACTGAGCTGAATGGCTTCACACATCTATTTCCTCCGGGGACTCTAGATTGCACTTACTACAAGGTACAAGTGGTTCCTTCTCCTTGAAAAGTTGTGATTTTCTTGGGGAAAAAAAAAGTGAGCAGTAATAGAAAAGCAGAGCCTGCCTTCAAACTCCACTTGGAGGTTTAACTGACCACACATATTTTTCTTACTAAGTCATCACCCTGTGAGATTTCTCTTGTCTGTGAGGGGAAAAAAAAGAAAAGATTCTGAATAATAAAAAACATCGACCAGAAGTTGACCAAAGCATTCTCTTTTACCGTCAATAAGTAAATACCAGCACATTTTGTTACTATCCTGTTTCAAGACCCAAGATGTGAAGGTAATAATATTAGTTGGTTTTTATTAGCTCTCCTATAGTCTCTCTCCCGTGGCATAGTGGGCATAAGTAAGGTGTGGGATGCTTTCACTGATGCACAGTTAGTTCTCAGACACTATTAAACATTTCAGAATCTTAGAATGTTTACCATTGTAAATATCTGCAGAGCATTTTATTACTAGCAAGTCTCTTCTTAACTATTTTAGTTCCTTTAGTTCCCAACAAAACTCAAGTGAGAACCATCATCCCTTTTTTAAAATTAAGACAAATAAGGTTTGAAAATGTACTCATTTCCCAGAACTAGCATGACAAATGCCACAAATCGGACATCTTCAAAACAACAAAAATGTATTCTATCTCACTCATAGAAAAAGACAAATATGAAACAAATGCTGGTAGAGTTGATTCCCTTAACCTAGAGGCCCTGAAGGAGAATCTGTTTTGTACCCAGCTTCTGGCTTCTGGAGATTTCTGCATGTTCCTGGTGCCCCTGGCTTGTGGGCACATCGCTCAAATCTCTGTCTTCATCTTCACGTTGTGTTTTCTCTGTGTCCTTTTCTTCCAAGTGCACCAGTCAAGGAATGTAGAGCTAACACCAACCCACTGTGGTAAAACCCTATCCCAAACAAGAGCATGTGTTTAGGTTATGAGTGAATGTGAATTTTGTGAGACCAGAACTCACTACTAGAGAAGGGTTGATCAATTTCAAACTATTCACTGGATAATAAATCACTGAATGAAGACTCAAAGCATCTTTTTCTAACTCCCATCTAAATCATTTCATAGGTTTGATCTTCTGGGTATATACTGGCATCGTTATGCTTCCACCTTGGGAAAGAGTCCCTGCCTGCCTCATTCAATAGCTTCCAAGTTAGAGCAATATGATGGCTGTACTTGGTTGTCAACTTGACTGCATCTGGAATGAGCTAGAATCCAGAAATGGCAAGCACATCTGTGAGGGATTTTGTACTTGGTTTGAAGTGGGTGAATTCACTTCTAGTCCAGACCTTTGAGGTAGGAAGACATACACCTTTGATGTGGCTCTTGAGGCTGGAAGACAATCCTTCAATATGGGTCATGCCTTCTGCTGAAAGTCTATATGAGGACGGAGAAGAAGAAAGCTTTTGCTCTTTGCCTGTTTGCACTTGCCTTGCTAGCACATTCATTTCTTCACTGGCATTGGAGTCTACTTTGTTGGGATACAGAATACCAGCTGAGACATCCAGCCTTATGAGTCTAAGCAACTACTAGCCCCTTGGACTTCCCATCATGGCTAGCCATTTCTGGATTTACTGGGCTGTAGCCTTTAAGTTATTCCAATGACTTCTCTTTCTATGTAGAGAGAAACTCATTGCATAAGTTCTGTTACCCTAGAGAACCCTAGTTAATACAAGCATTAACTCAGAATTAAGCATGGTGACTGTTACCTATGGCGACAGGTGATGGCCTCTGTCAGTGGCTTCTCTTATGACCCAGCATCACTTTCTGCACCCATATGTTCAGTCAATATGAATTCTATGAATCTCTTTCATCTACCAGAGAACACTTTACATTCTTGTTTCTTTTCCTACAGTGAGAAGACTTTCCTTCAGTCTAGATGTGCATACTCATAATTTAAGTGTAAATTCATGTCTAATGGCCCAGAGCAGATACAAATCCCTATCACCCTATTTCCTGTCACACTTTTGTAAGCTGATTCTAATCAACATCTAATTTTTGTCATAGTTTTTTCTCCTCCATTTCCCCTTTCTTTCTGTTTTTCTTTCCTACCCCCTTTCCTTCTTTCTTTCTATAAATTCATACTATACACATTTTTAATATTTGAAAACTGGGCCTGTACTAATCATGCATGGACTGTTATAATCACTGTTCCCCAAACAATTCAACAATGCAACTATTTATATAACATGTAGATTGTAGGAAGATTTATAAGTAACCAAAAGACTACATAAAACAGAGCAGAATTCATGGCTGATTATGTACAAACACCATGTCATCTTGTACAAGGAGATTTGTGTAACTAAAGCTGTTGGTTCTGCAAATGTCCTGGAAATGATGTTTCGTGCATACTGGGGCAACAGTATGCTCATGTGAATATATGTGTGTGTGTATATGTATATATATATATATATATATATATATATATATATATATATATATATATCCTCAGACATGGAAACTAATGTCTTAGGAAGGGTCATTGTGTCCCTCTTCTGAGTGTCTATAACAGTAAACTTTATGAGAATGATGACCGATGAATCCTTGAAACATGATGTCATACATTTAAATATTAGAAATATTTAAAAAATAAGAAATTGAGATTTCTTCAGCACATTGATATATTTGCAAAGCAAAACATTATGAAGACTTGAAAGAATAACTGATTTTAAGTATAAGGTCACAGTTAATATACGAGTGTGTGTGGTGCTTGCGTGCAGATACGTGTGCTCTATATTGAGTGTTTCCTCAAGACATCTGCAGCCATGCAGCTTTTACAGAAGGGCTGGAGGCCTTGTGCTTGCACACTGAGCACTTTGCTGGTAGGGTCATCTCCTTAGCCCAGAGAATTATTTCTTAAACGACATAATCTAATAATACAATCACAAATAATTACAAAATGCCCTCACAGTTTAAAAATTAGTCAAATGGTTTATTTTTATGAGATGTCCAAAGCACCCGAGCCCATGTTTCAGCATGTTCAAGGCTTGAACTTTTCCTGTTATTAGTTACATAAGGCTATCCATTTTGTTTTTCAAAACATTTTAATTGAAATACAATTTTAACACTTCCTCCTTTCCCTTTCTTCTCTCCAACACTTCCTATGTTCCCCTACTCTCAAATTAATGGCATACTAATACTAATACTAATACTAATACTAATACTAATACTAATACTAATACTAATGCTAATGCAAATGCTAATGCTAATGCTAATCCTCATACTAATACTAGTACTGTACTAGTATTAGTACTATTGGTGTGTGTGTTTGGGCAGAAATACATAACACAACCTGATAAGTCTGTTTTTGTTGTTTATGTTGAACATTTTTTCAAGTACATTTTCTAACTCTTCCTCTAAACTAAACCTTCTTGTATTGAAGAACATCATTATGAGGTTCAGTCCTTGACAGAGAGAGAGAGAGAGAGAGAGAGAGAGAGATGTCTGGAGGGAGAGGTCTATCTATGTATGAAAAATTTTATATATGTATGCATATGTTTGATACAGCATTACTTCTTTATTTAGGTACAACCTAATAAAGCTCTATTGATTTTGACATACAATTTTATATACCTTCATAACTTGGCAATTAATCCCTTAAGTGTACTAACATCTAGCATTACTAGACCTTAATGTACTTTACAATTTCCTGAGGCTGTGGATACACTAAGTTAGGAAGCAAATGAAACAATGGATGTTTTATATCGTTTGAGCAAATCAATTGATTCTTTAAGAACTTTTTTGTTGCACATTTTTTTCTTTCAGTTTTTTTAATGTACTGGGGATCTTGTTTATTGGAAGTAGAAGTTTATCATGTACTGATACGGAGTAGATGGCTTCTCTACTGAACTTGTATAAAGAAGTGACCCTGTTTCAATCGATGGCATCACACAATCCCACAACAAGACCTTAAAGGACATCTAGTCATCAGGTCTTAATTGTCAGTGTCAACTGCAAAGTATACTATAATTTGACCCTAGAACTTCAGAACGCCAAACAGGCTTCTCTCTGTTCACAAATTCAGTCAAGTGATAGTAACTATGGAACAGTGCATTGTGGGATATTTAAGACTGAGCTTGGGAGCTCAGGGTTAAATAGCATCTACTTGTCACATGTTCACATGCCACAAGTGACCAGTGAGCACTAGTAGAGACAAAATAGAAGCAGAACAGTTTCACTACTGTAAGAAGTTCTCTCAGGAAAAATGGCTAGTAGTTCAAAAGTCTATATAAAGCATCCACATTTCCCCATGGTGAAATATGCTCGAAACTCTCAGAAAATGGGCTCATGAGTATTCCAGGTGACATATCACATTTTATTTCTTTTGCCTGCCCCCCTCATAAATCAAATACTGGTCTCATAAATGTGTGAGTATATGGTGTTTGTGTTTATGCATGTGTGTTTGTGTTTGTGTGTGTGTGTTAGTGTATGAGAGAGAGAGATGGAGGGAGAGAGGGAGGAGAGAGGGAGGGAAAGGGAGATGAGGAGTGTCATATACATTAGCTACTTTGCCTGTTGAATCTTCCTCTGCCCAAATGTGAGTTAGCCACTTTGGGCAACATGGTGACTTCATGGGACTTTGTACTAATGGTCCAGGTGCTAAGCAGAACTACAAGGATATCATCAAATGTTCCCATTCTAAAAATTAATGCTTGCATAATTTCAAATTAACAACAGTAATGGACATTAGAACATATCCAGGCTGGCCATGGAGCTAGGAAGGAGAACAAGAATACAGACATGAACAGCGAAGAAAGGGTTACTGACTAGAGAAAGAAGACAGAGGCTTCACAGAATCACCTAGGAAACCACCTTTCGCCTGATCATTATCATAAGCAGTCAGCACTCCAAGCAACGGATAACTAAGAACACAGCTGGTGAACAGCAGCTTCCATTATCTTTCCATTGCCTCCCTCCCGCTTCTGCCCCTCTGGAGAAGGCAATGGCTGTCTTGCTACATTCTGACAGTGCTTTTGACTGTTCTGTAATGACTTCAGCAGTGCTAAGTTCCCATTGCTTTCTTCTGAGGAAGCCTCTCCCTTGGCCACCAGTGTTTGGGCTGCCTGGTACTTCTGTTAACACTTTCAGTCCTATTGCCTTTCAGCTTAAATACAACTGTAAGTGCTCAGAGGAAAACAACACTGTCATAGCTCTCTCTGTGGCTCATTACAGTTCTTCACATGGAGCCCTGAATCTTGGGATGTCATTACCTCAATGTTATTACCCACGCATGGACATTGCATTCTGGCTCTGGAACCTGGTTATCTGTTAAGCTTCCCCTCGGCAACTGCAGCCTGCTAACCGTACCCCCCACAGGGGGTGGACAACCTTGTCCTAAGTCAGTTTACTTCCTCTCTTAAATGGAGCTGATTGTATCCTTTTAGAGTCATCTTTTAGCCCAGATTCTAATACAAGGTAAATATGCATAATAGTAATAAATATTGTTGGGAATGCTAAATGAACAGAGATCAAGTTTAACCACCAAGGTTATCCTCTTGATAACAGAGATTTTAGAGATAGGAGAACTTAAACAAACATCTTAAAATCAGGACATTGATAAGCATACAGGAGACAGCTCTTGCTCATGTTCTCAGGCTATTCAATGATGGGGGCTAGGACAGACTCCTCAGTAGAAGGTTTTCCGTTTGATCTCCTCTTTGCTAAGATGCTCTGATGTACACAGCATTCTGTTGTCTTTGCATGGTGGCCAACTGTCAGGCCAAAAGTCCTCTTTATTGTACCAACAACACAAAACTCAGCAGCAGATACAGACTGGGTCTTGTCACGCCATCATTGTCAGACAATGACCACACACGCTGGGAAGCCTGCCTTTCAGATATGCAGCTTCACAGGTCACTCTGAGTGTTAAGGGTATTGTCATTTTTCACAGTATTGATCTAAGAATGAGCATTAGCACATCAACAGAATTCAACATTCCTTTCTAAGGAATGCTAACAAAAGCACTTTATCCATCTCTATATATGTATGTTATATAAACAGATTGTATAGCACACAATGTATATTTTACTCTGTATAGCACCTCGAAGTGCAAGCCCAGCTTTTAACATTTGCTTCTGAAATTATTTCTGGGGGTCAGAACTATGAGATTTCCATAGCAGAGGAGAAATAATCCCTGAAACTGGCATTTTTCAAACCTCTACCCCTGAACTAGGAAGTGCTAATACAGCAAACCTTGGGAGTTCTGCTCTGCCTCAAGGCACTGCCCAGGACACTAGACACTCAGGCAAGCATATCCTTAGCACTTCTTAGCTGAGCCATGCATACATGACTAGACAATTTCAGAGACACTGGCAGTAAATCTGGTTACACCTAGTACTTGCAGGGAGTAAACTACTGAGAAAATTTATGGCAGGTAACTCATGAAGCATTCCAGTAGTAGCATCAAAATATGCACCGTCCAAGTGCTATTTATTCACCGATTCCTCTTTTCATTTAACAACTCTTCTGTTGTCCATCAACCTCAAGAATTATACTTGTTGCAGAGCCTACAATTAGAATCCCTAGAAGCTTATATTTTATAGGTGTGTGTGTGTGTGTGTGTGTGTGTGTTGTGAGAGAGAGAGAGAGAGAGAGAGAGAGAGAGAGAGAGATGTCAGCTTCAATTGAAATGCAAGAAGAGAGAGAGAAAGAGATGTCAGCTTTAATTGAAATGCAAGAACGTTGAATACCACTACTGAAAAAAATCTTATACATCACTAGAAACAATTTTTTTTAACTATAAAACTCAGTAGAGGAGCATTTGAAAAGAATCTCGAAATGTGTAAGAGGAAGAAATAATAAAGACTGTGAGCATGAATGCTGCCACATTTATTGGAAAATAATTATTGATAGAAATCTTGATAAATATATATAACTGTTATTAGCCTTAAATTCCAAGAAGCTCCATCTGAAAATTAATGGTGTAATAATTTTCACCAGGAGCCTGAGGTTCGGGAAGAGAAGAAGCTTGCTAAGAAAGAGAAGAGTTGAATTCTAGAGTGGAAGCTTGCCTCAGTCACATGTCTTACCTAGTATAACATGTGGCTGGCTCTTACAGCTTATTAAGTTGGAATTAAATGACTTCACATCTTTATAGTAATATGCCCTTCTGGACTAAGTTGTATACTATGGAAATAGGACTTAGGATCAGTATCCAGTTTGGTTCTAGTCTACAGCACAATGTTGACCAACATAAAAGTTCAATTACAACCATTAAATACAATTCATTTTTTCCATCCCACAAGGCATCATTTAATATCACTACATTTATCAAATTAATACATAATCTTATCTTAGCTGTAGAAAAAGCCTTATTCTTCTTATATTTAGGCAAAATTATTAGTAAATACTAATGAATTGTGTAAAACTTTAACAGAATGAAAAGCATCTAAACAACTAATTATCCTGGAGTGGGAGGAAGGAGGGGAAGATTTCATTAAAATATGACCTGTAGCTTCATTCACCCTATAAAGAAAGTTAAATGCCAGCTCCTTTCAGAATTACAGCCATTATATCCTAATAGTGAGGTACCTACTGGGAAATAACAGAGGGAATAATAAACAATATAGCTCTTAGCATTGGATAATACATTTTGTTCACAGATTTGAAAGTTCTTCAGAAGTATTAAATAATTAAGTTTAGCCACATGCCCATAAAGTAGGCATTAAGTTCTTTGTTTTATACATGTGTTCATTTATTATGAGTTACAACCCACATTTGTGCAAGTATTTGAATAAGAAAAATTACACTGAAATATACTATTTGCTGATCCACTGGGAAGTGCAGCGATAACATGGCTGTATCCCTTAGGAGTCCATGAAATAATACCCATTCAATATACATGATTTGATACTGAGAAACCTGAGAATCAAAGAATGTCTAACCCATCAAGACACAGACATCAGCCCATGGCCACTGATGCACATTAACCTCTATGCAGCAGCAGAAGCAACAGTAAAAGTTACATAAGAAACCATACACTAAAGAAGTATTTGCAAACAATATATATGATGCGAGGCTAACATACAAAATTTATAAAGCACTCATGCAATTCAATAAGGGAAACAATTCACTTTAAAATAGGCAAAGAGCCTAACTAGATTTTGTTTAATACACAAGTAACCAAGAGCTATGTGAAGAAGTGTTCAACCTTCCTACTCATCATAGAAAGGCAAGTCAAAACCACAGTAAGGTATCACCATCCATCAATTAAAACTTAACAAAAGCTAGTAAATAACATGTATTGGCAAGGAAGTGAAGAAGGAAACCTGGACATTCTTGGTTGGAATGTGGACTGGCAAAGCCATTACAGAAAACAAACAGCAAGGACTTCATCAAGAAATTTAAAGTTGAATAGTCATAACACCTAGTAATCCTGCTTTTAGACATGTGTCCAACAAAATGCAATGCCCGCATTGTAAAGAAATCCAGTAATAGTGATGTAGTGGCACACACCTTTAGTCCCAGCACTCAGGAGGCAGAGACAGGTGGCTATCTGAGTTTAAGGCCAGTCTGGTGTGCAGAGTGAGTTCTTGGACAGCCAGAGATAAACAGAGAAACCCTATCCCAAACAAAACGAAGAAGGAGAAGGAGAGGGAGAGGGAAAGGGAGAGGGCGACATAGATATATGATGATGATGATAGATGATAGATAGATAGATAGATAGATAGATAGATAGATAGATAGATGATAGAGGAAGAAATGAAGGGAAGAGGGAAGGAAGGAGGAAGGGAAGGAAGGAGGGAGGGAGGGAGGGAGGAGGGAAGGAAGGAAGGAAAGAAGGAGGGAGGGAGGGAGGGAGGAGGGAAGGAGGGAAGGAGGGAGGGAGGGGGAGGGAGGGAGGAAGGAAGGGAGGGAGGGAGGGGAAGGACAGAAGGAAGGAATCTGTACTCTCCTACAAATTCAGTATTCACAATAGCCAAGATATGGAAAGAACCCAAGCAGCTGCTGATGCATAAATGGATGTAGAAATTGCTACTTAGACCTATCTGTAACTGTATCATTCATCCTTTAAGAGGAGAGTCTGACACTTCCTACAACCTAAATGGAAACTGAGGACAATAAATGAGAATAAACCAAACAAAAAGAACCATACTGCATAATACTTATATTTGGAATTATGTGAGATTGTTTATTTTTTTCAAACACTAATTTTATAGAAACAGAATAAGTGTGGCTATCAAGTACAGGGAGGAGAGACAGGCTGTGGCAGGATATAAGTCAAGAGTTATAAGGTGATAGAATAGTGGGTAAAAAGATCACTGGATCTAGGGATCTAATGCTCAACCTGAAGAGTCACTTTAATCCAATTCCATCGAGTCTGAGATTCTTGCTAAATGAATAGATTTAGCTGCTCTCACACAAAACTAACTGACAATGTGGGAAACTATGTGAGATGATAGGTATGTTAATTTTAAACATTCTATTATATGTGTGTAACCTATAATACTATGTTTTTTAAAGTATGAATAATAAAATACTCTCTTCAAAATTTTCAGGGTTGGCAAAACGGCTCAGTAGGGAGAATCAATGAAGGCTCCTGTGATACCACCAAATGTCATTTCCTCTAATTTCATTAAGAAACAAGACCTAGAAGGCAGTAAGTCCCACTCACCCTCACAGGCAATGATGCCCACTCACCTTCATAGTCAGGCAAGTCTTATACAGAACAGGTAGAAAACACTGGTGGACATAAATTTTGGCTGGGAAACTTTAGTTTACTTTCACAAAAAAATTGTTCTAAATTAGTCATTCAAATCTAGCCCGTAGCTTTTTTTTAACCATTTAAGTTGAAAGTGATTTTCATAGGTTTAAATAATATAAAATAGGGAAAAGAATAATATTTGGGAGTAAGGTTGGGACAGGAGCTCACTGCATAGCTTGGGTTTGTCTGAAAACTATATCGCCCAAGTTTACCTTAGATTCAACTTTCGTGTGCCTCAGATTCCCAGGTGATAGGTTTAAAAGTATATGTTACCACGCATGGCAAGAGTTGTGGTTTTGCTAAGTGAAAATTACATAATAAACAACTTTCAGTGCCAGTAGATAGTTTGATTAAAATACCACAATGTCCATGGGTCTCCTCTGCCTTCAACAACTTTCACACCTCAATGTGACAAAACAATGACAAAACAACACAACCAGAGCCCCAAAGCCTCATCTTTATGATCTGATTTCTTTAAAAAAATATTTGCCAAATCTTCTTCTAAATGATATATCTCAAAGATGTATAATCCATGTGTATCTGTGAGTAGAGTATTTTTTCACAATTTTATTCATATTTATGTTGTGTGTACACCTACAAGCTCATCAAATTGTTTTATCAATAAATCAAATGCTCTAGAATCTCTCTTGACTTTTCATTAAATTGTGCCTCTTTCACAAATCATATGTAAACAGATATTTACTATTTAGAAATATTTTCAAGGCTATTATTTCAGTAACAACTCATAAAAGCCATTTGAGATATATACTTGGATAGATTTACTATTATGCTTTATAGAAAGAAACAGAGGCTCAGAAAATTTAAGAAATTTTTCTGGGAGCAAAGTTCCCTGAGTAAATCATTAATCCCCCAACTCTAGAACTCAGGTGGCCCTGATAGAATAGTGTTCTTACTGAAGGTTACAAAATGGTGAGATTAGTAAGTCACTACTACTCTAATATCAAAAGCAGGTAAAGATACAACAACAACAAAAACAACATGCCAATACACCTCATAAACATAGATGCAAAACTTCTCAATAAAATACTTGCAAAACAAATGCAAGCATATTAACGAATGTTTTAAATATAACTACTTATATTTATTTTATTTATAAGCATAAATATAAATGGGCTTAGAAACAAAAGTCACATGACAAACTCCAACATGTCTGCATGATAAAGGTCCTAGAGAGAGTAGAATTAGGGGGAACACATCTGAACACAATAAAGGCTATATGCGACAAACCCACAGCTGCCATTATCCTAATTGTAGAAAACTCCAAAGTAATTCCATTAAAATCGGGAGTGAGATAGGGATAGCCACTATCCCCGCTCCTTTTCAGTGTAGTGCTGAAAGCACTAGCTGGAGCAATAAGACAAGAGAAGGAAATTAAACTAATGTAAATAGGAAAAACAAGAGGTCAAGTTATCCCTATTTGCATATGATATGCTATTATACATAAGAAATGCAAAATTTTCCACCAGGAAAGTTCAAGAAATGAAAGCCAGCTTAGGAAAATCAGTAGCCTTTCTGTATAATGACGAATAACAAACACACTGAGCAAGAGCTCATGGACAAATTCGAATTCACAATAGCCTCAAAGAACATAAAAAAATCTAAGAGAAAACTTAACCACAGAGGTGAAAGACCTCTACAAAAAAATCTTTAAATCTGTGAGGAAAGAGATTGAGGAAGACACTACTAAATGGGAAGACCTCCCATGCTATGGATTGGCAATTTAATGTTGTGCAAAAGACCATTCTACCAAAAGCAACTTACAGATTCAATGCAATTCCAATCAAAATCCCCACAACATTCTTCACAGAAATAGTAATTTATAATAACCCCAAATTTGTTGAAACCATGAGAGACCCCAGAGAGCCAAAGCAATTCTGAGCAAAGAGAATGATGCTAAAGGAAGGGATTAACAATCTAGATTTCAAGAAACGGGTCGCATTTGACCAGGCAGATAGAAGAGTTAAGAAGAGTTCCCAACAGCAAAACTAAGAGAATGGGAGTACTTGAACTATGTCGGTGTCAGTGGAACTATAAAACATTCACAATCAGCTGTTACCATATGACCTATTAGACATGAAGGGCCAAAGAAGAAACAGATTGGGAGGTGCTGCTGAGGTTTCTGCTTAGCTAATGAGAAAAGTTCAATGCCTTTTAACAGGACAAGCGGAAGCAAGGTTGGGGAGGGAAAGATGATAAGGCCAGTTTTAGAACTGCTGACTCTAGTGTTCTGTGGGAACATTCAGATAGAGATGTCAGGACAGCAACCCACACCAGAATGGATGTCAAGTCTGTGAGAAAGATGCCAGGCATGGGGCCATCAGAGGACAGGTAGTAACTAAAGCTCATTATTTATCCAACAAATGTTTATTGAACACCTATTGTGTACCAGAAATTGTTTCAGATGCTAGGGATACGGCAGAAACAGAACAGATTTTTTGAAAAATCAATCCTCTTGGAACAAACAATCTAGTGGAAGTTATATTCTAAAGTATACTTATGAAGCCACAATTATAAATCATGCCAGTGCCAAAGAGAAATAGCACCAAGTGCTACAAACAAGAACCACAGAGGACATATCTTTATTGAGAGACAGTGGACTTCACTCAGACATAGTAACAAGTTAATTAAAAAACTCTCAAAGGGGAAAGTGTATATATGAGGAATCTGGAAGGAGAAGAGTTCCTATTTATGACCCTGTAACAGGTCTGCATGGTTGGAACTTAATGCATGAAGCCTGGACGAGAGAGAGAGGAAAAGGTGTGTTCAAGAGCTGCAGATCCAGGGAAAGTCTGCCACAGACTTTTGCCACACTGATTGATGAATCAGTGATCAAATATGAGTTATGGAAACAACAACTTGTAAAGGGAGTAGGAAAAGAAAATCCTGCAAGCAAAATCCAGACTTTGATCATATCCAAAACAATATAATATGATTTTTGAGCCCATCCTCTCCATCATCATAGAGAAAGGCATGGAGCTAATTTATCCACTGGGCAAGTGCTCTTCGGGGAAATTGGGAGGAGAGTATATGGGGCACATTGTTGACAGTTGGAGGTCTTATGGAAATGGTACAAAAATACAGACTGAAATGTCATTCAGACACAGATGCAGACTGCAACACGGTGGCATCTCCAGAATACGCCCAGGGGAAGAAGCCAGATTCCCAGGCCACATGTAGGACTCCACCACTGAGGAGCTTCCATAAGAGCCAAAGTTTAATGGACTCAGTGCTGGAGTGGAGAGGGGTGATAACTGTGTCACAGATACAGGGTGTTATGCCATGTAGAAATGTTTGGAAATTAATAATTGCAAGGGATACAAAATTATGACTATCCAAAAATTCACTGGAGTTTATTGATATCAATAAACCTTTTAAAATGTTTTTAATGGCATAGGCCACCTCTTCACTAGTCACAATATGACACAGTGATGGGAACATAGGTTTAGCTGGCTTGATCACATGATTTTTATTTTCTAAAGCTGACATTATCTTGAGTGACTCATGATTGAATGTGCTTTAGCTGTGTTAATAATGATTATGGAAACTCAGTGCCATGAAGATAATTCTTCTACCATGGAGGGGTCATCATGGAAGCATGTGACTGGTTTGTTGCTTTAGAGGTCGCGAGGTACAAATTCAACACTGACATCTGTGCAGGGTTGTGCAGGGCATAAACGTATCTCCATTTCAACAAGGGGCAAGAAAAGACTGGGAAGGGGAGTCCACTCTGCAGATTCCCACAGCTAGTAACTGGTGTATTAAGTATTATAACTCAAGTCTCCTAATACCAAGTTCAGGACTTTCTTACATAGTATGCTATGTTACAACTGAGGCTGTTTTTATTGTCCTAGTATTAAAAAAAAAAAAAAAAACCACAAATGTGAAACAGAAACCAAATAGAAATAATTAAATGTTCTATTTTATAAAACTTGACAGATATAGTCAAGTGATTTAGTTTTTACATTATTAATTAAAGTACAATTATATCATTCCTGCTTCTTTTTCTTCCCTCCAGCTCCTTAAACGTCCCTCACATGCTCAAATTGATAGCTTCTTTTTCTTTGATTCTTCTTGCTGTGTGTGTATGTGTGTGTGTGTGTGTGTGTGTGTGTGCATGTTCATGTGTGTGTGTGTGTGCACATGCACAGATGGATAAGCTTGCACAGATACAGAAATGCAACATGCTGCATCCATTTTTCTTGTTTGTGTGTATGTGATTACAGGGCTGACAACTTTATATTGGACAACTAATTAATAGGCTCATCCCTCAGTGGGGCTGATTCTTCTCCCAGAAGTTATTAGTTGCCTGTAATTTTTTAATGAGATCATAGAAGAAACCTTCCCCAAACTAAGTATAGACACACCCATACAGATACAAGAAGCACACAGAACTTCAACTAGAAAGACCAGAGAAGAAACACCACAAAACATACCATAGAAAACAACAAATATACAGAGTAAAGGAAAAGGTATTGATAATCACAAGAGAGGTATCACAAGTAACATAAAGGAAAACCCATCAGAAAAGTGATTTATTTTTGAAAAACACATTTAATTGTGTTGTTAATTTAGATTATGCCATTGCTTTTGAAAAGCAGGCCATTAAGTTCCTTAGAGTCATGAGATGAGTCTCTTACTGGACACCAAAGGCTCAACTCTCCAGGTTCATCTAGGGACGATAACATGTAGCTATTCTTCTGCTTGTTTGTTTTGCTACACCAGGGATTGAAGCCAGTACATTGAATATGCCAGGCAGGCGCTGGATCACTGAAGGGCTTTAACCTGTTAGAAGTGCAAATCCTCACATTAGTGAGCGTTTTAAATTAGCAGGGCAGCGGTGGCACAGGCCTTTAATCTCAGCACTCAGAAGGCAGAGGCAGGCAGATCTCTGTGTTTGAGGCTAGTCTGGTTTACAAAGCTGAGTTCCAGGACAGCCAGAGTTATACAGAGAAACCCTGTTTCAAAAAGCAAACAAATACACACACACACACACACACACACACACACACACACACACACACACAACAAATAGCATCATAAGACAGTAATAGGGAAGAAAATAACAGAAAAATGCTTGCCAAAATTAGAACAATTTATATTTAAGATAAAGCTTTAACTGAGTAACAATCAGCTATGTATTAAAATTATAGTATGAGGAGAGAAGTCTAAGTCAGACACAATCAAACATGGGGTTAATTATCTCCAACGGGGCTAGATTGATGGATGCGTTCTTACAGTTATCTCAAGTTGCCACTATTTTTCAAAGAGTAGAATAGACATTGAGCATAAAGGAAGAGTTTCCATCCACAGGCATCACAGTGTAGGGTTAAAAATGAACACAGACAGCATGTCACAGTGGAGGACTTCTGAGTCACCCTGTCAACTGAAATCATCTCACCTTTCACAACAACACACACATTGGTGGCCTCGTTTGATTGAATGTCTTGTGTCACAGACAGTGAAGATTTATTTCTGTGACCCAGCAAGTGATCCCACCACTGCCTCATCTGTCAGCAAGGGATTGATCCCCAAAGCTGATACTGCAACACTCCACACAATCTGAGAGTTACTCAAGTGGCCATGTCTACTAGCGCACAGGGAGGGCTCACCCCACCCACTGCAGCATAGATTCTCATCATTGATGAACTTCCTTCTAAAGATCTCTGATATTCCATTAGCAAGAGTTTTAGTTCTCAATTTGTAAACAAATTTGACAATCTAGTTTTCTCTTTCTTTCGGTAACTTCTTGTAATAACAAATACCCTGAATTTTATACATTATTAAAGTTGTACTCAAATCTTATTTTTTTCAACATTCCTACCTATGAATTTTTTTTTTTTACAGAACAGTCTCTATAAAAATGCAGCTCAATGAAAAAGGATGACACCAATGAACATGCCAAATGGCACAGGGAAAAATCCCAGAGGCCTCAATCCTACACATTGAACTACAGGCAACTGAATGAAGCTGGGAGCAGGAGCAGTGGCCCTTCCCAGAGAAGAGTACACGAACTTGTTGTCCAAAGTCAAATGGCCAGCCCTGAAAACATATAGAAGTAACATCATATTGATTCAACAGGTTATATTTAGTAACATATATGTAGATACAGATGCATGCATGTACATAATAACAATTGACGAAAGAAGAGGCCATGATTTGAAGGACAGTGAGAGGAGTGGATGAGGGTTTGGAGGTAGGAAAGGAAATAAAGAATTGTAATTAAAACATAATCTCAAAAGTAAATAAAGAATGTAGCTCAGGTGTCTGACAAGATGGCTAAACTGGGTAAAGGGACTTGCTGGCATCCTGAGTTTGACCCCTTGGACCTGCATAATGGAGAATATCAACTCCTTCAAGTTATCTTCCGATCACACATGCACCACAGCACATGTGCAGTTACACATACCCACAACCTCATTCACAATAATAAAAATATAAATGCTTTTTAAAACACAATTCAAGTTTGTACTACTGGGTATTCATCTGCTATTGTTGTTCCCACTAGCAGTTTTTGGGGCAAATACATTGGTTTTGAGGGAAATGTATTTTCACTGACAAGTGGATAGCATGCAAACTCATTCCCCCTCTTTATCTCTCAAAGAAAAATACTTCTCACTGTATTACTGACTCCAAATAAGGGGTACCAGAGAGTCGTGGAGAAAGGAACAAAGATATATATATGTGTGTGTGTGTATATATATATATATATGTGTGTGTGTGTGTATTTATATATGTATATACATATAGATAGATATGATATAGATATATAGAGATAGATTAGATAGAGATAGATGATATAGAAATGATATAGATTTAGATATAGATACGAGATGTAGATATATATATATATATATATATATATATATATATATATATATATATGTATATATTTTTATCATGTTTCAAAATGAAAATCTCAAAACTCATTCCTGCCCATAAAAGTCAGACACTCTAATGGTCTTTACATCTTTGAGAAAATGCTGTCCATATCTGTTTTCATTTCAGTTTCTATCACAAGCCTACACTAAAACTGCATGCCAGGCTTATATGACCCCTTGAAAATGCCATGCTGTTTTATCCTGTTTCATGACTCCTGCATTTGCATCTGCTGCTTCCGCCATCAGAACTCAGTCCTTCCTCCTGGTTTCCTCTTCTGATGAACTCCCACTCACAGTGGAAGGCAGTTCCCATCTGTATCAGCTTTCCTGAGCCACCCAAACAGCTACCCACTCCCTTGTGCGCGTGCCAACTCTATACCTGTTACTTATCTCATTGTTGCATGAGTGACTCTTCACTGCCCTGATTTGTTTCTCTCATCAGCTATTGAGTTTTTCCCCAAAGACCATGTGCTGTTCAGCTTTGTTTCATTAGTAATTAACATAATACCAGAGACACACCAAACTGTGTCCTATTAAAGTTTCTGAATCAAGGCAGTCTGTTCACGACCTAAAAACTGAAACATCATCCTTGAAGGAAGAATGGCTTTTCAATCTACAGTAAAATGTGAAGTGCTAACATGAGTCTGGTAGGAACATTTATCTTGATTTTTAAATTACAAAACATGAATAATACGGAGATATGGAGGAGCTAACGTATTTCACTGACCAACACATAGCCCTACCCCCCTCAAAAAAAGTTAAATTCATTTTTTCACTAATATCTCAAGATGCTGGAAAGCTGTTTGTGACCTAGACTTCAAAAACAATAGCTGTCAAGCTAAATCTGCAACGTGCATCTGCATGTGTTCATTCCAGCCACAGGTATATGCCTACTAGACAGCCGAAAAGATAAAATCAGGGGAAATCCCACAAGACTTAAAACATCAAAATTACTTGGGTCAGCAAACACCAAGAAAGCACGGTAACAGGTCCAGAAGGAAAATGGAAACTGCACTCTCAGGCTCACTGACATTTGCACAGACCTCCATGCCTTTCGTTGGAATGTATTGACTGTGCATAGTGATGGGTTCCTCAAGTTACTTTCGCACAAGTATACTATGGACATCGACTACAGTCACCCCTACCCATGCCTTTCTCTTGAACCCCTCCACGCTTCAGTTATTTCCATTCATTGCTCCCAACAGAGTAGGATCCACAGATGGGGAAGCTCATGTTCTGTCTTTCTGAGTCTGGCATAATTTTAGGCTGGGTGACTACTACTGAATTCTTTGTCCTCCTTTAGGAGATGAAGAGTCCATATATACAAATCTGAGAATAAAGGTCATTTAACCTGATTTTGTCATTCTACAATATGCATATATAATACTGCATACCGCAAGTACAATTTTTTACCTATCAGTTGTATTAGTAAATAAGAAATCATGCAATAATAAATTTCTTTTGTATATATCAATTCTAACACAGAGCCACCTGACTTCCTCTAATATCTGCAGGATAACTTTTTGGGGAGTCCGGGAGACAGAAATAAAGGTGAGTTTATCAACAAAAAATGGATCATTTAGGAGAAGGCCAAGAATTGATGCTACGGTGACTTCAGGTGATTAGAACAGATGCCACGTATGGTCCTGTTCTCCCTAGATTATCCTGAGTTTGTGGACTGGATTTCTTTTAGCCATTCTATGGTGTCATATTCCAAATGGCTTACACATGGACATTGTTACATGCTCTTAATGGAATTCCATGTCACATGCAAGTGTGACAACTACAGAAGGGAGATTTCTTCACCATCTTCTGGTTTGACTTACAACTACTTGCTATTTAGTTAGGTAAAAAAAAAATCAGAAGTTTATGTTATCATTATGACTCGACTGTGTGGTAGTTGTTAGTAACTCACAACTGCTTTCAATGACTTTTGTCTAATTGCTTTGCAATACTGAAAAAAAAATCCATCCAGTTTTCTCCAGGTTTCCTGATCCCTGCCTTAGAAATGACTCTGTTTGTCTGGACTGTATCTGTTTTTGTTTCTCTTTGGAAGTCAGTTGTAACAAGATCTCACTGTGCATCTGAAACTAACATTGATTTACCACAAAGCCCAAACAGGCAATTCTTCTGCCTCAGCCTCTTGAGTACTAGGATTGCTGCTCCACCACTGCCTGTGAAAACTGTTACAGTTAGACTCAAAGGCTCTGCTCACTCAGCCAGATAGTGTCTTAATTATAGATAGTGCAAACCAAAGCATTATTTCTCTCTTATGAAATTCTGTGACATTCTGGGAATACAATATGGATCTGTATTATTTAAACTGTTCTAATTAGTTCCTGTATATCCTGCAACAAGTCTGACACAAGTCATTTCTAAATAATAAAAATACAATTAATCAAATGTTCATTAAACTAAAAATAAATAGTTAAATCTGCTTGCAATCAATATCCTTTCCTCATTGGATTTCTCGAAGTGATGGTGATGGTGCCATCCAAGCTTTCTATAAATGGCCTTGCCTAACTAGTATACAAAAAAATCTTAGTACTGCGCTAGCACATAAAAGATAAGGAATAGTTATGTTACTAATGACACA
The DNA here is from genome assembly GCA_026225945.1 of Cricetomys ansorgei. NCBI lineage: Eukaryota > Metazoa > Chordata > Mammalia > Rodentia > Nesomyidae > Cricetomys > Cricetomys ansorgei. Next base: position 53,215,177 of record JAMJFZ010000242.1, on the reverse strand, counting down.
TCTATTGGAAGTCAACATCAGGAATCTTTCATTTTGTAGAATGTTTTAAGGCCCATAAAAGGATCTGGAGTTAAACGAAGGCTTTCCAACCATGTTGTCTCAGTCCTCCCTGATTAGAATTAGTGGATAATGCATACTTGTAACATCACCCAACAGAATCTTTCATGAAATAATTGGATGCTACTGGAGTTTTTGGAAAACAGAATTTGTTTCCAAAATAGTGAAACTTGGGTCTGCATCATTACAAAAATAATAAAACCTACTCCAGCACACAACAGCATTTGAATTCATACAGGCTTTTTTATGGGACTGTGGTAGTTAGAATGAAAATGGCTCTCATAGGCCCATAGGAAGTGGTACTATTAGGAGTTGTGGCCTTATTGGAGTAGGTGTGGCCTTGTTGGAGGAAATGTATCACTCGGGGAGGACATTGAGGTTTCGGAAGCATGGTGGCATGCAGGTACACATGGTGCTGGAGAAGGAACTGAGAGTTCTACATCTGGATCAGCATGCAGCAGGAAAAGAGTGAACCACTCAGCCTGGCTTGAGCTTCTGAAATCTCAAAGCCCACCCTCAATGACACACTTCCTCCAACAAGGCCACACCTAGTATGACAAGGCCATACCTACGCCAGCAAAGCCACATCTCCTAATAGTGTCACTCCCTAAGGGCCTATGGGGCCATTTTTATTCTGACAACCACAGGGATGTTTAACGTTCACAATCTGTGGATGTAGCTTGCCATAGTGAGATGCTTAGTACAGCCTCAGGAAAGAATCAGACAAATGATAGCCAGCAATGAATCATTAGTCCCACTTTACAGATGGAAGAGTGAAGCTTTAGAACGGTAAAAGTGACAGAGCCAGGAACTAGTGAAAGCAAGAGAGAATATATTTCTGGAGCACGTTCACAGCATGCTGCCTCACATTTTCCAGCCCTACACAGCACTCCTGCCCCTGTAAGTTAAACTACTCATGGCTTTCATATATGCCAGAGAGTCTTCTTGATGCTTTCATGATAAATGTCAACTGTATAAAGTACATGGATAATCAGTGGAGAAAAGTAGTCAAGTAGATGGTGTGAACTTATCTCATTTTTCAGATGAATATGAACAGTTTGCCACCTCATTCCTTGGGATAATGACATGGAATGCTTTGAACTGTATACTCAAGTGCAAGGAAAAAACGTTGGAGTAATAATTCAGTGCAGATACCACAATCCTTTTCCAGGCAGAATATAAAACATCCTAATGAAGTTCTATTTTATGCACAGTACATAGAATATCAATGGCATTAGTTCTTTTCCATATAGTCTATGTGTAAAAGCTGCTGTCTGACCAAATTCTACTGTAACGTGTTCCTTATTAATAAAATTCCTATTTAATATTGTCAATGTATCCAGATTTGTATCCCAGCTATCATTGGAGACAGGTATTAAAATTTAAACAAAACAATTTTAATTTAACAATTTTACAGAGAATGTTCAATTAAAAATTCACCCTTTAACTTTCTCTCTATGTCCCCATCTCTCTGTGTGTCTTTCTCTGTCTCTTTGAATCCTTTGCCTAAAACTCATGTGATGGTTGGACCTGCAATAAAGAGGCAGACATTCCACTTAAACTAGGAATTGATGTTGAAGGTTGAGTGCAAATATCAGAGCAGAAGGACAGAGGAAAACTTAGAAATGAATGACATCACAGCACCACCATACCAATTTCTTGACTTCTATGTTAAGGGACAATTAATTCTATTTAGTTTGCCCCTTTTATTTCTGTTACCAACGGACCAATTTAATTATAACTATTGAATTTCTGCAAATATGAGTGGAAAAAAAAACTGTAACATTTTTTATTTTCACCAAAATTTAAAATTAAAGACAGCTGGGTAATATGCGAACAAGTATTTCATACTGTTGTGAGATAAAAGAAGATAATTTTTCCCAAATGAGGTAATCAGAAATGGAACTTTATCAGGAGTCTGACTCATGCCAGGAAGAAAGTGATGGCGTTTGGAACTCTGCATAGTGCTGCAAAGACGAAGTAGAGGGTGAGGAGGGAAATCAAGCATGAGGACTTTAGAGCAAAAGATCAGCTGCTTGGGGCTGGAGTGAGTGGTACACCCAGCTCCCCAGAGACATGGAACCAAAATAGAACCATGGCTCAGAACTAAACCCAACATTGTTGTTGGAAATAATTCAGGTGATCCAGAGAAGTGTCTAGATTTGTGATATTTTTACAGAATGTTTTTAAAGGATGAATATTTAATAGATGTAAATTGACTAACTTAAAGCCACCAAAAAATAGGTAAGCCTAAATTTCTCAAAAGACTGCATGAGACACACAATTTCACCCCAGTCCTTTTGGGGATTCTGTCACTAAATCGCAACAGTTCAGATGCAGAGACAAAGATAATTGCCATAAAACATAGATGTGTCATCTAAACCTCATTGAATAAGGAAAGGGGAATTTTAAAACATGTATTAACTTATTGATACAATTTTAATCTATATACTCTATATGTATATCAATTTCTATAGCATAGTGGTTCTTCATGGAATAATGTTATACTCCCCAAGGACATTTGACAATGTTGAAAGCCATTTCTTGTTCGTACAATTGGAGTTGCAGGAGGTAGTGTTGACAGCGAGTGGACAGAAGCCCTGAATGCTTCTAAATACCCACTCAGCCACTCAGCAATGCAGATGAACCCTCCCCCATCCCAGAATTACCTCACACAACAGCCACTTCAAGGTTATGGCAAATATCTTTCTGTTCATATACTTTCAGAGTAATCAATGAGATGAGAGCACACATCTAGCAGTATTGAATCATAGAAATGTGAAGTGTGGTCTGTGATACTTGGCACAAAGCAGTTTCTAATGTATTTTCTTGTTCTTAGAATGCTTAAAATGAGCAAAAGGCATGCTTATGAAATACACACTTCTTGGCACAGCACAATGTGAAAACTTTACAAAGATAATGTTATTGAATCCACAGAAGACTCCTAACAGGTGAGTGGCATAATAATTTTACATAAAACCTCTCTGAAGCTTTAATACATAAAGTTCCATGCCCAAGACTACAGAGGATTCTAAAGCATGTCAAATACAGGAAGCTCAAGCTGTATTCAAGAAACAGATATTATTCTGCATACCTTTCTTCTCCAGTAAGTTAAGACAGGACTATTCTTTTCTAAGTTCATAAAAACTTTCTTGCAGAAAGTGGTTCCTGATAATCACTATATATGCTTCTGTGTTTTATATGATACACTAGATTGAACATAATTTAACATTTTCTTAACATGCCTGGATGGCAGTGATGAACATTCTCATTTCCCTGTACAAAATCCAAGACGATGAACTGCTAAACAATCAATCAGCCCCTTGTTTTAAAGATGTCTTTGGGGTCTAATGAAATGTGAAGGGCATCTTTTTCCTGACTGGATGTCTTTAATGATTTAAGTTTTTCTGTATTTTTTATCATTTTTCTATGCCTTTTCCAGAAGACGTAGGATTGAATTAGAAGCTATGCCTAGCTTCAGCTGTTTCAGCTTTTCTATGGACTTGACAAATAAAGTTTACTAAGGCCATTAAAACTGTGTGGACCATTCTGAAGGACTTTTCCAAGGGGTGGGGGTAGGGAGACTTAAAATTTGATCTGCTTTGGGCTTTATTTACTTGTTTGCAGCTAACTTCTGTGAAGCTGTGTTTGGTTGAGTCCATCCTCTTGGAATAGTGAACTGTTACAATAATGGACATTTTAATTAGCATAGCTTGGAAAGTCCTACATGTGTCTGTATCATAATGAAACATACATAATGCTGTGTTAGAGTTTCCTGAGGTTATTATAGCTACTGACATCTTTTTTTTTTCAGTATAACCACATTCCCTATATGCATCCAAGCAATGATGTTAGTTTCCGACTACATTTTCAGAGCAATAAGGGTTTATTTCTTGTTGTATATGAACATTTATTATCAAATGGAAAAGATGCCTACTGCAGCCTTTGAAAAAGCAAACAGGAAACACGGAAACAGGATTCCTTCTTTGTCTCCTTGAGAGAGGTGAGTTTGATAAAATTCTCAGATGCATCTCAAAGACTGGCTATGTTAAAATCAGCCTTCTCTTCCAATTCACCATGCATTGTTTAGCGAGTTTCTGAATGCATGGCTTCACATTTTCTAATTGCACAAAGCTTGCAATAATAAATTTTTAAAAACCTTCATGTGGCCAGGCAAAGTGAAGGTTCAAAGTTATTTTCACTTTGAGGAGATTGTGTTTCTCCGGAGAGATCCTGGGGCATTTTGGTGCCCTTTTGTTTGTTTGTTTGTTTGTTTGCTTGTTTTTGTTTGTTTTTTCTCACTCTATTGCTATTTATTTAGAGAAAGGTCAGTGTTCCTTCACATTTGTTGGTGGACACTAATGCACTCATAGGAAGGCTGGGAGGCCTAACCAGAAGGAAGAAATAAAGGAGGCACACCAGTGGTTCATAAAAATCATAGAAAAATCATGACAAACTACTAAATAATCTATCAGCCCATTGCCTTAGGATTACTTCATTGAAGTACATAGTTTTATGGGCACAAATGGGTGAAGATCTGTGCCCATACCTTGGCAGCTGAATGCTGTCCTCAAAGCTGCCAGTAGTTAGATGCCCAGAACTTGGCATGTCAAACTGCTGCATTGCTTCTGTGGCTCACCACTCTCCTGTTTCAACCAAGATCAGCTGCTGGTTTTCAAGAACGTTCCCTTGGGTACTTAAATGCTGCTACCAGCAGCTTTATTATGGTCTGTCATGATTGTGTGGAGCTGAGCAAGCTGCACTAAGGTCATTATGGAGAGAGAGCAGAGTGAAGCAGTCTGGAGCATGAGTGAATGAAATTTTAGAGTGTATGAACTCAACCCTGGAACACAGGGGACTTGGCTATCTGGGAAAATCAGAGGCTGGCTTGAGAAGATTTTTTTTTAATGAATTTATTCTTTAATAATTTCTCTCTCTCTCTATCTCTCTCTCTCTCTCTCTCTCTCTCTCTCACACACACACACACACACACACACAAACACCCACTCTTACCCTCTCTTAACCTCCTACTCTGTCTGCTACCCCTCGTCTCAACAAGCTTTTCCTCTCTTGATCATATCTTTGTTTTGTGGTCTACTGCTTTTAACCAGGCCGCCCATGTGGTCTAATGTGGAGCTGTCCACTGGAGCGTGGGAAACTCATCAGTGGTTACACCACTGAAGGCAATAATTCCTCCTTTAGCAACCCCGGGGAAGACATTGTTTAAAAGATCTTTTCCTTTAAGTCATAGTTTCATGTAGCCTGATTTTTCAAAGAAAGTAATTTCTTTTTCTAGTGGAAGATACATTATAAAATCACTATTCCAGTTAAAATACCAGAGAAAAACAAAACACAGGGTACCTGTGAAAATAGTCACCTAATTAGAAGCTAAAGAAGCAGTGACTGAAAAGATAAGCAGGGTTGAAATCCCCACAAGGTTCTATCCTTGCTCTAAAAAAAAAAAAAAAAAGAAAAAACACAATTTGATGCATCTTAGAAACCAGGTGCTGAGCCCTTGGTAAAGTATGTATTAAGTACTGAGTGTCAGTTAGAAGTGTAGTCGGGACTCTGAGGTGCTTCTCTACAAGCCTTGAGCAGACCATGGATGGGTGTATCAGGATGGGCAGCCATCACAAAACTGTCAGATGTGTTTGGCTGCTGATGTTGGTTTTCCACTGATAGCAATGTAGATGCTAAATGAGAAACACTTTTTCTACAAGGGCTATAGGAAATCATAACTACTGAAGCAGTAAACTATGGCGACACATTGATGTGGCATCCTAGAAAGAGAGGTTAGTACAACTTATGACTTCACTCTCTCCCTCTATATCCCTTACACGCACACACACACACACACACACACACACATATATCAAAATATGACCTGATATTCTACTAGCAACAGAAACTAATAATATCCAGCTTCAGTTTTTCTCCAGCACCTGGAAGAATCAACATTCATCCGAGTGAGATGCAGATGTGGCCTCATTCCCAGCTGCTATAGATACAGAGCAGAAGCCAATAGTGCCTTCCATTGTGTAGCTTCATCATGGAGATGCAGAAATCAGAGACTGGATGTCTACCTCTCTGCATATATACACACATACACAGAGAAACACCTCCAAGAGCAAAGCTAGATATTTTTCTTTCCTCTATGGCAGTTGCTTCTTCCCTATGGCAGTATTAGTGTGCTCCCCTGTGGGAAATGCAGAAACTGGAGTGCCTAATAGTGTGGAGATATCAGTAAGAAAGAACTCGAACCTAGTAGTAGACATTGAAGAGGAAAGAGAACTCGGATGGTGGTGTGCTGAGATTCTGGGAGAAATAAGAACTAAAAATTATCTTAGATAAACAAGTGGGGGAATGTATGTTTTCACAGCCAAAGAGCTAGACATTGGCAGCAGAAGATAATTCCTTATTTAGTTAAAGACATGCTGATTGGGCAGCTATACATTAGCGAAGCTTTCCACAAAGCTGTCACGTTCTCATGAAAAATCACTGGAGAATAAGAGGAAACACAGAAGTCTGGCTTTTAGAAAACTCCATAGAGACAGCATAGGTGAGACTCATGTTACGAAACCTGAGGGAGGCAGAGCTGAGCCAAGACTGCATGAGAAAATCATGGCTATGTCTTAAAGGAGATTCAACATGAAAATATATGGGAATACTCGCTATATGCTCTCAACCAAATACAGCAAATAGTGCAGTTATGTAAGAGATGAATAATAAGATATAAAGATAATTACTGATATGTCATTTAAAATCACTAAGGAACCCAGCAGAGAATAACAAGGGAACAAGACCTAGAACAACTGTACACTGATGGCTGACAGAAAAGAGCTGATGTTACAGAAAGGCTAAAGCATCAATGTAAAGAGATGCCTCCCCAATCAAAGCAAGTATGAAAGACAGGCAGTGATAATTACAGATTTATTTATTAATAGTTTTTAATCCCTAAAAAAAATCCCTTAACTAGTGGGACGGAAGCATCAGGCAGATGAAGCAATGACTTCCCAAGTTAATGAATGACTTTGTCTGTGACAACCCAGCTCCAGACAAATACAGCCATCAGGGAAAATGAGCCACTGAAATGTTCCTGTTCAGCCCTTGCTGTACCCAAGGCAGTGAAAGCCAGACCTGGCAATTCCTTGGGTCTAGTGCATTCAAGACCGGAGCCTGTTTAAATCACTGCTCTACTATTACCAGCTGCCTGGATCCAAGCAGCCATGACATGAACACATTCCTTGAAGAAGGTTGCCCACCTAGCATTTCCCAGTTCCAAAACAAAGAAGAAAGAAAGAAAGAAAAAGAAAAAGAAAGAAAAAAAAGAAAGAAAAGAAAAGAAAGAAATAAAAATCCCTTTCCCTAATCGATTGCATTTGGTTCAATTTGAAGCTGGTTTTGATTCTGTAGATTGCATTCACCAGGGAACACACAGGAAAAAGAAGGGAATAAAAGAAAAGCAGAGAAAGAAGAGAATAGCCTCAAAAGCATCCTCCCTGGATCAGCAGGAACTGACCTCAAAGGGTCACGACTCTCTTTTAATAAAATACCTTTTAATAAAATACAAGACACGCTGCATTCACCCTTCAGTGCTGATGCCTGTCTTATTTAATGGGCATTTGCCTGGGTAGGGTAAGCCTCTCCCCCCTTGTTAACTTATGCCTATAATTCATTTTCCTTTTAAATTTATTTTCATGACTTTAGATCAAGGCAAAATCCAAACTAACAGCCTCCAAAGGCTTTAATATCTACAACAGTCACCTCATTAGCTGACTTTCTGAAATCATCTTTATCCTGGCTTGTATTGAGCGCTGCTCAAGATGGAGTTAAGTCTCCGGGACTTTGGTATTCACGGCAGTCAGTCTGCGTCCACTGCCGCTCACCGTCAGGCTAAACTCCCTTGCGTCCTCATGAACAGGTGCACGTGGTACAGTCAGACTCCTTTGCAGATGCCCCACACACTGCCCCCACTCTCTACAGATTCAAGGCTAGAGGCTAGGACCTTAATTAATTTAACCGCCACTAATTCAAGCTTTGAGCACTGCTTCTCTTTGATCCTGTTTCATTTTTATTATAGATTAAGAGTATGTCTTTTCTCTCCTTTTACTTTATTTTTAAAAACTACTTTATGCTTATTTATTGGATGGGTGAAAGTATCTAGGTGGATAGCAGAGGTCCACTTGCAAATGCTGGTTTTCCACTTCCACCCTGTGGGTTATGGATTTAGCTCCGATCATCAGGTCAGTGGTATGTGTCTTTACTCATTGAAATACTTCACTGACCTCCTTTTCCCAGGATAGTATCAGAGTTTTAGTGACCACCTGGGGAAATAAACCAGACTTACAGCTTTGAATACATACATACATTCATATGTTCATACTTATACACACGTACACATATATTTACATATATAAATATGTAAACATATTTACATATATTCATACTAAAATATGCTAATATATTATATATAATACTAAAGTATACTAATATATTAGTATAAGTATATATTATATACTTATATATATTAATATATATAATTAATATATACTAATATATATATGCATATATACACTATATATATAATACATACTAATATATTAGTATACTTTAGTTCTCAGGAAACCCAAGTTCTCTGGAGCAATTCCTTGTCTTCAATTTCTTTCTTTCTTTTCTGTTTTTTTTGTTTGTTTGTTTCTTTGTGTTTGTTTTCAAGACAAGATTTCTCTATTGTAATTTGGCTGTTCTGGAACTCACTCTGTAGCCCAGGCTGGCCTCAAACTCACAGAGATCCACCTGCCTCTGCCTTCTGAGTGCTGTGTGCACTCAGGTGTGCACCACCACTACCCGGCCAATTCCTTGTCTTTCAAGACTTGAGGTGAGCAAGTCCAGAGGGGATGGAAGCAAGACTGAGTTCTTGTTGTTAAGCAGTGTCATTTCCAGACATACCACCAGGACTCAGAAACCTCACGCAGGCCAGCCTTGGAAATCCTAGGGCCAAGAAAAGTAGCCACTGAGTTAGACAATGTGCATGAAAGTAGTTGGTAGATACAGGATTGTTATTAAATTTTTCAGCAGCTTGGGTGGGGGAGGAAGGAAGAAGGACCTTTAAAATGTAAGGAGTACTAACTTCATAATTAGAAGTCCTGAACATAAGGAAAATCACACCATCACTTGGAAGATTGAGTTTCTTCCATATTACTAGAATGATGGTGTTCACCTTACATAACTGTTCTGAAGGTCAAAGATCAGCCCTTTGCCTAAGCACCCACTGCAGAGTTCATTACAAAGCAGGGTCTAGAGAAATTTGGCTCACAGATTGTAGATGATGTGCTCTGTCCTCTCTAGTGACACAGAGCTGGCCTCCTTTACAACCCGTGAGCCTGAGACAGATAAACAAACCCAGCCAAACATGAGCATCCAGCTCTACATCATTTCCAGACCTCTCCCTGAAGGGAGACTTGCAGCAATTCATGGCTTTCCTGTCTTAGTGGGCTCTCAGGCCAGAGAAGCAGCTTAGGGGCTCAATTATCATTAAACATAAAGGCATGTGGAAGCTGGCAGGTACTGAGTGGGCTCTGACTCCTAGTCAACATTATTTTCACTCTCAGAATCGTTTCCTTCTAGCTGCAATCAATATTCATTTCTTGGCAGAAGAAAGGAAAGAAATTAAAATTGTGCAGTTTGTTTCCAAGGATTTCACTTTCGCCATCCATGCGGGCAGATCCTATAAAGACAACATCCACCTGCTCTATGCTTCGCAATTATCTTGTATTTTTTTCAAGCATTTTATTATCCTGTAAAACTGAGTGGCAGGTAACAATATCCCTGTGTTGCATAGAAAGCCCCTGAAGGTCAGAGTAGCCTCCTAAGTTTCTCATATTCTTACCAATAATGAGCCATAAAGCCAATTCTGAGTCTATGGATATGGAAATTAAAAATGCCTTTCTCAAGATATAATGGAAGAGAAAAAATAACTAGAATTTTGAAGTAAATGTAATATCCTCTTTAAAACATTCCTTTTTCTGACAACCAAGTAAAGCTATTATGAGATATAAAAGATACACTCATGAGACAAGGAAGTGATTTTAAAATTAGCACTCTGAATTTGATCAGCAGTAGCAACGAGAGCAGGTAGGACTAAGTGTGACCATTCTGCATTCTAAAACAGCCACAGGCATGTCAGGAGGCTGAAGCCACTCACACACGTGTTCTAGAGCACATATCTGTCACTACTGAGTGTGAGTCTCAGGTCGTAGCACTGAGAGGCCACTTGCATTCCTTCCCTATTTTATACACACAGAGAGAGGGGGGGGGATTTAAAAAACAGCCCTGCATAGTTTCATTATTGTTACTTTTTTCTACAAGAAATAAAAACTTCAGTGAAAAAAAAAATTAAGTGGTGTCTCCTTCTTAAAATTTTAGTAACATTTGGGTTTTTTACACTTAAATAAAAATGGAATATGCAGAAAACTTGGAAAGGCACAGTGAAGCAAAAGCGTTCATCCAGAAAGGCCACCTGTCATTCACTGAGATTTTTTTTCACTACATTAGCCCTAAAAATACAACAAACTTGGGTAATCAAATACAAGATTTCTGTACTGAGAGTTTGAGCTTGCATTGATTCTAAGTAGTTACAAATGTTGGCCAAATGCATTCTATATTCCAATACTAATATAGGGTGGATTTAAAAGTACATACAATATTTCAATGTTGACTGACCATGAAAATAACATCTCAAGAAAAGAGAAGGAAATGAAGACCTGGGCCATAGATAAGCCAAAGTGAGAGGTCAGATGACTATTTCATTCCAGAAGACAATAACCCTAAAATCAATAATGGTCTGCGATTGTATAAGGTCTAAAAATGTGGAGGTCAGAATGTGGGGCATAATTGCTGGTTCAGGCCTTTCAATGTAATCAATCATGAAAGAAGCTCTTTCATAGAGAAGACGCTATCAATAATGGTGAAAATGAATCAATTAACAAAGATGGTGGTGGGTTTTGTTTATTCTTCTTTTATTTTGTCTGAATTCATTCATTAAATTTGAATATCAGTAAGACGTCATCTTCAGTTCCTATACAATTAAGACAAAGCCAATATGGGCTATTACTGAAAAGGAAGAGATGAAAAATTTGGAAATACATGAACCCCAAACATTGTTTCTCAACTTGCTAACAGTGAAATGAATATAAAGAAAACTTTACAAACCAGTTATTTTATTACTTAAGTACATTCACTTTGTTGCAATTCATGGACTCAAACTCAGGGTGTTGTGTATGTGAGGGAGGCATTGTGCTTGAGCTGTACCTCTAGCCAACTAAATATACTTTTATTCTACTATTAATTAAAAGTTTGATATCCATCATTTTCCATTGAACTGAATATAGCCTTTCTCATTGTAAGAACTTGCATTCGCTACATGAACCTTCTCCATAAAACAACAAAGAGTTGATCGTATTTTCTATCATTTTTAAACCACTAGATATGTGGGTGGGGGTGTTCATTTGTCATCCAAATATTTGGAGAAGGGTTTACAAGCCTTTTCTACAGTCACTTCTCCAGATGTAAGTTGAATCATAAATGCAAGCAAGATGACTCCTTTTGTAGCACTCTAAAAAGCACACTATAAACAAATGTTATTATGAAACAAGAGACTCACTCAAAGTTATGACTGAATGGGTTTTGGACATGAGATTGGAATTGATTTTAAGAAGATAAACTATGAGAGCTAGAAGCTACCTTGGAGATCTGCCAGTTTAACACTTTTCCTTTACACCTTAGAAAACTAAGAAAGGAGCAGAGATTCAGCAAAGGTTTATGATCACTGAAAATGATCTAATGGTCTAGTGTGCGAAATGTCACAGCAGACTCCATAGTAAATTTTTTTCAACCTCAAAAATATTGTAATTGTTTGTAATCGTCAATGAAGTAGCTCCTTGTTCAGAGTGTACCAACAGAATGGTTATAATTGCAGTGATGGATTAGAAACAAAAACAATAGCATATCTATTTAGATAGATCAGTAGGTAGCAGATGATTGACAGCACTTTCTGATACAAAGCAAGTGAATATGGAAGCAGAAAACTATGTGATTCATATGATGTAATCCATGGAGTTATGTAACAGAGCCATTCATTTATTAGACATTGAGTGCCCATCATGTATCATGCGGTCCTTTAAGAAGCTCTCATTTATTGAGTTTTGATATAGTGTTAAGAATATTATTTGAAAAGATTATTGAGCTATTCCTCCATCATCCAATTTTGTATCTGTGTGGCTTGATTTATTAATTTACGATCACCAAAATAGTATCTGTCACAGATTGAATGTAGAAGCAGACATGAGGATCCAACCACCTTCTCTTAAGCCAAGTTTCAAAAGAAATTTGTAAAAATGTAAAACAGTGCTATTCTTCATACTAACATTTTTGTTTTGAGAGTGTGTATATATTTTTATTATCATTTTTGGAAATGAATTAGTGACTTGTTTAATGTATGTTTGGGTGAACATCAATAGATATAATTCATATAAACACAAGCTCATGGAAAGTTTCAATTTTGAAATATGCAGCTCTCCTGAGACCAAAGGGTTGAAAACTAATAACATATGAACAGTCTTTAACAGCAACAATATTTTATTTATGATTAGGATATTGTAAATAGCATACATGAGAAACATCAAAAATGTATAATATGTATCCCCTGGGATATATGTACAGGCAAATAAACAGCTTTGGAAATGATATGATCCCACTAAATCAACATGTGTTTCTGGGCAAAGGTTTGGTGGTTGTATAGTACCTTAACACACAATCTCTGAAAGCACCAGTGTTATTGACTAGCAGAACTTCAAGGAGTCTTCAGCCACACACCCCCATGGGAACTGTGAAAGCGTGATTTGTGCTTTTATGTAGGTATATGCAAAGAAAGCATAATGTGTGATCTAAGGGTAGTAAACATCGACAGGAAAGCAGTAGGAAACCATCACAAAGGTGATATGACTAATTTGTGCTTTTCAAAAAGATAGCCCTACTAGCCAAATACTTGTTTCATGAGATAAAATAGACATCAGGAAGCCAGGGGAGTGTGCAGAGAGTGATATAGGGTTAAATTCCATTTACCAAAAATACCACTTATTGAATTCAAATAGGTAATAGGAATTTCAGAGGAGATTCTGCTGGGTTCTCTAATTATCAGTTTTCCAACAATCAGAAGTTAACCAGGTGTGTAGGAAGAAGCACAAGACAGGCAGACAGAGAAACAGGAATGGTCTTTACTGCTCATTAGCTATCTACCCTAGCCCAGTCTGAGAGCTTCAGTTCTTTCTTCCAAATAAGATGACAGAAAGAGCTCCCATGAGGACCCATTTTAAATAAATATCACGTGAGACAGGAGTGGGAATCCCTCTAAGGACACTGGAAATACTCCACTCATTAGATGAGAAGAGTACCGATGTTGGCCAACAACAAACAAACTACATAAAAAATACCCAACAATACCTAATAAATGAGAAGCTAACCAAGCGTATCTATACTCACTGATAAAATCATGTGGTGTTAATCTTAAGAGAATAAATAACTTTTCATTTTAAATCAGACTACATAAGAACTATGTGTCTTTTGAATCACTGAAGCAAGGAGCTCAAGCAAATCCTTTGGTATTACCAATGAAGAAACACCAGGAAGAGAGATCACCTCAAGGCAGAACTAACTGGTCCTTCTGGCCTCCAGCCAATAGTCTTCCATAGTAAACAATAGAGGGATGACAATGGAGGGACATAATTCAGGGGTTCTTTGTGTTCCACTGAGCCATGAAGAAGGTCTGGGATAGGGTCAGAGGGGTGATAGTGAGAGATAAGTCCTCCAGTATATACTTCCCAGAAAACATTCTTTGAGGGCCACTTTAACTTTTCATAAATACAGCAAAAAGTAAAGATCTCCTATCAAGAATAAATTAAAAATTCCAATAACAACATCTGAATGAATTTTCATGCCTACAAAGTTTAATGATAATTGTAATAAAAATATTAAGGTCAATGAACAAGAGTCCCCTTTCTATGTGTGAAGTTTTGGGAGTGCAAACCTGAAAAGCCTGAGTCAATGAACATGGATCAAAATTGTTATTGCAGGTTGATACACATACATTCATCTCCATTTACCTCAAATCCCTGCACACACATTGCCAATTGGCTTGGAAGGATGCATACAGCTTTTCCCCATGACTAATCAGCACATTTTACCACTGTAAGCCCAAGGGGGCAGATTAGTGAGAAGGCACAGCTATTTACCAAACTGTAGACATAATAACACAAATAGGTTTCTTTAGAAGAAAAAGAGCATGGAGAAAAGACTATGTGGGCTTCTTTTGCTTCTCTCTGCTCACTAACTTGCCGAAATTTGTATAAATGTTTTCACTGTAAAGCGTCTCTGCTTCAAGGAGCCCATCAAGACCACAGAAAACTCACTCAACCCGGATGCAAAGGAATCTCAACACTCTTGGCACTAAGGGAAGGGACTGGAAGCATTCTGCTAGGAGAAAAGAGCTGCCCTTGATTTGCTGACTTCTCTCACCCTATCTTTCCTGCTCAGCTCCATCTCCACGCAAGTGTCTCCTGCATGTCAGTTTCTATTCAAGACATGCTGGGATACACAAAATAAAGCACAAAGTAGACTGCAGTACTAAATGCATGCATCAGAGAGGGTGGCTTGGAGGCATGGGAAATCACTTAGGGGAAGGCTCTTGCTGGGAAAAGGTGGTCTTTGACATAGGACTTGATAAGACACTGAGAATCAGAGAAAAATGAGCAATCCAGGTATATCCCTTCCTGGGCCTCCCAAACACAAGGAGGTGCTTTCCTGTGAGTCACCGTTTATATATGACACATGCAAGTGCTAGCAGGCTGTTGGAGGAACCCCAGAAAGCTTACAATGAGGCCTGTGTTATGGTATTATCCAGAAAAAAAAAAAAAGAATGTGAAGAACCTTGCTAGTTAGAATCACATTAGCAAAAAACTCTAATGGAATGCTTGCATTCATGAGACCTTCGAATCTTGCAGTTGTCAACTCTAATTTATTCCCGTCATTATTGAACTCCTTATAACTCTCTCACTCAGTGCTCACTCCAGAATATGGATTTGCAGTCCAAAGAATGTTCACATTTATTCTCAATTTCTAAGGCCCTATTTCATTTGATCTGTCAGCCAACTGTGGCAAAGTGGCACATACCGTACCCTTTGATCTGTGGTTTTGCCA
Organism: Cricetomys ansorgei; assembly: GCA_026225945.1. NCBI lineage: Eukaryota > Metazoa > Chordata > Mammalia > Rodentia > Nesomyidae > Cricetomys > Cricetomys ansorgei. Next base: position 53,199,868 of record JAMJFZ010000242.1, on the reverse strand, counting down.
ATCAAGACACTAGAAATGTTAAAAGTCTGATGCTGAAATACAGCCTTTATAACCCACAGTGTCAGGAGTCACAGTCTCTGCACTTGTGCTCCACAGAAACCATGCAACTCCTCCAGAATTACGCATAGGTGAACCCCTATCATGTCCAATACATTATGTAAAAAAGAACAAACAAATTATTTGAATCGTATTTTTGAAGTGGCATGAGGCCCTTATTCTCTCATTTAGAACAGTTACTATTCTCTGAACATCCATTTTCTTCCATTGTAAAAGGGGGATAGGCAAAGTAGAACCTTTGATACCTGAATTAATTTTCACTCCTAAAAAGTTTAATGATAACATTAATAAAAATATTAAGGACAATGAACAAAAGTGCCCATCAGAAGGATATTCTCCAGTCTAGATATCCTCGATAATACAACTGCTCATTCAAGGAGGTGAAAAGATATAACCTATCATTCTGCCAGCTAAAGGACAAGATTTTAACGGAGATGCGCCTTTTCCCAGAGGAAAAAAGTAAGGTCTAATGAAGGGGAGAGCTAAGGAATGTCAGCCTCAGGAATAAATGCAGAGGACAGAGCACGCTGAGATTTGCAGTTACTGTCACAGCAAGAATGTAAAGAAGTTGAGAGCAAGGCCTTTGTAACAAGGTCCTTTCCTAAGCCGTGCAGCTTCTCCATGCTTTTATTTATTCTGTCACCATCTGTCCACCAGTGTGATCAGTAGCTTTGTCCTCAAGATGCAGAGGTCTTGAGTACTTGTCACTGGGAGCAGAAAAGAAAGAGAGAACTGCAGGAGTTGGCCTCACCCTGCAGAAATTCTTGAAGGTAGAGTAGATGGTAGGAACAGATCACTGGAGAAGCTAAAGCTATTGGCTGTTCCTCCCACAGCAATGAACAGTGGCAGGGCCCGTCCACACACATGGCAGTTGTCACATCAGTCACACCAACGGACATGGCCACTGTGCTTAGATTGATGTGCTTATTCTACTTTGTTAGAAGGCAGTTCTTTGCCTCTTATTAAGGTTGCTTTTCTGTATTTCTGTATTTCTAAATCTTTCTTTGAAAGTCTTGAATATTTCTTGTGAAACAGATCTTGTTATACAGCTCAATTTGACATCCACATGCCTGTAGTCCTAACCCATCCTCACTGGGACTACAGGATTACACTGCCACCTCCAGCTCTTAAGTGAGAATATTTAAGAAAACAATATTTTTTATTGTTTGGCAATTTTATACATCAACATAATAAATGTTAGTTGTTTTCACCTCCATCCCCATCTCTTATTCCCCTCTCTCTCCCACTTCTTTTCAACAAGCCCCATCTGAATTTCTCATCTTCGTTTTGTATGTGACCCATTGAGTTTAATCAGAATATCTTGTCCAGAAATGGGTAGGAGGTCTCTGAGTGTTACAAGGACAACTTATCAGTGACTACACCACTGAAGAAAGTGACACATCTTCCTCCTCCTCCCCCAACAATCATTAATTGTCACTGATTGCTCCGGGAAGGTTGGAGCCTCGTGAGCTCCTCCCCCATCCTTGATACCATATTGAGAGGCTCAGATTTGTGCAGGTCTTTTGTAGATAGCCATGGCTTCAGTGAGTCCATGGGTGTAATTACTACATCATGTCCAGAAAACATCTTTGCTGCATATTTCCCCAACGGTGGTTTTTAAGTTGTTTTTATATCTTCTTCCATGATGTATCCTGGTCCTTGAAGGGATGAGATAGTTGTTCCCCTGAGGTCCTCTTCCATCGGTCATTCCTGGCACTTTGTCTAGTTATGGGAGAAACCAGCATTTAAGCTATGCATATGATTGCATGAATGATAAAATAGGAATTGCTATATCAATGTTTGTGTAAGTTCAACACATAATGTATAATGTCATCTTAGATGTTTTTGAGACTATAGAAGATACTATTATCACCTCAAGAAGAAAGATAAAGGGAAAAAATGGTCTCTCTGTCCATAAAGTCCTGTGCCCATTATTCTACATTTTACACAATCTACTTGCACCACCAAAGATGGAGGCAGGATAAAGTTTTTCATAACTGTTTTGTAAATGATGAATATAATGTAGACAATGAGCTTACAATACTTAAAAAATAAGGCTGGATATTTACTTAAACTTGGGACGTATTTCAAAACAGATAGAATGGTGCTAGAGAGATGGCTCAGCGGTTAAGAGCATGCAATGCTCTTTTAGAGGGCCTGAGTTATGCTTCAAGCACCTCCATCAGGAAGCTCACAACTGCCTATAATTCCAGCCCTGAGGAGATAGAATGACTCTGGCCTCCATAAGCACAGGTGCTCATATGTACATACCTACACACAAAAACACACCCGTACACACAAGTAAAAATACAGTGAATGCCAAAAAGAAAACACAATCGAGACATGACATGCATGCATGAAAGTGGCATGGTGAAGTCCATCACTGTGTAGAATTTATGCAAAACTAAAGAGAAATAAGGGTAAGTTGAGAGTCAAACTCAATCTCTGAAGCTAGAGGTATAGGAATAAGTATGGGTAGGCCAGTGTGTGTAGGACTCTGGCTTTGATCCTCAGCACTACAAAGAGAAACATAAAACAAAACAAACAAAAGCAAACTAGTAACCAACAAACAAGTCTCGATCATTAAACCTACCATGTGTTCAAGTCGGTTTACTCTAGGTGTGTGTCCCAAGACTGTCAAGAGAGCCAAACAGATCCAAGAACACAATTAGGAGCTGCACCATGCTATTTTCATGGTTATAAAAAAAATAAGGAGGGTAGGCTAGAGGGCTCAGTGGCAAAGGGATTGGCACCAAGCCTCCTGATGAAATGAGTTAGATCCCAGAACCACATGATGGAAAGAGAGAACTAACTTCTACCTACACACACACACACACACACACACACACACACACACACTCACTCACTCACAAAACAATTAACTGACTAATTTAAAAACTGAGATCCACAAGTATCAAAACTCCGTAGGGTCCCAACCTAAACTTAGATGGTCAGGTTCATTCAGGTTGACATGTCGTAAGTAAAGTTAGAGGGGAGAGCCTACACCTCTGACAATCCTCCCAGGGGAGAAGGTAAAGAGGTGAGTGAATGCCCTTCTCGGAACCCATTAAATCTGTTATATCGGAGAGACCAGAAGTATTCTTGATAGTTCAGTGAAAGCAGAAATCAATTCTCCCTCCTCTGTTGTGATGACTGCTCAGCATTCTCTGCTGGGGCATCCCCTGGCCCGACTCACATCAACACAAGTGAAGAGTATCGTGATAAGAATGTGATAATGTGAACTACACGTAAACTTCCTAGACAGCACAGAAGAACTTTGGGCGAAATCTTGAGGATTAGAGTTGGAAGTCATCTAAGATCGCAGCACTGAGACACTTTACAATAGAATTGAACAGAGACTGTGAAATCTGTCACATTGTGAAATTGTGGTAAGCCAGGCAGCACCTCCAGGCTTCCTGGTATATCATTCACAGAGCACCATAGCTGTCTCCAGGTCTCAGTGTATGGGACTGAATTAAAGTGCGGTTATTACATAACGAGAAAAAACAAACAAACAAAACACCCTCATGTTGACATCCTAACTACTTACTACATCAGCAGTAAGTCGGATATGCAATCTTACTTGGAAATGGTATCTTCACAAAAGCAATGTGATTTAAATGAGGACTTCACGGCAGGGCCATACCCACTATGCTCAATTCTTATGCAAGGCCATATAGGATGCAAGTATCCAAATGCACACAGAAAAAGTCTCTATGAAGGTAAAGGCAGACACATGGTTAGGAAAAAGCACAGATGACCAATAAACCACCTGATGCCAGGGATGAGCAACGGGACAGACTTTCCCTCATAGCCGTCAGGAGGAGGGAACCGGAATGAGAACACTAAGACAATGACTGTCGTATTGACACAGCTTTTCTCCTGGCTTTCAACTCTTCCACCTGCAGCCTGGGTTTGCTCACTCCACAGTGCCAGGACCTTTGGAGACCTATCTGCACACCATGGAGATTGCTTGACTTTGCATAATGTGAAATGCCCATAAGCCCAACACATGACGAGTGACATTCAAACAGCCTCACTTACTCGCTTTGCACACTATAACCTTCTGCAGGACCCATTTCTTGACCTCCACAGTGAGAGTTGGCAGAGCCTAGTTCTGTAGTTGAACCTGAGCCCAGAATTAATAATAACTGGTGAGCTTCAGGGTTGAGCTACCTCGCCCTTCTTTGTCTCCCTTTGCAGATGGTTCAGCCCCAGAGAAACTGTGGAGGCTGGGTCTAGCAAAGTCCAGGCCACACTGTCACACTCCCTGATAGCTCTAGCCCAGGTCATTAAACAAGGAGCGAATTCCTTTCACTTTGAACTATACTTTCAAATGTTTCACTATGAATATTATCTTCTAATCATTTTACTGTGTACTTCAATATATTACCATTTTCTTCTAACATGAAGAGATAAATGACTCTGAAGAATAAGATACTCCAAAGCTGGACATTTAAAAGTTACTTATCTACACCTAAGCAGAATGCAGTAGCACCAACACATGTGCTATGATCTCATTTCTTTTATTTTTCAGGACAACCTCCCCATCCAAAGTCTAGTGGATGATGTAAAATTCACTTCTGGAATGTTATCACCCCAGAAAGGCTTTCCCTGGTGTGAAATTACTGACCGGAAGCTCTGACTCCACAGAATTACCCCATAGTTCTGGAACCTTCTGAATTAAAAGTCATTACCAAGAGAGGAAACACTGGACTCATTTCCAAATTAGCCTTTGCATTATATTCCTGTCCAACCCTAAGCCTAACCCTTATACTAAGTAAGGCTTTTCTCCGTAAGTTTCTACATGATAAATGAAAGCAGGGTCTGTGCTACAGCTTGATGCAGTCTAGGGACTCCAGAGAATCAGCGCAGATCCACCTTATCTTCCACAAGACTTACCACGGCCTTTTGAAGGTGCTCACAGGGGAATGTGGAGGAATTCACCCTAAATCAGTGGTTATCAAGTTGAACAATTCTTTAGGATCTCTTGAGCATTTTCTAAAGCACGGAGTGCTAATCCTACCCCAGAGGTCTGAGGGGGAACCTGGGCATTTTGATCCTTAACAAGGTTGTATCCTCATGCCCTAACTGCAAAGCAATTTTGAAAACCACTGCTCTACAGGAAAGACTTCAAGTGTGAAAGAAACACACAGATAAATACAAGTGCCCCGGTGGAATGCAGGAAGGGAGCACTCAGAGGAAGGTCAGGATTCTGTGGAAATGAGCAGCCGGGAAGGCTGGACTGTGATATGTACAGAGTGGGGTGTCGGAGGATAACCAGAACATTTGGACTTCATTCAAAAGATAAGTAGCTCAGATTCATTTCCAAATCAGAAAGTGAGTTGGATTCACCTTCTCATACAAGAAGGTGTCAGAACAACACCACCACCACACAGGGATCACAGGGAAAGGTCAAGCATCTCACTGTTCAAAAGCATATGTGTCACCCCTGCTGCCTTCTGTAGCCTCTCCAGCTATGGGAGATGAGCAGACATGCGGGCTTCAGACACACCAGCCTGAGCAGTGACCTTTCGGGGTGGCCGGACAGGAAAGAGTGATTGCTCCTGAGCTGCATGAGCAAATGGTTCTCTCCCACTCTCTTTGCTACCAGGTGTGTGTAAACTAGTAAGACCTCACGTTTAAAAGACAAAAACAACAACAACAAACAAGATACTAAGGTGTTTTTTTTTTTCTCCTTACTAGAAAAAAAAAAGTAAAACTTGTCCTATATGTCCCATTCCCTCAGTGCTAAGCGATCATTTTGTAAAGGCAGAAACATATATACCAGGGACAAGGAGGAGATCTTGTTACAGCCTCAGCAGTACCAGGAAGTGTCACTGCTCTGAGCCTATTTTGAAACAAAAGTTTTAGAGAAGGTGGAGAGGGACTGGAGAGCCCTGCTATGGACAGGATGTTGGGGGTGACTGCTGCCAAGAGTGGGGCAGTGAGGGTGAGGGGGAGTGCCCACAGCCCAGGTAGAAAGAACTGGAACAATTGATACCCAGTGGGCTGAGACAGGAAAGCAGGTGGCGGCCTCCACCTGGAAAGTTCGATAGAAAGGAGACATGGAGAAAAGAGTTTTCGCAGGAGCCATTTGGGTCACTGCAAACCAAAGACAGAGGAAGTCAAATGCAGACAGGATAAAACTCTCAGGAACATCACAGCAGGGAAGCCCATGAGGGACAGGGAAGGCATGGGAACAGCCCAGCCAGACAGGCTCTGCTACAATATAATTTACTCCTTCTGAACTCTACACAGTATCTCTGTCTCTAAATGAGAGGATCCTCTTAGATTTTCTCTGAGGATACTTCTATCTTTCAAGTATATAAGGAATTGCATTTCTGCATCCATTCAATCCCCAAAACCTTAGGCACCTACTATTTGCCAGGTAATTAGGCAATACGCTCATAAAAAATAAAATAAAAGCATCCCTACCATAAACCATCAGGCCAATAAGCTGCCAAAAAACACTGTGTGGGACTTTTTCAAAGCCTTCTTTAAATTAGGCTGAATGACTAATTGATGCGAAGACATATAATAAAGACTCGGTGCTGGGCTCAGCAAAACAAATCCTTGAGATGTCTCATATTCGATAATGTAGTCAGCTACAGAACTCACTGGCTCAATCCTCTTCCTGAGTGCAAGCCACCTAGCTCATTGTAACAAAGTGCACAGAACTTATGTCATGGGATAGATAACAGAGGAGGAGAGAGACACCCTCAGGGCACGGAAGACAAGCTGGGCTGGGTCACAGAAGGCAAGGTAAGAGTGAGGAGGGGTTGAAGTGAAGTAGCAGAGTGCGGGGTATTAACATTCAGACTAGAGGTATGTGAAGGGAGCAGAACAGGCCGGGCAAGCAAAGGGATGCCTGAGAGTGTCTGTGCTCTGCACTGAGGGCCTTCATGGCTTTGGTGCCAATTGGCAAGCTAGGAAAACATGGAGAGGACTGTGAAAGGTAAAGAGCTCAGTTTGAGTCTATAGAGTTTGAGGAGCTTTCAGTTTGAAGCTCCTATGAACGGTCTGGACTGGAGATAAAGGGACAATAGGACTGTACGAGGCGGGTGACAACCCAGAGGAGACAGTGGCTTCTTGCAAGACATGTTTGCTTCCTATTGGAAGATCTCAGGCCCTAAGATGAGAAACGTAACCCTGATGCTCACCCAAGTTGTGCCTCCGCTGGCTGCTGCTCACTGACCTGAGGACTGATTCCACTTGCCTCTGGACCTCATTTCCTCACCTGCCAAATGAAAGATTTGGACTAAACTGTTCCTAAGATTCATGTCTCATCTCACATTGTATGTGGTTTTCTAATAAGTGAGATTTTTTAATCTGAAATATCAGAGTCTAGAAATATGGGGAGTAATAATTCCTGGGCTCCTGGTGTCTAAAGACACTGAACTGTTGGGATTTCTATGAATGTCTGTCATTCACAGTGTCTATTGAGTCGTACTTGAGTACAAAGTGAGGTGACCGCACATGGGCTGGCCCTACCAGAAGAATCAACCATGTGATTTTAGAGTTGAGGCATGACACAGAGGGAGGGATAGGGAGCTAGAGAATCACTTCATTTATGTGACAAATAACTCAGTAAATCACACCTATATAATGAACCACCAGTAAAACTCTGGACCGCAAAGCTCCTGTGAGCTCCTTGACTGGAGATCATATTCATGTGACAAAGAGATAATGTGCCTTGACTGCATGAGAAGAAGGCATAGACGCACTGTGTTTGAGACTCTCCCAGACATCCATCTGTGTGGTTCTTCATTGGTGTGGTCCTGACTTAACCTCTTTATAATAATAGTACAATTTTAAGTGTAGTACTTCTCTGAAGTCTGAGTTCTTGAGAATTACCTAAACTGAAAAAGTCCTGGAGCCATGCATCCTTTGATAAAGTAATGAAAGCAGAACAGCTTTACAAGGGCCCACCGGTTCCCAGTCAGTGGTGTGTTTTGGCAGCACCACGGGTGTTGCATGATTATAACACATAAGCCAGTGACGGCACCTTTGAAATGTGGTTATTCTGGTGTGATGATAAATGACATGAGAAACTCTTCTGAAATGTCAGAGGGCACAGAGTCATCTGCACCAGCGCCTCCATCAAGGCTTCCAAAAAGAATGCTTTCCTGACATATTAAGTTGCAAAGCAGTTGCAAAGCCTGGAAAGGTTTTGGGGGGCAGCTGTCATTATTCAGGTGTTGACGAAAGCCTTGCCTAATATATCATCTCTAACCACTTCTCTGTGTGGCTTCTTTATATCACTCACAAGCAATTCAAATGTTGTTCATCCAGAAAATTCATCCCTCTTTCCTTCCTACAGGCATATGGAACAGAATTGAAATTGCTGATGCAAACTGTGCCAAAACATACTTCAGAAAAATTTTTTGTTATGACTCAAACTTAATCCCCTGTGCATAATGAACACAATTAACTGTTATCAGTTAGCACGAGAAATGTCCTGGAAGTGTTGTTGGAAGGTCAAATTAAGTTCTGCATGACACTCTGAACAACTGGCTGGCTTCAGTGACACTGTGTTCCTAAAGGTCGCCTTGGTGCTTCTTCTCAATGCAACTCCTTGGAATTCTCTCCCAGAGGTTGTGTGTCAGGTCTAGAGGCCCTGAAGAAACACTAACAAGTACTTCCTACTCGTCTTCCCTGTAGCCCACAGGGCCTGTTAATGGAGCTGAAGTAGAGGCACGCATCAGACCCACTTGAGAATCTGTGCATCCTGTTAGTGAGTGGTGAGTGATCACCGTGGGTGATTGTTACAGGAACTGATCAAAAGCTCCTTGATGCTGAGCATGTCAGTCAAGATTGGGGTTTGGTTTTTGCTTTGGAAAAAAAGTCAAATAGCTTTCCATTATCTTTTTCTCCCCAGGGCCATTTGAGGAAGTTCATCTGTTCTCAACAGCTGCTCCCAAGTAGAATTGATCCTGCGGAAGAGTGACTATAGGACCACACTCCAGAGGTGGCACAAGGTAAACTATCTTCTAGTTTTGCTCTCCTCTGATGAAACAGAAAATAACAAAGTACATTTTCATTCATTTAAAACCGGAAAGAAAATTGTAACATTACTCATCCCATTTCTATAAAGCTTTTCTTATAATGCTCTCATTTTAATGCTGTCATGGTACTTATTTAAATTATACTCTTAGCAGAAATCATGGAGTTCATTCATTATTCACTATCTAGCAGTTTATAAACTTCAACTGTATCTACCATGGTTTTTAAAAAATCCTGCAAACAGGCAGGGCATATAAAATTATCTCATGGTAGGCAATATTGAACCCAGATGTGGATAAAGGGTAAAAACCATATTCAAATCCCAGCTCTCCATTTACCATTTACTCACGCCAAGGGTATGGCAAGCTGCATATCCCTGTGCCTCGGTTTCTTCACCTATAAAATGTACATATTAGCGCCTCCCCTAACATAAATATATCTCTCTGTCTCTTTCTTTCTCTCCCTCTCCCTCCCTCCCCTCTGATATATTTATAGCATGTACTTCTGTGTAAGTGCAGGTGTATGAATGTCACAGCATGTCACAGCATGAGTGTGGAGGTCAAAGGTAACCTCGGGTTTACATCCTTGTCTTCCATCTTATTTGAGACAGGGTCTTTTATTCATGATTACACATGCCAGGCTCATGGGTGTGTCAAGACTTCCTTATCTCTGCTCCCCATCTGATCACTGGAGCACTAGGATTACAGATGTATGCTACCATGTCCAGCTTTTATAGTGAGCACTATTTAAAAGCTTATAAAAGTAAATTTAACAAGCACTTGAGTGCTCACATCCTGGCATCCAGGTCCTGGCAAGGCTGTGTAGATATGAGGTTTGCTGTCCACTGCTCCTGTCCTCCAGGGTCCCTGAGGGTCGTGTGAGAAGGGACACAAAACACTGAATAAATGCAAGAGAATTTATCGGGGACTGAGAGAGCAGAAGGAGCACCCTGGAGGAGGGGAAATAAAGCGGGTGATAGAAGGTACCAGGTCAGGATAGAGTACTGAAAGAAGAGCAGGAAACAGGAATTTGAGAGCACTGAACTGAAGGGATATATAGGGAAGGAGTAGGTTTTCAGGTCGAGGTGCAATACCCACGAAGAAGATGTCCACATCTTTACTATGCATCATGTGTACGAACTGTGAGTAAAACTACTTATACTTTATTACATCCTGACAAGGGTCTTTCAAGCTCCTCTGAACTGAAACCATCTTAGAAATGAAGACCTTGAGACTTAGAAAGGTTTACCCCGTATTTCTGAAGGAGAATGTACTGTGAGTGGCAGAACCCATCTGTCTCCAACACTTGAGCTGCACAGGCTGTTTCTTAGGTACTGCAGCCCTGGAGGCAGATGTCAATGTTGCCAAAAAGAATGTTTTGAACAATGGAGAAGTTTGTGAAAAGAGATGGAAGGTGAAGGTAAGGACTTTTGGCCTGCTCTTTTCTCCAGAGCAGTGGGTACGGTACGCTGATAACAGAAAGACAGAAGAGGATGAAAATCCAAGTCTGAGGAACATGTGTTGATGCTGATGTGGATTGTGCACGGAAACTAGAGGGTGCAGGATCCTGGGCAGATGACAAGCGCTTAAAACACGGGAAGAATCAACTCTTCACTGAAGAAGTAAGAGGGAAAATGAGGCCCAAATAGCGATGTGGGTCAGAAAGCTGAGATTCAGACCAAAATATAGGGATTTATCGTCTATAGTAGACAGAGTCTCTAAGTCGGCGGAAGAGGCCCTACTGCTCTCTCCTCCCACAAAACAACATAGCCAGCCTGAGCACAGGGCACTGTGCCTTCTCCTGCACCATCCCTCAGGTGTTCTGAATGTGGTACAGCTGTTTATTAAAATATTAACTTGGATTTTTTTTATCTTTAAGTTGATATTTTAAGTAGACCTCATGAGGTATTATTTCCAGTAAGAAAAGCAGAAGTGTTTTGAAGATCATATTGCTTAGGAAAGGTAAGAGTTAGTCAGGAGGCTTCCGGATTCACGGATAAGGGAGATATATGGGAAAGAGATCTTTTATGAACATCTTGATGGAGACATCCACTTTTCTGAAGACTAAAATCATATGGGGAGACCAGGGTAGAGACTGACAATAGCACTGTGGCTTCGAACAATACCTAGGGAACCGTTCCTCTCTCCCTAGTAATGTTCCCCATCTCTAGCCATGCCACACATTCCTCTCTAGTGTCCAATGCTCACAATTGTCCAGATAGAACTTTTAATCACTTGTTAGGCAAAATAAGACCAATAGTAGCTGACAATAATTTCACTACCAGGAATGGAGACTCGGCGTCAGATTTAAGTTGGTTTCATTTGAAGGAAATGAAAAGTAGCTGTTACTTTTGCTTTAGCTCCAGTCCAGAGTCCTGTCACCACTGTGCAGACTGACCCAAGAAACAGGCTAGTATATGCCATCAGTTCAGCCCCTAAAGTTGCATGTGGGAAGCACATGAGTCTCTTCCTATTGCTGTGCTTGCATCCCAAACTGGCCCTCATAGATACCCACAGCTCCAGTTTTTCACTGCCCCAGGCTGTAGCTTGCTTCCAAAATCACAGGCACACATACTGTTAGCTCCCACTGCAACATTTGCTCCCATAGTTGGCCCTCTAATATTGATACACTCAACGGTCACTATTCATGCACAAGCCTGCAGCTGGATATGGCTGCCATGCATATGCCTACGTCCGGCCACTGCAGCTGAGTATATTGCATGTTCACTGCAGCCAGCCCCATGGTTTCTGCCACCAGGGGCAGTTCATTTGGCTATACTATGGAGCACTGCCTTCTGAGCTGGTGAAACACCAAGCCCTACTCCGGATGTTGAGCAGCTGTGTGCCTTTATTTTTAGTGACCCATGCTTCAACAGCAAACTGCAGCATGCTTTCTTATGACCCAACCTACTTGGGTAAAGGCCTTACCAAAGAAACTCAGTAAAATTTGGAAAAATGTGTATTTTTAAAGGCTATCATGGCCATAAATCATCAAGGAAATGGCATTTCAAAGGAAGATGATTTATTTCCAGAAAGAAAAAAAAAAACCTCAAAATGATCATTCTACAGCAGTTCAGTAAACTGTCTGTAATATGACCAAAAAAAATAATGAAATAAGAAAAACAACAAGATAGAAAAGACTGAAACAGAAATGTTGGAGGTGAGGAGCACAATGACTGATAAGCATAGAACAGGTCAGTCTATCCAGAAGAAAGACTGAGCAACCTAGGAGGAAGGTACTTGAATAGTGCATCATGGGAAATATGTGGGAGTTAGAATTGAAATTAAAAAATCCTATAGATCTCTGGAACATGAGCCCCAAAATGCTGTGTGTGTGTGTGTGTGTGTGTGTGTGTGTGTGTGTGTGTGTATTTATTTGACAGAGAAAGAGCAATTTCTGAAGAAGAGAGAGAAAAAGAATGAAAACTTATTAAAAGAAATAGTAACTGAAAACTTCCCAACCATGAAGGAGATATGCAATATGAATACATAGGTACAGGATTAAATTGTCAAAAAAATCAAAGACAAAGAAAGAGTTTTGAAGACAATAGTTGATGAGGCATATCTTTCTATAGGCATAATTTCTCATGGAAAACCTTGCAAGTTAGGAGAAAGAAGGATAATAACTCAAAGTGCCACAGGAAATTCTTCCAACCCAAACTTCTTTACCAAGCAGGAAAGACAAGACAATGAAGATCCTCATAGATAAAGCAGAGCAGAGAGAGTCAGTCTCTACGGCACTTGCGCTATGGAGTTGAAACAAGACTGCTAGTCTTCCTAATATAAAAGCCTATGAAAGTATAAATCACAGTATGAAGGTAAATTCATAGTCAATTTTGGAATAATACTGGCGTTAGTAATAAATCATTTAGCATTCTAGAATAAAATTTTAAAAAATATTAAAGTATTTAAAGGCACATTAACTTGTTAATAGGTACAAAATATGAAGACAGAAACTGACATCCAAAAATATAAAACATATGTGGTTATTGGCTCAAACTGTGGAGCTTTTATATGCAAGCAAGTTTAAGTTGTTATCAGCACAAAATAGACCAGCATAACTATAAGATTTTTTACATAAGCCTCATAGAACCACAAAGCAAAATCCTGCAGAAGTTATACAAAGGATAAGGAAGAAGTGATCCTACAACTGCAGAAAACTACCAACTCACAAAGCAAGCAGGAGGGGAGAAAGTAGTGACAGCTCTAGAAAATAGGCAGAAAAAAAACTAGCATTCAATTGTGAATCCTGACTTATCCTCAAACATACTTGAAAGGTGTTAAATTATCCAATAAAAAGATGGAGTAGGTAAATGGATTAAAAATTTAAAGCCCACATATACGCTGCCTACATGAGACTTGATTCATCTTTAACAATACATGTACAGAAAGTATAAGGAGAAAGGAAAAAGATAACACATGCAAATGGAAAGCAGAAAGGAGCAGAGGTAGCTATAATTATAGACAAGACAAAGTCAAAAGACTGTCACAAGAAACAAAGGCAGCAATTACATAAGGGCAAAGAGATTAATTCATAAAGTAGGTAAGATGAGATGATATAATAATTATAAATATAAATTCATCCAGTTGAAGATCACCTTCAGTGTGGAAAGTAATTAGTAAGTGATCTGAAGGGAATGACAGGCCACAGTGTAGTAACAGGAATTTCAATCACTGTTTTCAACAATGGATGCATTTGCTGACCAAAAGTACAAGACAATGGGCTAGGACTCCATTATCATCCAGATGGAGCTAAGAGTCATTCACAAAGAATTACGCCTATCAACAAAAGGATACATGTTTTTCTCAAGAATACACAAACCTTTCTCTAGCATAAATCATGCACTAGGCAGTGTTAACACAATCCTGTTACAACTGAAGAAGACTGAAATCACACAGGAATCCTTTCCAACCACAGTAACATGAATCTAGAAATGTAAACTAACAGGGAAACCAGAAATTTCACATTAAAACATATACATCTGAACTATCAATGAATAAAAGAATAAATCAATAGGCAATGTTAGAATAGCATGGAACAAATAAAAACACAATAAAACATTTTGAATGATGAATGTTTACATTATAAAGATTTATCCAAATAAACAACCCAATTAATATCTCAGGAATAAACTTAACCCTATGTGAGAGAAAGAAAATTACAAAGACCTTAACAGAACTGTACCAAATAAAGAATATACAAACTATAGAGTAAAAAAATTTGAGTGGACATTTTAATAATGTTTTTAAATTTATTCTCTGAAATTTTCAAACATATATAAACTGAATCATGATATATCCTTCCCAATTCCCTACGTCCAACTCCCCCTAGAATCCCCTCAACATATCTCTCTCACAGCTTAATATTTTTTTTTGCGCTTTCAATTTTTTACTCTATTTTTACCTACTGAGTTCAGTATGTGCATTGGTGTGGGATCATCTACAGAAATGCAAGAACATTCTGCCACTATTTCACCAGTAGACACATCTTGTATGGCAGGTCAGGATTGCAGCCTGCAGTGCCCAGTGCCGGGTAAGATCACTAGCGTCTTTTCTCTCTTAACAACCTGGATGGCACCTTTCAATACTATGAAGACTTGCCAGCAGGGAGATAATTTCATGGTCAGTTAAAGCTTGATTTTTCTGTGTCCTGCAATGAAAGAATGTGGTTTCTTTAGCAATGAGCTCTTAGCATCTAGTCATCATGGGCAAACAAAGGCAATGACAATAGCCTATACTGGTTTGGGTGCATCTGGCGATATCCACCCCAATAACTAATAGGGAAGAAACGATGACTATTAAATAAGTCAATTTAAAAAAAATATCAAACTCACCTTAACCAAGAACAAAAACTTAAAAGGCACAAATTTAAAAATCAAAATTAAAATTGGAAACATTAACAATAGATAGCTCAGAAATAAAAATAGATCTTAGCATAAGCAATTACACGCCAATAAATTAGAAAACACAAAGGTGATTGCCAAAAATATAAAACCTTTCAGAACTGACCAAGAAGATATATGATATGATAGAAAGCCTGAGCGGACAGATAACAGAAAGTAATATGGAAATTAAACACCTGACTAAAAAGCTCATAACCAGATAAGTTCATGACTGAGTCTCCCAAACATTCAAAGAACAATTAGTATCAACCCTTCTTAACCTGCTCTCAAGAAATGAAGAAAGAAGCAGAGTGAACATCTGTAAATGCATTTTATGAGGACAAATCACCCTAATCCTAAAGATCCAAAATCTCTGATGGAGATACATAACAAAAGTTCTCAAAAGCATACTAGCAAACCAAATTCAATATCACATAAAATATTATTCATTATGACTTAGGGAGATTTACCCTGAGGACACAAGTTTTGCTTAATACAGGTACATGCAGCTCATTAGAAAAATGAAAAATTAAACATAACCATCTCAAAAGATGCAAAAAAGACATTTAACAAAATTCAACATGCTTTTATAATATTTTTCAAAAATATATACAGAAGGAAATTTACATAAAATAATTGTTATAATTTTCTTTCTGTTGCTGATATAGACTAGACCAAAAGCAACTTAGGGAAGAAGGAGCTTATTTTTAGATCATGCTTGTAATTTATCATCCATGGAAGTCAGGGCAGGAACTCAAGATAGGAACCCAGAAGCAGGAACTGAAACAAAGGCCACAAGGGAATGGTACAAACTGACTTCTTGGCCTGTCTAGTTCAGCTTATACTATCTAGGACCACTTGACCATGGATGGTCCTACCAACACTGAGTTGAGCTCTCCCACATTAATTTTTGATCAAGGGTGCCTGCAGGAGGCACTGATGTGTGTGGGAAGTCCTGGTGACTGCTGATGACTGGGTACCTACGTAGGTCCTGGTCCCTGGGGGATGATCAGTTGCCTGCAGGAGGCCTTGGACCCTGTGGAATGTTGGGGAGTCTGTGGGGTTCCAGGGTGCTTGCGAGATACCAGAGAGCCTGCTCAGTGTTTTGGGTTTGAGCAGTGAGGTCCAACTTCAGGTTGAACTCTGTCATACCTCATCTCAAGCTAGTACTGGCCAGGTCAAAGTAAACATTCAGAGCTGCTTTTTGTCTCCAAAGACAGATGCTCCTGCCACACAAGCTTGACTTGTTTTTTTGTTGTTTTGGGTTTTTTTTTCTCTTTTGAGGGAACAGGGGTGGGAGAGTGGAATAGGGAGGAATGGGAAAAGGGTGTTATTAAGATACATCTTATGAAACTCAAATTATTAATGAATGTATTACAAAAAAAGAAAATGCTTCAACAGACTTTGCCTACAGACCACTCTGATGGATGCATTTTCTCAATTGAATTTTCTTCTTTACAGAAGACCTATGTTTGTGCATAGCTGACAAAAAAAAAAAAACTAATCAGTACAATAATACAGGACATTTGTGAAAACCAACAGTTAATATCATAGTCAGTGGGAGAAAACTGAAAGACTTTTCCTAAGATCTGGCACAAGGCAAGGATAACCACCTTCACCACATCTGTTCATCGCAGACTAGAAATACAAGCGAGACCAACTGATAAAGAAAGGAAATAAAATGGTATATAAATCAGAAACAAAGAAACAGAACTCTAGATTGTGGGTAATATGATCCTATATGCAGAACATCATAAAGATTCCATAACTAAACTGTTATGGCTGGTGGATGAATTTGGTAAAGTTTGCAGAGTCAAAATTCAAAAATCAGTTGCATTTTCATATATTAATAATCACCTACTAAAAGAAAGAAAGGAAGGAAGGAAGGAAGAAAGAAAGAAAGAAAGAAAGAAAGAAAGAAAGAAAGAAAAAGAAAGAAAGAAAGAAAGAAAGAAAGAAAGAAAGAAAGAAAAAAAAAGAAATGTGGGAGGGAGGGAGGAAGGGAGAGAGGAAGGAAGGAAAGAAATACACTAAATGTAGTGTTTCAAAAACTCTTGATTTACTCAAACCTTGAATGTTAATCCTGACTTAATATTTAATAAAATTACTGGGCTTTGGAAATGGCTTGCCTCACAGGCATGAGCTAGAGTTCTGATCTCCAAAATTCATGAAAAACTGTTCTTTCTTGCTGGTCACTTGTAATCCTAGCACTTGAGAGGCAGAGCTGGGATCCTTGTTTAGTAATACATGAGGCCCTACATTATATTCCCAAAATATATCCTTCCCCCCTAAAAAAAAGAGAAGAAATGGCAAAACATGTTCACTTATAAAAGCATCAAAAACAATAAAATACTTTGGAATAAATTAATAAACTTAAGCAAAGAGATGCATAATTTATATGCTGAAAACTCCAAGATTCTGATAGAAAAGCTAAGGAAAATTTGTTGTGAAACTATAAAAGATCCTGAGTCACCAGAGCAAAACTGAGAAACAACAAAGTTGAGTTTAATTGAATTTAATTTCACAAAGATACAATAATCAGAAATTGCAGAATTGAGATCTCAAATATAAGCCAGGAAAATATCAAACATTGTCAAAATTTAACAAGGGAACCAAAACCTTAAGTGAGGGGAATAAAGATACTGGTTCTGTCTCCATCCAAAATATGGTAATGGTTGAGTTATGCTCTGAATCTTGTTACTAGAGTAGATGCGGGTGCTTCACCGAATGATGGAAGCAAAGGTTAACTCTGTGCGATGATCGACGTCTAACTTCAGTCTTCGTGTTATTGGAATAGATCCTAGACTTGTTCTTCCAACACAGCTGCAATTTTTTTACCTCTGACCTTAATCCCCACATGCCTTTGTTTCTACATGTAATCTAAAAGATTTCACAAATCAAAGACATGGCACAGTTTCTCCTCTTTATGGGTCAGGCTTATCTCACTTTACATGGTCATTGGCTTGACTATCACACTCATTTTACTAAGAACATATTAGGCAAAATGCAATATTGTATACCGCAGAGAAGGCTGGCTTTTCTTTTGGAAGCACAAGCATGCAAGACAAAGAGGTTGTAGAGTAGACAATAACTGGAGCTGCAGGACTGGGAAGCACAGCGCCTGCATGAGATGAGGTTCAGCTTCACTGTTTACACAGTATTGAGTGGCTGGCCTTGGCTCAGTCACCCAACTATGCTGACCTTGCATTGCCTCATCACACGCTTCTTAGATTGCAAGGTGTTGGGAGTGAAACATAGGGACGGTTTGTATCATTTTGTGTAGAGATGCTATTTGAAAGTAAAGAAGAGGCTGAATGAGGTAAAGGGGTAGGAAAGTACTGTATAAACTGACACATCAGAGAAGTTCTTAGGGTTAGCAATAAAAATACCACACACACACACACACACACACACACACACACACCAAATGAGTTCTCTTTCACACAGCATTTCCAAGTTCTTTTATACCAACCTTCTCTGAAATTCTAGATTTTTCTATTAGGAAACTTTATACCTTCCCCGTGCCTCAGTTTTCAATGCACTTCATTTTCCACCCAGTGGCTGGCTTTTGCTAATAGAAGCTATGGGACTGGGCTTTTCCAGAAGGCATCAGGCAATTTAGCAATGAAATGAGTCCCCAAAGGTTCTTAGTAGGAAGAGGCCCTAAAGAACTTTGTTGGGAAACAGACACACACACACAGGCTCACAGGCACACACACACACACACACACACACACACACACACACACCCCAAAGCTACTGTGACATGCATACAGGCATGTACATTTTCTAAAGGGAAATGATGCTACTGTCACAAATTTCTCAGGCAGAGGACAGGAAGAAGTTCAGCTCTTGTCCCCACTACAAAATTTCAGTCTGGCAAAAGGTGCTGGTTATGGTTTAAGAGAAAAAGCCTATGTTGGAAAATGGGCTGATCACTCCAAGGAGTGTCCTTTGAACACCTGAGATTTGGTCATTATGGAATCTATCAGGCAGAATATGTAGATTCTGGAACCATTCCTCTTCAAGGAGGGCTAGTGTGGCCTTAATGACTAAAGTTCTGAACTAATGTCCCTGACCCTGGTGTCTCCTGCCATCTGTTAGATTTCTTTTCTGATCACTTTCTCCATATAAATTTTTGGATCTATTTGTTTCAGTTTTTTCTTACTTATTTTTCACTTGTTCTTTGATGATTTTGTACATATCCTTTTTGATTATATTCACCCCTTCGGCCCACCTTCCACATATCCTCCCACTTCCCTACCCACTCAACTCTGTCTTCTTTAAAAAAAGAAAAGCAGCAAGTACAGATGATGCTGTCCATATACTGTAGGATGTGTGGCCTACCACTGAGCTTGGCCAATCTACTGGGGTACCCTTAGAGGAGACTCTTCCTTTCCTAACAACTATCAACTGTCAATTATAGCTTCTTAGTTAGGGGTGAGACTTTGTGCCCACCCACCCCCATGCTGAGATTCTGTCTCACTTGAGCTTGCATAGGTTGAGCATGCTGTCAAGCCTGCTGTGAGTTTTATATGTGAAACTGCTTTTTTGTGTCTGGAAAACTCTGGTTCCTTGTATCCTTGCAGTCATTCACCACTTCTGACTCTTACACTACTTCCACTCCTCTTCTGCTGTGATTCATGAGCTTTGTGGGGGTGAGGGGAGGCTGTAAAAACAGACTGTTCAGAGCTGAGCATTTGCAGTCTCTTATTCTCTGCACATTGACCAGATGTGGGTCTCTTTTGTTAAATACCATCTACTGCAAAAAGGAGCTTCCCTGATGGGGATTGAGAGATGCACTAATCTATGGGTATAATGATAAGTCATAGGATAATTCCTATGTCCATTTAGGAGAGTAATAGTAGCAGGTTTTCCTTTCTCTACAAACTGCTAGCCATGGGTTTCTGGCTCCAAGATCAGTGCAGGACATGTGTTTCAACTCATTGGGGGGGCGGGGGGAGCCTTAAGTCAAATCAGAAAATGATTGGTTGTGACAGAACTGTTTATCTATGGAACAGTGTCTATCTTTCTGCAGAATGTAAGCACCACTAAATTGTTACATTTTATTTGTTCACCTTTTGTATAGCTAGGTGTTTAGTGCAAACACTGATCTCAGGAATTCGGTGAATGAATGAATAAATCTTTTGATTCATTGGCTGATTAAGAATGGAGCTACAAAATTCACAAATCTCAGGTAACAGAGCTGCTTGTGAAAACTACGTGCAGGAGTCGCTTTAGCAAAATTGTGCACCGACAAAAGTAGCTGAGAGGCAAGCAAAGCTGCTGGGAGGAACTTCTGTTTATGATCTACAGCCATGTAGCTGTTATGTATTGTACCCTTTCCTAGCCTCTGTCTCTACTGCAAACTAGAAAACGAACACCTAATTCTAAGCCCCTTCTAAACATTAACATTTATGTAACACTAAAAATAGATAACATTTATGTAATAACTAAAAACAGAATAGCGATAGCTTCAGATCTAGTGATAATATTAAAAGCACATATTGAGTAAGTCAGGCTTAGTACTGTGTCCTAAGGAGTCTAAGAGCCAGGAAGGTAACAAAACAGACTCCAGTAGACTTGCTATCAATAGAATGAGGAGAAAAGACAAAACTTTACAGAAGACAAGCACTAATCAAATTCTTGCATTGAGCATGAATGAGTCCCAAGAGTTCTGCCAGTTCTAGAACTGACCTTGGGCTCTCTGGGTTTGAGGAGGAAGTCAAGTGCCAGAGATGATCAAATGGCAATGAAGATTTTACTACTGCTTTAATCTTTTTCACATTTTTTCTGAGAGAAATCATGGAGCACCTGAATTGCAAACAGTCTCTCTGCCTGTCAGGGTGCTCATCAAATTATTCTATTCTTTTTTAAATATTAGGCAATATCATACAAGGGTCATTAAATAAAAAGTCTTAGAAACAGGCTACCACTGTATTTGAAGCTCTGGCATTTATTATCTAAGCTAATTGCTAATATTTTCCATTAAATGGAGATAAAAAAGATTGTAAGTTTAATGAGGATTATAAAGAAAAATAAACATATAAACCGTTTGATCACATATACTCAAAGAAAGATGATTATTATGACACTGTACATCTTAACAGTTGCTAGCCGGTCTGGATGCAAAGCAGCAGCTAGTGGCTTGGATTTTCAGATTCAAGATCAATAACAACATTAAATAACAACATTAGCCACTTGTCTGTGTTCTATGATTTGTCTGCTAATGCCTTTGTCCCTTCATTTTTTGAGTAAATTAGTTGAGCTATATTTGTGTTAACTGTAGTATAATTTTATGTACATATTTTTGTGAATTCACTCAGTTTCACATATATAGTGCTAAAATGTTTTTATTAAAGTAATATGTATTCAGAAGGAGGTACAGTTTGAGAATCGTTTACAATCTGCTCACATCTGCAGCCAGCGTCCAAATCACAGAGAAACGAAAACATTCCTGAAACTCAGAAGCCTTTCTGAAACTCAGAAGCCGTTCCTGCTCCCATGCATCCCCAGCCTCGCCACACCCCAGTGTGGCTGCTATCCTGATTCCAACAATGCAAAGTTGTCCTCGTGTTTCCTTACTCTGAGCAACTGCACTCAAACAAAATGGTACCTTTTTGTGTGTGGCTTTGACAACTCGGGGATTTGACTTGATAAGCCTTTTAGAATGTTTAGCTGTTTAAATAATTCAATCAAAAATTTAGAGTTTAATAAGCAAATGGAGAAAATGTAGCTTTATATATGAGCAGAGGAAAGAAAGCACTGCTTAGCATCCTGGCTTAATTGTAATATCTTATTTTTCCCAAAGCAATGTTTATTTTTTAAATAAAAGAGAAAAAGGAATATATATATATATATATATATATATATATATATATATATATATATCATTGTGTTAGTGCTATGAAGAGAATTATGTGTCATGAGAAAGATGCTAGCCTTTGCCTGTCTATAAATATGTATTGTAACTTTGTCTTATTCTCTAGAAAACTGCCATTGGGTCTACTGATAAATTCAATGTGCCTATAACTCTCCTTTGTCTTTCTCATATCCTGTTTCCAATCCTCACCTGATACCAAATTCCAGTCTTATCTTTTTTCTGGCTTCAAGATTTATTTCTGCCAGATTGGGGGGTGAGACAGACAGGACAGCACCCCTGCTGTTTATAGCCCTATCATTTTGTTCTACATTAGCGTTTTCCACAAACAGGAAATCATTGTTGACCTATCTTCCCTGCCCTTTCCTCCAAATGTCCAACTCGGAGAAAAGGGAAAAGTCAATGGTGAACATGGCTCTCATAAACTTCTACCTAGGGGGATATTTCCACCATTGATGAGTGCAAAAAATCCATCCTAAAAAAGGCTGTTTAGTAAAGAATGCGGCAGGGTAGCCTCCCACACATTGATTTTTGCCTCCTGAGAGCCTTGGCACAGTCACCTGGGACACAGTATGGAATTCTGTAATTCCTAACCACAATCTGCCTTTGATCACAGAATCTACTCTTCCTCAGCTCCATGGGCACAGGTGTGTCGCTTGATGTATCTTGAGCTTGGCCTTCCATCTCACTTTGTATAACGCCCAGTTAAACCCACCACACATTTGAGCATCCAGTAAACCTTCAGGAGAACGGACCAATAAAAAAGTCCTGGTGGGACAGTTATGTCACACCCAGATGTGAGTTCTCCAAAACATTCTTTGAGCTTCCAGCTATCAAAAAATACTCACATCCTCTCAGTCATTTTGGTGTAACTAGTCATTTTCATTGAATCTCTCTTCCAGAACCAAAAGATAATTGGAGAGAGTGTTTTGTTCAGAGATAAGAAAGGATAAAGTCTCAAATGTCATCAGCTCTGCTCAGACAGTTTTTTAGGATGCAAACTGTGGTTCCCCTGCATGAGCCCTATGTGTTCCCTCCCCTTAACAACACATAAAACCAAAATCAACTTCTAAGAGTTCTTTTTCCAATGGTTTCCGCCTGAGGGTGGTAATTAGCACATTTTCTGATCTTTCTCTTTTTTATGTTAAGCAACTTCAGTTTCTTTAATGTCATTAATGTGTACATTTCATATTCACGCTCTACCTTGATGAGGTTCTTTTCAAATGCTGACTCCCAAAGTGGACATAAAAGTCTTAAAATACATAAATAATATAAAATATAGCCAAAGAACACACATACATGAAGTCAGAGATCATACTTCTTGAAATAAAATTATATTGTGGCCACAGTTATTGAAATTTAATATTCACTACATTTAATGCACTCAGCTAAAACAAAATTGGAATTTTACTTGGCAATAAAACCCAAATAAAGCCCATAACATCATAATAAAGAGATAAATTTCCATTTTTAAGACTCTGTCACTGGAAAAAAAAAAAAAGCAGAGAAGAAGCAAGGACGCCTCACCACATTTCACTCTATGAATGGAAGTCTTGCCACATTTATGAATGGAAGTCTCAGAATGTCTGAGAATATATATTAGAAGAGACTCTAGAGCCACAAGAATCACACTCCCTCAAAATGTTAGCATTGGAATCACTACCAACGTTGGCCACCATATTAAGTATTTTAGAAAATATTCATATTAAAATACATGCCAGTCTTAGGAATCTTCACACCAAGTATCTACTCTCATGTCTCTACTCTGGCTGCCCATTGGTGGTAAGGAAACTGGTCCAGGAAATCCTCATCATAGTTCTGGCTTTGTGGTTGAGAAAACACTTTTATCATAAAAACAATTTTTTAAAAATTTACATATTCAGTATGTGTAAAGTTAGATAATTCCATTGCATATATTAAAGGTATAGAATGTGTTTTAATGTACATATACATAATGAAATATTACAACAGCCAAGCCAACTAAATCATCAATCATCTCATTTAAGTACCATTTTAGTAAGGACACCTAGAGCCTGATTTTTAGCAAATTTCCACTACATAAGACAATATTGTAATTACAACCTATGTGCTTCGTTAAGGACTTTTAATCTCTTATTCATCTGACATAATTGTGTTTATTCTTAAGCCTACTCATCTCTATCCCTACACACCCTGACACACACCTGTGTTGAACTGAGAACACCATTCTGCTCCTTGTTATGTCTTTCAGCTTTCCAAGACGCCACTGTAAAGACCACTGAGCCTTTGTCTTTCTGGGCCTGGCTTGTTTCACTTACCATGATGCGCTTTGCTTTATCCAACTTGTTGCAAAGATCCAGATCTCTTTAAGATTGACCGATATCCCATCATATATGATATTTACCACGTGTACGATGCATATGTACGTACATATAGAGAAAAAATACTATTAAATATCATTTCTTCATCTGTTCTCCTGTCAGTGGTCATTAGGGTTATTTTTTTTAATCTTCTATTGTGAATAACACTAAAGCTTTCTAATGTGAATTCATAATGTCTCTCTAGCTTTGTGATTAAAACCCAATATGCTATAAGTAAGATAAACTCACCTTTAAAATATTCATGCAAGTAAATATTTGCATTGCATAAGCTGAGAAGTTTCTCTTAGCTTTCTCATGTAAGGAGGAGATATTTACTGAATGCTATTCATAGGCATAAATTCCTTTAAAAAATAGTCCAGGTCACTTAAGGCAAAAATCTTCATAGATTTGGAAGGATTTAGCAAGCCACCATAGGATTTAAATTAAAATATGACATATCTATATTTTGTCCACATTATCTTCTTTCAGATGATTTTTAACTTGATTCTCAAAAGATGGTGTGTTTTTCTATGCCTATGAGAATATGTATAATGCCTGAATAAGATTGTACACGGAATGAAAGCTACGTTCTGAAAAGTACGTGAGACATGGCACAGCTTCACACTCTGTTATCTCCCCAGGACATTATTCCCTCACTCTCATAATCTTGCATCTTTGTCTTTCGCGTATAATGTTGCCCTGCACTGGTCTCTATACTAACTCCGTTTTCCTAACATTGGATCTTCTGACTTGCGTATGTACAGCACCCAGCACCATGCCTGAGTCTGGATAAATGCTTTTGTAGCTGCTGGTGAATGAAGTATTGAAGCATAGTTCAAGAAACTAGGGAGTAGAGCGCAGCAAATAGACTTCAAGTGTTAAAGACATAAGCTGACTCCTCACACAGCATTTCAGCTGTTAACACTGTGTCCCCCTTTATATTCGGAGCCCTCTTAGATAAAACAGAAAAATCAAATGGGTAGACTCTACTGGTTCCTTTCTAGGTCTTAAGAGATTAAGGTTTAGTGTTTTCTTTTAAAAAGATTCCTTTAAATTATGGATTCAAAGTGTATCTGGTGGGCCCAGGAGCGGCAAGACTTCTAGTCTAGCATCCACACCTAATGATAACCTTAAATAAAAAATAATATTCCCTTCTAGACTAGGAAAACAAGTCTTGGGCCATTCTCACTTGGCTCAGTTTGCGTTCCTGCTGACGCCGGAGAACACGTGAGGCGAAGCTAAGGTCGCTCACTCCTCTTTGGCTGAAGGCTAAAGTCTGAAGACACCGGATGAGTCCAGATTGCCTGAGGACAGCGGGATGCCATTCCCTTCCTCCATGTCCTCTCTGATTTATTCATTCAGAATTAACTAACAAAGCAGAAACAACGGGGGATGGATCGTGCAGTCTCTTCTACTAAACCATATAGCTTCCAAACTGTATTTAGTACTCTTTCACCCTGAACATTCTCCCAAGCCCCAGAGGCAAGGCGAGCACTTACCACTGTTTTCAATATGAACGTAAAAGTGACAGAACCAAGATCCTGGAGAAAGCAGGCATTCAGAATTTCTCACTACAAAGCCAGTCTCCCTACAGCAATTTTTGTTCCAGATATTTAATCAAAAAAATTAAATGTTTCTACTTTATCCTCATTTGTACTTCACTAATCTAAGAACCCAATGAGCCTCCACCTAGTAATTTTATGAAGAGTTTGTGATATACAAGCTGTTTTCAAAGAACTTTAAACTAACTGCAGAAGTAACCAGGGTGAGGCTGAGGAATGTGGCTGAGCAAATATTGATATTCAGGTCTAGCCCAGGAACTTGCAAGCAAAGGTAAGAAGGTTTTCCTAATCTATTAATTTAATGTCTTACATGTGAGCTGAGAACCAGCAAGGGCTCTCTAGCAGTCCACAGGAAGAGCATCCCATGCTCTCTTATAGAACAAGTCTAAGTAGACAGCTCCAGGGTTTTGAGCAGAACTGTCTTTGTTGGTGCTTGGAAAAGGTCCTGGCAATTTGTACTTTGGAACCACTAAGGTTGGAATTGTATTAAAAGGCAAAGCTGTACTTTGTGTTCAGACCTGAGGTCACAGGAACCAACATACCTGGTTCCTACCACAGGGAGGGAAACCCACTGGAGAGCCATTGGAGGAAACTAGAGCAATGAGGGATCTCACCTCTCTTCATTGTACAGGATAAACATAAGGAAAATGGATCATTTTGTTTCTCTCTTTTTTTAGCATCTGCAGAGAAATTATTCTTGCCAGGACAGAAGAGATTTTACACCTAATGTCCAAGGATCTGGGACCAACAGCAAGTGACAACCAACAGGATTCATTGTTTAAAGAGCTGTAGCACTTTAATTGGGCACACAGTGAATGACTCTCAGAAGAGAAAGGGGACATAGAAGCATGTGAGTTACATGTATGTTACCCTAAGTCTTTATGCCTACCATCTAATGAAGAGTGTTATGAAAATCAAGCTATTTTGTTATATATAAAGAATGTACATCCTGACTTCCTCCATTAACTTTCTGTTGAATGGTTAGTTTGTTTCAGGTCACTGGGATAATAAAGAGGAAAGAAATAACTTTTTCCTTCATGAGGTGTATAGCTGAGGAGAGAGGCTATACCCCAAAAGATAGACTAATGGCCACTCAGTGTGAAAGAAGTCAGCACAGCAGATGAGGACTCCAAAGACATTTTTGAGAAAAGTGCAAGTATTTGTGGCTATAAAAACTTAGTAAACATTGGGAAGGTGCTGTAAGACCTCACTAGGGTTGTTGGGTTCTACTTTTAATACACAACACATTATTGTTAGTGTTACAGTCCCAATGAAGACCTGACCAGTAGATGGTGTGCTTTTATACTTCTTGGTGTCTCCATAGTACAGCATTTATTAACCATTAACGAAGATGTGAAGCCATAAATTTAACAGAATATTTCATACTCTTTAAATATTCAGAGGAGATATCACCCTCTACCTTGCTGTGGATATATGGCTGTTGAGTGCTTTCGAGAGACAATAAGCATGGGAGCATCTGGAAAAAGATGCTGTGAAATGTCACACGCAAACTTTCTGGAGGAAACCGGCCTCTGAATTTACTGCATGAATTTAAACTCAATTGATATTAACCTGTACAAGTCAAAACATCTCTGTTCTTTTGGTTTAAAACTGTTACCCTTGGACCTTTCAAATATAGTAGTGAGGACTCTAAGGCAGTCTCTTCTGGTGTTTCAGGAAGGAGATTGGGTCCCCACACCTATACCTAGTGCTCGGGGTTCATCTAAAATGCTGTTCTTTAATTTTCAGAGGTTCTTAAAATCTGGTACTTCCAGATTTCTGAGGCTTGTAGTCATGAATTAGAATTTTTAATCATATTAATAGACATCTGGGCATGGGGATGGAGACTTGATATGACTTAGTGGAAAGAACATTAGTATAGGAATTTAAAAACCTGAGTTTCAGTCTTGACTTTGCCAAGATTGGGTCACATTTTCCCTTTTACTCAGATGGGCCAGGTAAAATGTAGAATCTAAAAATCACCCCAAAGTCTTTCCTGCTCATAAAGATTCTGACAATGCCATGAAGTTACTAACTTGGCCAATTTCAAACTGACAAGAAGATTTTTTTTATGGGAAATGATGGCTTTAATAATAATAGTGGAGATACATTTCCAAACGTGAATTTTGAAGTCAGACTTAATCTCTGCCCTTTCCGTAGTCTCCAGCATGTGTTAACATCTTTACGGTTCATTTGCTGTAGTGTATTGTTTGGCAACAGCTAGCAGCATGTGCAGCTCAGAGTAGACATTCAGTTGCTGGATGCCATGAAAAAGAGTGGATGAATATGTCACAGGCAACTTTACAAACTTATCTGGAGCGAGTGTGGTGGCTCAAACCTATAAACTCACAGCAGGCAGGCTGAGTCAAGGCCAACTTCGCTAATAATGAATTCCAAGCTAGCCTGAAGTACAACTGAGGCCCTGATGAAAAATAGAGGCTAAGGGTGGGATGTGACTTGAATCTTGTTCAGCACCATTCAATCATCAGGGAAATATAAATCAAAACCACAGAAGGATATTAACTCAGCACAATAGGAAGATCTATTGTGAAAAAGACCAATGATAACAAGATATGGTCAGGATATTGAGAAAAATACAGTGTTGGTGAGAGTATAAATTAAATGTCCATTATGGACTTGTAACTTCTTCAAAAATGGAAAAACAGAATTTCCATATGACACGTCATGCCCATTCCAAGTAAACATCTAAAGAAAATACAGACAGTGAACCACAGGCCATCCTCCCTACCATGCCCATTCTAACCCTACTTACCACTGTCATAAAGTATAAAGTAAAAAGCAGTTAAGAACCCATCAATTAGTGGATGAGGGAAAAAAGTGGCATTTATGCACAACGTGATGATTCTCAGCCACAAAAGAAGGAAATCCTGCCAGTTCTGACAACATGGAAGAAATAGAGGCAATTATTGTAAGTACAGTAGACACATGTACCATGTGATTATGTCCATATGTGTTCTCTAAAACACTGGTCTCATAAAAGTTGAGAATAGGGTTGTGCCTACCATAGACCTGGAAGAAAAGGACCAGGGAAAGGATGGGAGATAACTAATCACCGAATACTAAGTCACAGTTTGGAGTAAGAAGTCCTGGTGTGCCTTCGTGGTAGGCTGGCTACAGAGAGTGCTCATATTCTGTACATTTCAATCACTAGAAAGATTTTAGACGTCTTTACCATGTAGAAGTGATGTGTTGGAGGAGACAAATATGTTTGACTTTATTTAAATATTACACAGGTAAAATATGTTAAATATATAATATGATACATCAGTAATATGTATTCATTTATGGTTTCATATGTCAGTGTAAATAAATTTTAAAAATCCAAAAAGCTTCAAGTAATTTTAAAATACTGTCCAGAGATGATCTTAGTAACTGTTTTAAACCAGCTTATTTTTCTCATGGGAAGATAAATAACCCTGACAACTCAGACTATCTTATATAAACTGATGGAGCCATCAAGGCATTGCTAACTCCACAAAGTGGCATGTCCAGGACCTCTGAGCTAGGATCATCTTTCACGGGGTTACTCAGTATCTTCTCAAAAGTAAATAAAATCTAAGTAAATATGAAGAAGCAATCAAAGGCTTTCATTCCCACTGGGAATATTCAACTACAGTTCAAGGGTGCATACTTTGTGAGGTAGACAGGTATGCTCATGCATGTGTGTGTACATACATATAGCAAAAGTCTCAGAATAATCCTCTATAACTAAAGCCATTGCTGACAAATTCCACCATGCACACAGAGCTTCCAGACACTGTTGTTTGTTCCTGTAACCACTCCTAACTATGAACAAACAGCCACATATAAAAACACCTGCAGAAAGTCTCTAACATGAAAGATACAAATCAAAACAAATAAATGTGCAGTAGAGAAACAGACTATGGAAGGATATGAAAAATTCTAAAGTATATTTACATGATTTCTCATCAAAGTCCTAAAAATATCGCTTTATAATCAGATAGCAAAATACAAAAGCAAAAAATCAAAAAAGTAACAAAAGGCCCTCAGAGAATAAAACCTGAATCAAAGACAAAACCAGAATAAAATCATGAAATCTGCAGATAGGTATGTATAGTCCTTACTTCTCATCAAAGAAACTGCAACAGAGAGAGACCATTACAGAAAACCACAACCAATCAAAATTGTGAAGCAGAGCTGTGAAGCCCAGTCCCCACTGATACTTCTACATTGCCACTCCTGTACCTAAGGCTCAGGGACCACTGGGGAAGAGGAAGTGGAAACGTTTCAAGAGTTAGAGGATCAGGAAGTCTGCTGTAAGACTGTCTCTTATGAGTGTCAGAAGGTCTAACTAATATGACTGTCTAAACATGAGCAAGGAAAAACCAGCAGACATGCTAACAAGGAAGAGGGGATTTCAGGGGCCTCAACTCTTAACAAAGAACTACAGACAACTAAGGAATGCTGAGAGCAGAAGAAATAGTCCTCCCCAGGAACGAGCACATCAGCTGGTTATACAATACCAAATGTTCAGCCCTGAAAACATACATACAAGTGACATTACACAGACTGAGCAGGTTGTGTTTATATATTTAGGAACACACACACACACATACACACACCCGTACACCCGTGCACACACACAATCAAAGAAAAAGAGGCCATAGATTTGAAGAGAAGAATCTGGAGGGCTTGGAGGATTTGGAGGCAAACAGAGAGGGAGAATGATATAATTATGTTATAATCTCAAAAAATAAAAAAGTCATATAAATCTAGAAAATAAAGAAGCAAAGGAGACTGAGAATGGAAGCTAGGACAAATATAACACAAATATAGGTACAAACAAGTTTTGAGACTGAAAAGAACTGAAGAAGCATCTCCCAGAATTAAACAATGAAGCCCCACATTAAGGACCAAATGTAATGGGTGAAAATAAAACAAGAAAAGAAATCATTAAAGTTTTCAGAGCTCCGAGGATAAAGGAAGATAGCTTACAAGATTTTTCAAAGAAAGGAAAAATTGGGCATGTATTAAAAATAAGAAATCAGAATCTTGTCAGATCAGAACAACAAAGCAAAGGTAAAAGAAGACAATGTAGTTGTGCCACTTAAATTCAGAAATCTAGGCTTCTAGACAAAGGATTATCTGAATATGAAGGAAGAAGGAAAATATTTCCAGACACATAGAAACATATTTATGTACTATGGATCCTTTTTCAGGAAGCTAGCAGGCAACATGTTCTGTGAAAGTTGAGGGAGTGATCTAGGAATAATAAATAATACGGGTGACACAGAGAAACAGGATCCAAGCAAAGAGAGCTGCAGAGGTTTCCCAAGGCACTGGTAAGGGGCTCCCAAGATCCAATCAATGCACAGGGCACAGAGGAAAAGAGTGCATGTGAAGAGAAGGCCTTGCAGGCAGGACTTCCAGAGGGATGATCTTGATCTGCATCTGAATATCTGGAGAATCAGAAAACTGACCAGAAATTAAGTAGTGTGCAATATGGAGAACAGAACAAGTCAGTTACCAAACTCATAAAATCTTAAGACAAGCATAAAAGCTATCATAGCTCAATTTGTCTTAGTCATCAAGAGTATTTACTTACATAATCATAATAATATTACACGTAAATGCCTACCTAACCAAAATTGCAATGAAAGTCCTGGAATATGGGAGAATGGACAGTATGCATTTGGGGATGGGAATGTGATATGAGAGTGGGGTGGAATTTTAAGAAGCAAATATTATTTAGGTTATGGAAGTAATAAAATAGTTCAAAGTGACTATCTTCGTAAAGAAAAATGGAGAAAGGACAAGGAACTACTGTCTGTGAGAAAGAACCCTCCATAAGTTTTGCAAAAATAGTGAGCAAATGAAGAAGATGCACTAAACCCAAGGGACCATTTCTACACTCAAAAGGCATTTCTGAAGGATGAGTGTCCAAGGACGCTGCTGTGTATCCAGGACACCCCTTTCTCTAGATTTGAATCAATGGTCAATGGAGATCAAAAGAGATTTTCTCAGAGAAAAGACCAAGCCGTCCTTGTCATCTGTCTAACTACTCCTTAACGTTCCAAGATGAAAATCGCCTACTGACCCTTCATTTGAAAATTCTTACTCATCAGCCCTTCACCAACCAGTCTGAGACCTCCTCTACACGCGGCACTGCTTCAGGCGTCATCCATTGACTGTGGCCATCCACTTTGGTGGGATCTATCTTCCTGGAGCAGATGTATAACTTTTATAGGAAAGCCATACAGTTTTGACTTATAATAAAAGACCATGACCACTAGTGGAGTTCATTGAAACAGTCAGGGATGGGTGTGTTGCTCAGTGGTAGACTATGAACCTAACACTGATAGAGACCCTCAGTTCATACTCAGTACCACCAAAAAGTTTTTAAACGATAAGTCTGAATCCATCAGACTCAACAAAAGCCCAAGCCTGTGACTTAGAACCAGAGGTTACAAAGAGGCAGTTTTAAGACACAGAACTTAAACAACGCTTTCTGAGTGACTACTATACGGCAATCGGTATGCTAAGCACTTTCAATATCTAATTTAATCTTCAAAGCAGGTGAATTAATAGTTACTAATATTATCTAAGTATTTTTGCCTCTAATATATAAATAGGAAAATCTAGAACAGGGAAGTGCAAAATCTTGACTGAAGTTGTCAGCTAGAATGGGAGCACACAAAAACTAAGACTAGTTAGGCTCAAAACTTGCTGTGTTCACTTCTCTTCCTCAAAATAACAGTCTTGGGAATATCCAAATGTCCTACTGTAAGAGTGTAGCTGAGACTGAACACAAACATGTCACGCAAATCTTTATACCTTTAAGAACAGAAGAATGCCACATAACACAATTGCAACATGCAGAGGTGTTAGCTCTTGCATAGTTTTAGTTCTGGGTTTAATCCTGAAACTTGCTAACGACTTACAGATGTCCAGAGAGTAATCTTTAAGTTTGATACATTCTGAAAGATTATTTGGGCATTTCCTAAAAATTATCAGTCTGTAAGTTTCCTTGCAAGTACTTCTGGAAGACAAAGTCAACAGTGAGCAGAAGGTCAGTGGGGATGTATCACAGCATTTGGTGGAGGGGAGCAGTGAGTGTGTCATTTCTGCTGGCCGTGCTAGTGTGCTCACAGGTATGCTTTGCTTTGTGCAGCACATGCATTCTTTAAAAGCTACTGAATAACTGAAGCTTTATGATCTAAGAGCCCCAAGGAATCTAATTTTAAAAGATGATTACATTAATTAATATTTTTGAAAGGCAAACGAAATCACCACCTACATTACATAATTTGTAACAGGTTTCCACTGTTTCCCTCTAACCTTTCCTTCAAGATCTGTCCCCATCTCTCTGTGCAACATGAAGGCAAGAATTCCACATTTCCACCACTGTGTTCAGACCCCTAGAAGAGTGCCAAGAAACCAGCGCAGGTATCTGATAGATGAATGATTCAGCCAGTTGTTTACATTTTCCTGGTAATTGTCAGTACAATAAGACACCTCTTGTCTCCACAGCTCCTTCACCCTGGGATGCTTTTCCAGTGTTTAAGTTCCATCCCTTCTATAGATGCCAACTTCTTTCCGGATCTGGACTTTTTTCTGCATTTGTACACATTATATTTCTATTATGTGGTGTGATGCCAGATGACAAACCCTATTTTAGTCATTACTTCCCGAACAATCTATACAGAAGCTATATTGGTAAAAGTAAATTTAGAATTTAAATTTTCACATGCATTGCTAGCAGTCAGTTCTTTGTAAGTTTATGTTTGCCCATATATTTAGTTGCTGATTTGAAAGGTGTTTTTTAGATAAAATAAATTATCTTTCATTGCTAGTCCCAGTGATAGGCAGAATATAAGGCAAAATGATAAATAAAAGGCCATCAAACCAACATCCTTGTATTAATTAACTAACGTATGTGGTTGTGGGCTGCTGGGGTTTATTTCCAAGATGCAATGCCATGTACTCTTTTAAGCTATGTATAGTTTTCCATCATGAGAATGTTATCCCGATCCCTTATTTTTGAACAGTCAGAAAAATATACAATTTCTAGAGTAAAATTCAAGCACAGGCCAACACTAGAGTTGGTTTTCTGTACCTACGTTCTCAATAAGCAATCCCTAAAGTAGCAGCATAGTGTCCTCTGGGAAGTTCACAGGAGAGCATTCTCCAAGGCCCAACACAGACCATGCAATCAGATACTCTGGGTATGGAGCCCAGCCATCATGTCCTTAACCTCACCAACAATGTCAATATTTTTGCTACCAATTATGAAGTTTGTTCTTCTGAGGAAGTTGAGCTTCATCTAGGTCAGACAGGAAGAACAAGTTAATAATAAAATTTGAATCTAAATATCAGTTGGTTACCAACTAATGCCAATGATATTTGCATTTGTAGCATGATTTGAACCAATGGGTCCTAACTATCTTATTAAACTACACCCCCAAAGCTGCATGGTACTCTAGTAGTCCTAACCAGAGGAAAGTGAATGAAATAGTGTTAGGCAAGGCACTGACAAAAACTAACAGAAACTGCAAAGATCCTCAGCCTAAAGAAAGGTATGGAGTAATGCAACCCAATTCAGAACAAGGCAGCTGGTATCTAAGCAGGGTGGGGGATGAGTGATAAGGGAAGAAAGGATAATGGGCGTGGAGATTAGGAAAGGCTCCAGCTTTCAGCATCAGGTAACAATCCCACCGTGCATCAGCAGTGTTCACCCACAGTGGTGCACAGGACAGCAGAGGCTATATCCAGTTCTATGCTGAGAGTTTAACATGATGGTGGGAATCTTCAGCCTCAAGGAAACAGATGACAACAAGAAGAACACCAAGCATATGCCATCTCTGAGTTCTGGTTTTAGCTTGGCTCTTGATGTCTTTTCTTTACTGGCTCCATTAATTTCAAAATAAAGCCCTTATACAAATTAGAGGGAAAGACATGGACGTGTAGCTTTCCCAGGTTAGAGGGATTAGAAAGTTGATAATGATGTACATGATTCCCCAGTCTTGTGGCCTTCCTACCATCCACTGACTTTCCCAGATAAGCCAAACAGCTAAGGAGCCTGAAGGTTAGAAGGAAACCATAGTCCTCTCTTAATTAGGCCACTGGAATTGGAAGCAACTTAAGGCGTATAAGAATACAAGGTTTCTTCTTGAACCCACTCAACAGCTAGCAGGAACTCAATGACACTTCAAGTCTGGCTCTTCTTGGCTTGGGCTTATGTGTCCTATAGCTGCAAGTACTATTTTTTCTTAGTTATTACTATCACCAGTATTTCTGGTCATAATTCATATTCATAAGCATGTTAATGGCTATTGAATATCTTACTATCTTTCATTCTTTGTGTAGTAAGCTTAAAGTTAATTTATTAGCCATGAAAGAAGCAGAGACTGG
This sequence comes from Cricetomys ansorgei, assembly GCA_026225945.1. Classification (NCBI taxonomy): domain Eukaryota; kingdom Metazoa; phylum Chordata; class Mammalia; order Rodentia; family Nesomyidae; genus Cricetomys; species Cricetomys ansorgei. The sequence goes on along the minus strand of JAMJFZ010000242.1, from coordinate 53,164,750 downwards.
GTTCCCTGTATGTACACAGCAGGAATGGTTTTTCTTTAATGGAGGAAAAGTGACTGTCATGCCAGACTAGAGCAAAGTACACCTAAGATTCAGTTGTGTTCGAGGTCACACACTCTGACGCTAATCCACCACCCAGTAGCTTTGTCGGTTAGAATGTAAATTGCTTACCATCACTGTGCCTGAGTTTCCCAGGTCCTAAACTATGAATGAGATTGCTGTGAGGATTAAATGAGACAGCATGTGAAGTGCAGTGTCTAATACATAGTAAAAGCTACAGAAACCTCATTTCAAAAGGCAGTTGTGTTTTCAAATGTCCTCTCTATGTCTAGCATGAACAGAGCATGGAGTCATGGGCATGAAGAAAGAGATTTGGTAAAGTTCAAATAAATCTATTCAATAGCTTATAACTGAGCCCCAAGACTGACTGTATTATATTTTGACTGCAATAAATTATCTAGAATATCAGATTGCTAGAATATCTGAAGAAGAATAAAAATCCACTCATAGTTTAGTTAGATAGTTATTATCACCCAATAATACCACCTATTGTGTATTTCAATGTGTTATTTGTCCATGGATGTATTGCTTGATGTTGATATCAGGGCACATAGCCATACTTTTTTCATAGCCACCATTATATCATGAGCATTTCTGATCATAATTCATATTTTTAAACATGTTAAAGCTGTTAAATATTTTTATTTTCATCCTTTTCATAAATAAGAAATTCAGTTTAAATATTAATCCATTCTACCACCTAAGTTTTAACTGAAAACAATACTTCTGTCTCAAAGGAGCAGCAGAGAGCTGAGTAATTCAAGAGATGCTTACTGTTTTCAAGACATCTAAAGATAAAAGAACGAGCATATTTGGTTTTGAATAATATATTACTAATGATTGAACTGAAGGAAGATTAAATCTGTCTGTAACGCCAGTAAAACACTCAGCACACAGAGTGCTTGGCATGATGGTACTTTTACCTTTTCTCAGTGGAGCGTGCTTGTTAGGTCTGGAAGAAGGAAGATACTATATCAGCTTCACATACTACTGATTTATGAATAAACAATCTTAATTATAAAAACAATACATATGAGGATGAAAATGTTATAAAAACATAACACAGAAGCTTCTGGGAAATGCTACCACATTAGCTAAAGGCAGGAAGGAGTGAGCTATCAACCATAACCATAAGACAAACATCTACTGATTTCTCTACACAACTCCACAAGTGCTAGTTCCCACAATTCCTCAAATGCAAAGACTCCTGCCTCTGTATGCCTTTGCTTCAGAGACAAAGAGCAAAGCCAGGGAAAGAAATGACCTCATCAAACTCAAATGATGAGTTGAGCCATGAATCAAAATTCAAATCTAGACCTCCAAATTTCCAAGCCAGGGTCATCTCCATAGGTCTCCAGAGCTCTCCATTGATGCAAACTTTTGGTCACACCACACATAAAGCTAATCGTTATGATTCAAGTCAAGAGATGTCCCCACAACAAGCTGATGTTCCTAGCTGAAGCCTTTGGAGCCTATAGGAGGTGGGGGTGGAAGGGTATATCACTGGGATAGGTCTTTGAGGAGTATAACACTCCCTGGCTCCAGATGTGATCTCTGCTCTCTAGACTGTGCTTGACACTCACTGCTCACAATCCTGCTGCTTCAGATGGTGTCATTGTCATTCCATCATACCTTCCTAATTGTGACTGGCAGAGATTCTCCTGAAACTGTGAGCCAAAGTAAAGCCTTCATTGTGAATGCTGTTTCTTTAAGGTGTTTTCTGGAAGGTATTTGTTTCTGTAAGGTATTCAATACAAGAGTAACTAATATTCCAAATGATAATCTCCCCAGGCTTGGTGCTTTCTTCCTCAGAACAAAATCAATTGTCAACCCAGCTACATGCCCAAAAGCACAGCCTTGAAAATTATTACATTAAAAAAAGGTGGCTTAAGTTTGGGAATAGTATCACATGTCTTTAATGTCAGCACGCTGGAGGCAGAGGCAGGTGGATTTCTTTGCATTCTTGACTATCCTGGTCTACGTGATGAATTCTGGGACAGCCAGGGCTACATTATTTTTAAAAAATGTTGTCTCAATATTAGACCTTTAAAATCAATGTGGTTATTTGAACTACTATCCACTATGTTTTATTTTCTACAGAAAGCAAACATAGGGATCAAAACATTAAAAAGCTGATAAGATAGTTTCTCTATGATAAGAGAGTGAACATGGGCAGAAGAAGAGATGGAGGAAGAGGAAGAAGAGGAAGAAGAGAAGAAGAAGAAAGGAAAGAAAGAAAAAGAGGAGGAAAGGGAGGGTGGGAAGGGACACAAAGAGAGGTAAGGAAGGCAGGAAGGATGGTTCAGGACACTGATATTTAAAAAGATTTTACCAAGGACTCTTTATAGGATACTTATGGGAAACAGAACTGGAATACAGAATTTCTGGTCTTGTTTCATCAGAACACACAGTATGTTTGTCCGATACCCCATGTACCAAGCTCACTATACGGCCTCAGCATCCCACCAGTATGAGCTAAACTCCAGGACACCTAATACATTCTCAAAAATACTTTCCATTGATTCAATCAACCTGTCATCTGACACTGAGAGGCGGGTGCTGACCGTCCTTGTGCTGTTCTGTCTGCCTCCCTTCCTCGGGGCTAGTGGGAGCTTTCCTGTGTTTGCATCACAACTTTGCTTTTTATGCTGATGCTGATGTAAAGTCCATAGGTAAAAATCTTCCATGTCATCTTATTTTGAATTTGCAGGCTCACAAATAAAGCATGATTTGCAGAGTATTTTTCCTTGATACACAGAAAATATTTCTTCCTTAAATCCTAGAGAAAAAAAAATAACACAGAACTGAACTAAATTTAGTGCCAAGTAGTATTGGAAATGGTGAAAATATTTCAAAATGCAAGAGCCTTTGGAAAGATTGCTTTAAAATTTCCAGGTTTTCATTCCCAATTAGAGCAATCATATAAGAGGTGTTCTGTAATTATCTTATTTATAGAATTTAATATGCAAATGAAACCAAGAGCAAAAAAAAACATTTTAATATGTTTGAGGGCACAAATATCTACATTTTACATTTTCCAAATAGATGGAGTGAATTTTATTAATTTGCCTTTTACTGAGGTCTGTTTAGTCTTGTTGGACATGGTCAGTATTTGAGGATCTGATACAAACCTGAATGCTTCTTATGGGTGATAATTACAGGAGCAGACAGATTCCACAAGGCAGAGATTGCCATGCTGTCTCTTTTTGCCTACTTGCTAAAGAAAAGTTTTGTATTTGGTGACTTTTTTATGGCCTGTTAAAGCTTCTGAAATTTTTTTCTGCTGTCCATCCCTTTGGGCAACTTCAATGGCTAACCACTAGTGGACAAACAGAACGGAAACAAAGAGCCCATCAGCACATGTCTAAGTACAGCCATAGGAACCTTAAAACCCAAACATTGTGAGTTTGAGGGCAGGCTAAGTGCAAAATAGCAACATCATTTATGAAGTATAAAGCCCTTTTCAATGCAATGAGCTCTTTGAACCCCAGTAATGTGGTCTATTTTAGGTTAAAAAAAAATCCAGATAGATTACGTGCTAGAGAAAAAGGGAAAGATCTGTGAAAGGACAACAGGTGTTCTTTGGGATTTTTGCCAAGGTCCCATCAGTCCCATCTAAAGCAGCTAAGCTTAACTTCTCTGGGTGAGAAGCTCACATTTTCAAGAAGAAAAGGGAATTGTGTAAAATGCAACTGGAGAGATGAGGAAACTAAAATTAGTCTATAGGCATAGATCCTAGAAAAACTATGCCATGTCTTATAAGCAAGGATGCTACAGGATGAATGGCATTGTCATCCTTAGCCTTCATCTCTCATCGTCTGTTTTACATATTTATTTTCTATCTCAAGCCGATAGTAGAAGAGCTGAATCTTTCTTTGATGTTCATGTTCCCTTTAAGACTCACGAATGATAATAAAGAAACAAAACCAAGGCAGGAATCCTATAATATTCCTGATTAAACAGTTACTTGCTCTAGTTTCATAAGAACCACCCTGCCACTTACCTATCATACATCTAATTCCCTCAGTGCTTCATTAATAGCTGAGTGCCATGTACCCCTGGTGCCCTGTGGCTTTTCTATAAGAAACGCTATGTATGGACAGAATTTACACAGTGTTTTAAACCCATTCAATGCATAATACTTAACGTGGTGTATCTCCATCTACTACCAACCCACAAAATGTTAAATTAACTGCCCCAAAGCAAAGTCTTAGTATCAATAGTAACTTAATAACAAGTTCAGTTCTCAGGAAAGTTCCTATTAGAAATGTAATGGAGTGTGTCTCATGGATGGCACATAATTAATTTGAATGGGGTCCTGGGTTCTCTCCCCAACACCTGGAACACCTAGAACAAATGAAACTTATTTAGTAAATAAGTAAATAAAGTCAAATATGCACAAAAGTAACCCTTTTTGCTAAAGTAAAATTTTAGTGAAAGTCAATGAAGACTACTTGGTAAGTATCTATGCGGTAGGCTTGTTGTTAACTCTACAAAGACAAACTATACTTCATAATTCTGATATCATGGTGTGGAGGTGGAAATGAGTATAAGGAGCCTTGCTTTATAGAGAAACAAGCTAGTTTTTGATGGACCATTTTGTCTATGAAATGAAGTCAAACCATGTAACCATGGAACTTTAAAGCAGGTAATGCACAAAGAGCTTCGTAAAGTCACAAAATGTCTCGTGATATTATTTATAGCTGTGGATATGCAGTAAATTCAGAAAACAACGGTAACAAATTTGATAAATCACTCCTGGTCTCAAGATGCCGATCTAGAGACAGAATGATGTCTCAGAAGGCATAGGCAGTTGTCATCAGGTCTAAAAAGTTATCCTGTAACCTACGCAAATACTGTGGCATGCATGTGCATGCGCACACACAAAATAGATGATAGATAGATAGATAGATAGATAGATAGATAGATAGATAGATAGATAGATAGATATAGATAGACAGAAAAACATCAATCTAATAGTGTCCATACCTCACAAGCTTGAAAGAATAAAAAGGCAGGGCTAAGAAAGTGGCCACCCCTGGACTCATTGTTGGGGATAACAAGTCTGCTAATGACTGCCTAAGACAGACAATCCATTCCCAGCTAGGCAGCTGGTCAGCTGGAACCACTTACAGAGTAGATGCATAGTTGGTGTTCACATGTTCTCCCACACAGTGATTTTTCTTTTGAAGAAACCAAGGTAGAAACTAAAGGCAGGCATTAAGGCTATGGAACATTCAGTCTTCTCTCGGGTCTCTAATTACAGTAGAATTCCATGTTCTAGCCTCCTGGGTAACCTAACTGGGTAACCTAACTCAGAAGGATGAATGGAGAAATAGTGTGTCTAAAATAAACAACTCCAGGGCCTGCTTGTGGATCCCAGCTGCAAATGCAGAGAACAAGAGTCAGGACACACATCTGCAGCCCACCACTGAACCATATGCCTGGAACAACATGGTAACCCAGCCAGCATTTAAATCAAATGAGCCACTCTGTAGTACTTAAAAATCTTGAGACACAGAAAGGCAAAGAGATTTGTGCAAAGTTAGCACCATTAGAACTGGGCAAGAAGCTGTATGTCTCACATCCAGTACCTATTCTACCACATTATGTATTAGATTTAACTTCTCCGACCACAACTGTCTCTCTAGTTGTTATTGCTGCTTGACAAGGAAGCAACTTTTCAGAGAATTACTTCCCAGTTCTCCTAAGCTAAGAACTACAAAACCATTTCCTTTCTCTTCCAGAGAGCATGAGCAAGTCTCTGTTGGGAAAAACAAGTTTTCCCTCCTCCTCTGCCCTGGAATTAAACCAATGTTTTTGGGTGCCCTTGTGATATGCCAACTTTATCTCTACAAGGTTATAATCATTTCTACACATGAACTTGATGCTAAAAACTACTGTCTATTCAACTTAGCATGTACTATGGAAAGTAAAGTGTTTTCCCTGAAGTGCACTCTAGGTTACCTGCTGATATGTTAGAGACTCAAATTATACCCTCGATCTATTAGCAAAGACATGGGGTAGGAGAGCAGGGTGCTTAAGATCAAGAATTACATCTTAGTTTTTGTTACTTAGACAGAGTCTCAAGTAGCCCAAGTTGGCCTCAAACTAACCATATTATAGAGACTATCCTCCAGCTCCTGATCCTCTTGTCTCTATTCCCTGGGTGCTGGACTTACAACCATGAGCTATCACACCTAGCTTAGTTTTCTTTTAGATTTTCAGAATTAAGTATGTTGGGCACATAGTAGGCACTCATTGAATATTTGTTTAAATAAGGATCATTCAAATACTGATGTAAGAAATGCAACATATTAAAGACAAACAGATATTTCAGTTGTATGGCCACTCCATTTAAATAGCCATTAAACAGAGGTCAGGAAAGACAGTGAAGATCCAGTGGCATCAGAAAGCTGAACAAAGATGCAAGACAATGGAAGTGACCTGCATTCTGCTAACATGCATTTTGACTTAAACAGTCCAGTACCATCTCATTACCATGGGCTAACAGCAGTATCTTACCAGGAGTTCAAAGTGAACTTGGACGATAAATATTTAAATATAATTGGAGGCTGAAAGTTAATGGCTAGAGAAATAACAGAGGTAATTCTTAAAAGTATGTCTGTTTGCGGTTCAAACCAGAAGACAAAGATTTTATTTTCTACTTTTTCCCAAAGCCAACAGAGGTCTGGGACCTGACCACACACACATAACCTCCACACAGGATAGATGTCTCTATCAAAGCTTCTCCACTAAGGCATCTCATGCTCGGTCACTTTCAGTTACACTCTGCTTCCTTCAATTGAGACAAGTGGTTCTGAGATTTTAACACACACACAAATAGCCATGCAATTTTTCTGGAATCCAGGCTTTAACTAATAAATCCAGAGAGAGTCTGAGATTAAGCATCTTTAACAAGCTAGGAGGTGGTGCTCATGTTCCTCAAATGTAAAAAACAAACAAACAAACAAACAAAAAAAACCAGTGGTGAAGTCTAGGATCAATGGTTATTAGATGGCTAATTAGCATCACTGGAGGGTGTAGTAGTTTGGATGAGAATGGCCCTCATAGAATTATATATGTAAATGCTTGGGCTGTAGCTCGTGGAACTATCTGGGAAGGATTAGGCGGTGTGACCTTGTTGTTGGAGGTGTGTCACTGGGAGAGGTGGGCTTTAAGGTTTCAAAAGCTGATGCCATTCCCTGATAGCCCCTCCCCTCTCTTTCTCTGCCTGTGGATCAGATGTAAGTTCTCAAATACTCCTCCAGCACTATATCTGCCTGCTGCCATGCTCCCTACCATGATCATGGACTCACTCTCTAAAACTATAAGTAAGGACCCAATCAAGACTTTCCTTTATAAGTTGTATTAGTCTTGGTATCTATTCACAACAACAGAAAAGTAACTAAGACAGAGTAGTTTGAAGAAGGAGGAAGAGAAATGAAGAAGAAGAAGAAGAAGAAGAAGAAGAAGAAGAAGAAGAAGAAGAGGAGGAGGAGGAGGAGGAGGAGGAGGAGGAGGAGGAGGAGGAGGAGGAGGAGGACGAGACGACGACGACGACGACGACGACGACGAGGAGGAGGAGGAGGACGAGGATGAGGAGGACGAGGAGGACGAGGAGGACGAGGAGGACGAGGAGGACGAGGAGGATGCACAAGTCCCTTCCCAGAACCAGTTAAACCTGAATCCCAGGGAGTGCAGCCTAAGCATCTCTATGTAGGAAAAACTCTACAGGTGTTTTTACAGGTAACATGCATGAAGGTGAGAAAATCAGGAAAGGGAGAAAGAAGAGAAGCACAAGCTACCTTTAAATCATTGTTCCTGAAACTTCACCCTGAATACATATTACCTAGGGTTTTGATGAAATCCATCTGTTCAATAGTCCTAGAGTAAAAATGATTATCCTGTGGTTCTAAATGTGTTTGCAAGCCATAGTTTATTAGCTGGCACATAATTAAGTGGTTCTCAAGCACATTACACCTAAGACATTTTTTTAAATGCACACATCCAGCATTCTATTAATTGTTTCAGACATGACCCTTCATGAGAATCTTTATGAAGCATACCAAGTGGTTCTAGAGTGCAGAAAAATTTCCAGACCACAAGTCTAAATATTAAACACTCTACCTTATTTGAGAGGCTCTAGTCCTTGGGACCCGCAAGGCACAGTATCTGTCAAAGTTACTCTAAAACTTCAAACTCAGTCTTAGAGACAATGTAATTACAATGATACACAAAGATCCTTGAAATTGTCTCTGAGTTGATCTATTTTCCTCTTCATCCTGGATGACAGGAAATGATGTAAAATAATAAGAAAGCAAGCAGAACTGATATTACTTGTGAGTAACAGAGCATTCACGGAACTGGCTGGCTACTCTGCTTTTCAAACAATAAAGGCAATGGGAAGGTTGCCTGACGTTGGTGATGGTATTCACACCTAAATATTCCATTAGGATGTTTTCTGGTATGGAAAGCTCTTGCACTGAATCATACAAAGATTCTTTGACCCTATTTAAAATTAATTTCAATAAAAAGCAATAAGTATACATACTTATATTTAAGAATATCTTCTTATAATTACACTTGAACTATTGTGGAAAGAAGTTACATGGTATAAAAAATGAGAGATGTTCTGATTAGAATTGAATACAAATGAAAATGCCCTTTAATGCACTCCTTTCTCCTTCTAGGATGAATTTTTAAAGTTAGCTGCAGTTTTTAACATGACATTTGCATTGATTTAGAAAGTATAAGTATTAGAGTCAGACTGATTGCTAATTGGATAGCTCAGCTTTGTAAAGTCTGGAAATTGAAATTCATTAAGACTTTCATTTGTTCCTCTACTACACGTCATTGTGAGCCCTCCGCAAAATGACCACAATATTGGCTTCTAGCAAGAATTTTCATCGCCTTTGTATCAGAGCTGCAATACACTGTATCATTGTTATCTGACTTAACATAGAACTTTTGGCCCAGTTCCTCTCAGGTCTATTTCTGAAATTCCGTCTCCCTTCTGAACTCTGCAGACTGGCAGCATGGCTGGGACTCTATTGTTATTACTAGGAGATATAAACCACCTGGAACTCTGAGATTCAGGCAGCATTCTTTATAGGCAACAAAAGAAAATACAAAATAATGCTCAAAGATACAACCTCATTTTACGATGGACCAATAACTGCTGAAAAAATTAGAAGCAAACTATTACCGAGAACCATTTCCAAATAACCAGATTTAATAGCCAAATACCAGATGTTGTCTAAGCAGGAAAACAGTTTTTCATAGTATAATGATACTTTCGGTTGTTAACATTATGTCCAAGAAATGCTTAACTAACCAGAATAGTATAGAGATTAGACTTGCATTTTTAAATGGATTCTATAATACATTATGTATATTTATAGACATGGGTATTTTTTTCAGAATGGAAATGCTCACCAATGTGTCACAAGAATAATTTTCCCAGCCCGAAAGCTGCCTGTTAATCTTTATCCACATCATTTCAGTTTTCTACACAGTGCCAATGCTTACCTAGATATAAATATGATAAACCTACTAATTAAATACCCAAAATAACCTCACTGAGCAGATAGCTGCTATCATCAACACTCTAGTTTTATTAATCAGCCCAGAAATAGGTAGCTCAGCACCACTCCCTGAGCCTAAGTACATTGCCACAGTGACTGACATTCTGGTTAAAAATAAAACCTCGCTTCAAATATAGCTTCTCCAGTTCTGGGTAATGAATATAGTTTCATAAAAGTTGACATCATTTCTCTGATTTCACAGAATTAAATACATCCTATACTCCTACTGGGTATCTGGCCACATCACTCTGGGCACTCACAACCTAGTGGGCATTTTAAGGAGGGGGAAGAGACCCATAGCGATGGGGTTAAGTCCAAATGACATCCAAACTTACAATTTTAATGGTTGCTTTGTTTTATTCATTCAATATGCCAACCAGAAGTTGATTCCCACAGTTCATGTAGCAGTTGTTGGGTGTACATTTTTCAGATTTGCTTATGAGGAGAATTTTAATATGTACATGTCTAAAACTAGTGAACGCATCGCGCCCAAAGAGCCAAGCAGTACTTCCGTACCCTGATCTTCTTGGAGGTCAGTTCCTGTGCACGCTGTTTCAAATAGATCTAATTTTTCATCTGATACCTGTTCAAAATGCGGTTGGATGTGGTCATACACACCCAGAAACACCATGTTTGTAGGGTGGGGTGGAGAAATTCAAACATTTTTTAGCAATGCATTCATTATTGTATGTCAGCTATAAATGTGCCCGTCAGCAATCCTAAAGCAAACAAAATCTATTTATTCCAGTCCATCCATTATACAGGAAAGAAATCGCTTTACCAACACATCTTTCCTCCCCCTCCATTTTGTGAGGGACTGGAGCCCCTTCTCCTTCCCCCTCCCCCCCAAAAAAACTCATCCCACTTCACTACGCAACTGATGGGAGTATTAAACACTGGCTTCCACGCTGTGGGAGTTAGTGGCCTTCTTGCAACATTCCCGCTGCTGCAACGGACATAGCATCTCCTCCTCCTATCGACCTAGTGTGATGCTCCTCCCGCTCCGGAGCACTGCAGTCCCCTCGCCGAGGGCTGCCGGGCTACACGCACATGCAGCGGGAAGTGCCCCGATGGGGACAGCCACATACCTTTGCTCTCCATTTCGGTCCCTTTAGAGTGCTGGGAAGTTCAATGGAAGTTGGCAGGAAGATGTGGGCCCGCTTCAGATCCCCAAATCTGGAAAGCCAATCTGATGATTTCGCCCGTACTTCCTTCTTTCCCTTCAGGCTTCCTGAAAGATGGGATTTCTTAAACCTTGAAGCTGCGATCAGCCACCGAAGGACACTTAGCGGCGGCGGCGGCAGCAGCAGATTGCCTCTACAGGGGTTAGGTTGCGATGCATATCTGATATGGAAAAGCATGCACAGGACCGCTCAGAAATGTTTTTGGTTTTGTTTTTGTTTTTTTTTTTTTACCTGAGTCTAGAAGCTGCAAGCTGGAGCTGTCCTCGGAGCGTGGTGCTGCAGGTGTAGTGACAGATCATCCCACTTTGCTCTGGATGTATAGCAGATTTGCATGGGCGCTGGCACGCATGCGCAGGGCGTCCCCCTCCCTTTTTCACCGCCTCCTGCTCCCCCGCCCGCCCTGGCTTCTCTCCCCGGTACGGCCCTCCGTACCCTAGCCCGAAAGCAGTAGCATTCGGTCACAGTAAAGCGCTGCTAAAAATAAACGCCGGACCGGATTTTCCTCTGCAAACTAGAAAATGGATTGGACTGGACCGGCGTATCAATCCCTTCCGATTTTCCAGGATGGCTTACTGAAGACCTAGGAGAGGCTGGGGTGTCAGAGCTGAGCCTGCTGCCTTCCCCAAGGCAGAGGGATTTAAGAATTCTGCTTTGTGATTAAGGCGGGGGGAGGGGGGCTTCTCTTGGATGCTGCTGTAACTTCCCAGGAGTCTGCCTCCCCTCCTCTCCCTACAGACTTCCCACATTGCCCTCCATTCCCGTGCAAGTTCGTTTAGCTTCTCCGGTGAAGTGGCAGGAGTCCTGGGCTGTGGAGCTTCAGCATCCTCCCTTTTCTGTGCCATCCAGACTGGGTGTCCCCTTTGGCCTCCAACCCAGCACTGTTACAGGCAGGCTCCAGGGTTCCTGAAGTTCTTCAAACAGAGCTCCCTGGGAGGTGTCCCGAGGTGCTGTTCACCTTCCTTCCAACATCGACCAAGAAGGAAGTCCCCCAAAGTGGGAAGGGATCTTGTAGACATAACTATATTCTAAAACTATATTCTAAAAAGGAAAAGCGTGGTCCCCCCCCCTACTTTTTTTAAGTGGTAAGGCAAATATTTTTCTTGCTTCAGGTTGTAGAGAAGGTTCAAAAGGCTAAACTACGACGGAGTGCTATTCTAAAGCCCACGCTGTATTTTGCTCATATACAAAATGTTTAATTGGAGAAACTAATATGTATTTACAATTTTTAAATGTCCTAATTTCTCTACAAAAGTGTTTGCTTCTAAAACAGCAATCTTTTTCTCAGACATTAAAACAAATGCAGAAAACTCAGATACCTGGAAGTGCTAAGGGAAGAGACAGAGGGATTACTCACACAGATCAGGTAAGGGGAGGCTCTTTCCTCAGTAGATTTCCACCCAACTTCCAAAACACAGAAATGGGAAAAAATATACTCCAACAAGGAACATGAGGCTGATTGTAATTTACTTTTAGTGATCAGAAAGAATCCTGGGGTTTGCCAGTGCCTTGGGCTATGACTACCAATTTTTATTATCACATGACTCAACAAGATACTCATCAGTAGAGGTATCCTTTGACTGACTTGTTGGGGTGTAACGGACGCTGGAGAATGGGCTCACAGAGACCATATAATAATGGCAACTAATCTGTAGATTCCGAATACATGCCCAGGTAAAGATTTGGAGAATTACAGAACACAGGTGTGATTTCAACGTTTAATGGGTGTCGCAAGTAAGTGAGAGTAACATTCTTCCCTAAGAGCATGCCACAGAGAGGTAATATGTACGTCCTGCTGTATTTATTCGTTGAAGATATTTAGAGATACATACAGAGTATCTCTGTGCATTCTCTTTTAATTAGTGCTTCTTGGTTAATTAGCCATGCCCATTCCTCATTCCTCCCCTTTCCCCCTCCCACCAGTCCCTTCTCCATCCATAATAGTCCCCACCCTATACCCATGTCTTTATCTTTAAATTTAGGATCCATATGTAAGAAAAAACTGTCTTCGTCACTCTGCCTCTAGCTTATTTTGTCTAGCATGCAGCCTTGGCTGTAAACATACAACATGTACACCTTTTACTGTGCAATCACCACCCCACCCCACAAAACAGCAACAGTTGCTACCTGAAACATCATGGTTCCGGTGTGAGACTCCTATTTGTTAGTCGTAGTGCTGGTATTGTTTATCAGAGCTTAACTTACAGTAACACAGACTTTTCATATTTTCCTATCATCATCCCTTAGCACGTAAACATCAGAGTAGTATATCTTTGATTTGTATTGTATTATAGTGTTTGCTGTTGAATTTCTGGGGATTGAACCTAAGGCATCTTACTTGGGAGGCAAACACTCCACTACTGAGCTCCGGCCCCAGCCCTAGAAGGTTGGATTTTTAAAATTACTATTTGACTTGGTGACTTGAGTTTCACTTAAATAAAAAAAATTACATGAATTTTGCCTTCAGATTAAGACAGAATCTCTAACAATTTCTGAACATCCTTCTGTCATTTTGTACTAGAAATTTATTTAAAGCAGTGCCCTCAGCATTGATGATTAGAAACTCAAAATATTGGTTGACTCTAAAATTGATGAAGATGCTTTTTTTTTTTTTTTGATTTTTGGAGGCACAGTCTCTCTGTTGTAGTGCTGGCTGTCCTGGAACTCATTCTATAGACCAGGCTGGCCTTGAACTCACATCGATCTGCCTGCCTCTGTTTCCTGAGTGCTGGGATTAAAGATGAACACCACCACCCAGCTAAGATTTACTTCTTTATGTAAAAGTAAATAAGCATATCCACCATAGTAAGAAATTTTTCATTTGTTATTAATAAATGATAGAATTACATACATATCAAAGAATTATTATTCTCTTATTTTCTATTAGGCGTCATAATTATTTATGTAAGTATCCGTTTTCTGTTTCTTATTCTTACTACAAAATACAAAAAAGTGCTCCTGAGTCATCTTTGGAATCAATGAAGTTTCTTGACCGTAGGAAAACATTGGATGAATTAATATTATTTGGTATCTAGGCCTTGTCTTTGACAAGACATTGACTAAGACATCATGGTTACAAATAAAAATAATTATCTTGAGCTAGACTAAGAACCTACTGTGTGCTATGTTCAATAATAAAGATCTCAAACGCTTGGATTAATTTTATCTTCACAAAACTCTCTGAGGTTGATACTATGATTATTCTGTCTTGAAAATGGACAACCAATGACACAGAGAATATAAGGTATGAATAAAACATAATATCTGCCCCACAGAAGTATGGCAGCTGTTAAAGATGATAGAAATATAAATGATATTTAAATGATATGGTAAGGTATAAACAAGTTGTCACTGGTGAAATAGGAGAACTAAGACTTGACAATCCACCAGACCAAGGGGATTAGGAAGGTTGCCTCGAGCAGACACACCATGCAAGTTCTTGAGGTCCAAGCTTCACAAGGCTAGCCTTGGGGCAAGGAATACTGGGATCACATGAGACTCCAAAAGTACTCTTGAATGTAATAAATCATTATTGTCTCCAAGGTTTTTTCCACAAGATATGAATTATAGTGAAGAAAGGGGCACAGAAAAAGGAAAATGTCATAATAAATACAAATGTTTCTACACAGATAGTAATTCAAATAGACGTCACTCATTATTACTACAGTATTGGATTCACGCAGGTTAAAATTTTAAGTTTGGGGGCCTTTAGGACCCCTCCTCTTTTTTGATAATAGGGGTTAATCTCTTATCACAATATGGGAATATATATAAACAAAGAAATGCTTCCTGAAAGTGTTCATCAGAAATCATTTGATCTAGTTATGATGAACTTACAGATAAGAATCTAAAACATAGAAATGGACTGTAGCCTAGCACTTAGCTACTTCAAATGCCAGGAACCTGACGATATGAGGTCCCCTGTCCTCAGAATGACCTGGCATTCTGTCCTTCTTGTTGTCCAAGATGTCCATTTTATGCCCATTGTCACAGCACAGTTTCTAGTTATTTATTTACTTATTCGTTTGTTTTGTTAGTTGGTTGTAGGTTAGTTAGTTAGTATACTATAGGTATTGACCCCAAGGTCTTCTACATGTTCAGCTAAGTTCTCCAGGCTGGCCTTGAAGCTGTAATCATTCTCCCTTAGCTCTAAAGTTGCTTTGATGACAATGTTTCTAGTTTTGTTTCTTACTAGAATACATAGAAATAATACACACGATTGTAGTTCATTAACAGCAATGGATTACCTCATAATTAATTTAAACTTGCTAGTTCAGATCAATTCCAAGCCACAGACTTTTATTATATATACTTGCCCTATTCATCTGGAAGAGTTGAGTATCAATGGAGAGGACTCGTGGCCTGGTCTTTATTATTCATTATTCATCATTCATCTTGTACAATTGGATGAGATATTGTAGATACCAGTTGGCCATCTATAACTGAGGAATATTCACCCCTATAAATGAGTACTCACCATAAGGTGGAAGAAGTGCTCAATTCATTACCGCCACTAAAAGTGTAAATTTCAAACATCACCAGCATGTGAGCTTCCTAAGGCCAAAGAACATCATCATTTTGCTCATTACTACAACTCTAGCTTACAGAAGAATGTATTATACACGAAGTATATCAGTCAGCTTTTACATAAGACCTACCAGGAACAATCTGATGGGGGAATGACTTAATTTAGCTCATGGTTTCAGAGAGTTTAGACCATGGTTGCTTGGCCCCATATGCTTAGGTGGAATATTATGGAAAACAGAGCCTATACTGAAGCAGTTCACATCTTCATGCTAGACAGGAAGCAGAGAGAAGGAGTGTAGTTGTACGCTATTGTGTTGGCTCAGCAAGGAAGAGACAGAGGCATATTCATAGGTGGAAGCCCTGCCAGACTTCCACAAAGGGAACCACTGTCATGGCCAGTGCCAGCCTATGGAGAGTGGAACCCCAAGTGTCTGAGTTCAGGTGTTTTTATTCAGAACTCCTCAGGTGCAAATCATAAGTAATCAAACATGCCCCACAAAAACCCAACACCTGCAGACAATACAAAATGCCAAGGTTTATGCATCCCTTTTTCCAACAGTACACAAAACAAGTATTTTAACTATAACTAAAAATAAACTTCAACAACAGTGGAGATCAGAAGAAGCCAGTGAAATATATCCCTAAGAACTGTCTCCCAGTGACCTGCTTCTTCTAGCTGAACTCTACTTGTTAATGTTTCCAGAATGTTCTAAAATAGCACCATCAGCCATGGACTGGGGCTTTAATACATGAGCCTGTGAGATCCCTGTAAATGATTTCATATTCAAACAATAATATTGTTTTACTTAATACCTCATGATTAAATTAATGAGTTTAATGAGATAATGCTTTCTAATGGCAATAAAACCAATTTACTTGGCAAATGGGAGGCATCAATCACCAATCCTAATGGCATAAACTAGGTCTTCAGTGACCTGCCAGAGGCAGCAAGAGCACTATGAGGCAGGATGACAGCTAACTAATGTGCTCAGTGCTTACTCTGAGCAAAAGACCATAGATAATAATAGACTTGAATAAACGTTCAAGTGACTTCCAAACCTGAATTCAAGTGTCCTTTTTAAGCAGTCAATGCCTTCATAAACAGTCTGAGGCTAGAAGAAATTAGTAACATCAGAAAAGAGAATAACGTAGATGACAAAAATTTTCAAAAGTCAAAATGATGGGTCAGTGGTGTGTGTGTGTGTGTGTGTGTGTGTGTGTGTGTGTGTGTGTGTGTAAATGCTGTGGACAACAGAGACTGCCTTCCAGACAGGAAACATATTTTGACTACTCACTATCTATAAGGTTCCCACTCTCTTCTTTGGGTGAGAATGAAAAAACACTCTCCCTAAGAAGAAAATGAGAAATGATAATTTCCGCAGAAATGGTTCAGGTTGTAAGTAAAGAATAGTCTATGACAGGCTGGCCAGAGCAAGAAAGCAAGCAAGTCACCTGTGCTGTTTCCCCTGTCCACATGGTTTAATGGTGATTTCTCTGGGGATTGGTAAGAGTCTGAAGAGACTTGCATGCGATGGCAGCAAGGCAATGATGCATGGGTAAGGCATCTGGAAACCGACTGACAAACATTTCTGACATTTCTTGTTAAGGACTGTGTCCACTTGACAATATGAGGGAATTATACACAAGTCATCAACTGACAGTTTCAGGACCCATCTGTTACCCTGGCATAATGCCCATTTAAAATGGGATCTGCCAATCTCGTTAATGTTTAGGTCTCAAGTTGACATAGGTTGAAATAATCAATCTAAACTAGATCTGGAGTTGTGAAACTTTTCAGATTAGTGTCCCTTTTTACTGTGGGAATGAGAAAGAACCAGATAAAATAGTAATATACAAAGACAATTTCTTGAATTTACTTGGGATCATTATGAAGACCAACCTAATTCTCAGTTTCTGGTGCTAATAACAGAATAAAAGCATATCTGGTTTAAGCCTGAAGAACTCTCCAAATATCTAGCTTCAAAAGAATGTAGATATTGAATAGAACCATTTTCTCACCCTGTACTTCTCTCCTTTCAAAATTCTGAATAGAATCATGGTTACTAGTTTGATAAACACACACACACACACACACACATCCACGTGTGTGTGATATTCAGCCCCCAAAAGCTAACAACAACCAATATCTATCATTCACCTACTGATACTTATACTGTATGGAACACTAGTAAACTGATAGAATATATTATTAGTCTTTGGATTAATAACATTTAAATTTCAGTTTCAAAGCTGGAAAAAAAACATTAATTATGTAGTTTAGATTCTTATTAGGAAAAAGTGATAAATGAGGTCAAAAGATAGATGAGAACACAAGTTTTCTCAAGTCAAGGAACCAGTTGGAACAAGGAACCACGTAGACACGCGATTATTAAGTTTGTCGGTGCCCTACTTCATTGCCGCCTTCACCACAGTAACATGCATGTCTGTGTGCGTTTTTACATGGGAGGTGCTGTTTGCATCACAGAAAAGTTGTTTCAGAACTCCACTCCATTCACTCAGTGAACACCACCCCAAGTTCTTGTAAAAGGCTGGAAAACGGTAACTACTAAGTGCGTGGCCAGCAACAAACAACCTCCATCATGTGTTCTCTATGCTGTCTGTAATACACACGTGTGTGGTGCTTGTGTGATGAGTGAGAACAAATCTTTGTTCATTATCGTCTTTGTTCTTCTTTGGTGGGAACCTTCCTGGTTTATGTTCATACTCAATCCCCAGTTCATACAGTGGTCATGGCTACCCAGGCAAAGTGAGACGTAGAAATAGAACAATAAACTTTGTTGCTGGTGCCGAAAAAAATTAAATTGTAGTTTCAAAGCTGGAAAAAAATCCATTAATCATGTAGTTTAGATTCTTAATAGAAAAAAGTGAGAAATGAGGCCAAATTATGGGTAAAAATACAAGTTTTCTCAAGTCCAGAAACAAGTTAAAACAAGGAACCACTTAGAATTTCAGCCAAGTGAAATTAAACAACAACAGACGTATACAATAGCAGTTGTGAGTCTCACAACTGAATTACTGCAAAATCATTACTCGGAAGACTTGGAGGCTCATGAGCAATTGCATCATGATCATACTGACATTCTACAGTTGGCCAAAAGATAAAAGACAATTAGATTTTTATATTTACTATCTTTTAAATAGTATTTTAACTTTTTAAAAAAGTATTTTCTGCCTGTCTCTGTCTCTCTCTGTCTCTCTGTCTTATTCTCTCTCTCCCTCCCTCCTTCCCTCTCTCTCTCTCTCTCTCTCTCTCTCTCTCACACACACACACACACACACACACACACACACACACACACACACACAAGATCATTTGCTTCATTTGCTTAGTGAAATGAGTTTCTGTTGTGCTACTTGTTAAGGAAGCAATAGCCAGGTTAGGCTTACAGATGGACCCAGACTGCTGCTCTGCATAGAAGTTTCTCTGATATTCCATTCTCTAGGCCCTGGATTCTGATGCTAATGGTTCTAAGCCCTTTTTACACCACCTAAAACATGTTTCAATTTAAAAATTAACCACTATTATAAAAGGTAGCAGGGAGGATTAAGACTCTGTCCCTACCTTCTCTTCTATAAGAGGAAGAGACTTGGACAAAAGTCTTTAAAGCCCCTTCTAGCCCTCATGATGGAAGGGTCCACACTGGACCTCAGCATGGTTCCTTGATAACCATTCAGAAATACTACAGGCCTTTTAGCATCAATGTCAGAGCTAAGAAGGACCCCTGATAGTCTCCAGATCAGTGCCCTCCCTTTATGTGAGATGCTTGCAGCTCAGAGGGGTGAGGACTTCTGTATCTAAGCTTACAGGGGCATCATTCCAAAGTCAGTATCTATAACAATTAGCTTGTGTTAACTCTTTATCACTGCACATTTCTTGTACAGATGAAATACAAAGTAGCTGATCAGAAAATGAATGAAGACAGAGTATTCTGCTAGGCCCCATTAATGCCACTCAATCTCTGAGCTAAGAGATAGAAACCTGCTTTTTCCTGTCCCACTCCTTCTTTCTTCCTTATCTTTAACTTGAATTTTTTTTTCATTTTTACCTCCTAAATCATACTAATTGCTCAGACTGGCAGCTGATTTGAGGCTGTAGTAAAGAAGAAAAGACAGATAGTTTCATGAGCTTTAGGATTGTACAGGCACACTGGGCTCCCCTCTCACCCACCCCCACCTAGAAGACTCTTATTTATCTTTCCAAACTCAGGTAAAGCATTTCCTGAGAAACCGTCTCTGACTACTATTTTGATACTATTTCAGTACATTTTATTCATGTCTATCATGCATTTATATATGTGTCTCTTGATAAAGAAGTGCCATTGATTGAATACCTGTGGACCCTTAAATTCATGTTGATTTCTAATCCTTAGTGTTATAATATTGGTCTGTGGAGACTTTGAGGAGTGAGTAAGTCATAAGGGCAGAGCACTCAGGATGGGACTAGTGTCAGCATAAAGAGGACCCTAGGGAGCTCCTTTGTCTCTTCTTTCAGATGAAATTACATTTCTGTCCACAGTACAGGGAGGGGACCTTCACTAGACACCAACTCTGCCAGCATCCTGACCTTGGACTTCCCAGAGACTCCATGCCTGTGAGCAGTGCATTAATGTTATTTATAAGTTTCCCGGTTTCTGTGCTGGGACAAGTGGGGTGTTCATTTTACCACATATCATAGTGTCAGCACAAAGTAGGCACAAATAAGCATATTCCAGATTCCACAATGAGTCAGTGGGGATATGCCTGAATGAATAAAGGTCCAAGCAGACACCGATTTTTAAAATTGTTTGATTCATTCATTTCTAGCATGATGGAGGCAGATGATAAGGAGCCTAGGCCAATTGGTTCTTTGCTGGGTCTGCCCCCTAGGAACCTTGGTGCTGCCCACTAGTCAGATTTGTTCTTGTTCCTTTCTTGCTGGACCTTCAAATTGAAGCAAATGATTTTTGAGGTTTTTTGGTTTTGACTTGATCCTTTTCCTACCCTCATTTTCCTTTCCCTTTGGTCATCCCTATCGCCATCAACATACACAGTCCTCAGAGCCTGCCTGCTTATCTGCAGAGACCTCCAGAAGCTGACCCATTACCCTAGTAAGGGCAGAGGAAAAACTATCACTTAGGTAAAGAAATTCATAAATGATAGCTAGTTATTTTTATTTTCAAATTCTGAGCCCCGAATATAGCTGAATGTTCAGGTTACCTATTTCCTCTAGTTTTGTCCAATTATTACTTTCCTTTTAAGCAAGAAACCTAAAATACTTTGTCCTGCTTAGGGTTACTATTGCTGTGATGAAACACCAGGACCAAAAACAACACAAAACAAAAAACAAGCAACAACAACAACAACAAAAGAAAACAACCTTGGGGAAGAAAGGGTTTATTTGTTTCATGCATACATCCATATAACAATTTAACAATTCATCACTGAGGGCAGTTAGGGCAGGAATTCAAACACGGTAGAAGCTGATGCAGAGGCTATGGAGGAGTGCTGCTTGCTTGCTTGCTCCTCGTGGCTCACTTATCTTGCTCTCTTATAGAACACAGGACCACCAGATCAGGGGTGGCACTACCCACAATGGGTGTGGCTCTCTTCCATCAATCACTAATTTAAAAACTGCCCTACAGGCCTGCCTATATCATGAACTTATGGAGGCATTTCTTCGGTCAAGAGGTCCCCTCCTCTCAGATGACCCTCGTATCATGTTGGCATAAGTCTAGACAAAAGCTACCTCAAGTCTTTCTCTCCCCACTACTGAACTCAGTGGTTTTCCTCCTTAATAAATGTTAATTTTCATAGCTAACTATAGCAACTACTTATAAAGAATCCTCCTTGAATGAGAAGATGCATTCTGCCTTTCTAATAGAGGCTGTGTAGTTTTCTCAATTGAACAAAACTATGTTCGAGAAGCATATTGAAAAAGATGATGCATTCAAGAAGGATACATTACTGTGCATTTGGAAATCCATTTCCATATCGATGCGCATGCCAAATCATTTGCTGTGATTACATTCAGCATTATCTGCTCTGGATAATAGGGCCAAAAGACTAATGTCTTCTAAGTACAAAGCATAGACACTCTGAGGCAGCAGAGATGCAGGGCGGGTGGGGGAGTCCCCCGAGGAAGAGTCCCTGTTTTACACTTGGGCTCTGTTTATGTATATGCATTTTTAAATTGTTTTAAAGTATGAAGATCCTGAAACAATTATCATTCTGGCCTTGAATGAAGAAACACTGACGTCTGATTTCAGATAAGGTAGGGGAAAATAGAGTGGGTCATGCAACACAACATCAGGATTCAGAAAAGACAACTCTTGGAAAGTCAAATCAGCCTATGAAATTAACTTGAACAACTTTCATCAGGGATTATTTACAGAATAAACTTAAAATGTCACCATTGTACCACTATAATGATTAGAATAGTAAAACTGTCAAGAGAACAGAAGGATTTGTTCTTGTACGGCCTCAGAGAATTGATAAAAGGAGCGGGGTGATGATTTAGAAAACCAATATTTTTTTTTCCTCAAATGCAAGATGTACAGCTAGTTTTCACTTGTGGTTATGATGTTATAAATTAAATAAACAAAAATTCCAATTTTGATCTAATTTAATACTTACTTTATATCCACTAGCTTACTCAAGGATCAAGGATATAACCTCAATCCTCCTGGGAGTCAGTTGAGCCTGGGGTGTACCGTATCTGAAGGATCAATTCTAATTTCTGTCCCAATGGATTTGACCACTCAGGACTGCTGTGATAGCTTAGTGTAGGACCAGGGGAGTTGCCAGGGTGGAGGGGCTTCCAAGACAATTTGATTATTGCTGATGACTCCCTTGATTTGCTTCTCCTTGGAGCAGCATTTATTGTTTTTGTTTGCTTATTCATCATGTTTAGTTCCTTGGCTGTTGTCTTAGTTAGGGTCACTATTGCTTTGATAAACACCACGACCTAAAGCAACTTGGGGAGGAAAAGGTTTATTTCATCTTACAGCTTACAGTCCATAATGAGGAAAAGCCAGGCCAGGAACTCAAGGCAGGACCCCAGAGGCAGAGTATGAAGCAAGACCACGGAGGAGTGCTGCTTCCTGGCTTGCTCTCTTTGATTTTCTCAGCCTGATTTCCTATACCACCCAAGACCACCCACCCAGGGATGGCACCGCCCACAGTAGCCTGGCCTTCTCGCATCAATCATCACTCAAGAAGATGACCCACAGATTTGCCTGCCAGCCAATCTAATGGGCGATTTTTTTTTTCTCAATTGAAATTCTTTCTTCCCAGATGACCCTAGCTTCATCAGGTTGATGAAAACACTAACCTTACATAATCATTTCCCCACACCTGCCTTTCCCAGCAGAGTCTCCTTGAAGACCTAACCTTGACTTTCCAATCTACTAGGACTGCAAAAAAGAAGTCTGGACCAGGTGCAACTCTACCTCCTCATGTCCCAACCCGATCTACTCAGCAATTTAACGGGTCCTCTTTTTACTTGCTTGTGTATCTGACCTGCTTCTGTCACCCCACTCCCAGCCCGCATGATACCGTCCAAGTTCTGGCCTCTCCTTCCTGCCAGCTGTGTTTATATGTCTCCCTGTAATTCCATGAGCTCTTAAACAACTTTCAGAAAAGCGGTCCTATCTCCTAGGTGCCTCTGTGTCTACAGAAATCTCATTGGCTCACTCTTTCCCGCTATCCTGCTCTGAAAAACGAAGCACTTGGCCCAGAGACTGATAAGTAACCTGTACTGTTGATTAATAATTCAATTCTCCCTAGATGCTGTGTAGTGTGTATGGATGCATTTAGGATTTATTTTTATTTTATGTGTATATTTGTGTGTGCTACATGTGTGGGGGTGCCAAGGAAGTCAGAACAGCATGGTGGATAGCCGGGTGCTGGAGTTACAGGTGGCTGTGAGACACCCAATGAGGGTGCTAGGAACTAAACTCCAGCTCTCCAGAAGAGCAGCAAATGCTCTTAACTGTCAAACCATCTCTCTAGCCCTACATTTTGCATATATTATCATCAAGTTCATTAAGTATTATCTCTAAGTCAAATAATTAGGGCCAACCAAATTAGCTAAGTTGAACACATGGATGGATTAAATAACCATTGATGGGTTTAATTTGAGCACTTCTCTATTCTTGCAATTTCAAACTTAAACCTCCCTTTCCTTTATTTTTCTCCTTGGCCTTAATGTGTTACAATAAACATGATAAAACATTTTAATTTGAATACTCATAAAATTGTGCCAAGGAACAGAGAACATACTGAATATTTAAGTTCAGGGGCTAAAACTAGGTAAATATCACGAGTAAACTGCTTTTGTGAAAGATTTGCTGATATTGGATTAATATCAAAGCAACTGAAGAAAATGTGGTATATTTATACAATAGGGTACTACTTCGCTAGTAAAAAAATAATAATAATAGCATCATGAAATTTTCAGGCAAATGGATGGAACTAGAAAAAATCATCCTGAGTGAGATAACCCAGATTCGGAAAGACAAACCTGGTATATACTCATAAGTGGCTATTAGCTATTAAGTAAATTATAATCATTGTACAATCCATAGACACAGAGAAGCTAGGTAGCAAGAAGGGCTCTGGGGGAGATGCATAGATCTCCCTGGGAAGGTGAAATAGAAAAAATGTTGCAGTGGGAGTGGAGATGTCTCTAACTCTCTTGCCTACTCTTGGGACCCTTTCCTTCCTGCTGGGTTGCCTGATCCAGCAGTGATGTGAGGGTCTGTGCGTAGTCTAATTGGATCTTGTTGTGCTGTGTTCAGTTGATGTCCTAGGTATGCCTGCTCTTTTCTGAGGGGAAACAGAGGGGAAGTGGATCTGGGGAAGAGGCAAGGAGTGTGTGTGTGGGGTTGAGATAGGAGTGGTGGAGGACAGAGAAACTGTGGTAGGGAAACTGTGTAGTGTATAAAAGAAGAATAAAAAAATCTAATGGCTCGGTAGACTTACTAACTTTCTAGGGCACCTTTGCCAAAGCAAGAAAATTATTACTAATAATTAAACCAAATCTCAAAAGTTTAGAAAAGCCCATCTGAAGGTCTTTTGGAGACTTCATTTATCAGAAAATTCAATGGCATTTATTATTTAATAAGAGACTGGATCTCCAATTATCCTAGGAAATCTATCACATACAGGAAGCTAAGTAATTATGAACTAGTAATTACAGACTAAAGATTTAGGTTATACTTGGAAATCACTTAATGCCTCCAAATAGCACTTCAGTGTCTTGCAGCATTGCCTATACAATTACACACAAGTAGAGCTAACTGTCAAGGTGACCCCAGGAGCCTCTTCAAGCAGCATGTGGATCTTGTGCTCTCTGTCTGTACATGGGGCCATTCCTGATGCCCAAATCAGCTCCTATACATCTCTGCCTCCTGAACATTGTTCACATCTGGAATACATTCTTCCTGTCCCATCTTGTTGGGGTTTTTTCCCAAAAAAAATTTCTCCTTAGTTTGCTACAAAACTATTTCAAATAACACATTATAGAAATAAAGCAAGCAATATTTGCTGGTTCACCAAGCCCTTTTTACTCTTCAGAAAGTTTGAGCTGGGTAAACATATTCTGTTATAATCTGTTCACTGAACACGTGCTCCATTCTAATTATTGCTGTGTTTTTCATTATTCAACAGCAAGCTTTTGAAAGGACATGACTGTCATCTCTGTGGCTGTCTCAATGTCTATAATCTCTCAAGAGATGTGACAAATTACCAACAATTCCATTAAAGTAATTCATGGAAAACACAATACAAAGAATCAATGAAACCAAAAGTTGACTCTTTGAAAAGATAAACGAGGTTGACCAATGTTTATCCAAATTAACCAAAAGAAAGACAGAAGACCCAAATTAGTAAAGTTAGATATGGAAAGAGACAGATTTCCACAGACACCAAGAAAATTTAGATAATCATAAAGATATACTTTAAAAACCTATGTTTCATTTAAACGAAAAACGGATGAATTTCTAGATGTATATGACCTACCAACATTGAATTAATATTAAAATAAATAACTTAAATAGAATCAAAACACCCAATGAGGTAGAATTGGTAATTAGAATTCTCCCAAGCAAGTGATTGTAGGATACCCAGTCCAACTGATACATCTACATGCAATCCCTGAACCTCAGGCTCAGGGGACATCATGAAAACGGGAGTGGAAAGATAGTAAGAGCCAGAGGACCGGGAAATCTACTGTGATATTGTGTCTCCTAACAATGACAAGGAAGCTTCTCCCATGCTACCTCAGCAATATGGCTGCCTAAACAAGACCTATAAAGTACACCAAGAGACATGTTAACACGGGAGAGGGAAACCTCCTGGGCCCACCCATGGACAAAGGCAAAGCTGACAGCAAGAAAAACAATCCTCTCCAGGGGCGAGCCCCCTGACTGCTTATCTAATACCAAGTGGTCAGTCCTGCAGGCATATACATATATGTAACACCAAACCAACCGAGTAAAAGACCAAAATGGTATGACTAGCTACTTGCAATTTAACGTTTTAGTTTTCCTTGGTAGTCTTTTTCTTTAGCCTATTTTTAGTCTTCTTTGGTAGAAAATGAGTTTGAGGGGCTGGAGAGATGGCTCAGTGGTTAAGAACATGAACTGTACTTGCAGAGGATCCAAGTTCAATTCCCAGAACCCCTGTCAGGAGCTTCACAACCACCTGTAACTTGAGCTGCAAGGGAGCTGACAACTCCGGGCTCTGCTGGCCCTGCACTCACCTGTGCAGACATACACATACATGTAATTAAAATAATAATAACTCTTTATTCAAAAAAAACTGAGTTTAAAAGCTTCCAAGGTTACAAATGGAAACATACCTAGCACTCCTTACAGCTTCTGAGACAGTTTGGCATATCCCTGAAACCTCCCTGCTCTGAGTCACAAGCACATGAAAGAGGAGCTTTTATCTCAGAACCTTAAAAGTCCTCCACTTGCAAGAAAGAGGCAGTTGTCTCTGGAGGATGAAAGTGAAACTGTAGTGCTGTGAATGTGTCTGCACCCAGGTGCAGGCTCTGCAGGTGTCATCTGGGGACAGGCTCAAATCTCTCTTGATCAATATCTAGATTTAAACTTTCTTTTTTCAAGTGTCTGAGACAGAGTTCAGAAACCTAACCCCTGCACGTCCTCCGGTCATACAATGTGCCTTTCTGCTTCTAATGTAAGTTCTCATTAAGGGCACATAATGGCAAAGGCCCAGTTTGCAGTGGGGGGTGATGGTAACTCTAAGCAGAGGTGCTGGCTTGAGAGCTCATGGCACAACTATTTAAAGCACAATATAGGCCATACTAAGCTCCAAACTCTACCCTACCCTCTGCCTTGTCTGAGTACACAGCTTTGAGGAATCTCTCATTTTTCACAATGTAAGGAGGACATGAACATTTGTCTGAAATGCTATCTGATGCACAGTGGGCACACAGTGACTGTTGGGAGAATGGTGGATCCAACTTTAACAGCTGTATTCACAAAAGAAAGGTGTTTTGTAAATAAAAGTCTAGTGTTGTTAGCATTTCCTGGCATACCCTACCTGGGCATCTTAGATTCATTTCCTGTTGCTGAGGTGAAATAACCTTACAAAAGCAACTGAGAAGAAGGTGTTTGTTTTAGGTCAGAACTGCAGGTCACAGTTCATCACAGCTCAGAAGTCATGCTTATGCTCAGCCTAATTTCTTCATTCTGATACATCTCCTGTCTAGGGAATGGTGCCACCCACAGTGGGCGTGTCTTCCCCCTTAACTAATGTGATAAAAACAATCCCCTACAGACATGCCCACAAGCCAACCATATTCTGAGAATCTCTCATTGAAACGTCTTTCTAGATGATTCTAGACTGTGTCAAATTGACAAAACTAGCCATCACATTGGATTTGAGCTAAATTTGTAAACACAGTATATAGACTTAGAAGCACCCAAAGGAACAGTACAGACTACATTTATACCCCATGGAATGACTTCTAAAATAATAATACTGATAATAATATTCTCCATTATGCATGATGTTCTTTTCAGTTTGCAGAACCCTTTCAAAACCACTATCACGTCAACTCCACTTAACAGACACCATTATCTTCTGGCTGAAGAAACTGGACTCAGAAGAATGGAGTGACTCGTCTACAGTGTCATCGCCAATAGGAATCACACGGGATCTCAAAATTAACTCTACCAGGAAAAAAAGTTTCCAGGAAATACTTTTTCTTTTTCAACAAATGACATCTACCTCTAAATATTTTTTTTATGTTTTAAGACACACACATATATATCTTAACAGAATTGGAGTATCTACATCTATATAGTGTAGATGTAGATATATAGATCCTTAATAATTTAGTCTGCCCATGCTCAAATGGATTTCTTTTTACTTTTTTTATTTTTAAAATTTATTTCTTCTTCTCTCATGCAATAAATACATACCAACACCAGCCTCCCCTACCAGATCACCCCACCCCACTCCTCTTCCCCAGATCCAACCCTACCCCCTTCCCATCAGAATAGAACAGGCCTCCTAGGGTTACTAATCAAGCAGGACATAACAACATGGAACAAGGCTGGGCTTGAGCCCCTAAACCAAGGCAGGACAAGACAACACAGCAGGAAGAAAAGGATCCCAAGGGCAAGTAAAAGGGTCAGACTTTTAGTAGTTCTACAAGAACACCAAGCCACACAACCATATGATAAGTGTAGGGACCTAGTGCAGACCCAGGCAGGCTCTTTCTCTTCTGGTTCAGTCTCTGCAAGTCCTGGTCAGTTGACTCCATGTGTCGTATTCTCCTGGTATCCTAGACACCTCTGGTCCCCACAATTGCTCCTCCCCCTCTTCTGTGGGGTTCCCTTAGCTCCACTCAATGTTTGGCCATGGCCTCTCTCAGCATCTGATCCCATCAGCTACTAGAGGAAGTCTCTCTGTTAATGATTGGACTAGGCACCAATCATTAGCAAAATATCATTAGGAATTGTCTCCAGTTATCCAGTCTCCAGTTCCTGGCCAACCCTGCAGTGTCAGTCATGGGCTCCCTCCCTTGGTGTGGGGTTCTGTCCTCCACTGCCCCAGCAGATCCTGAACATGTGTTGGGCTATAGGTTGAAGGTTTTGTGTCTGGGTTGGTGTCCCAGTCCAACCACTGGAAGCCTTGCCTGGTTACAGGAGATCCCTGTTCAGGATCCCTATCCCCATTACTAGAAGTCCTCATTAGGGTCACGTTCTAAGATTCCAGGGAGTTTCCACTACACTAGGTCTCCAGATCACCCCTAAATGTCCTCCAATTCTGGTGGTCTCTCCCTGTATTCTCTCCCTCCATCCCTCTCTATCTACCTGATCATCCAAAACTATTTAGACTTTTATTAGATAAATATCAATTAAAATTTTATTTATAAAAACAACTCTAAATAAATTGCTAAACTTGCTTTGGGACAAGCAAGTATTATGTTGCACTAAGATCATAGCATTATATTAGATAAGACATTAGATCATGTTTATTCTTTGGGTATTTATGAAGGTCTTAATTTACCAGTTACCATTCCTGTGGAGGGAAAATAATATAGAGTGTATGAGCCATCAAAAATCCCAGTCAGGAGATGGCAGAGAAGAGATTCAATAAGTACTGATAGCACCAGGTCAAAAATGTTCAGCATCATCCACAGGCTGAACAAATGACTTTAGGTTAGAAGAAATACTGGCTTCCAGGAGGGCTTCATGGAAATTGTAATGGCATGTATGGTGGCCATAAATACTGGGAGAAATGGAATTATTAAGGCAAAGAAATCAAGGAATGGTAATTATGGAAGCTATAACAGAGGTGTATGGCCTCGTAGAAGAGAAAGAAACTAAGCTGTGGAAGTATAAAAAGGACCAAGGCTGTGGGAAGTTACAAACAGCTGACAGAAAGCCTTGAATGCCAGGTTCATTTACTAAGGGAGAAACTCAGAACAAGGAAGACCTTATTATTTGTGTATCTGAAATTGCACCTGTGATACTTTCTTAGTTAAAGGAAAATCATTATCTTGATTAAAAAAAAATGCTACAACATCTTGGTTCTTTCTCCCAAGTACAATAGCATCAAAGTGTATGAAGTATCGATGTGTAGTAGCATATGGCTTAGGCTTGGCTACTTTAGTTGCTGGCTAGAGTGGGAGAATCTCTTGATTTGAAGAGTTTGAAATCAGCCCAGACAACATAGTAAGACCCCTACTAAAAAATGTAGAGAAAATGCTATTGAACCTATGCTTGCACAAGACTTTACATTTGGTTGGCATGGAACAATTCACAAGCATGTCTTCTCTGGGAATCAGCAAGCAAGGAAGCTCTGAAACCTGTGATACATGAGGCAGAGTGAAAAGAACCTGGGGTGGAGGACAGGAAGTCAAATGCTGCAGCTTTGTCCTCCTTTGTCCTCAGTCAAGTAACTTCCCTTCTGTCTGAACTTCTTTACAATCAAATGATACCATTTTGCCCATTGTATATCACCAAGCCTGTAAGTACATGATGGCTAAAAGTTGTCTATAAACCATAAATGAACAGACAATCTAGATCTGTCCTTACCATCTTGCTTTCAGTAGGTTCCATATTAACCAAAAATAGAGCCTCAGAGATCCACATCTCTTGTCTAAATAATGAAACAGAACTAGAAAAGAAAAGCCATGTTCTCAAGGTCACCCTGAACATTGACATCAAAGCTAAAACTAAACCATGATTCCTATTTCCCAGCCCAGAAGTCACTCTGTTATAACAAGGCTGTGCTATTGAGAGTCTTCCAAACAAGGCAATGTGAGACTGGTAGGCCTTTCAAAATAGTTGATGTGTTGATCCAGAATACCATTAGGGAAGTTACAACATGTGTATTCAAATAGAGGATGATCATTGATTGGTCAAATGATACGTCCAACTTTCAACAAGAAGAGATGAGATAAAAAGAAATAGAAAAGTCAGCTCCCTGCTGGATGTCATCCTACTGGCCGAGCCTGGTTTGTGGAATTCCTAAAATGACCACACTCTGTTCCTGTTTGAAATTATAGAGGTTCTCCTCCTCAGAATTCTGCACAACACAGGTAAGCATGTCCTGTGAAGAACACCATGACCCTATGTGAATAATTAAAGTCAGGCAGAAGTAGAATGACCATTCTGCACAACTCAGCCACTGTACCACCTGTACACATTCTGATGGCCTCAAGATCAGCTCGTTTGCCTGTGGACAAGCCTATGGAGCATTCTTCTGATTAATGATTGCTGTAGGAGGGTCCAGCCCACTGTGATCAGTGCCATCTCTGAACAGGTGGTCCTGGGGTGAATAGGAAAACAGGCTGAACAAGCCAGGAGGAGCAAGCCAGTAAACAGCATTCCTCCATGGCCTCTGCTTCAGTTCTGCCTGGAGTTCTTGCCCTGACTTCTCCCAAGAAGTGTAAACTGAGAGTTGTAATCTGTAACTTCCTCCCTGAGTTACTTTTGGTCATGGTCTTTTACCACAACAATAGAAGCCCTAACAAGATATAGAAGCTTGTGTGAATGATCATGACTGTTAACATTCTACTTCTGGGACTGGCTATATGTGTGTACTTTACACATAGATACATGTATTTTTTTTACATGATAATTCTATTTGGGGTGCACAATGCAATGCCACTATAGCAAAGATCATGCAAAGAGATATACATCTTCTCTTGGATCTGCCACCAACTAGATGTATGACATTAAACATGTCAATATCTCTTTCTGAGTAGACAGGTATACTCTTAGTCATAAATGTAGAATTATGGGCCATATAACTTCTTGTAATGGCGTTCAAAGATGCTGAGAAATGACCACACCCACTTGCAACTTCTCAGTAATGCTTTTTGGCAAAGTTAAGAAACAATTCAGAACCATTATGTCATCCCATCTCCAAATCCTACCCCCTATACAATTTTTATAGCTCTCACACTTACCTCTGGGGTGTTAGCAAAATCGATAGCAAGTGTTTGTGTTCTTCAGATGGGAAAGCTTCGCATGAACATCCCTGCAATTATATTGTGGTTAGACCTATCCCATGAATTGTTGATGCTGGTGCTTCTGAAACGGCCTGGGGTAGATACAAAATCCACAGGGTCAACATTGGGATAGGTAGTTACTCTTTCCAAGATTTCCCGTCTGGCAATAAGATCAGAAGATAAAATTCAGGAAAATATCATCCTCCACATTTATGAGCTACCTCCCAGCAGAGATGGGTGAGAAAAGAGACTCAAAGACTCAGAAACAACTTCTGTGGAAATCTTTGTTGTTTTATTGTTGTTTTTGTTTGTTTGCTTGTTTTTGCTTCTTCCCTTACTTCTGACCAGGGAAGCCTAATGCATTGATGGTTCCTATAAGCAGTTATATAAATATTAAGCTTCTAAATCACCATTTATATATAGAGTAGAAATGACAACATGATTATTTAGCATACAGAAAAATTCCATCACACACATGCATGTACATAAAGCACATTTTATTTACAAGAGCAGTAACAATCACAATACTGCCATAAATATTAACTACCAATTTGATGATATAAAAATGCACATCTTACCAGACAAGGTAGAGCAAACCTTTTATCTCAGCACTTGGACGGTAGAGACAGGTGAATCTGTGAACTTGAGGTCAGTCTGATCTACATGGTGAGTTCCAGGATAGCCAGACCTACACAGAGAGACCCCATCTAAAAAACAAAACACAAAAACAAAACAAAATCCATATTTTGATCAAACACCTCCACTTGTTGCTAAAGAACCACATGGTTCTTTTAATAAATCCTTGTTTATGGAACTGCCACCAGAAAACTAGAGTCTATCTTGACAGTGTTCTCGTATATCAAAGCTATATCAAAGGTTCAATGTCATTTTCCAAGCTTCAGCCATAGGAGCAGTCCTTAGAAACTTTCTACGTACCAAACATGATTCGTTCTTTACACATCTTATCTCATTAAATGTATTTAATAATTTTTTGAATTAGGTATAAATACTACTTCCATTATATAGAAAGGGAATTTGAGGCTTAGGCTGAATGAACATATACACAATAAACATTAGCTTCATTATTTAAATCCATCTCTTAGAAAAACAGCTTGAATTTGTCTTTCTTAATATATCAAGGGAATTAAATTCTACCTTACTGAGAAATGCATTACTGTTAATAGTCTCCATATAACTTACTTTAAGATCTGAGTGATTCAATAGTGGCACCATGGCTAAGGCCTTTGGATATATCACATTTCACCCCCAAGGTTGAAGTTTCATGTGTTTACCACTAAGTTATTTCCTCAACATGATTCTGATATATTTTTAACTGAAAAACCTTACACTTAGACTAAAGGCAAAAGGTAAATGGCAAAATGTCTTTATAAACCAGATATAAATGATGAGATGGCTACTAAAAAGACTATGATGGGTCTCCTTGCAATCTTCCAGCAAAAATGTCAATTGTACATTGGTCTTAATTGGTGCCACTTCAATTGGTTTGTTTTTCCTCCTTCAGGCCCACTTTATCTCCTCTCTCTTAGTCACCTATTTTTCTTTCTAAAGTAGAGCTTTGATCCAAACCTTCCAACTAAATCAAGGCACCCTGACATATGAACATTCTATAATGATTCCATACAATTGAATCATAAAATATTAGAGCCAGAATGAGTCTTACATAATAGCTAGCATTGGTCATTCAGTTTACAAAGGGCATACTGGGGCCCACATAGGAAACATCATACAGCAGGTTAAGATTATTTCATCTACACAGAATTCCACAGAAGATCTAGAATTCAAGAAGCCAGAATAATATTGCTGAATACAATAATTCTCTATTTTTACCTCAATTTATTAATCTGGGGCAAAAATGAAGAGAATAAATTAGACTGGCTCAAAGAGAATATTACCTCTAATCTAATTACTTCCTGATTTATTCATCCTAAAGATATACACAACTATTACACATTTAATCATGTATTCTCATCTTTATTTCTTCTTATACTTAAATAATTGCATCAGTATCCCAAGTTAACTTTCAATTTAAAAAAATCTTGATAAATAGAGATTTACTGGAAGACAACTTTTTGTAGGTCTCATTCTCAAACTGAAGAGCATTCTGCAGAATAGTGGGTCCTGAACAATGGTATAATTAGTAGAGTATTCTATCCATAAAAGTAGTATGTCTTGGTTATGTTCTGTTTGACATAAATGACAAAATCTCAGGCATTTAAGCAAAATAAGAATTCACTGCGGGAAAATGAATGCATTCTGTAACATAGTGCTATAACAAAACCATTGCAGGCTTCAGAAACGGTTGCAACCAGGGACCTGAGAATCTCCAAGTTGTCTAATTCTCTTGAGGAGTGGCCTCTTTCATCTCTTCCAAACCCAGCTTTCTCCACACATTGGAAAACATACCTGACAGTGTCAATGATGACTTACATGCTGACCTTCCAACTTACTGACAAGACATGGAAGCTGTTCATAGTTCAAATGTCTAATAACTCAAGGGAGAAGAGACTCACTCTTGAGTGAGTCTCAAACAACTGTGTGACCCCAAACAATTGGGAGTCAATGTTTAGGGTCAAGTAGGACTAATGTAATAATTCTGTTGATAAGGAAAATGATGAAAGATGCAGATGATGGATGCCATTCTTAAGAAACCATTTCTTGGTTTCCATTCCATCAGTAAAGTCTGGGTTCCATTCACATAGGGCTGGTATTTACAGAGGGGAAATAAGTCGTCCCTAGAATGTTGGAGTAATTGAAAGAACAATCAGCTTAGAAGGGCGCTACAATGTGATAATAAGTAACTTCTTGGAAATTCAACCCCAAACACATATCTAATCATATTTTACATGCAAATATGGTTAATGACCAGCAACTATTCTTTTCTGGAAAAAATAATTCGGTGTATTGGAAACACTGCTCGTTTGGTCGGCTTCTCATTGTTCTGACAAAACACCTAAGAAAACTGGCTCACGGTTTAAGCTGCTTCAATCAATAGTCAGTTATTTCCATTGTCTCTGGACTGTGGTGAAACGGAATAAGATGGTAGAGAACGAGTGGTATCCAGAGATGCTTACCTCATGGCAGAAGAAGCAGAAACAAAAATGAAAGGTTCTGGGAAATAGACACTCCCTCAAAAGCACATCTTCCATGGCCTACTTCCTTCAACTGGGAACACCTCTTCAGCCCATTCAGCCACAGTCATGAACGGACTAACCCACTGATAAGGTTAGCATGCTCATAACTGAACTAAGTGTTACTAAGCCTCCATCACATGAATCTTTGGGAAAATACTCTAGATCCAAACCACAACACCACCTTCACACCCATGCACCATAAATTATAATGGTTCACAATTGTGGAATAATAGAATTAATTTGTTCGAAATCATCAGCAATATTTTTGGTTTTAAGTGAGGTGGCAAATATTTGTTTTATTCTCAAAAAACTAATGACATATTTAACTCACTCCATGATTTCCCTAAGCTTCCTCTTAGTTTTCTGCTGCTGGAGGTATTTTCAGTTTCTTTCCCAGCCAGAAGTAAACTAGCAGCCCATGGCAAAAGGAAGGCCTGTGCTGCTAGAGCAGAAGCAGTCTATTATCTGTCAGCACACACTCCTTTTTCCGAGGTGTGTGAGTAGCCACTAACTGGTAAATGCAATGATTCAAGGAGGAGGTCAGGAGACTAACACCATTTCCCTGTACCAAAAAGACCAATGTATTTAGCTTTTGGGAGTACTGTGATTTTAAAAGGAGGATTCGATCGTGAATATTAAGTGCTTTTGAATTATTTAAAATAAGCATAAACTTCCTTGTAATTTTAGGATTTACCACAAGTTCATTGTAGAAATTGCCAACCTTTGACGTTTATCTCAAGATGGGAAAAGCCTGAAGTTGTCCTGTTTTCAACAACAGATTGAATATCTTAATATCAATCATTCTAAGAAATGATACTATGTTTTAAAGTTAGTTTGCTAAAGTCATTTCCTTTATTCACAGAAAGGCTGTTTACCAGTGACAGCACCTCCAATTTGTCCCAATCTAAGACAAATAGCGTTGAGACACTGATCAAGTTAAAGCAAAATGCAACATTATAGTAAGTTAATTACAACCTCTAAATAATCACCATTTCTTATGATAAAAACTTTATAACATTAGTTTTCTAAAACAAAAACTTCTATCGTATACATTTAAATACAATTAACATAGCTACAAGGTAGAAGACAGCCCTTCTTAGAACAATTCAATAAGATTTTGACCATTACAGGAAAGTTTATCTCTCAACTTTTTTATGAACCAACTGAGGTATAAGCATCACTTTTAGCTACAAAATGCAGGCAAGCACAGATTTGCCTAAATTTTGTAAACAATGATATGCGAACATTTACTAAATCTTCCCTTTGCCCATTCAGATAAAAGCTAGCCATTGCTGTATTTCTCATTCTTAAAAGGACTTCTGTCAACAGCTTATCAAGTTTTCAAGACTTGCCAATAATCAACAAATAAAACCTAATGAACTTTAGAAGCTTCTGTATAGCGAAAGAAACTGTTAATGGATTAAAGCGGCAGCCTACAGAATGGAAGAAAACCTCCACCAGCTGCAGATCCAACATAGAAATGCAATCTAGAATACACAAAGAACACAAAAAACTAAACATCAAGAAACAAAAAGCCAAATTCAAAATTAGGCTATGAAATTTCCAATGAATAAACTTACGTATTATTCAATAATATTTTAATTAGCCATGGATCTGAATAGAGAGTTCTCAAAAGGACAAATAGAAATTGCTAATAAGCATTTTAAAAGTGTTTGATATCATTAGCCATCAAGGAAATACTAATTAAAACTTGTTGGAGATCTCATCTCACCCCAGACTGAGAAAATGAGTGACAATAAATGGTGGCAAGGGTGTTGGGGGAAAGGAACACGTGTGGGTATAAATTAGTGCAGCCACTGTGGACGTCAGTGTGGAGATTTCTTTAAAAGCTAGGAACAAAACTACCATATGACTCAGCTATACCATTCCTGGGCAAGCATTCAATGGACTCCGTATCCTACTATAGAGATATTTGCATGTCAATGTTCATTGCTGTTCTATTCACAATAGTTAGAAATCGAATTAGCCTAGATATCCAACAACTGATGAATGGATACTGAAAATGTGTACATAAACACAACAGAATTTTACTCAGCTGTAAAGAAAAAAGCAATTATGAAATCCACAGAAAAATGAGAAGAACTGGAAAATATAGAGAGATAACACAGACACAGAGAAGCAAATATTGCACCTTCTATCTCATATGTGCATCCTAGCTTTGAATTTTCAGACTTGTATGTTTAACTTGGAGTATCTGTGGAGTTAAGAAAGCCAGAAAGGAATCTGTCGGGCAAGATGTGCCTACTCACACAATAGTGACATAACTATTGTGGGGGTAAGCAACTAATTTCTGATTGGGTTTGAGGCCTGATCCAGAGGAAGGAACTCACGCCTGGTACTAGAAACATGGTCACAATCTCCTAGAGGGATTCTACTGATGTCTCAATGAATAGGTTGTGTCGTGTAACTGCATTTTAAGTATTTGTTCTTGTACCCATAGATTTGTGCTGCTCTGAATCTTGGTCAAAAAAGTGTCTTTATTCAGTGGACAATGGAGAGTGCAGAGACTCAGAACTGCTCAGAGTGCTGAAAATAAATGATTTGAGTGCTCAACCTTAGGTGAGACATCTATAGCAACTCCCAATCCCTCTCTGCAGGGCTCAGGGAATGATGTGGAAGAGAGTCTGAAAATGTAAGATTTGGAGGATGGAGAGGAACATTGTGAAATGCTGTCTTCCAGATACAGCATGAGCAATGCATGCATGGAATCAGAGCAGCTGTGATTATCTGAATAAGATCAAGCTAGTCAGCATTACAGAATGGATGAGAGAGAGACTCAAGAGAGCCCATCCCTATTTGAAGAACAACTGTCAGTCGATGTCTATAGAGATGAAAGGAGAATCATTTCCCTTAGGGAATGTGGCTGGTGGTAGGTAGCCCAAGTTCATATGAGATTAACTGGATGCAGTGTTTTTTGTTTTTGTTTTTTCTAAGGGAAAATGACACAGAGTTGAGAGGGTGACCTGTTGGGAGATTCCAGAGGCTGTAGGAACATGAGCATATCAGGAGAGTTTATATGATCAAGCTGTATTATACACATATATGAAATTCTCAAAGAATAAATAAAATGTTATATAAAAATAAATCTTAGAGGAATTGACTCCTATCACTTTAATCAGAAGACATGAGACTTATTAGTTTATTTTTATATACATAAAAACATATAAATTTATCTTTAAAGAAAATACATTAAAGCTGATTACATAGCTTAGTGGTACTGAAATTGCCTAACACACGTAACACCCAAGGTTTCATCTCTAGTATCGTAACAAACAAACTAACTAATCCAAAAGGATATTGCAGACAGGCATATTTGAAAAATAAATAAAATGTTATTTGTTTCTAATTTAAAAAGGAAATGGTACATGTTCTAGTTCATTTCTGTTGTTGTGATAAAACACTAACCAAAACAGATTTTAAAGAAGGAGTTTATTTGGCGTATAAGTTACAGTACATCATGGAGGGAAGGTGAGGCAGGAACCTGGAGGCAGGAACTAAAACAGAAACTATGACTGTGGGGGAATATGGCTCACTGGCTTACTTACTTGTTCAATTTGCTTTTTAATACAATGTTGGACCAGGCACCCCAGAGTGATACTGTTCACTGTAAAATAGGCCCTCCCACATCAAACCCTAACCAAGAAACTGCCCCACAGACATGCCACAGGCAAATCCGATGGAGACAACTTCTTACCTTAGTCATCTTAGTCACCTTCCCCGGTGACTAACTAATCAGCACATCTGACCCCTTATCAACTTGACACACAAACACATTATAACTAAGCCATAATCTTTCCTTCCTTCTCACCAAGATTGTGTGTTAATCACAATATAAAGTCACAGTATAAAATATAGTATAATTTTATTTTTTTAATTTTAATGTTTTTATTATTTCTTTTATTTTTGAGATTATACTATAATTACATCATTTCTCCCTTTCCTCCCTCCAACGACTCTCAT
Source organism: Cricetomys ansorgei (assembly GCA_026225945.1). NCBI lineage: Eukaryota > Metazoa > Chordata > Mammalia > Rodentia > Nesomyidae > Cricetomys > Cricetomys ansorgei. The sequence goes on along the minus strand of JAMJFZ010000242.1, from coordinate 53,126,268 downwards.
GTTCTCCCCCTCACTCTAGAGTTGATAGCCTCTTTTTCTTTGACTATTATTGCTACATATATGTTTCTATATATGTATGTATGTGTGTGTGTGTGTGTGTGTGTGTGTGTATGGACAAGTATATATAAATATATCCTGCTGAGTCTGGTTTTGTTGTTTGTGTGTATAGAATTCCAGAGCTGACCATTCTGCATCGGACAACTAATAAGGGAGCTCATCCCTGGGAGAGGCTAATTCTCCTCCCAGCAGTCATTAGTTCCCTGTAGTTCTTTGTCTAGGGCTAGGACCGGACAAAATTTTCCCCCTTTTATGCTAACATGTCTATTGATATTACCATTGTTCTGGTCTTGTTTGTGCAGAAATTTCTAGGAGAGCCTGTTTCGTAGCTGACTTCGTGGTATTCTGACTCTTATCCTCTTTCTGTCCCCTTTTCTATGATGTTTCCTTAGTCATAGGTGCAGGAGCTATGTTGCAGACTGGACTTCTCAAGATTCATTGATCTTGGCATTGTGGACGGGTGTGGTTTTCTGTTTGCCCCCCCTCCATTTGCTGTTTTTTTTTTTTTTTTTAAAGAGGCTTCTATGATGAGGGGTGGTAGCTACATTTACCTGTAGGTACACAGATAAGATTTAGAATGTAGTAAGAAATTATGCTGGTCTAGTAAAGTGGTGGAAGTAGCTTCTTTTCTGAGGCCCATGACCTCGCTAGCCTCAAAAGCTGGTTCAGTTTTCAATACGAGGCATTATTTCCCTCCTGTTCAGTGGGCCTTAAGTCTAATTAGATATCTGTTGGCTACTACTGACATGTGAGTGTCACTGTTTTTTTTTTTTTTTTTGTTGTTGTTGTTTTGGTTTTTTATGGATATCTTGCTATACAGGTATACTGGTCATTGCCATGGTGCTGCAGCTGGATAGAACAGCTCAATTGCTCTTATCCCTTGGTACCTTGGACAATATTTTCTGGAACTACAGAGGCTTAGACTACCACAGAGGCTTAGACTGTGTGAAAGAGGCTTTTGGGTCAGACCCATCTCAAATTATCCAAGTTCTTTGTCCTTTTTTTTTTTTTTTTTTTTTTTTGGTTTTTTGAGACAGGGTTTCTCTGTTGTAACTCTGCCTGGAACTCACTCTGTAGACCAGACTGGCCTCAAACTCACAGAGATTCACCTGCCTCTGCCTCCCGAGTGCTGGGATTAAAGGTGTGCACCACAACAGCCCACCCAAGTTCTATGTCTTAAATGTGCTTTGTCTTCAACAATAGGGGCCCATCCTCAACACCTGAGAGGCAACCAATGCTACAATAGTCTGTATTGTCTTGGGAATCACCTGGAATACTCTCTCCAACCATTTAAAAGGTTTCTCTTGCCTGGCACTGGGTTTTTGTTAACCTATGGTTCTTGTGGGGGACATTGTTAGCCCAGCCCAAGTGGCTTAACTTCCTTTACAATTACTTATATTGCATACATGATGTATTTTGTATAATTTTAGGTAAATAAAATAATATGATTCCTTGAGGGTTTAGTAAACAACTTTGGTGTCATTTGTCTCTCGTCCCTATTTCTCCTTATTGACTTCCCTCCCTAATTGAATCCCCCTCCCCATGTTGCATTGCTCTCTTCATATCACCTGTATCCTGAAATTCCCTCTCAACAACTCCCACACTATGGTCCCTTTCTACTTTCCTGAGTTCTGCGGTTACCCCAGGTTTTCTACTCACATCTTTGGATTTGGAACTAGGAATCCCCAAGTGAGAAAGAGCATGTGGGGTTTGTCTGTCTGGGTTTGGGTTACTTCATTTAATATAATCTTTTCTAGGTCTATCTATTTGTATGTAAATTTCATGATTTAATTTTTCTTTGCAGCTGAATAGTATTTCATTGTATATATGTATCACGTTTTCATTATTCATTCATCTGTTAAAGGACATTTAGGTTGTTTCCATTTCCTGGCTATTGTGAATAGGGTGCCTATGAACATTGCCAAAACATTCTTAATTTCATTTGGAACCAGAAAAGACATCAGATAGCCAAAGCAATCCTGAGCAAAAAGAATACTGTAGGGATTGCTATATCAGACTTCAAGATACGTTATAAAGTCACAGTAATAAAAGCAATATAGTGCTGGCACAGACATGTAGGCCAATGGAATAAATTAGAAGATGCAAACATGAGTACTCATAATTATAGCCACCTGATATTTGACGAAAAGTCAAAAATACATATGCTGGAGAAAAGACAGCATCTTTGATAAATGGTGCTGGGAAAATTGGATTTCCACAAACAGAAGAATGAAATTAAACCCATACTTCTCACTTTACACAAAAATTATATTCAAATGCATCAAAGACCTCAATTTTAAGTTTGAAACACTAAATCTTCTGGAAGAAAACATAGGCAGTATCCTACAAGATATAGGTGTAGAAACATACTTTCTGAATAGAACTCCATTTGCCCAGAAATTAAGACCAACAATTGACAACTGGAATCTCATTAAACTAAAAAGCTTCTGTTTAGCAAAGGAAATGGTCAATCAAATGAAGAAGAACCCTTCAGAATGGAAGAGAATCTTTGCTAGCTATATATCCAACATAGGATTAATATTCAGAAAATACAAAGAACTCAAAAAAATCGAAAAGTCAGGTTAACAAATAACCCAAATAAAAAAATGGGCTAAGGATCTGTGATGGCTAATCTTGGTTATCAAGATGACTACATTTGGAAGCAACCAAATCTCAAGCAGCTGGTCATGCCTGTGAGAGATTTTTCTTGATTGGATCATTTGTGGTCAGAGACCCACCCTAATTTGGGGCCACACCTTCTGATGGCAGCCTATATAAAAAGAGCTGGAAGAAAGAAGTTTTTGCTTTTCAACTGCTTATCTTCACTCTTGCTAACAAATCCCTTTGCTAGTATTAGACCATACTTCTTCAGGATTCTAACATCAACTGAATATTGGAAGCTTTCTAGACCATCCTTGGGACTCCAGCACCAGACTGGGACTACTGAGACATTCAGTCCTGTGGATTAACAACTATCAGATCCTCCGCCTTGTGAGACAGTTGTTGGACTACTTTGACCACAGCCTAACGTGTGTGTGTGTGTGTGTGTGTGTGTGTGTGTTTTCTATCAGTTCTGTTTTTCTAGAGAACCCTGACCAACTAAAAAGAGAGTTCTTGATAGAATAAACAAACATGGCTAAGAAATACCTTAAGAATGCTCATCATTCTTAGCAATTAGGTGAATGCAAATTAAACCAACTTTAAGATTTCACCTCACCCTAGTAAGAATGCTTATGATCAATAACACAACTGACAACAAATGCTGGTGAGGTTTTGGAGAAAGAGGAACCTTCATTTATTGTTGTAGAAATGCAAATTGGTGCAGCCATTCTGGAAATCAGTATGGAGAATCATCAAAACACTAAAAGTAAATATACCACATGACATAGCTATATTACTCTTTGGCATATGCCCAAAGGACTCAATGGTAGGACTTTAAAGGTCACACAGTCTTAAAAAAAAAAAAAAAAAAAAAAAAAAAAAAACCTTTAGAAGTTCAAGGTTGTTTTATAGCTCAAAAGTTTGGCCTGGTGGTGGTGGTACATACCTTTAATCTCAGCACTCAGAGGCAGAGGTAGATGGAGCTCTGTGAGTTTGAGGTCAGCCTGGTCTACAGAATGAGTTCCAGGACAGCCAATTACAGCAGAGGAATCCTATCTCAAAAAAAAAAAAAAAAACACACACACACACATACACACACACACACACACACACACACTCACACACAAAAGCAAACAAACAAATCCAAAGTCTCTTAACTATGGGTTCCTGTAAAATCAAAAAAACAAGTTAAATTAAATATTTTCTTACACTAAGGGATGAGAACTAAGGTATAGTTCTATTCAGATCAAAACAACACAAAAGTCTAATCATGTAAGAAGGTCAATGTCTAGTCTCTGAGACTCACTCATGGTCTTCTGGGCTCCAGAGATCTTCTCCAGCTCTGACCTATGCAGTGCACACACATCTTGTCTCATAGGCTCAGACTAAGCTCTAAGTCACATGTGTCAGTGTCCTTGGCAGACATCCAATGGTCCTGACATCGCTAAAATGTTGAGTTCTGTACTATAACTGAGTCTATAACTCTACCCATGACCTCCCCTGGTTTCTTTAGGGACTCTGTTTCTGCCACACGGTACCAAGCTCAGTTTTTCTCATGACCATTTCAATCCTGGGACCTCCACTACAACTGAGGCTACACTTTCACCAGTGGTCTCCTGGTCTCTTATAGAACTCCAATTCTGTAACATGGTGCAAAGCCTTGGCTTTTCTCTATAATCCTTTAATCCTGGAGCATAAGGAAAGCCTCCGCTGCTCTCCATGAGTTCTCAGGCTTTCAAAATCACTACCATGTTGAAGAATCTTCTACATTTCCAAGTTTGATAGTTAGCTTGAGATGCAACCTTCCCCCTGCCCCATACCATTGATCCCAAGGAAATACTTCCTGGAAGATTTCACAATGATGGGGGTCTCTTTAAATCTCAGGTAATTTTTCAGCCCCAGGCAACCATCATCAATTGTTTCAGGAAACCAAAGGTTTCACTTCAGTGGTGCTGCTCTCCTGTTAGTCGTATCTGATTCATCAACCACTATCTGACCAGTAACCACAACTTCAAAGTATCATATGAACAGCTGATAGTCTGCTTCCCTCTTAAACTTCAGGAGGAAGGACTCCATTGTCTGTATTTCTCTCAGAGTTATCTTCCAAATTCCTACAACAGTTCATTATTCTCTGAATACTTTCAGTCCAAAGTCCTAAAATGCTTCTTCACTACCCTTCCCCTACCCACCGCCACCAAAAAAAAAGAAATCAGGTCCGTCATTGCAACATCCCACATCCTTGTTTATTTCAAGTTTGCTTTCTGTTGCTGTTATAGAGATAGATAGATAGATAGACAGACAGACAGACAGACAGACAGATAGATAGATGATAGAAAGAAAGGAAGGAAGGAAAAAAGAAAGAAGAAGGAGGAAGGAAGGAAAGGAAGGAAGGAAGGAAGGAAGGAAGGAAGGAAGGAAGGAAGGAAGGAAGGAAGAAAAGGTAGGCCAAAATTAACTGTGGGGGAGGAAAAATTTGGGTTATAGCTTATAGTTCATCAGGGAAGGAAGTCAAGGTAAGAACCTAGAAGAAGAGCTGAAGAAGAAACCATGGAGTAATATTGCCAGCTTGTTTTTCATAACTTGCTCAGCTTGCTAGGCTGTGTCCTGTTATATCAATTGTTAATCAAGAAAATGCCCCACAGACACGCTACATGCAAATCTGGTAGAGACAATTTTTAATTGCGGTTCCTTCTGTCCAGGTGACTCTAGCTTGTGTCAAGTTGACAAAAAGTACCTGTCAAACTATACTTATCCAAATTAAGTATAATCCATCATTTTCATTTCTTTTCGTAAGAACATTCAATTTTTTTTAACTTTTTAGATACATAATACGTTATTAAATACAGCTGTCTCTTGTGATTTAACACTAAGAGTTATCTCTTGTTTAAGTGTAACTTTGAGTCAGTTGACCAGTGTCTCCCTTTTCCCATTTACCACTCTTCTGTTGAAGACCTTGATGACTACCATTGATGAAAAACAATCTACAAAAAGCAAATAACAAAATTACAGATCATTGTTTCTCTATAACCATCTAAATATATGAAACAGTTGAAAGTAAATTTAAAGTAAGCCTTTTTTTAAACAGATGAAGACAATTACAGAGATTCATAGCTGGTCAAAATGCAGATAGTAAGAGTATGACATGCTCAACCACATATATACATCTGCAATAAAACTCCTACACCTAAGGCTCAAGGAAAATTGTGGGAGAGGTGTTGGAAAGACTATAAGAGCTAGAGAGCCAGCATGCCTGCTGTTGAGCAGTGTCTGCTAGATATGACTAGGAAAATGCACCTGTGATGCTCAACAGTATGGCTGCCTAAACAAGACCAATGTAACAACAACAGCATTTAACACAACTACAAAGGCAGAAAATTCCACAGGTTCTAACTTTAAATGAAGAACTACAGGTGGTCAGTTGTTGTTGAGAGAGGAAGAATCAGTTTCTTCCAGGGACAAGCTCCCACACTGGTTGTCTAATCCCAAGTGATCAGCCCTGGACATTTATACATATGAGCAAAGGTAAATGGATTCAGCAGACTATATGTGCGTGTGTGTGTGTGTGTGTGTGTGTGTGTGTGTGTAGATATAGATATATGTGTGTGTGTGTATATGTATATACATGTATATACATAATATATATATGTATCTATGTATAAATTGTGTGTGTATGTGATAATTTAAAAGGAGATCATGAATGGGGGTCATGAGAAAAGTTGGAAAGGGAGAGGAAGCAATGGGAGTAGCATAGACTCAGAGTTTATATATGAAATTCTAAAAAAATAAGATAAAATTATAAAAACATCAAACGAAAAAGAATATAGTATTTTCCTAATTTCTATTAACAAAGTCATTGCTAATTTTTTTATTGTGATTACAATACTTGATCTTAAATTATAATACCAAGCTATAGTAACAAAACCAGCATGACACTGACACAAAAATAGACAATCAAACCAGTGGAAAATAGTGAAGGACCCAGAAACCCACACATCTACAGACACTTACAAAAAATACATTGTCAAAGCATACACTGTGAGAGGGAGCCCCTCAACAACTGATACTGGGAAAGGTATATATCCACATGTAAATGAGATTAGATCTGTGTCTCTCAGTTATCTCGAAGATCAATTAAAAATGGATTGACAACTTTAAAGCAATAGCTCTAACACTGAAAATACTAGAGGAACGCAAAGAGAACACAACTCACGAAGCAGGCACAGGCAAGGAGTTTCTGAAAAGGACTCTAAACCTTCAGGAAATAACTCCGAGAGTAATCAAACAGGATTACACGAAATGAACAAGTCTCTGTACAGCCAAGAAGGTAATCCGTGGGCAGAAAAGATGGCCCATAGAATGGAGGAAAGTTTTTGCCAATTATATTATCAGATAGGGGATTAGTATTCAGATTATATAAAGAACTCACATGCTTAACTGCCAAAAAGTCATCTAATGTGTAAGTAAGTAAATAAAGTGAAAACTTTTCCAAAGAAGATACACAAATGGCCAATATTCAAAAATATGTGCAACATCATTTCCTATTAGATAAACGCTAATCCAAACTCTCCTGAGACACCATCTCACTCCAGTCAAAGTTACTGACACCAATAAAACAAACAACAACAAGCAAAGATGAAAATACAGGGGAGAAGAACACTTACATCTTGCTGGTGGGAATGTAAAGTAGAACAGACACTGGAAATCCATAGGACTTTCCTCCTAAAGCAAACATGGCTCTACCATGTAACTCAGCTTTACCACTCTGTAGTATATAGAGGAAGAATCCTAAGCATACCATAATTGATACTTAAATATCATGTTTAATGCTACAATAGTCGAAATAGCCAATATGTAAAATCAGACTAGATTCCCTTCCACAGCAGAATGAGGAAAGAAAACGTGGTCTACATACATAATGGAGTTTGACTCCAACACAAGTAATGAAATCAATTACAATGGTGGTGGTCTCTTTAAATCACAAGTAATTTTTTAGCCTTGGCTAACCATCATCAATTGTTCCAGTAGAGCAAAGGTTTCAATTTGGTGGTGCTGGTCTCTTGTTAATCATATCTGATTCATTAACCACTACATCTGCCCAGAAACCACAACTTCTCAATCCAAAGTGTCATCTGAGCAGCCCCGATAGTCTTAGCTTCCCTCTGAACCAAGACATCTGCTGTGAGACAGTCTTCTACGTATGACAGTGAAATCTCAACACTATTGTCACCTAAACAAGACCTACATAATGACAACACCAGTTGATGCCACTGTGGGTGGGAAAAATCTCACAAGGCCCCGCTTCTAGATGAAGAGTTACAGATTCAAATACATATGTCAAGATGCTGGGAATTCAAAAGGGAGTTGGGAGGAAACAAGAAGTTTTGATAAGGGAGAGGGGAGAGTAGAAATGGTGTAAATACAGTACTCATGTACAAAATTCTCTAAAACTTAATTAAAATGTTCTGTGTTTGCTGTTGTTTGTTGTTTTTCTTAAGCTGGGCATGGCCGACAGTATCTGTAATCTCAGTGCTAGGAGACACTGTGGTGGGGAATTCTTTGCTGGCCAACCAATTGGTGAACTCAGAGTTCAGTGAAATAGATCGTCTGGAATGAATGAATAAATAAATAAATAAATAAATAAATAAATAAATAAGAGCAAAAGAGAGAGACAGAGGCAGAGACGGGAAGACCCATTCACAGAGAGATATCAAAGAAAGAGAGGGAGGAGGAAGAAAGGAAGGAAAAGGAAAGGAAGATAGATGATAGGTAGGTAGATAGATAGGTCGGTAGGTAGATAGGTAGGTAGGTAGATAGGTAGGTAGGTAGGTAGATAGGTAGGTAGGTAGATATATGAAAGACACCCCCCAAGATCTGTGATGTTGATGAAGAGCACTCAAGGGAACTCAGCCCCTTTATCCTCTCTGTGCACTGAGATGCTCAAGAGATGAGAAATGCAAGTGTTCTCTGGGCCCTCCTAACGTGGAACAGCTCAGCTGAACACGTCGCTCCTGCTGAAGTGCAGTATGCACTGGAGCCTCTCCCTTCTTTCCTCTGACAACGCCTCTCTAAATCAGGAAACAAAGTCATTCAAAACTGCAGCGACCTCATGGCCACCTCCTAGCCTCCCTCCTGCCTCGCGAAGCAACCTTCTGCATTCACCAATGTACTTAATAATTTGTTTATATATCTGAAACGGCACATTGAGCAGATAACTCATTAGATCCCCCCTCAAGGGGCTTCCCAACATCAGGTAGGAAGGAAATATCTGATGAAAAATAAGAGTTCCTGGTTGGGCGTGGTGGCACGCGCCTTTAATCGCAGCACATCAGGGGCAGAGGCAGGTGAATCTCTGAGCTTGAGGCCAACCTGGTCTACAGAGTGATTTCCAAGACAACCAGAGCTACACAGAGAAACCCTGCTTCAGAAAATCAAAAAGGATGAAGAGGGAGAGGAGGGGGCAAGGGGCATGAGGAGGAGGAGGAGGGAGAGAGGGAGGGGGAGGGGAAGAGGGAAGGGGAAGGGAGAGGAGGAGGTATTCCTTCCTGTTTATTTGTCACAAACCTCATTCTTCCGGGAAAAGCTGCAATTCGTCTCCGAAACAGTGTTTACACTTTTATATTTTCTTTACCTTGACACTTCTCCACTCTCTCTTCTGCTTTTCATCTAGGGTTGGAGTTTCCCAGGACCCCTGTTTAAAGGCCTTCAGATAGTAACAAAGAGATCGACTGCTACTCTGCTGCCCCCTAGAGGACCTTGGGGAACAGCATCAGGCTTTGGGCTGTTGATGAAGTGGACTTCATCCTGGAAGCCTCTGAGCATCTGGATCTATACAAACAGAATGATGTAGGTGACGGATACCACAACACGTTACACCCCAAGGCTGAAGCACGCCCTGTGTATGGAACTAAGCTCACGCAAATGAGACCCTGAGGAATGTTGTAACAAGTTGACATGGCTATTTGTCACCCTCTGGACATTTCCATCTGTTAATCACCAACATTAAAAATAATCTCTCCAAATGCTTGATCCCAGAAGAAATAAAATTTGAATTATACAAAATGTAATTTTTTGTTTGCTTTTACAAGGCAGTGGCTCTCACCTTTCCTAATGCTGTGACCCTTTACTACAGTTCCTCGTGTTCCATAACATTATTTTCGTTGCTACTTCGTAACTGTAATTTTGCTAGTGTGATGTATCGTGGATGTGAATACCTGATTATGCAGATGGTCTTAGGTGGCCCCTGTGAAAGGATTGTTCAGCCTCCAAAGAGGTCTCTACCCAGAGATTGAGAACTGCTGATCTAAGGCGTCTGTTTTTCCTCTCAGCTCGGAAAGGCACAATGAAGTTATGCAGAAGCTTAATTGTTGCTGGACTCTTTCTAATAATATTTTCTACCAGATAATTCCTATAAACTATTCTAAAATTCTGTAATGAAAGGGTTCATTGCTACAAAGTCCTTGCATATTACTATCACTGGAACTATCCGATTTAAATAAACTTGTTCCAGTAAGTATTACAGAAAAACAGAAGCCAAGGAATGGACATAAAGCAGAGACATTTTTATGCCAGAGATTCCCAATAAAGCCTCAGAGAAGCGGGTTTGTAATGTTAACATTCCAAAACTAAGAAAAAATTCACTCCTAAGTTTGATGCCATCTAAATTTCGAATTAGTGTAGGTGGCTTTCACTGAAGAGACTGTATATATGGAAAAGAATGTTCTTAAATCATAGGTCAAATCTAAGATTATGTTTGGTTTTACTCAAATGAGAATGCCACAAATTTAGAAGTCGTACTAATGCACTTCCTACCCCAAAGGGTGTCCTATATCAATAAAGCTAACCTGGAGTGACAGAGGAGAGCACATCTGGAATGAGAAACAGCTCACCCCTGAAGACCTCACGCACCTCCTTCAGACAAACACTTCATGTCTGGAAAAGGAAGCCCCGAAGCATACTTGATAATTAGTCCTCTAATTACTGTGATCTTATACCTGACAAGAAGTAATTTTAAGCAAGAAGGGCTTGTCTTATGTCATGGTTTGGGCTGTCCTTACTGTAGCTCACAGGATTCACAACTGGGTAAGACTATGTTGTTCTCCCCTCAGAGCCTGCATAGTATCTTCCAACCCCAGAAAGCCAGCCATCAGGGAATAAGCCTTCAGTTTGATTTCTAAATGTCCTGATACCAAAGCATTTAATGTCTTCAGCAATAGGATCATGCAATCAATTCTTTACCAAAATGGTGTTTAAAATTAAAAACAGGGCCACTGAGATAACTTCATGGGCAAGAGCACTTGCTGTCAGCCAAGTCTGATGACCGTGAGTTCAATTCTTGAAATCCACATGGTGGAAGGAAAGGATTGTCTTTTTATAAGTTTTCCTCTGACCGCCACATACATCTGTGGCAGATGCATGGGGTTGTGTATGCATGCACACACACACACACACACACACACACACACACACACAAATGAATGAATGAAAAAATAAAAATAATAGCAATACAATGCAATGAAATCATAGAACAAGAAGAGGTCTCATTACTCATTGAAAGAATATAAATCCATGCAACACTTAAGACCACTGTTTGGGATTATTTAGTGTGCACTGACTCACATACTCTATTTCTAGATATACACCAAAGAGAAGCAAGTACATATGTCCAATAACTGCATGTACAAGATGTACATATCAGCTTTATTCTTAGCAATAAAAATGTGTTGAAACAGGCTAAGGCTACAAACAACCCCAATGTTCCTGAGTGGACCAAATCTGTCCAAGCTGACCAAGCTTGAAAAAAATCATGGTACTTATACAAAGAAATATATGTAGAACAGCTTCAGCCATGAGTCCAGGAAGCAATTTTCAAACAAATGAAAAGATTGATGCATTTTATATTAAAATAAAAATAAGAATGTCTACTTAGTAAAACATATTCTTAAGATAGAAGGCAAGGCAGAGACTTGAAACACGTGACTGATAGCAACCTACTGGGCATGCCCTGCTTCCAGGCCCAGGTAGTGAGACCGGTGTACACTTTGGCACAGATGTGTTAAAGGTAAGCTGCAGGCTCACTGTTTGCACTTGATTTTTGAATTGCTTGTTTCACAAGAAAGACAGTTTGACAGTTCTGGTTTTAGCAATTGTAGAGGAAGCAAATATTTTTTGCTTTAAATGTAAGCTTGGTTAACCTGAGAGGCAAATGAAAAATAATTGTGAGTTCATGTTACATACAACAAAAGGACATCTGGGTGGGTGATTTGTGTGAGGTTCTACCTTTTCTGTCTAGAAATACAATTTGTCAAATGTGCAGGACATGTTTGATGCAGGCAGGGAAGCAGAGCAGGAAATCTACACACTACCCAACCACTAGCCGAGAGTACCAACCGGCACTAGTCATACTGCCTAAGATCCTTGGGTAGACAGGGTTGGAAGGAACATAGGAAAGATTATTTCTTTAGAAGTTACAGTGGAGACTCAAATAGAAAGCTGATTGATGATCTGTTTGAAGATTACAGCATTCAGCCCACCAAGATTAATTTATGTGTGGATAACTCCAAGTAAGGCTTGTTAAAAGAGCTGAAACCTGGCCTATTTCACCAGTTTCATCATTATTTAAGCAAGGGTATTTGCCAGTTTAATCAGTTAAAATAAGATCCCGAGAAGCCGGGAAGCAAAGAACAGCCCTCCTTCCACGTTAGCACTGCCCAGTGCTGGAGTAAAATGCTTATTAAATGACTGAAGTAAGTAGATGGTTGTGTCTCTCTGATGCCCTAAAAATCTATTTAAAGCATTTTCCAAAAATTCTAATGCAGCCCTCCTACAGCATGGCATCCATCCTGTTGGCTCTAATGAAAATTTCTGTAAGTATTCAAGGAACAGATCATCCTTAATATTTAAACCGTTGAAAATGAATTTTTAATGCCCATCCAATTAATTTCACAAGGCTGGACGTACAGTCTATTACATTTCTCTCTACAGCTGTCATAACTATCAGAAAATACATAATGGAATGAGAATGAAAGTGACATTTGCAGTAATAAAAATTGCGAAGAAAAATGAAAAAAAATTTACTGAAATACTGACATACTGGAAAGGCATTCCATGTTTCTGAGAGGAACCAAAAGATGTAAAAATATCAATTAATTTATTTGGAAAAGTAGATTTTAAATAGCTGAGGTAACCAAGATGAGGTTTAGAAAAATAAAACAATACTTTATATAATAATATATAATCAAAATTACTAGTCTATAAACAACCTGAAACAAAGCAGAGGGAACTGTACATTGAGCTATATGATGTCTTCCTCAGGATGGAATTGGGCAGCACTACACACCACTGGGGGAAAGACAGACATAAATAAGCACTGGGGAAAAAAAACAACAGAATAATAATAACTACAAAATCAGTAATCATCAGTGAAAGGACAAGTAGTCTTCAGCAAAAGAACCAATGATTCTGTTTATGACAAATGCTAAGACACACAGACAAGGCAAGGTACAGAGCTGCAAGATGACAGTTTCTTAACCACCCACTCTCCTTTCTGTGGTCATAGGTGCAGCAGCAACAAAGGAACTGAGACAACTAAACTATTTTCTATGACAAAACTAGGAAACACCGTGGCCCAAAGTCAGGTGCACATAATGAAGAGCTGTCCACCATAGTAAGAAGTAGACTCAGGAAGATAAGAAGGAAGCATGGCCAGTCAACGCTCAAGTAAAGCATGAGGCTCACTGAGAAGGGAAAAGGCAATCAGCACTTTTGGGAGTCAGTAGTCTGCCTCTGAGCACCTCGATGGGTCTATCCTGGCTACACCAGTTTTTAGTGGTAATACTAGAGGAAGGTGTCACTGAGTTCTGAAGCTTGTAACTACGCTACATCATCCTATCTCCCTTGCCTTCCAGTAAGATGCTCTTTCTAATTTTCCAGGAAAGCTCACCTTGCTTTAAAAAAAAAGGAAAACAAAACAAAGGGAGAAAAGACTACAATTTAATGACATAAAATATGAATTACAAGATAAACTATTCAAATGGGCCTTAAAATATTTGACTACGTCTTATAGTTGTACATAGGAGGGTTTTATGCAGGTTTCTGGGGAACAAAGACATGAGTGAGCCAGGCAAGTGGTAGTACATGCCTTTGATCCCAGTACTCAGGGAGACAGAGGCAGGCGAATCTCTGTGAGTTCGAGGCCAGCCTCGTCTACAGAGTGAGTTCCAAGACAGCCAGAGTTACACAGGGAAACCTGTCTCAAAACAACAACAAAAGACAACAGTGCTTCAGTAGTCTCACCCAGCACTGATGCCCGCATGCTACAACACTGACCTGCGAGGCAAGATGCACCCACTGGTAGAATAACGGCTGACTGAAAAGGAGGTAACCATCTCCTTCCTGCTTGGGCTTGCAGCCTGCTCCACAGCAGAAGTTTCATTCCTGGTACTGTAAACATAGAAAAATCCATGGAGAAATAGAGATACTCAAGCAGCTATTCCCCAGCTGAGTCAGAGTCAGGTAGGGAGAACTCTAAGAATTAAAGGTGATTGGAAAGGCAGCAGATCTGGGAAATCATCCGGCCATGAGTAGAAAGAAGAAAGATGGTGGAAAGGAGCAGGGTGAGCAGTAGAGATGTGGAGCTAGAGTCTTAGAGGTGACAGATGAGGGAATGTCCCTGGGAGGCTGGGACCACTGCTGGCTCTCCTCACTCTGTCACAGGCTCAGAGACACTGAACTGGAGAAACTAGAGAAGCGATCCTGGAGATGGCAAGGTGGACAAAGGAGTTCAGTGTACCTGAGTTGGGCAAGTCCTCAGGCTGTGTCCACAATCAGGCCAGCCTCATCCTGTGGATACCTGCCGGGGAGGGTCACTCGCATGCAGCCGAGAGACATGGATTTGGGGATATGGCGGGTAGAAATGGTGAGTGCCGAGTACCTCTGAGAGGCACATAACTGGTAGCAGTGGCAGGGATGGGAGTGCACCCAGGGCAGATAAGGGACCATCCTTTGGATGGTGCTGAGGGTAGTATGCAGCAATCTGGAGCTTAAGCAGGTCCTGCCCAAAAATGTGCTGCCAAATCTCGGGATCACCCTGATTCTGAGCAACAACAAGATATCCCAGCTGAACAATTTTTCATTTTCAGGGTTGAGTCTTATGGAAAGATTTCCATGATACTAACACCAGAAACCCTGTCCGTGTCCATGGTCCATGATGCCTCTGGAATCCATGTTGAGTCTGTGATCTGTGCTACAGCCAGAAGATATGTCGATGTCAGTGACCCATGCCACAGCCTGAGACCATGATGATGTCCGTGATCCCTTTTGCTGCTGTAGCCATGTTGATGTCCTTGGTCTATACTACACCTAGGGGCCAAGTTAAGGATCAGTGCGTCTTTGCTGCCACTGGAATCCACTTTGATGTCCATGATTCAAGATACTGACAGAGGCCATGTTGATGTACTTGATCAGTGCTGAAGCTGAAAGCCACATTGATATCCATGATCCATGCATCAGCCGGAGGCTATGGTGATGTCTGTGAGCCCTGCTGCTGCTGGGATCATGTTAAGGTCTGTGATCTGTGCTGCAGCCTGGAGAAATGTTGATGCTTGTGACCAATGCTATAGCTGAAAACCACGTTGATGCCTGTGATCCATGCTGCCAATGTAGACCATCTTGATGTTCAAGATCAACCCAGCCTACAGAAACCATGTTGCTGTCCATGATCCACAGTCCCACTGGAAACCATGCTGATATCTATGATGCATGCTCTCTCCAGAAACCGTGTTGATATTCCTGAACTGTGCTCCTGCCAGAAACCATGTTATGCCTATAACCCAGGCCCCTGCTGGAGTCACAGTTGATGTCTGTGATCCATGCTGCCATGAAAAAACCACATGGTGTTGGACGTCCATTCTGCCACCATTAACTATGGATAGGAAAGCTTCTATAGCAGTGATACTAATGTCTGCAGATTTATGACTGAGAATAAGAGACACTGAGGACTTCTGCCCTACCCTTCCCCCCCAAAAAAAAAGAAATTTGTGATAGAGATGAAGAAGCTCTTCACAGCTGATGCCTTCTGGTGGGGGTGAGGGGATAGGAGTCAGTTTTCTTTATGTGTCTATCCACTGGGAGTCTAAACATGCTCCAGTGATGATATGGTAACACAGACTGGACTTGGGTTTGGGGGTGGGTAGAGAATGCAAAGGTGAGAGGGTGAACCTGGGAAGGATAAGAAGTGGGTATGATTGGGATACATTGCATGAAATTCTCAAATACTTAGTAAAAATATTATAAAACCTGAAAAAAATCCATGGATAAGAAGGTCATGAGCCCTAGGAACAAGCTACTGTCGTTTTGCCAAATTGTCACGTTGTCAAGCAGCCTTCCAAATCCTTGTTCATCCCATTCAATTGTGCATCTTTCATCCTTAGTCAGAGAAGCTTCTTTAAGCATTGGCTAGTGGTCAATGTAGAGATACATTCTTGGTCAAAGCTCTGAGAACAAGTGACTCCCAGTGTGCAATCATAAATGGGTCATTTCACAGAACATTGTGAAAGAGGGGGAGGAAGAATGTGAGAGCCAGAAAATGAAGGGGTTGTAAAATTCTATCTTCTAGATATGACATGCTGTGATAAACTCACAGCATCGCATGAGGCCCTATCCCTAGCAGAAAAGCTATTGGTAGTGGGTGACATCTGAGGGATGGATAGTAACTTTTCTTTGAGGTATGGCCACAAGTAGTCTATTCATGTACCAGTGGCATCCATGGGCATATAGGCAGGAAAAGTTGTTCTCAGTAGTACAAACAAAAACAAAAGAGGACATGGAAGTTGGGGGAGAGACATGTTTGAGAGTCTTGGGAAGAAATGAAGGAGGTAGTAGGGGTTAGATATGATCAAACTACATGTATGAACGTTTCAAACAATATATTAAAAACTCGAAAAATGTCACAATCAGATGAAAATTAAGATTACAAATGAGCTGTTATACATTGAAAAAAGAATGGCAATTTTGAATTCATAAGAATTACAAGTAGAAAGTCCTCAGATGATCTGAATGGTCTCTGTGGAGGGCTGTGGGAATTGGAGGTGGTGCTCTGATCTTGTGATTCCAGAAGCATATTTAGACATATAGCCCTAAGCGTGTGTGAAGAGCAAGTGCGTTCATACACCCTAGTTCCCTCTGTTCACGTGGCATGGGAGAAGCCTCGAATCAGTGAGGTTAACACACTCCGTACTGAGTTCTTGCTTAATGCCATTCTCTGCTTTTAGAAGCCATATTCTCTTGATACAATAAATAACTCTCAACTCTAGGCTGTGAACCACTATGTGGCCCTGAGACATCTTATGCTTGAAAGTAGGAAGTGCTGGAAGAGGGAAAGATCAGCTCAAGAGGACATGGAAGCCATCTTTGAAGAATTCCCACTGGACAAAATTGGAAGAACTTGATCACCAAAGTAAATAGGAGTCACGGCCCATTAAACCCATCCCAACATAATGGACGGAGGAACTGACAACGTGGTGAAGAGCATTTACGCACTTTGAAGATAGCTTGTCACAAAATAGTCAAAGAAGGAAAATAAAATCTTAGGTGAGAAAAATCTAAACAATGTGGTTGCTGTTTTAAGAGTCAGGGTAAGTACTAGATTGGCACTGAGTGAAAGGTAGAAGTCAATCATAGATTTGGAGAAAAACAGCAACCAGACCAAACCAAGTAGAGCAAGATTTCATGAGAACGCATCTCCTGACTATCTAGTCTCTAGTTCCTGCCCTGCCCTGCAGTATCAGGCATGGATTCTCTCCTTTGGCGTGGTGTTCTACCTTTCCATTGCCCCAGTGGGTCCTACAGGGAGGATAGGTCATAGATTGAAGGTTTTGTGGCTGGGATGGTGTTCCAGGAATACCACTGGAAGCCTTGCCTAGCCACAAGAGATGGCCTGTTCAGGCTCCCTATCTTCCATTGCTAGCGGTCCTTGCTAGGGTCTCGCTTGTAGATTCCAGTGAGTTTCCATGGCACTAGGTCTATAAACAGCTTTAAGCCTCTGTCCTTGGCTGTTTTTCTAGTGTGCTTCTTGTTGCTGAGATAAACACTGTGACTAAAAGGAACTTGGCTTACAAGTTACAGTACACCATCAACAGGAACCTAGGCAGACACTAACGTAGGAGCTTGAAGCAGAAACCAGGAGGAGTACTGCTTACTGGCTTGCTTCCCCCTGGCTTGCTCAGCTGCTTTTCTTAAACACCCCAGGCTCACATGACCAGAGAGGTACTACTTACAGTGGTCTGGGTCCTCAATCATTAGCAATCAAGAAAGAGCCCCCATAGACAAGCCACCACATCAATCTGATAGAGGCAACGCCTCAGTTGAGATCCCTCTTCCCAGGTCTACATTTGCTTCAAGTTGACAAAAACTAACCGGGAACAACCACTCCGAATTGGGCCGGTGTCAGTGCCATTGCTCAGCTGCTGACTCAGGACCGACACTGGTGTGACTGAAGCGTTGACCTCTATGAGTGTGCAGAAAATCACTAAAGCTGGAATGTTTTCAGAGAACTTGAGAAAAACTCTGTCCGAACAATCTGAGGTAGAATCTGCCAAGATGTGTTACAAATGAAGATGACTTAAAAAAAAAAATACTCGTGGAGCAGAATAAAAACTAAATTAGATAAATTTACATTTTGAAACAATGTGTTACACTCTAATTTTAAGTGAATAGATTTTAATTAATGTTTAAAAGATGAATACTCTTTTTATTTAAAAATATTTTTATATAATATATTTTGATCATATTTTTCCCTCTTCCAATTTCTTCCGGATCCTCCCTACCTATCCAATTTCACGTTCTTTGTCTCTTTATCTCTCAAAATAAAACAAAAATCAGTACGAACAAACAAACAAAATTTTAAAATTACTAAAACAAGCACACACACTCACAAAATCATGAAGTCCGTTTTACGTTGGCTACCTACTCCTGGCGTGGGACCTGTCCTGGAGCATGGTTGTTATACCCAGTGACACTCCATTGCAGAAAACTGATTTTCCATTTCCCAATAGATAGCAAATGCAAACAGCATCTCAGCTATGATGGGAGTTTGTACTCTTCCCCTTGTCCATGATGGGATTTTGTCTCATTTGAACCTGTACACTCTGAGAGATGGAACTCGTACTTGATACTGCTAAAATGGTCACGAATCTGGGGCTAGATAGGTCATGGGCTCTAGGGGAAAACCTACTACTTTACTATTCTGCCGAAGGAACACAGCAGTCAAGTGACTCCTAATGGCACATTGCTATCGATAGGTCAGTGCTTTGCTCAGCCCTCATCAGAGAAGCTTCTTCTTGGAGTAGATGGCAATAACACAGAGACCTACAACTGCACAACATGCAGAGTGACAGACTTTGGGGCCCTCAAATGGGACGCCTTTATCAACACCCTCTCCAGGGCTCAGGGTAACATGCGCAAGAGGAGATGGAAGGATTGTGAGAATAAGAGATAGTGGATGACTCCAGGGAAACAGCATCTTCCAGACACGGCAGGGCTGATTTACACGTACGTTTTTCTCTTAGTTTTACTATTCATCAATAGACACTCTGAGAATTACAATTAGGTTGATAACGTGTTATGAACCTGTCACATCAACAGTGAATTTCAAATGTCCTTATGGAAACAATTATTGGCAATTTTGAATATTTTGCTGAGAAATAAATGTTGAATTTTTTTCTAATGTTATCTTTCTTTTACTGGATCTTGCACATGCTAAGCAAGTGCACTGCCACAGAGCTACGCCCCAGCCCTCTTTGTGTGTGCGCGTGTGGTGTGTGTGTGTGTGTGTGTGTATGTGTAGTGCATGCATGATGTGTGTGTGGTGCATGTGTGATATGTATGTGTGTGTAGTGTGTTCATGATGTGTGTGTGGTGTGGTGTGGTGTGTGTGGTATGTGCATGTGGTGTGTGTGTAGTGTGTTTGTGTGTGTGTGGTGTGTACTTGTATGTATAGGGAGGTGCACTTACTGGTAGAAGCCAGCAGACTTCAAATGTGTTCCTCCACTGTACTCCACTTTCTTTTGGGAAACCGAGTCTCTCACTACACCAAGAATTCACCACCTCGACTATACTAGCTGGCCAGTAAGCATCAGGGATCATCCTATCTCTGCCCTACCCACCCCCATCCCGATCTCCCAGCTCTGGGGTTACAGGCACACGATGCCATGCTCAGCTTTTGTACAGACACTGTGAATCCAAACTCAGGTCGCCATACTTGCACAGTAAACATCTTTTCCTCTTGTCTATATCCCCAGCCCATTACTGTATTGTATTGTATCGTATGTGTACTGTGCTCTGTGATTATGCATTGTATTGTGCTGTGTTGAGTTGTGTTGTATTATTTTGAGATAGGGTCTCATTAAGTTGCTTAGGCTGGCCTTGCACTTATGATCCTCCTGCCACAGACTCTAGTGCATGTTCTTAATTTCACAAGCACACAGAAGACTGATAACATAGTAACTGTAAAAATGTTTTTGTTTGTGTAATGTTTTTGGCTCAGGCTAATACTAAAAAGTCTCCGAATGAGAATCGCCCTCTGCGACTATTATAAGACCTTGAATGGCTTTGGAAATTAAACTTTTCTATAGATTTGATGTTCTTTAATGAGTACAACCAAAAATATCACAGCAAAATAGTGCTCATATGTAAACCCATTCAGCAGTAAAGTCATTTCAGTGATAACAAACATTTGGATCTCAAGTATAACCAAGCTGCTTTACAAATGCCCGATGCATCAAAATCTAAACTAGGTGAGATTCCATCTCCACACAGCTGTGCAGCTGTGTTTCTAATGCTGCTAGTGCTGCTGCAGGACTCTCCTCCGGACCTCATCTGGAAAGGCAATGTTTTGATCCATCCTCATTCCCATCACTCCTCCCTCTGAAGACCTCTCACTGTGAAAAACTTACCTAACCATCTTGACAGCTTGAGCCTCATTGGCCTCAAAGCCTTCCCTACACATCTGAGCCCAATACTTCTAGCGAAATTCAACACTGGTAATAACTGTTACTGACTTTTCATTTGTACTTTTCAGAATAGTCTTTTTGCTACTTACTATATTTCCACCTTCATAATCAATACTTCCCCTTATATGCTGTAAGTTTCTGGAACAAAATAGTTCCATCTTAATGTGTCTATGTGTGTGTATATAAATTATATTTAATATATAATGTGATATATATATCCAATTTAGGTGGCTTAAGAACTTCTAGAGATTCCCCTACTTTGCCTCACATCTTGTCATAAGAGCACAAGAATTACAGATATGTGCTACCACACCCAACATTATGTGGGTCTAGGGATTCAAATTTAGCCACTGAATTTCCCATCCCACTTCCTGAAAAACTACTTTTTGATGACTTAGGGTCAAAGCCCATGCTAATAATGCTTGCACCATTGAAAACTGTTGGTTGGTAACTGCTGACAATCATTTTGGCAGCTCTAAGCATAAATATGGTAAACGAAGAACTACGGAAAGGCTCAACATTCACAAATGTAATCCAACAAGCATTTGCTAGGTGTTTACTCACTTTGAGATAGGATAGAGATGAATCTGAAACTGTTTCTATCCTAAGGAACTAAAAGGTAAGTTAGAATTCCTTACTTCTGTGGCTTTCAACTATAGGTGGTTTTATCCCCCAAAAGGCAGTCGGCAATGACTAGAGATACTGCTTTTGGTTACAGGTGGGTTGTGTAGGATGCCACTGACATGTAGTAGTCCAGGCAAGAGAACGTGCAGAGAGCACAGTATAATACACAGGGCACTCATTCACAATGAGGAGATGCTTGGCTCAAAACATCGGCAGTAGCAAATATGAGATATCCTAAGCTGGCATGTCACTGTCAGCTGAAATGTATCTTTCAAGTTATGAAACTTTCACATGACTGTTAATTTTGTTTCTGAGCATCTAGGACTATTTGTTTTCCATTTCAGTAGACTAAATGTTACAGGAGACTGGAGGCCAGTTCTCTGCTTTAAGAGACTCAGGCTATTTGAACTAGGTGTGCATGTGTATGCACAAGCAAACATCTGTGAAGTGAATAATTAAGTATTGAAGTATTGCGTACTCCTCATTCTCCAATACATTGGGTTGACATTTGCATTCTAGAATTCTAGGGCCCTCCCACCTGCTAGGCAAGCACTCTACCGCTGAGCCTTATCTTAAGTCCTCTTTTTAGTTTTTATTTGGACACCAGTTGCACACTAAGTAACCTAGGTTAGTCATAGACTTTTGATCCTCCTGCCTCTGCCTCCAGAGCAACTGAGATTATAGACAGCACCTTCAGTCCTGGTGAAAGGAATGTAGTTTTTCTCAGGTAAGTCCCTATGCTTCGCTGAGTCCAAGGGCACCAGCAGCACATCGTGGCAGGCACTGTCCACTAGGATTGAAAAGGAAGACTGAAATAGCCAGGCACAAAACTGGACTAGAGACAAAGAGGCATATGAGTTACGTGGCTAGACATTGACCAAGTACTCTGAAACACAATCACAGGACAAAGGCTCTTGTTTGTTGACATGAGCTAGTGCCCACACCATGCCTCGTGTACATATGGATAAAGATGTCTGTGTGGTGATCTGTTTCCTAGAGTTGACTTCCCCCCACATCTATGCCCCTTTCATAAATGTCCCATGAGGCTCCAGTCCCTTTCCAGTTTTGTGGGAAATTCATTCAAGGCTGGAACAAACTATGGATGAATCATTTTCTCCCAAGGCATCCTGTTCTGAAAGCCATGTAAGCAAAGGAAATCCAGAAATTCCCCTCGCCAGCCACTTGCCTTCCCACACAGGTTGATGGTGTGGGCTACTGCAAAATGGCATTTGGAACTAAGAGGACAGAGTGTGAAAATGAAGTCTGTACCTCACTTAAGGCTCTAGCGCCTGCAGTTTTCTTACACAAACCTCAGAGAGCTTGCCAAGATACTTTTGGCGGGATAATGGGAATGCTCAGAAGACCTTTTTTTTTTTCTTAAGGAGTCATGGGAAAGTGGGGGGTTGAGAGTATGTAGGACAATCAAGAATTTGAAACATGGCTGTTTGGCTTTGCCAAAGGATTGCAGATTTTTAAAGTGAGAAAAAGAAAACAGGTCATTTCATGTACAGACTTGAGAAGGACCTCTTAAGTCACCTTGTCCTGCGTGGCTGTTACCTAAAAATACTGCAATGATTGAGAGTATGCATAGACATAGCAAAGTTAACAGGCAACTGGGGCCAAAGGTCAGTATTTGTCCAGTCTAAGACAGTCCTTGTAAAGGTGAAGAAACCAACCATTCTCAGACCTGCCTGGCTCTTTTTATTTCCTCTGCTGTATTTCGTAGGTTTCCTCCCCAGGACATTAGAGGAGAAGGTGAGAAGGAGAGTGTGACCCACAGGAAGGATTGTCCTGGCTGGACTCATGCTGTGATCCTGTCAGAGTCACAGGGTTTTGATAGGAGACATTGTCCCCAAAGGTTTCCACCACAAGGTGAACACGTGGGAGGGAAAGATCAAATTTAAGTAAATTATATATACAATCTAATCATTGTCAAATTATTCCAAATGGCACTTTTTTTTTCTTTTAGAATGCTCATATAAAACTGAGAAAAACTGATGCATGAGTTAGTCAAGGTCAATGCTTAGCCATATTTTAATGACTCGAGAGCTACAAAGCCTTCAATTTTCCAGTAAAATCCTTTTGTAAGCAATAGCTTTTAAAATGTCGCAAACAGCTATGCGGAAGGTACAGAGAGATCTCTACCTGTGAGGAGCCTGGCTCCGAGGAGCTCTCAAAGCCATATGCCACCGTGGAGTAAAGGCTGATGCAGAGTCTTCTCGTTACTGTATCCTACCCTTCCTTACTTCTCACTTCACCCAGAGCCCATGCCTGAGTCTGCAGGTTCTACCCATCAGTCAGACTGTTCGGGTTAATCCTCTCTTGTGTCTACTTTCTGTCCAGGTGAGTATTTTCCTTCTACAGCCAACAGTTATCTATCTATGGGAATGGCATCTTTTGAGGTCCACAAATCTCACCTCAGTTTACAAAGAGAAGTCAAGTCCCAAAGAGAGGAAAGGATTCCCTCAATGTCAAACAGCTGATGAAAGAACAAACTCGTGATCCAGGTGGCCTAGCTCATCTGCACTCTAGTGTGCGCAGGGCCATTGTCTCTGACTTTCCCGGCTACTGACGGATTCTCCTTTTATACCAGCTTCCCATGCTCAGGACACTGACCTGAGAAATTAAATCCATATCTTGGCAGTATCTGCCCATCAACCATAAAGGATCAGACACATTCCATTTTATTTTACACAATGAAATACAAAGCTTATTTGCACTTTAGTTCCTTAAAACAAGGACGGGTTTGGCTCATATAAGAGGTATTCCAAGAATAGGCTTGTATGTAGAATCAAAGGAACAAAAGTCAGAAACAAAATTCTGTTTATTCCAAGATCATCAGAAGGAAGGTCATCTCTTCTGTGGGTCAGACATTTATGCCCTCATAAAAGCTGCGTCTCAGAGTCTTTAATGGATTAGGATACTCATTTCAATTTCAAAGTTGGAAATGTAAAAATATAGAGAAGACGGTACGTTCAGGTGTCTTTCACATTTTATGTCAAGTTGTTGGCTGCCTCTACCTATACTCATTTCTTAAACATAACTAAGACCCTCAAATACACCTTTTCCTTGAAAACACCTCTCCCCTTACATCTTGAAAGGAGTCACGTTTTGCTAACAGTAACCATTTTTGATTTCACTTCCTCCGGCTCTCAGCTCACGAACAGCAGAGACAGTACGCTCACTTTGACCATTTCCCTCCCAAAGACTTCACGTAAGTGCTTATTTCTCTTCTCCTTGGACAATGATAAATGTCTCTAGAGGCCCATCTGTTCTGCTGATGAAAACACCCTGAAAGTTTGCCCAAGACTTACGTTAACTGAATGCAGGTCTCTATGAATTACATAAGCAAATGCATCCTAAACAGTAAGACTAGATTCCAACCTCAGAGATATCATGACATAGGAAATTTTAAATTTCCTTTTAGAAATATTAATTTTAAATTGTTTGTATATGTGTGTGGAGGGGTTGGTATTTGTTCATGAGTGAAGGGACCTGAGGAGGCCAGAGGCATGGGATCTCCTCGAGCTGCCATTACAGGCAGACATGAACTGTCCAATGTGGCTGCTGGACACTAAATTCTAATACTCTCCATGCATGCTCTTAAGAACTGAGACATCTACCCAGCCCCAAAACTTCTTAATTTCTGAAACAGACAACTGGGTTCAAGTCCTGACGCTGCCACATACTTAATTGTCTGTAAGTTTGAACAAGTTACCTACTTTGACTTCACATTGAGTCTTACTGTTTAGAGTTTTGTGATGATTAACCAGGGTCTCAGATGCAAAGGGTCAAACAAGGACTGTGGTAGTAGGTGTCCTGGAGGTTCCTGTGCTGACCGCTAGACACACAGCTGCAACTTAATGAGTTTCTTAACAATAAAGTACCGGGAAACTGAAGGCCTGCATGAGATTTCTTTGGATACTGAAGCGATTTAAGCTAGCCAGTAAAAGCCAGTGAGGAAGAAAATAGACCCTCAAATTCCCTACTTTACATATATAAAAGCCAAATAATTTTATTCTATTCTCTCAAATTTAACCCGCTTTTCATTAACTAGGTGTTGGAATTGACAGCAAGGTAAACCGAATCCTTACTACAGCCCCAGTAAGAGTCCATCGATCCAGGCAGAGGGGAGGGACCAAGACAACAAGTTCCTGGCTGAGCTGCCATGCCAGACTAAAGATGAATTCTGACTTTAAGGGTCTCTGTGCAATAATGGGTCCTTTGTTGTGTATTTACTTTTGTCTTGAGAAAAGCATATCATACAGACAAAGCTGGCCCCCTAACTTGCTAAAGGAGTGTGATATCTCCCTTAGTTCCCCAATAATGAGTACACAGATGGGATGTGAGGATGTCAAACAGACAGACCATCATCCTTCTGGGTGACTGTTGCTATCAAGCTGTGCTACCATACTGTGTAAAACGGTGCTTGTTCAGGCTGTGCCTAGTCCTAGGTGACTCGATTTTCAAGCAGCATTTGACTCTCTTGAGTGCATATGCAGAGGCAGGCTGCCTCTGTACCTGTGGATACATGAACATCATCCAGCACCGTCCATGAGGCTGATAAATAACTTTCTCTTTTTTTTTATTTTTTTTAAAGATTTTTCAAGACAGGGTTTCTCTGTGTAGCTGACTATCCTAGAACTCATTCTGTAGACCAGACTGGCCTTGATCTCAGAGATCTACCTGCCTCTGCCTCTGCCTCTGCCTCCCTCTGAGTGCTGGGATTAAAAGCATGCACCACCACCACCTGGCTTATTTTTAAAAGTGAAAGGGTTGTACTCTATAAACTTATCACAGGAGTTGAACATATAGCATATAGGCACATTAAAATCCTACCAGGAAAACCAGGCTATAGTTGAACAAGCCAGACAAACATTCTCATCCGGACCCCCAAAAGACACTCATGATGGCAAAGGCTCCAACTGAACTGTCAACTGACCACTTGATGTGTGCATCAAGGGGCTGGCAGAACTCCCACCTGCAAGATCTTCCCTGAACTGTGCTTTGGCCTCTTTCTAACTATTCTGTCACACATGTATTTGTGTGTACACACACACACACCTCGCCCCTTTGGAATGGTGGAGAAATGGTCCAGTGATTAATAAGAGTACTCATTGCTTCTTTCGAAGGGCAGAGGTCAGGCCCCAACAGCCATATTGGGTGACCCACAAGCACCTGTTATCTCCAGCTCCAGGAGGACCCAATGCCTGAGAACTCTGCAGACATCTTCACTCATGCACAAACACACACATATACACAAAAGTTAAAAATAAAATCTTTTTTTTTTAAAAAAAAAAGCTGAATTCCTTTAAAACAGAGAGAGAATTTTCTTTCAGCAAGATAGGTATATGAACCAAACAACCAACCCTTGAGTTGTGACCAGCAGGCTGAATTGTATCAGAAACTGTTAACTAAAGTCAGTCTGGGAAACATCCAATCAGCAAATGAAAGAACCTGTGGTATGCAAGGTGGTGTGGGAGTGTGTGTGTGTGGGGGGGGGGGGCTCTCTCACACTAGCCCAGCAACCCCTCCCCCAAGCCTCACATCTCCACCCAAAAGCAAAATTAGCCACATACTTCCACCACCATTTTTTATTAAATAATTTGCAGAGTAACTTCAGAAATAGTCTTACTTTTAAAGTGTTTCAACTTAAATGGCCCCCATTAACTCTAAACCCAAGTTTTATTTGCATCTGTAAATCATCCATTTCAGAAGACAGGTGGCAAGAAGAGAAAAATCTACTCTTCATATAAGTGAGACCCAGCCCCAATAAAGAGCTAAAAGCCTATTGAGTAATAACTTATGTCTCCAAATTAAAAAAAAAAAAACAACAGCCACATGTAATTTTATATGGTACTTTATATCGTATTTGAAATACAAATGATGGGATCTTCTGGGCTGCAGGACAGCGGTGAAGACTGGCAAGAACTCAGTGAAATACATTTAAGAAAAAGGTATTAAGTTATATCCCATTCCTATTATTCAACCTGACCTCAGAAAGTCTTAGGTTTGTGGCTTTGACAGGAATTCTGGGGGTTAAACAATGGGTGTTAAAATTACCAACACCCAGAGGTCTTTGTGAATTTCTGTGTGAAATTTAAATACTATGTTCTCCCATGTGACGAACTGTGGCAAAAGGGGGAAAGGTCAGAATTAATGTGCTAAAATCTTATTACAGTTGTAATGAAATTGTATCAGAAATACAATTTAAATGCATTTAAAATACAATCGATACAGCTAATTGCACTTGAGATGTTGGTTCTCGGTATGTTCTGGCAGTAGAGCTGACTTTAGAACAAGGCTTTTTGCCATATATCTGGCCACATCCATGGTATATCTGACTTTGTTTTAACCTCTATTGTATTACAAAATGGTCAAAGTAGCTACATAGATTATGATAGGAATCGATGAAATCAGTCTATTCATTGATTCAAGAGTATGAATCCTTTATAGCTATCCCAAAAAAG
This sequence comes from Cricetomys ansorgei, assembly GCA_026225945.1. Classification (NCBI taxonomy): domain Eukaryota; kingdom Metazoa; phylum Chordata; class Mammalia; order Rodentia; family Nesomyidae; genus Cricetomys; species Cricetomys ansorgei. The sequence goes on along the minus strand of JAMJFZ010000242.1, from coordinate 53,098,511 downwards.
AAAAAGGACACACATCAACCAAAACAGCTTAGCTTTGTGTACTTGTTAAATGTGATGAATTGAATGTAACTCAAAACTTAAAATACCGAGACCATGAAGTCCAGTAAGACTACGAGGAGTTGGGCTTGGGGTTCTGAGGCCTCATGCTTTCATTTCCATCCCCCACAGTGCCATCCGACGTCAGTTGCCCTGACGGGGTGACAGTTGTCAGTACTGGTATAAGCCAAATGTTTCCTTCTCCATATCGAGGAGTGTGTGCTTTTGTTCTGGCTCACCGTCTTAGAACATGGGGTATGTTCTCTAAATCCCACCAGTTGAGAATAAGACCATCTCCACAATTTTGAGCTGAATTTGAAGCAAGCTTTAATTAAATAAATTAAATACTGACCAGGAATGATGGACTCTCACCAGTTCCATTCTGAGGTTCCCACAGAGTGGTCCTGCCACACTCCTGAGTTCTCACAAAATGGCCCCAAGCCATGTGTAACAGATGCTTATGAAGACAGAACCCATAAGGCTTCTACTTCCCACCAGATCCAATCAGGGGAAAGCACATATCCTGACATACTTCCTGCCTGCATTATCTCCTGCCTACAAGTGACTAAGTATATATACCCACTACAGTTGAATTAACCAAATGGAATGTACACAGCCCCTCACCCAACATTCCAGGAAGCTATCTGTCCTTGGGCAAGTGGGATTATAGGATTCTGTATTTGTATCTTTTATATTTTTGTATCTTACATGAACAGCCTCCACCCAGCATTCCAGGAAGTTATCTGTCCTTGTTTCACAGATACCTTAGGAAGAGTAATTAAAATTTAAACATAACTTTTGCTCTTACAATCCCCAAATGGAAGAAAGGGCCCTGGATGGCCCTCATCAGTGTATATGACCAAGGAAATGTGGGTTTGTATCCACTGGCTTTTCCAGTCAAGACACACATCTAGATCTGGGAACACCTTGGAACCAGTTGTTTAATGATATCATACTTTATGTGGAAAATAAGTATCCATCATCAGGAAGATGGGGAAAGAACACAGGCTGCTCACTCTCTAGACTTCCAGACTGAAGGTGGGGCTGTACTTACTGACCACTGCTGCATTACCTTACTAGGAAGAAGACAATGTCAAAGCAGGGTGTGGTGATACATACTTGCAATCCCAGCACCCAAAACCCAGGCTGAAAGATCTAGAGTTCCAGACTAAAAATTAGTAGCTACATTAAATGGGAGGAGAGAAGTAGGAGTGGAGGGAGGGGGAGAAACTTTGAGATTACAGAGTAATAATGACAACAAAATTCCAAGGCTGGTAAGTTTCTGTTTTATTCTTTGAGTTTGAATTGAGATTGTTGAATGATTTATAAGCATTACATTAATTCCCATGCAAAACTCCAAGACCACATATGCCTGATTCCAATTGGCCAAAATCCAACCTATGTGTCTGGACATTCAAGACCACAACCATCGAGTTGCTTGACTTTTCCATTCGCACGCATCATGGGTATCATCTAGATCAGCAGGCTCTTTGATGACACAAGCACCCAGTCTGCCTTGAGTTCACACCAAAACAGGGGCCAATGCCCCACAGCACCCAAGTCTGACAAATTGTTTCAGTCAGTAAATAGGATTTTATTCCAACACAGCCACTAGGTATTTCCTGGTTCCTGTTCTATGGTGAAACCTGCTTTGAACAGGCATGGTATCTTCAATTTGGGGATAATTCTGCCTGTCACTTTCCCTCATGATCTCAGGAGAAATAAAGAGGCTTTATAAAAGGAAAGGGAAAAAAGAAATCTCTAGAACCCCCAAGGAAATAAATACAAAGATGCCTACTTTATCAAGTATTACCTTCCCCAGCTTTAGATAGCCAGTGAACAGGTGTAAAGCTTTAAAAACTTCCCTCAGTAAGGCAGGAACCAGAACCATCAAAGAGGGCAAAATGGGACCCACAATCAAAGGAGAACTAGACAAATGCAGAAACTCGTTCTATTGACCAAGAGATCTGGGCTAAATGAAAAGCAACAGCATTTCCAGAAGGGATGTTAACATACACTGAAACACACACTGCAGCTATGACAATGGCAAAGACTTCATTAGTGCAAATAACAATTAGAATGGTGTACTCCTTAATAGGATTTAAATAAGGCTTCAAATAATTACAAACACTAAAACTAACATTTGGAAACCTTAATTCTGTTTGGAAAGCTATCAAACCCTCCCTCCAAACCATCCAATGCTTGCTGATTCGAGGACAATTACATTCAATGAGGTTGCTCGGAAACACAACATGCATCATTCTCTCGAAGTTTCCGCCTGGTAGAAAAGGGAAACGATTCAGATCGCTGGTCCAAAGAAATGAATGCAGCCAGCATGCACAGGGCCCCAGGGTTCTTAGGACTCACAGATACCCATCTCAGTGGAAACTCAGGAGAAGAACAAGGTCAAAAACAGAATGAAAGCAGAAAAGAGTTTGAATATGTCAGAAAGAAATGTGTTCCCCCAAACCCACCAACAAATCTACTCCGTTGTGAGACAGAAAGCAAGCAAGAGGATTCATGGGTAGTGTTGTCTATGGCTCAAGTTCTCCTTAAAAATGGAAACCATAAAAAAAGCAAAACTATATGACAATAACTAGAAAAGAAACAGCAAAATCAGGCAGAATATGAAATAGTAATAATACTGTTTCAGAGCCTGCACCATCCTGCAGAACCAGGAAACTTAAAATGTGTTCTTAACAAATCCAATGTAAGCTGGATAGGTAAAAACAGAGTGACAGAATCACAAAGCACACTACACATTACATAAGTTTTAGAACAAAGAGAGAAAACTGTCAACAAAACTCAGAAAAATTTATCATCGATTCTGAAATGGGGCCTTGTGACGTCATCGGGGTTAATAAAGACTGAGATGGACTTCCCTGGATTCTCAGTCACTAGCTGCTGCAGTTTTTTTGCCAGGCGGTCATCAGGCTGATTGGGGTCCCCTCCATCCGACTGCGGGGAGGGGATGCTGGTGGTGCTACCTCGACGCTGCAGCTTCAGCGTCAGCCGGTTGGCTGCCTTCACATGCTCGATGGCGGTGCGCAGGTGCTCTGCGGGATCCGAGCGCACGGAGGACAGCTTCCGAGCATGGAGCATGACTGTCTCCTCTGACAGATGCTCCAGCATGTTGCACTGAGGGATGAAATAATTAGGGCACATCTTGTTGACCAGACAGTGCTGCAGGTCATCAATGAGGCCCAGTAAAAAGTGGGCTGCATAGTCTTCTTGAGCCAAGTAGCTGGCAGGGAGGCGGTCACAGGCCCAAAGCATCATGCTCCGCAGGTGATAGGGGCTGATGGCCTTGGGCCTTGACAGGAGTTTGATGATGATGGCTTTGCAAGCCTGGTAGGCCTGCATGAGACTGCCTGAGATGCACTTCTTCAATTGCACCTCGCTCCTGGCAAAGGACAGTCGCCACTCATTGTCCTTCTTACCCTTGTAGGAGCAAGCTGGCACAAGGTAAAAGCCACTGATGACCTCTTCCTCGGTGATCTTCCCATCCCAAAAGTGGTTCTCCATGAGCCAGCTCTGGGCCACCGCGGGCCAACCTTTGAAGGACACCACAGGGACAATATCATACAGCATGCGACTGCTCCCCACACCCAGAATGATGGAGATGATGGTCCCGTTTTTTTCTACCTTTTCCACCTTGGGCATTCCTCGCTGGGGTTTCTTCTGTATCTCTGAGAGGACGATGCTGATGGAGTCATGGAACCACTCAGCCACTTTGGTAGGAGAGAAAAAGTAGTTGGTGGCACCATTGATGTGGTCTGCGATTGTGCAGCAATCCTTCCATTTACTGATTGTCCCCTCATCAAAGAGCCGGAGGCTCAGCCAGGAGTGGCACAAGGCTGAGTGGCGCATGTCGAGTGTCACAGGCTGATTACGGTCATGCAGCTTAAGGGCCGGCACCAGAAGGGTGAAGTCCATGTCGTAGTCAGTGCCCCGGGCATAGACGTTCAGCTCATCCAGGTCCAGGTCCACCACACCTTCTCGGACTCCTCCAGAGAGCAACAGGTATTCGTTAGCCACGGGAAGTTTTTGATCTAGTTTTTGTACCATCCCTAAGAACAAAAAGAGAAAACACTATTATAGGAAGCACACAGCCATGCACATCAATATGGAAAGCTCTGAACCCCAAAAACTAAACATCAACATAAAACCCGATCTCAGGCACTACACAGACCTACCCGACAGTACTGCCCTTTCCCAGATGGAAAGTATCTGATGGATCATTAGAGTGAAAAGCAGTATCATTTCCACAGGCCTCCTGCTATTCTTCTACAGTCATCCCTTTAAGTAAATGACTCTCCACGCATTTGGTCATTCGGTCTGAGAGTTTCCATACGCTCTAACACTTCTTGACCTTGAACTGCCAAATCTTCTCCACATCTCATCTCATCCCCGCTGTGTTTCTCACTGTTGTGCCTGCTCCCCACATTGATGCCATCATGTGAAGTCAGCCCTGTGTTTTGCCAAGACAGCTCCACTCGCACAGCTCCTTCTCCCATCATGAACATTTCTCTGAATCAGAAATTCTTAATGTGGCTGCAGAGGCTTTCAAAGGGCAAAGCCTTCCCAACTCTAGCACATCACCTGACCTTTCTGCTTGGTACTTGCATGGAGGTACAAAAGCCACGGTGTATATAATACTGGATGATGTAGTGGGGATCGTCAAGGCAGTGTTTTGAAACAGTGCTGACAGGCAATGGTTCTTTACAACTGGTATGTACTATTATCACTAATAGTAATAAACTGAAGGTCTGGGATCTAGCTCAGGGGTAGAGGCTTTAGCCTAAGCATGTGCAAGGCCCTGGGTTTGGTTCCCAGCATTACAAGCATATGAATAAAATAATAAGTAAAAGCCAAATCCTTCATGATTTGGAAATAAACCGGTCAGAGGGAGGGAAGAGAACGGTGGGGACAGTGGTTAAAGTATAATAATATAGAATATATATATGAAAAGGTCATAACGAAATTCACTGGTCTGTATGTTTAATACACTAACAATTTTTAAAGAACAAAAAGAAATGCTTGATGAAGAAAAATGAGTGCTCTTATTAAATCTCACTCTTTGAACCACTAGAAAGATTCCTTGTTCTTTCTGTGTGGCAGGCGGAAGCTATCCCAGACTTCCTCTGCCTCACCTCAAGTATGGAGATTGGCTTCAGGAAAAGCTCTCCTGGGACTGAGCTGCATCTCCCCAGGAGTGTAGATATGGGAATGCTCCTCAGTAAATATCCCTATCTCAGAAGTTGCTTCTGAGGACCCCCAGGGGTTGCACTGCAACCTACCCAGGCAAGCATGGGTTTCACTAGAAACCACACACAGAGATCTTATTTTCCTTTAATATCGTTGAAGAAATCCAAATCAGCAACAGTAGGCAAACACCCCCTCTCAGCTGTGACGTTTTAATTATCAACCTCTTTGTAATATAAGAAAGACTACTAACCCAGGATTTAGCTATAAAAGATTAACACCGAGCCCCCTGATTTCAAAGTATGATATGAAAGTCATTCTTTGAAACTGGGTGTGGTTACTGTCAATGAGATATACAATGATAGCAAAATAATTTATGTTTCATTATGTACTGGCTAGTTTTATGTCAACTTGACATAAGCTATAGTCATTCAGAGAGAAGGAAGCCTCAACTGAGAAAATGCCTCCATCAGACTGGGCTGTAGGCAAACCTGAAAGGCCTTTTCTTAGTGATCTATGGGGGAGGGGGGAGCAGCCATTGTAGGTAGCTCCATCCCTGAGCTGGTGGTCCTGGGTTTTACAAGAAAGCAGCCTGAGCAAGCAAGCCATAGAAAGCAAGCCAGTAAGCAGCACCCCTCCATGGCCTCCATATCATTTCCTGCCTCCAGGATCCTGCCCTGTCTGAGTTCCTGCCCTGAAGAACTGTGATGTGGAAGCATAAGGTGAACAAACCCTTTCCTCCCCAAGTAGCTTTAGACAAGCTGTTCATCACAGCAGTGGTTACCCTGATTAAGACACATTGTTTCAAATATTTTCCTCCCGCACTTGACTGCTATAAACATATTTAGAGAGTGAAACACTGTTAGGAACAAACGCTGCTGTTACTAGTCACCACACTGCTATCTCCTCGCAGTATGAACAACTCAAATCCCTTTTTCATCCTACATAAGAACAGGCTACCCCTGGGCACACTGCCTAGGCCCAACACAGTTTACACACTAACAATCTGGAGGTAATTTGCCTGCAGAGTACCATTGAACTCTGCTTTGGACTCTGTTTTCTTTAGACAGACTTGGGTGAGAAATAGCTAAAACCCCCTTCTCCCTCTGCTGGCTTGGAGAAGCTGAGACCACTTGTACATCATAAACATCGCTGTAGAAAAGGTAGCTAAAAACTCCCTTTCGCCCTTGGCCAGACCACAGAAGTGGCCATTTTTCCAGCTGCACATAAGGGAACATCTCTCACAGCCATATAGTATTCTTTCCTTCCAACTGACGCTTCTCTCCTAGTTAAAACCTACTCTTCTTTCCAAGGAGCCAATACAAAGTGTTTAGCCTAATTAATGCTAGAATTCAGGAGTGAGGCTGATTTTGAAGTGCCTCAAGAAAGTGCTCACAGGAATGCAGAACTTGCCAGCACGGTGGGTGATGGAGGTTTGTTTGCTAAGCTCCTGGAAGCTAGAGACTTGGTAGCTAAAGCCTCATATTCCTGCTGTGATGCCCACACTTTCATTTGGCCTCCTTGAGCCTGTTAGTCTTCAGTTTTACAAAACTGTGATAACAAACTGGAGCCTTCCTCAGCTCCTTGCAGACATCCTCCTTGCAAACTTGCCCAGAATAAGTTTAAGCCAAGCTGAGCTGATGTCAGCTATCATGGCAGAAGGACTGCCAGGGTCAGGGAGAGAGCAATACAGTGGGCAGGGGATCAATGCACCCATGGTTGCAGGGTCGGTTGCAACAAGTGCATCTCTGAATGGATTCATTCACCTTTGCTACTACCCACATCTGAAGTCAAGGGCAGAGCACTATAGGAGGCACCTGGCTGCGGAGCTCACCAGCAGAAACAAAAGGAGAAACAGAACTGCTTCTTGAGACTGTTCTCCCCAGAAGCACTGGCTTCTGTTTGCTCCTAAGAAATTCTACGATAAGGCCATCTTCCCATAATCCTCTGTGCTTTGGTTTTGCTTTAGTGCATAGTTTCTACTGACAAAGACCTTAATATTACTCTATAGACACTGGAACTTCAAGGTTAGGGAATGAACTCCCTCTGTGCCACACTTTACTGCTTTGTGGATCTCCAGAACATCGAGTAAAAGAACAGGGGTATGCCCACTTCCCTAAGTCCCAGTGAACAAACTTAGTAACAACACATTATTTTAAGAAGTGAATCAGCTCAGAGATGGCATCTGTCAAAACTGAGCCCTGAAACCAAATTAATTCTGACACTCATATACACAATGCTGGATTGTTAACCGTGTAAGACAAAAGTCCCATCTTCACAGCCCCCATTTAACAAATACTTGGTGGGTAAGTGGTATCCATGTATATAGAGAGGTTCCTCTAAACACACGTTGGAGTTATAAAGTTTTAATCTCTTATAGTTACAGTGATACTGGATAAGTTCTCTTCAGTTAGGTATAGAAATGTCTGTGTATAATCTCAGGATATTGCTGGTTTGGAGGTCAGTGTGTTACCACTTTCTTGGCTTCAATTCCTGTGACACACACAATTAACAAACAGAGTCTTATTCTGCCAGTGGTTCTTCGTGACAGGAAGGGCACAGTGTGGGAAGACAGTGACAAAGTCCTCTGTGACACTAACACATCCTCTAGGGTGACAGTGCCCTTGGCTGATAACTAATAAAAAACATTTCTATAGAGATATCACAGTGTTTTCTTTGCAGGAAGGAATGCCTTTGTCAAGCTTACTCAGGTTTCCAAGAAGCCTCCTTTGCTGTGGGCAGGGCTATTCTTTTCTAGAACATCACCATCTTCAGAATTCTTAATGGCCCCAATTTGGATGTTTTGGCATCCCTCATTCAGGTCCAGAAAATCATCTGTCTGGAGTCTCTCTTATATGAGGCGGGCGGTGGCTTACAAGAACAAACAGCTAAGATGCAGAAGGAAAATAACTCACTGAAGGCCTCCACAGCTTGGTGGCACAGTAAGAGCATTGGCCTCTTCTCATATATGCTGCAGAGGTCAGCGTGTCTCATACATACCGTTCTCTTGGTGACAAGGGCCCAACTCAAATCGTGACTACACAATGGCTTGGAAAGGAAACACCGAAACTCTCTGGGCCAAGCGCTGCCTTTGCGGTTCTGTTGATGGAAGTTTTACTATGACCTTGGACCGGTAACAGATCATATCTCAATAACTGCATTTATCAGGGAAGAATGGGCCCAGATGGCCTTGAAACTGCCATTAATATTCTCAAATAAATAGACTGTACAATGTTGGAAACAGAGGGCACTGGTACTTCCTAGCTTTCCAAAATTCTCCAAGTCACCATTAATATTCACAGTATGGCAACATTTTATAAGTCAACGAGTTGGGTTTTGTTTTGCACAATTGCTGAGACAACGGCACGTAGTTTTATCGAACACTTTGAAAATCTGATCAAAACTCTAGGCCTGGCAGTGGTCATGACTATAATGTGTAACAAGGGTGGGAATGACTGAGAGATGTCCCCTCAAAGAACTGCCTTAGTCTTTGTCCATTCTGACCCTGATCAATATACATGAGTGCTGAGACCAGAAGAGAAGGCCTGGAAGGGTGTCCTGGGCCTGTCATTTACAATTTAGATGAGCCTGCCAAGATATTTAACCTTCCTGAGCGTCCAATTCCTTATGTAAGCAAATAAATAAACCATCATCACAGAGCTGATATCGAGTATCTAAGCACATAATAAACACGATTCACTTTGCTCTTCGGTGCTTCTCCTCCCACCACCGAGAAGCCTGGCACAGCACACTAGACCCACTCCTTACAGTGATTTTCAAGATCTAATTAAAGCAATCTAAGAAAAGCCTCCAGCACATTCAAGGCACACAAAGCATTAGATGAAGGGAAATACAGAGTGTAGTTTCTCTTCTGGGTATAGCAAGACTTCTGCTGGCCCAAGGGACATGTCCTTGGGTGTTGCCATGTGGCTGGCCACATAGTTTGGAAAACAAAGGGCAAGCTGGATTCCAACATTCCCAGCTAGTGCGGTTCCTTAGAGGCCTGGGCCTGGGTGGATGACAGCCCTTTCACCACCTATAATAGCAATGTGCTGGTGTGGAGGTGTTCTCTCCCTCCTAGACCAGGTAAGAGCAGAGTGCAAGCTGCACAGAAACTAGCAGAGGCTTCGCCAATGAAAGCCACACCATCACAGGCAAAGCCTATCAGCTTCTTGTAGTAAAGAAGTTGTGGTAAAGAAGACATTTTCCTATGTCTAGAACAGACTTTGGGATCGGAAGGCAACTTCATGTTGCCTTCTAATGTGTTTCGATCAGTTTTAAAACCTCATTAACTATCCCATGGATCACAGAAGGGCTGGGCAGCACGTGTGTATAAAATGGTGTATTGGTTGTCAAAAAGCCAAGTAGGGAAATTCAAAGCGAAGTTCTAAAAGTCAGCGGGCTTGTCAAGGTCTACTAAGGTATTGCAGATGGCACAACGGCTTTGAATCTGAGTCACACACCCTAAACATGATTAAGCACGCTACGTCCTACTTTTCTAAAACAAAATTGCAGAATAACAACTCTAGATTTGTAAGGTAGCCATGGTACGAGGCAAAGCACACCCTGCAGTAAGTAACTTGTTGCCAAGTTGGCAGTCAGTATCCTAGGAGTCCAGGCGTGAGCAAGGGGACACACGTTAGCAACACATTTCCCACACAGGAAGACTGTGCTCACTCTGAGGATATACGAAATGATTGGTTTCTGTAACTCGGAACTTCCTGGCAAGACTTGAAAGTCTCAGCTTCACACAGCCATGCCTGAGAATGAAGAGTACTCATGCCTCAAAGAAGACAGTAGAAGAAAGAACCAGTGTCAGCGTGGTGCCAAGTGGCCATGTTAAAATAGAAAGATGGAGACCACATGCAAAACTGTCAAAAACCTTTTCTCAGAGACCTTCAGACTGAAGAGAGCTGAGCCATGCCACCTCTGAGGAGTTCCCAGGAGGAGTTCCTATTGTTTTCTCATTTGGGGTTGAACATGTAAACTAGTTAATCACTCTGAAACAGGAAAGTTGAGTGTATTGGGGAGGAAAAGGGACTCAAAACTTGTTTAAATTATTTATGCATGGGATGTAAGTATTTACACCTCCTGATGCCAGGGAGCCAGGTGCTAGCTACATCAATCAGGAGAGGTGAGACTGTGCTGATAACCTAACATATCAGTTACTGAAGAACAAGGTTTTACTTTCCAGTCACATGATAGGACCATCAAGGGTAAACTGAGGCTCTCCTTCCCCATAACCCAGTACAAAAGCAGAGGAAACAATCCTATCCAGAGCTTTCACAGCCCCTCTACTGTAGGAGATGGAGTTTTGGCATAGAAGCGAGCGCTTTGGCTAGAAATGTGGCATCATTTCATTCACAAATCAGTGTACCAAACTAACACATCGTCCCAGCCAACCACAGGGAAGGAAGTACATCCTGCCACATGCTGGGGCTGGGAGAGAGCCAGGAGTATCTGACAAGCAGCAAATGCAAATAATCACACATAATGAGCATACAATTATAAATCTGAGATTGAAAACACAAAGGGAAATGAGTAAGGGTCCTAGCCAAAACACAAGAGAAAGAGAAGGAGGGGAAGTGTTTGCCCTGGAGAACAGACAATTCAAGAAGGCCAAAGCGATTCCTTCTAATTGACGGACTGCGCTAGCAAAGGAAAAATGAGCTATGCCTGTCATTTTAGTATGTGGAGGGTACGGGGATAAAAAGCAAGCCTACTATACATGGAACACGTCTCCACCAGGCACAGTTTTCTAACAATGAAACTATGACTATGAAAGCAGCGTGCTCTTCAAGAGGTGGCCAGGCATAATAGTCAGAAGAGACACAAACTAAAAGTGAAAGCATGATGTAACGGGGCCTCGGGGGATGTCTCCCAAAGTAGTTACCTAAAACAAGAGCCTGTTCCTGAAGACAGACAGCAATGTTCTCCGAAAGCCCTTTGATAGTCTAGTGCAACCCCGGGAACAGTGCAGCAAAATACCCAGGGAGCACTGTGTTCAAGTACTTGGGTACTTTGTGCTGCTCTCCTGTGGGCTTTGGGGTGTCACTTCTATCTTGTAGCCCAGGTGCTGGCACACCAGCAAGCCAATTGTCAATTTTAATGACAGAGGACATTACACCACAGCAACAATAAAGGGTGCACATGGGGGTGGGGGTGGGGGTTGGTTGAAGGCGCAGCTCACATTCCTGAAGTGTGCAGGCCGGGAAGGACAGTGCATTGATTGGCACAGCAGTGCCCTGAGGTACACGCTGAGCATGCCACCTGTATCATCTCGTCAGTCCTCCTGACACTTTCAAGTAGGCAGCTGTTGCCTCTTTACAGCTGGGGAAATCAAGATGAACAACAGTGGAGAAAACCCTCCCTGGTTATAAGAGCAGAGTCGGGATTCAAACTCATGTGGATTCCCCACTCTCCTCCTAACCTACCTTTGACATTACCTCCCACGGAGGATTAAAACACTAATATGCCCAAGTCTCTAGAACAACACCGTGGTCCACCAGAGGATATAGTGAGAAGATTGCTTTTCTATCCCAAAATTGAAAGAAAAAGGGTGGAGGGGATTACTTCTACTGTCAAAGAATGACATTAGCTATGCCTAGAAAATGAAGAATGTGAGGCAAATTAGTCCAGGGTCATAGGAAAGACTCCCCCCACCCCACCCCAACCAAAGCTTCCACTACCGGGTTAAAGAGCTGGACCAGGTATCTGATTACCATATGTGCTATCCACATGAAGGCCCTAACCCAGCTCTGGAAGGAGGCCTTCTTCCTCTGTGGACAGTATCTAATGCAATCACACGCCAGTACAAAAACCAGCTCAGGTACACTAAGGAGAAAGAAACACAAGATTCCTCTAAGTCCCATGAAGGAAACCTAGCCACACAAACACTAGGAGGAGATGGGACCGGGAGAACAGGAAAGTCTTGTTGATGATATAATTCTGCTGGCCAGCCTACAAGCACTTTGGATTTTTCTGAATCTTCTGAGCGTGAGGAGTCTGCGTATCCCTTCGGTATGGGTCTCATGCCCTCCTTGGGTATGGGTCTCACGTAGGTCTCAGGAACAAGCCATTCTCACGTAAGTACGGAGTGAACTGTGGAGGGCAAGGCTTGCAGGGTGTGTGTGCGATAAAGCAGGCAGCTTCTACTCCGGACCAGTCCATCTCTGTTCCTCTGGAATCTGTGGGACTAAATCTGTGGGACCAAATGCACTTCTATCTCTCCATCCAGTGACTTTTTTCTCACTCTTTCTTTAACGTGGTACTCACACTAATTATTAATTATGACCTGTGGGCTCCCCTGTCTGATAACGTGTATCTCCTAACAAATTAAGTTCAACACATACAAAGCGAACAAATAAATAGATCATATATCCTGTAATAAGCTGTCTTTACAGAGGACAAAACTGGTGAGTAAGGTGCAGGAATGGCAGTGTCCATCTGATACTGTCAGACTGTCAATTTGAGACTTTATAAGAAATTGTATCTTCTTTATATCCCCATGCAGAGGCATCAGACAGATGGGAGAAGCCTGTTAATGGAGGGACCATGAAATAGTCTGAAGCCACAGAGGTACCACTTCCTGTTCGCTGATAAAACTTTCACTCTAGGCCATTCCAAAGCACCAATTCTCGCAACCACCATTCCCAGCAAGGAGAAGAGAGGAAAAGTGCTGTGTGGTTAGTGTGATCGATGGTCAAATTCCCAGTAACTGCCAACAGATGGCAGCAACGCTCCATTCCTTTACTAAGAATGTACAGCTAGGCTCCAAAATCATCCAACTCTAAAAGAAAAGCTATGAGGAGTCAGCTTAGTAGAGGGAGAGGCCTCTGTAAGGCACATTAAAACCATCATCCCAACTATCTTCTTCTACGTCATCTGCCTATCTCTCCATCTATCTGCATCTATCCGCATCTATCTCCACATCCGCATCCTGATTCATAATCCTGCCTTCATTACCCCAGAGAAAAGGCCTAGTTCAGAGCTACAGTTCTGGACATGGAGCCAAGGCTAACAGAGGCTCTGTCCAAATGGGCAGCATGCTAGGGGACGGGTTCCTGAAGCATACTAAAGCCTTGTTGCAGAACATAGGGTTTCAGCTCCTGTTGGCTGAAACTGGTAGTTTAAAAAAAAAAAGGAATGGATAAAGTTTCACAGAAGGAGATTCTGAGAAGGCAGAAGAAGCAGTCCTCGATGCCAATGGCAGTACCTTAAAAGATTTTAGGAGCCCAGATAACTTAAAAGAGGAAATAAGTTTTCTGAGCAGGCTTCAGTCAATCACTACTGTATGCTAAGACCCGTTGCAGACTTCCCACTCGTGCTGTGGACAAGCCTGTGCCAAACAGTGTGGACACGGAGGCTCCTGGCAGCTGCGCAGCAAGCAGGGGAAGCACGCACATATTCACCTAGGTCTCAATCAGATCAAGCACTAATGTGGACTCCAGGATTATTTTGAAAGAAGGAAGGAAGGCTATGTCATCTGGGTTTCTCACCAAGTTGCAAATGTGTGTTTTGCAACAATGGGCTCATAGGTGAAGCAGGCACTAGGGGCCATCTGCAGATGGTAAACAAAGGATTTCAGTGACGTGTAGACTGACTATGTGTGCAGCAAACCCAGGGAAATAAACACTCATCAGTCCTGCAGGGGAGTGGGGGATGGGAATGACGACAACGATGACACTGTTTCTAAGTGTTAATAATCATGTTTAATAGCTATAATCAGTTTTCCATAGGATTTATTAACAAATACCCTGCCTTTACGTCTGTTTAATGATATCTCAAATACTAACATTCCCTCCTTGTTTCTAGACAAAACAGTATTCTAAGTTCTGACTATTTGAAAACAAAACAGGCTAAGTTAATGTGTTACAAGATCCGCATTGTATAAAGCTAGAAATGTCCCACACTTAGGTTCAGAGTATGTGCTCACCGACATCTGCAGTCTGGGGAAGAGGGGTGGCCAGCCAAGCTCCCAAGGAAAGCATCACAGGAAAAGGTACCAGCATTCTGACTGGTCAACAAAGAACGGAATTATTTTCAAGACATAAGTGGCTTCCTGATAATTACGTCAATATCAGGAACAAAACCTACTGTATTATTTGAGCTTGAAGATGTTCCACATCAAAGGAAGCCAGATGGCAGAAGACAACCAGTGAAGCCTTGATGGAGGTGCATCCGTACAGGTTAGAGGCGCAAGGTGGAGCGTCTGAAGAAGGCAACGTATTAAGATGTTTATGTATTAACGTATCAAATCCACATCTGCTCCATGAAAGTAAAGGCAACTGGAAGTCACCCTCCCGGTGCTCACATGGGAGAGTGATGTTTGAGGCTAGCTCCTCAGCCCTGCACTCCCCAGTGGATGAAGCGTTTCAGTCACTGTTCCAGCTAGATGCCAACAAGAGAGGGAGCACACACCCGCTGCCCCTTTGGCACCCTGCCATCTGTGTCAGCAGCAAGCTGTACATCTTAGGCTCTAGAGAGTGAAGCTTAAGCCACATGTGTGTTCCCAACATACACACACACACACACACACACACACACACACACACACACACACACGGGATGAGTCACATCGCTGGAGACAAATTTGTTTGACTCCCAGGGTTATTACCGCAATTGCCATGATACAGATCAGACCACTGGAGCCCAAAGCCAAAGGTGCTGGGAACAGAACTCCAGACTCTGATTTTCAACCCAGAACTCCATGTGGAGCTCTTAAACTGTGTGTGTGTGTGTGTGTGTGTGTAACTTTTGGGTCTCTATGTCTCACCTTAAAGTGCTAAAATACAGCCTTCAAGGAGATGTGTGTTTTGAAATGTTGATATTGAGACTTGTCCTCCAATTAAAAAAAAAAAAAAATAGGTTAACTGAATAGAATCAAGACTGGGTTAACTACAGGGCAATTCTAAAGTCTGCAAGAATGGAGTAGCTACTCTTTGAATTACCAAAGGCATGAAGGCACAACTTAGGTAAGACTCTTGGAAGCACAACTGTGGTTATATTTCAGGAAAAACCGAACATTTTTTATGTGTCACAACTGGGAACCCATTCCTATCTCTAACTCCCAGGTATCCATTTTACTACAAAACAAAAAAACATGCACTTTGCCAAGATTTCTCAGATGGTTATTTGTTTACACCTTTATCTCCCTCACCCATCAGAGTGGAGCAAATTCATTTATGCCTGGGCAGAGCTTAAGCTGAGTCTTCAAGGAGAACTGGCAGAGCATTCCACCCTGTGGTGTCCTGTAGGTGGGGACACTTATGTGGGTCAAGGAGTATTGAGTGTGCAGATTGGCAGCACAGCAATGGCCTGCAGAGATGGCACAATTACAGCGCCAACCTTGAAACTGAAGATGTCATGCTTTGAATCGTCCAAATAAGACACAGGTAGACGATTTCCAAAGCTATCGGTAGTCTGGGAACTGAATTTCTACACAACGGATTAAACACACACATGAACACTCACCGTGCGTGCTTTTCAAAAGCCTATTCAGTACACATTTTACAGTTAAGCAGGAAAATGATTACAGGCTTGAGATAAGTCACTGAAGAATGTAGACACTGGTGTTATTTAATGTTGGTGCAGAAATCCAATTTTTGAGGCAGTGGAAGAAAAACTCAGATCCAAGACTTGTTATGAAAGTAACAGCTTCCAACTTTGAGATGAAAAACTCAGTTTTGAAATTTTCTGTCTTGAAAGGGCGAGGAATGGGAGGAATGGTGCTGAGGAGAAACCCTTTAGCAAAAGCCACTGTCAGTTCTTGGTCTGTGCACTGGAGGGCGCGCGTCCCTAACTTTTCGTTACCTTTGCAGTAGCTCCAATCCAAGTAAGTGAGTGTAAAAAGCCTGAAGGTTTGACATAATGTTATATAATTCACACCTGATTTTACTGATCTGCTTTGAAAATGGGTCAGTGCTTCATGCTGGTGAACCCCTAATACCTGCATGCTGTCGGCAGCAGCCCCACTGTAATGGGATGTCACACATCACTGATAAAATTTCACACTCCCAGAATGAAAAGAGAGCACGGAAGATGCCCAGACAGATAATGTAGATCCAAATGTTCTGATCCAATGTGTGATCCAAATGTTCTGAATTGCGGATACACACGGGATAAGTTTGGCTACGTTATTTCACTGTATGTGTGTGGAGGCCAAAGGTTGATGTCAGGTGTCTTCTTTGGTCACTCTCCACCTTAAATAGATGCCAAGACAGCAGCATCTCCTCCTTCTGTCCTCGGACTTAACCAGCTGGCTGGTGAGCTCCAAGGAACCCATATGTCTCCATCTCCCTAGTGCTGGCTTCCTACATGGTTGCAAGGGATCTGAATTCAGCTCAGTGTGTGCCAAGAATGGGATTGTGACTGGCTGAGCCTTCTCTGCAGCCCCTACTGGCTTTCTAAAACTACAATATCTTCATTTCTCAACTACTGGGATAAGATAATACCACGTATGTCACGTGGCTCCTGTGAGACTTGACTATAAGTTCCATAAAGCTCCAGGTAGCATTCCTGAAACTTTGAAAATGCTGAGAAAAAATAAGTATATTTGTAGAAGAGTATGATTCTATTCACAGTGCTCTGGGTTAATTAGTAACGCTGACTTTTAGCATTAGAGAACACATGGTGGTTTTTAAAAAATATATATATTGACTTTTTTCCCAACCTATTCAATCAATTCCTTTCCTTTCTGTGCTACGTGGGCTCTGGCGTGTGGCACGTGTTTGTACTGATCAACTTGTTAAGATTTGACTTGCTGGGCCCGCTCCTAAAGTGCCTGCTTTGGCAGGTCTGGATAATTTGTACTTCTAGTAATTTCCCAGGTGGCAGAGGCTGCCAGTCAAGGACCGCGCTCTGGAGAACGCCGGATGAGCACAGCCACAGAATTCAGCATCAACTGTGTGACAGAAGGGAAGCCAGAACAATGGCCTTAGGCTGCAACCCTAGCCTCAGAGCATTCACTGACAGCGGCAGGCGTGCCCATTTCCTCATTTATTCTTTCTGTACAGAGAACTATCTAGGAAGGAGGTCAAATGAGGGTCAAAGAAGGAAAGGGATAAATTAAGATTCAAAAAAAAAAATACTTAGAAGACTTCTCTCCAAGAAGAAATATTCAGCTGGGTATGGTGGCCCACACCAGATATCACAGTACCAGGGCGAGGGAGGCAGGAGGATCAGGAGTTCATATGAATTGGAAATCAGTCCTTTCTCAGAAGAAGAAGGCGAAAAACAGGAGGAGAAAGAGAAAGAGGAAGGAAGGGAAGGGGAAGGGGAAGGAAGAGAAGGGGGAGGAGGAAGACGAAAACAGCCATCACTTAATATATTGTCTAAAGATCAGTGAGTAACAGTCCTGGGTTCTTGGCTGTATTCTGCCCAACACTGTACCTTTCTGGAGCCATGACTTCCTACCTAGAAACACACCTGGTCCTTAGACCAGCACTTGAGCAGGGAACTGGAGCTCAACACCATCTTCCCACCTGGGGCCAAGAACAGACACTTCCATTCCACTTCAAGAGAGTACCCAACAGGGACCTGCGGGTGGCCAGCCTTGCCCTTATGTCAGTACAGACCAATTGCAGGGGTCAGGTCGGCCTAGCTCAGCAAAAGCTTCTCAAGTATACAAAGCCAGCTAGCTTCACAGTAGTGGTTCTCGCTGGAAACAGTACATCCGTCATCATTAGGCGGGTCCTACACCAGAGTCCTGCATCATGCATTCAGTTGTCAAATGTTTGACATCCCGTCTCTAGAACGTCCGGTGCAGTGTCTTCCCTACAGATCCCACTGTCTGTTGTGTGTCCCTGTCATCAACCAGCTTGGACCTCACATCTCACCAGGGACAATGGCAATGCCTCCTAACTGGCCTCTTCTCCCATTACCACCATGCAGCATCACAACAGGAGCGTCTTAAAGACAAGCTCCGGGTACATCACTAGCCTGCAACAAGTCCTCTCCTCGGGCAGTTCCCCGCACTACAGCCGATCTCTTTTCATTCCTTGTCTAGACTGCTCCTTACGTTCTGCATGAGCTTCTGTCCCAGAAAGGAGTCCCCAAAATATGGCATGCAATCACACACTGGGTATTCAATCCCCTACTTTTCTTCCCCTCACATTCTCTTTTTTTTAGTTTTTAGTTTTGTTTTGCCCCACATCCTTGATTACCAAAACAGTGCTAAGGATACCTACTTTAAAAGCTTTTGCGGCCTCTCAATCTAGCACAGCATGCTATCATTTCCTTTCCCTCTGCATGGTATTTTGCTTGGGGTGCTGTTTTGTGAGATTTACAGCGTGACTTATACAAAGCCATGAATTTCATGAGGACAGAATGGAGACCTATGCTCTGCGCCCCCTTGTGTTCTTCTGGTGCTGGTCACTGAGTTCTACAGATGCCCTGTCTTGTTGAAGGATGTGTCATTTTACATGAGCTAGCATGTACAGTTCTGGTGGAACTGGGAGTGCTCGTGCAAGCATGCAGATGTACCTGAATATTAAAGACAGGATCATACTATGCAACTCTTCCTGGGCTGGGAACTCACTGTGTAGAGCAGCTTGGCCTTGAACTCACAGAGATTCAATTGTCTGGCTCCTGAACCTTGAACCAAATTTTAAAGTTAACATCCTGTGTTGGAGTGGTATTTATTTCTTAGTATTGGTAGCTGCGCTTGCTACATTTTCGGTTCTAGGTTCAATAGGTATGGGGTGATGGCCCATGACCCCATCTTTCCAACAAGACCCTAGTTGCATAATACAAGTTTGCAGAACATGAGGACGCCAGGTTGCCTTTCTTCACTGAATGATTACTAGGTTCCTCAATCCCTCAATGTAATTTCCCTGTCTGTGGGTTGTGCTGGGGCAGCTGGGTTCAGGGACTGGGCCTCTTGGCCCAGACCGACTGACTCAAGCTGAAAGGGGCACCTAGTGGCTCAGTTTTCCTAAGGAGCTCAGTGTGTTTGAAGAATGCTGGCGCCAGAGACCCCTTCCCTGGCTCTTCGCTCCTGAATGAGAAAGCATGTGAGACGAAAAGACAAAGAAAAGGGGAAGGGCAAAAAGTGGGTATGGAGGAGCTTATGGTGGACCTCCCACAGCTCAGGCATATTACGTATCATCTGACTCAGGGCACACAAGTCTCATATTTGACCCTTAGCTTTAAGAAAGTCAGGCTTAGTGGTTAAAGAGTTGGCCTACACCTTAGGCCCTACAGTGACTAACCAAGTTCTGAATCCAGAACCTCTGCTTTACTCTGCGGTATGGTTTCCAAACAGCACCCAGGGCCAGGCCTCTCAGGGAGGGTGGAGTGGAAGATGAAGTGTACGGGGAGAGTCTGGGTACCTCACCCACTCCTAACTGCTTTATACCATAGACTTCGTCTCAGTTTTCTATCCCAAGCCAGAGCCTCATAGTTGGTTTCTTTCTTTCCTTTTTTTGATCCAGAGAAATCAGTGTGCGAATCACTTCCCTGTATCAAGCTGCCTTCTTCACAATTCTGCCCGAGGCTGGCCTTCAGCAGAAATTCAGTGCTTATAAAAGATCTACCTACACAGAGCAGCAGGAGGGGGGTCCCCAATTCCCAGCCTCTAATCATTTCAGTGCTCTCTAAAATACTTTCTTTTGGGCAACTTTCCTCCTTTGTTCAACTACTTGTATCCATTTCCACACATTCCAAGGCAAATCAGGGGCTTGGGCAGCACACATCCAGAGCAGCTGGGACTTCAGCCCCTCAGCCAGTGATCTACAAGAGAGCCCCGGGTCCCTGGTAAGTATGGAGTCCAAAGCAAGACACATCAGCCTAGCCCTGCCCTACCAGGAGTGGTGTCACTACACACACACACACACACACACACACACACACACACACACACACCCCTCTGTTTCCTTTACAGCAAGTTAGCTGTCTGGACTCCGTGGTCTGCTGTGTTCTCTGACTTTCTATGAATAAAAATGTATTCATGTTGCTGTGTTAAGAGAAAGGGAAAGGGATACTGTGTTTTAAAAGTAATAATAATCTGGGGCTGGAGAGATGGTTTCGCTGTTCAAACCAAACACCGCTCTTCCCAGAGGAAGCCAAGTTCAGTTCCCAGCACCCACTTTGGCAGTTCACAATCACTTATAATACCAAAGGATCTGACACCCTCTTCTGGCCCACACAGGAACCTGCACACAGGTGCACATCGCTACCTAGAGACATACACATAAACACAAAATTGAAAACAAAATCTTTAAAAAAAAAAATTAATTTGGTCAGCCTGGTTGGCACAGGTAAGGAGAGGATTGCTGGTTCAAAGTCTGTCTGGGCATCTGAGTGTGACTCTGTCTCAGAAAGTGAAAGAGGGGGAGGAATGAAGCTCATTGGCAGAGAACTTGCCTGCCAAGTGCAAAGTCCTCAGTTCCACTCCCAGTGCCAAAAGGTAAAACACCTAATAGTAATGATAGTGTATGTAAATAAGGCCAGTAACTTGCTAATTAAGGTGAGGCTCCAGAAAGGAAGTGTTACTGGTTCATTGTAAGTGGGGTCTAAAAGCAGCACAGCTGAGAGCACCAGGAAAAGACAGACATGAAGGAGACGGTGCTGAAATGAATGAGGAGTGCAGCTGTGACACAGACAGAGTGGGCTACCCAAGGAGCCACTCTCCGGACTAAACACCTGAGTCACAAAGGTGATTTAGAAAGAGAAAGGCTAATGAATAGATGATATAAAAAAAGCTGGCTTTTGTGTCTGGGACACAGCGGGTACATGCTAAGTAGTTATGATTAACTGATACGGTCTCAATGGTTTAAAAAGTCACCCCCAAGATAAATCTGTAGATACATCTATTTTCTTTTCATACGTAAGAATCTATTAAAACCATTCAGAGTGTCAGTATGTTAAAATAAATACATTAATTTTTTTCATATACAAGTATACTACAACTTGTTAGAGTGTTGGTATATTAAAATAAATATATTATTTTGTTGTGGCACCAGAGATTGAACCTAGGGCCTTATGCGTGCTGGGCAAGTGGTCTACCATCAAGCCAAATCCCCAGCTCTAAGTGAATAATAGTTAGAAAAACTCCTGCCAAAGACAAGCACTGAACACTGCCCACACATTCACTTCTTTCCCGGGATTAATATTGTTTAATTTCCCATTAAAAAAGGCAACTATTAAAAATGTATTTATAAAAGTCAGAGCCACAGACTCAAGCAACAGAGCCTTTGGACAGATTATTTCTGTAAAATTCATGGGTGCCAGTGAACACATTGTAAAACATAAACAAAGCCATCTGAACAGTGCTGTGTAACTTATGCAGGATGAGATGGAGCCGACCCTTAATGGCCCTGTGACTCCTAACAACATAAATGGTTACTGCAGACCTCTCCGAAGGGAGTTCAAAGTCCGGAGATGATGCTCTATGTTGCACAGAAAGGACACGTAGGAAATTTCTTTAACGTGGTTAGGAAGAAAATAATGGGCACTGGATTTACAGCTGTCTGGGCAATGAAGGATGTGTCACCTTCTCCTTCCAGTATCGATTGTCGCCTCAGCCAGATGATGCATGGCTGCTGATGAAAGTGCTTGTCTCTTAACTATATCCTTCCAGCATCCTGCCCCAGGCTGCCCCTGCAAAGCCCACCCTCCAAGCTCCTTTGGCTTCATTTGCACATACACAGAGGGCCATATCCCAACTCTTCCCCCTATTGTTTACCCCCACCAATCCACTGGACAAAGAATAAATTTCATAGTATGTATCCTGCAACAGCAATGCAGTTATTTCTCTGAATGATGCTGCCCAGGACATTACTGTCACTGTCCATCCAGTCCTGAGCTCTTACTGACTTTCTACTTGGGGCCAAAAGGGTATTTTTATATTACCATTGTCTTCATGAAAACCCTGCTAATGTGAAGAAACAGGACAACTTGAGGCTAAATGGTCACCCTGAGAAGTTGGTGTTAGAACCTAAGTGTCTGACTCCAAAGAAAACGCTGGCCGGTGAATGTCTCACATCGGCAAGTGCTATTCATGTTCTACCCTGCCTCCTCATCCACTGCCATCCTCACAGCCCCACTGCTGCCCTAGAGGATGGCGGAGCCACCCAAGTCTTTACACACCAGGGGTCCCGGAATGAAAGAAGCTGGGAACCCACTGGTAGGCAAGGAGGGTTAAGCCTGCAGACAGGATTTTTTTTTTTTAAGCTGAATTTTGCCCTTCATCTTCCCAGAAATTCTACCAATTAAGAAAATGGAAATGCTAATTACCACTTAATCCCCCAAATGTGTTCAATAGGAGCTTGACACTCTTGCAGCAGCCGCAGAGAACACCTGCCCTTGTGGGAGAGTTGTATGGAATCAGAGCTGAGTCTCTGGAGATGAGCTAAGAGGCCAGAGGATGGAGGAACGGATGTGGGGGGCGGGGGCAGTGACAGACACCACGGTGATGTGTGGATGACTTTGTTCAGTTTCTCTCCTCTTTCTTTCTCTCCCTCACATGATGTAGCTTCTAATTCACCAGGCCCCGGATAATAGGGTATTATCATTCCCTTGAAAAGTAGTGGCAGCTGTGAGTCTTGGTACCACTAGCAATGCTTTTACACGGGAATATGTGATCTGACTTTAAATTTATAGCCATCGTATGTCTAAATGCAAAGCTACCAAGAAACAAATATCATGTGCCCAAAGTAACAGTGCTAGCCCGGGAAAAGTGGGTGGTGGATGCACCTAAACTTCTTGCTCCTAAGAGAAGCTTGAAGAGGAAAAGTTGAGGACATCCTGCGGTCAGTTACTTTTTGTTCTAAAACAAATTTTTTGTTTGATTTTATGTGTACATGTGTGGTCCTCCATGTACACGGAGAATTCATGGAGGTCTGAAGATGGTGTCTGATCCCCTGGAAGTGGAGTTACGGCTGTCTGTGAGCCAGCTTTCAGGTGATGGGAGAGAACATGGGTCTTCTACAAGTGTTGCTGAGTCAGTTAAAATGTTCTGCTTTCAACTGGCAATTTCTCTCCCCACATAAGATCAGTGACAAAGGTGAGCTCACTCATCACCAGCATTCTTTTTCTTTTAGACAGGGTCTTATACTGTAGCTCAGACTGGCCGAGACCTCACTATGTAACCCAGGCTGGCCCCAAACTCACAACAATCTTCCTGCCTCAGCCACCAAGTGCTGGGATTACAGGTGGGAGACACCACACACCAACCTTGACAGCATGAAAGACAAGTCAGACCGAGATCAGAGATTTGCAAATGGACTTTATTCTTGATCCCATCTCTGAATGCCCACCTACACGTTAATCCCAACAGACTAAGAAGCCAATGCAAGGGCCTGGGACAGTGACAACAAAGTTCAATGTGTAGAGAAGACCAAGAAAAGGAGAGGAACGAAACTGTGAAAGAGGGAGGCCTATCCCTGCTGAGTCAGTTTACCTGTGGCTATGGTAGTTTCATGGCTTTTGCTTTTCTAAGGGCAAAAACTGAAGGGAGGAACCTGTCACTCCCATTCACCCACAGAATATCCTATCAGATGGTTTTGTCCTACGCAAGCGAACCCCAAGGCCAAGGTCTTCCAGTAACTGAAGGCCACTTAGCTAGTGAGTGCTACAGCCAAAAGTAGACCACGGTGCCCTTAACTCTTCAGAGCCCTGACACCCTGCGTCAACTGATAAAGTGCTGAAATGACTACATGTGAAAATACAAACCCGTCCCAGGGCAGTGCGGCCGCCACACCGGGGGCCACATGCAGCTGACTTCTGCTTTCTACAAGTTCTATCCAGCAGATCTGCTACTGTGTGACGTGACAGAAGTCACAGCTGACACATTACAAGTATGTATTCAAATGAAAATTAAATTTCAGATCTGAATTTACAAACTGAATACCCGAAACTTTACAAATGGCTTTAAAAAACACATTTAAATAAAATCAAGATTACTTTGAACATCTCTTTAAAATAGGTTTGACTTTAATTAAAATCATATATAAATGGATCTGGTTTACTTTCAAACCATGAAGTAGGCATGGTAGCGTAGTCCTATAATCTGAACTATTTAGAAAGCCGGAGCAGGAAGATGACTGAGCCAAATTCAAGGCTAGCTTGAGCAACATAACCACCTTCTCATAAGACCAAAGAAACAAAAACACAGCCAAGAAAAAGTCACATATTTTTAATCCCAGCACTTGAGAGGCAAGGCAGGTGGATCTCTGTGAGTTCCAAGCCAGCCTGGTCTGCATGGTAAGACCCTGCCTCAAAGTAGAACAAACCATAGAACGAAACAAAATAATTGAGTAAATAAATGTCTGACAATCTCCAAAAGCAGCCTGCCAATACAAAGTTCCTAACGCTTCTCACAGATCTCCAAAATGCACTTCTCCAAATCAACTGTAGCCAAGATCTGCAGACAGGGAAAGAACACTCAGGATAGCTTGGACTCTGAGACACAGTCATGATGTGACTAGTCCATTTAAAAAGTCCATTGCGCATGCTCATGCTCATGTTTTATTAAAGGAGAAGTGGTGTTCTGGTGGGGATGACACAGTGGGTAGAGGTGCTTGCTGCCAAGTCCAACAACCCAAGTTCGATCCCATGAATTGACATGGTAGGAGCAAACAGACTCCTGCAAGCCTTCCTGACTCTGCATATGCACCATAACTCTTTCAGTGCTCCTGTGCACACGCGCTCGCACACACACACACAAACACACACAAATAAAATATCATATAATTTTTCAAAACAGAAGTGGTATCTATTTGCGAATAAAACTGACAGATAAAAAAATTAAAATAAATTATAAGCTCCCTAAACTAAGAACTGGTTCCTTTCACCTGAGGACACCCCATCGGCAACCGAATGACCTTTCCTATAAAGACAAGGGCACTGCAACAGCCCTCTGTTCCTGTTCAGCAGGGATTTACCTTTGTGAGAAAAAGTAGAGAGGAGAAGAAATCTCTTGCCAGGATGTACCCGGATTTACTGAGAGAGTTTTGGACAGTAAGAATAAACTGGGATCACAGAGGGACTTTATTCCAGAAGATTTCATCCTTTAAAGCCATGTGAATCTTCTCATGTGAGCCCTTGTGAACATCTGGTTTGCTGGATTAAAAAGCACCAAATGACAGAGAAGGCTGGGAGGTAAGAAGGACCTCGGGTAGCCTCACGGAATCTCAAGGCACAAATTAGGGGCTGGCAGATGATAGAGACAGGAGTGCCCGTGCAGAGAAGCTTCCTAAAGACAGGTAGGAACCTACAGAGGTGGAGCTCTCCCCCACTGAGCTCCAGCCCAGGCGAGTTCAGAGAAAAACACAAACTCAACACCTGTGGGTATCAATCAGCTCACGTGAAATGATGAGAACAGAAAATCTGTTACGTATTTTTCAATTTTAATGATTGGATTAAAATAGGTGATCTCATAAAAATGTGCTTAAGTTCTTTTGTGGCCTGCAGCCTCTAAAAAAGGAAGAAAATGTAAAATTGGTTTTTAAGGTTTTTCATTCAAATGTCTTAATCCTTGCAGTCAGAACCGAGTCAATCCCATTCCCTCTAGTTTCCATAAATCACCTTTTTTTCTCTCCATTTTATGTTCTCATCCTTGCAAACCCCATGTTTCAGTATGCACTCATAATCCTTCCTACGCAGAAAGGAGCTCAGAAAGCCTGTGAGGCACACAGCGAAGTTCCCCGGGACTCTTCTCATGCCCAGCCTCTACTGCTCTACTTCAGGAATCTACCAGGGAATGCTGTAAGCTGCCAGCTGCTGCCTGGGACATCCAGGGTTAGTAAGCTGCTTCCTCTGGGCTTTGGTCCTGCCCTATGCTGCTGAGCACAACCCAGCTCCTCTACCTATCTCCCCACTAGCTCTTGAGAGGGACCCAGGGATGCTCCAGAGGGTCACCTCCTTTATTTCTGGCACATCATACACCTGTTGACTGAACGGGAAGCTGAATGTTATACAGAACAGGGGATGGGGGAGTGGGGGGGGGGGCAGACTGTCTTAGGCAAATGCTTATGACATAGAAGTGAAAAGTAGAGCCTGGAAGAGACCCTAAAGATCAATTTCCAGAAGCCAACAAATCTTGGCACAGAGCCGCCACGTTTAACATAAAAGTACATGTCACGAAACATGTGAAAGAATATTAGGAAAAGCAATACTAAGGATAAAGACTCCAGATCACACAATCTGCAAGTAGAATTAATATTTCACAAGGCTAATTTTATTTGGCTTTTATTAGTGGCTTCAAATATGCCCACCTATTACCTACTGGTGTCGAGTTTCCCAGGCTCAATTACTTAGTATGCAGATGAGGCGAGAGGCTCCCTTCCCTCTCTGTTTCTCTAGCCTTTCAATGCTCATTAGTACCTCCAACAGAAGGCAGAGGAAACGAAACTCCAATTTATCAATGTCAACTGTTGAACCAGCAAATTGCATCAGTCCCGCCCCCACATGGAAGTGTTTGGACAATTCTGAATCAACAAGATGTTGGCAGCTGTGTTCCTATGGTTCAGTAATTGCATTGTTTCCTACTGTGCTCTATGGGTTGTGAAATGAATTTATTAAATAACCCACACAAAAAGAGTATGCCAGGGGCTAGAGGAAACAGCTCTGGGCTGGTGTTGGGATCTTGTCCCTCTCATCTCCCACTATGACCAGTAGTCTTGGCTCCAGTTTCTTTAATTATCAGGCTCTGAAACTATTCAAGAAAATGGTAATTCTGCCTTGGGCAGTAGGGAAATCTTTAAAACAAAGCAGTGTGGCTTTCTTGCCCACAAAGAGGTTTAACACATATATTATCTGCATATTGGAAAGTAGCATGCTTACTTTTAGCTCAAATTATGTCCTTTAAGTACAGCGAAACATGACATGCAATGGCCCATGGTGTCAGAGAGGAAATATTAGAATCCTAAGTCTAACTGGCCACTTACTACTGCAAGGCAAAGGTTAGAGCGGAAAACTGGGTCAAGGCACACAGAACACAGGACGACTAGAATGGGGCATATGTCATAAGGGGATGAAATGGCCACGAAGATGAAGACAAATCTATGCTGGCAAGGTGCTACAGTGTGACGGAAGCAGAGCCAGCCCCAGAGGCCCTTCCTCTCCAGATACCCACAACACATGTAATGCCTCACAGTGAGCCAAGCTAGCCTGTATGAAGAATGAGGATACAGAAAGAAGAGCTAGCTGTGGACTTCTGAAGCTAAGGCATAAGAGCATGACTTCTTCCTTGCCTTGGCCCCCAGAATCATTGGAGAGAGTCAGTCATATGCTGTGAAAGCATTTATATTGGCAATTGTAGATCCTTCAGCACCAGTCATGCATCCTGGTGACAGCAGCTCCAGCTAACTCTAAACCACAGCTTCCAGGCAATGCCAAATCAGAACCACCCAGCTAACTCTCCCCCTAACACCTGGCCCCAAGAATCTATGTGAGATAATATTTGCTGAACCCATTGTGTTTGGGGGTGACTGGTTATTTAGCTGCTAATAACTAGTATAAAGATGGGGAGCTGATTTGAAAAGGGTTCCCTGACTCAGCCATGTCCCCTGGCTATGTCACTTCTTCTAAATCTCAGACAGCTGTAAATGGAGCAACCTCAGCTAACTGAACCTTTGTCTCTTACTGAATATAAGATACACCATTTCTCATAAGTTGCAAATAAATTAGTAAATAAATAAATGCAATATACCATCAATTCGATGATCACACTAATGTGAGAGATGTAAAATTGAAGGGAAACACACACTGAAATCAATAGAGTACATGGTTATTAAACTTTTCCTCCCTTAATTGGGACACTGTGAAGATCAACACATTCACCAATGAAAGGACACCTGGAAGGAGAGGCAGGCAGCATGCTCAAGGAGCATAATTTGAGAAAGGAAAATGGCATCCCGAATATCCAGGCCAGCTAATTAAACTGGCCCTGCTGGGCTCCATCATCTCACTTGTAATGCTATTATTGCCTGGGGCTCCTATCACCATTTATACTTGAAAAGGCTGCTACAAAGCCCAGCTGAGAGGGAAAAATAGGCAAGGAAAAACCATCTACAGTGTTTGAATTCCTTCAACTTGTTTCAGCATAAGAAACCACTTGGTACAATTGTTAAGTGCCTACAGAGACCATATCCAGAGACTGATGCATTAATTCTGGGGAAGGCAGTGGGATCAGTATTAACCAGAGCCCTACAGATATCTTGCGAACATACAAATTTTAAAACACTAATCTGAGCAACATAATGACCACACTTACTGACATTTGTTCTCTTCATCAGATTGTCATGGAAACCTATATCCTGAACCACTTAGTTATGTTCTCCTCTCCAAATGCCTTCCATTAAGTGCATGATTTCACTGACGTCAACACAGATACACACAATGCATCTTTCCAAGGGCAATTGCCATCAACTGAAAAACTCAGTGGTGTTATAGAAGGTTATATCATTCCATACTGACTATAAATACCACATGGTGAGGGTATTAAAGAACGCTGTCTCCTAGTCAGGTGGTGTTGGCTCACGCCTTTAATCCTAGCACTTGAAAGCAGAGGCAGGCATTGAGGCCAGCCTGATCTACAGAGCAAGTTCCAGAAGAGTCAGTCAGGGCTACACAGAGAAATCCTGACACGAAAAACTATAGCAGTACACTGCAATCTTATACCCTCAATTTAGGGAAAGAGAAAGGAAGGATAGAAAGAAATTTCCATCGCTTAATCTTCACAGCCTCTTTTAGGCTGTCCGAGGTTTGTAGAGGAATAACTGACAGTGAGTCTGACTAGTGTCTCAGCTTGAAGTCTGTTAACACACTAAGGACAACAACCCTACCAACAAACCACCAACCAACACCCACCAGGACTCTTGGAGCTTCAGACTTTTTATACCCTAAGCCAAAAAAGTTCCCATAAACCCGTGCGGCACACAATCTCAAAACACAAGCTATACGTGCCAAAAAGACTGCACCTAACCAAATTATAGCCACCTGCATCAAGCATTACGAATCCAACTCATAAACAACTATACCACAGCTGGGGTGGGAACACAAACCTAATCCAAATGCCATTTTGCGTTTTTAAAGAAACCAAAATAACAACAACTTCTTCCAAGTGCTCCACTACAAAATACCAGCAGGTGGGTGAGGGGTGGAGAATCTCCCAACAAACTAAACTGTCCCCTCTTTATAGGAATTAGTCACGGGAGTGAGTGGACATTTATCGACATCTCCCCAGGAAAAGGCACACAAGGACACTCATGAAATATCTTTAAGACAGATGTGGTAGCCCACATCTGTAATTTCAGCACTTAGAAGGCTGAGGCAGGAAGATCACTTCAAGTTCAAGACCAGCCTGGGCTACAGAGTCAGACAGACTCTGCTCAAAATAAATAAATACATGAAAAAAGAAGCAAGCAAACAGTGAATAACTTTAGCATGGCTCTTCAAAGGTCTCTTTCCCTCAAAAAGGCTCTTGAGGCATCCTTCTCAGTAAACAAAACTGAAACATCCCCCCGCCTTGATTTTTAAACAGCTCATTCATGATCCTTCAGTTTTCTCTGGCTTTCTAACTGAAATTCACTCTTGATCTGAACCTCCAAACATCTCATAAATAGCAGTTACCGCAGAGGTAGGACCTCCGCTGCAGAAGGGACATTTACTGACAGGTGGCGAACCAAATAAGAGCAAGGGAACCCTCTCTGCATCCCCTCACGAGTGCAGCATGCAGAGACACCGGGACAAGGACTCAGACCCACCTCAGGAAGCTGTAAATTTGCCAAAGAATATGATTCTTTAGTGTTGAGCAGCGCCGTGGGTGTCCCGGTAGTTTAAGATACTACACAATTTTTTTTCATAGGCTGCTTTGGCTAACTGTACATCTTTATCTCTGGTAGAAGTCCTTTTCCTCTCTAAAGCCCCCAGACTTCTCCTCCCAGGAAGACTGGTTCTTCCCATCCTCCTCTGCATTCCCAAGCACTCACTACACAGAACCAGTTGCACACTGTGTTTGTTTTGCTCTCCTGCTGGACCTGACCACTGGAGGCCGATGGCCCCAGTTCATTGTCTCGGGTTGCAGTAGTGCCCAGTCCACGGTACACACACAGGAAAATTATAGGGATACAAGATCCAACCACAATCAGATTTAGTCAACATTCAAATTTAGTCAACACATATAAGGACCCAAGCCCCAGAAAGAGAAATGATTTGTTCCAGTTACAACAAAAACCAAGGGGAATTTTTTTTTTTTTTTAAATACAGACAAAACCCCAGTCTCCTATCTCCCATCCATTATGCCAGCTCCGTGCACAAGCTGTTACCTCTCTGCTAAAGTCCCCATCTTCGGCACACTCTCTCCAGTCTCCCCAGTGAACTTAACTCATCCCTTACCCTTCATTTCTCAGCAGAAACTAGGTCCTCATCAGATCCTTCCAGTCTGGGGCAAGCTTTTTGTCTGCTTCCATTATCTCAGAATCATACTCCTTCCTTTGGAGAATTTATTCTAATCAGCATGCATTCAAAACTGAAATTATTGTATTAAAGCCTATTTTTTTTCTTACTAAGACACAAACTCCCTGAGAGTAGAAACCATTATCTTTGCTATTGTTCATTCCACCTGCCTAACATGGGAAGCCTATCTCAATTTTTGTTGAAAAAAATCATCTGTTGAAAAAGAGAGTCGGTCTACACTAGAAAAATTCCATCTCGTGATTAACACAAACACAATAAGCTCAGCATGGTGCTCTTGTGTGTTAAAAGACATCTCTGTTTATGCATTCAGATAGCTTACTTTATAAATAACTTGTAGCCAGTGCTGAGAGTCAGACCCAGGCTTCAGACTAGGAAGAGTCTGGAATGCCATTCTCTTTTAGTGTCTTCATAAGAAGCGTCAGGCCTGTGTCAGGAGAGAGAGACCCACTGGAAAGCCAGTGTGATGCTACAGGGCCTCTTCCCAGAGGTGGGTGGAAATCCTCGATAAGCCATCTATGTGGACTGCGGCTTCCTAGTGGATTTTTAGAATACTATTCATATCTGATTGTATGGCTTTCAAAAGGTTTCTTAAAACACCCACCTGCAAATTTCACTTCTCTTAGAGAAGAGCCACTCACATCTGAGCTTTCCATGTCACTGTACAGACTCCAAAAAGAAATGACAGCAATGAGATGTGATATTGTAAAACATGGCCATTGTCTGTTAGTTCTAAAACTAGTTAGACACAGGAATCGCTTCCCATCTTAATTCCAAATTAAATACATAAATGATCGCTTCAACTATTGTCTCTTTCTGAACCCCATCTGTTACAGACTTATCAGCCTTGATCTTCAACTTGTGATGAGAAACCCAATCTCCTTTAGGAGGTCAAAAAGAAAAGGCATTTTTTAAAAAAAAGTCCTCCTTTGGACAAAAAGCTTTTGATTACACAATGTTCTTAGCACAGTCCCAGTGAGGTGATCATCACAGGCTCCCTCCTTGGAGCTTGAAACAGATGTCACACCGTGACTCTTCTATTGGAGCAGCTCCGGTGCTCCACTAAGGCAACAGTGAGGTCAAAGAGTATGGTTCTCTGCTCTCATTTGTCTTAGAGTGGGTGGAATTGGGTTGTAAACTAAAAGACCTAATTATGAACCTAGTTAAATGGCTCCCTGGCCCTCAGCTTCTTGAACAGTAAGTAAGGGTGTCATTCAAAGAGCCCTTTATCACTGTTGGCATTCTGTGTTTCTAACTTTAACACCATGTAACCCACAGAGAGGATCTCAGAACTTATTTCTATAATAGCAAAGAATGGATCCAGTGTCTTTACAGGTCACTCTATTTTATCACTGCCATAGAGACTTAAGCCCTGCTTCACACGGACTTCTAACACCTGAGGGGAATGTGGATGCTTACAGTGGGGGTTCTCTGTATTACCCTAACACTCATACTAAAGCCTTAACTCACAGTACCTTAGAACTGTGGGTGTGTTTGATGGTAAGGACTTCAGAAGACACGACTAAAGTAAATGTGAAACCGTTTGGGTGGGCCCTAGTCCTGTTTGACCAGTGTCCCTGTATAACAGTAAAATTAGACACAACAACACACCAGCTACACGCAAAGGAAAGACAAGGTGAAGACTCAGGGTAAAGGAGGCTGCCTATAAGTTAGGGACAGGCATCAGAAAAAGCCAACATCACCAATGCCTTGATTTAAGACTTCTAACCTCTATAAATGTGAGGAATAAATTTGTGTTACGCATGCCATCTTGCCTGTGTATTATGACAGTCTTAGCAAATAAATTCAATACTGAAAAAGAACTGCCTATTTAGATGAGTATATGACACACTCATCTTGCCCAGGTCTCTCCTCTCCCTAAAGGCTCTCATTCTAAAGCTGCCATGTAATGTTCCACAAGATGCCTTAGTCAGGGTTACTATTGCTGTGATGAAACACTATGACCTAAGCAACTTGGGGAGGAAAGAGTTCATTTGGCTTATGCTTCCATATAATTATTCATCATTGAAGGAAGTCAGGACAGAAACTCAAACAGGGCAGGAACCTAGAGGCAGGAGCTGATGCAGAGGCCATGGAGGGGTGTTGCTTACTGGCTTGCTCCTCATGGCTTCCTCAGCCTGCTCTCTTATAGAACCCCAGGACCACCAGCCCAGGGGTGGTACCACTCACAACAGGCTGGATTCCCCACACCAATCACTAATTAAGAAAATGCCCTACAGGCATTGCCTACAGCCCCATCTTATGGAGGCATCTTCACAATTAAGGCACCCTCCTTGTGGGGCTATCCTAGAGCTAAGAGTGAGTCGAAGCATGCCTTGAACCCTGGATTTTCACATCCTGAGAGCAGTGGGCGTTCACTTGCTCCTCACTTTTAGCCCTGGCCAGAACCCAACTAAATATTCAATACTGCCTGCTTCACAGGTCATTAGCAAAGGAATGTAGCTTGGTTGGTACTTATCTGTGCTACAACCGGAAGCCTAGGGATGAGCCCATTTACTGATAAGGTGCCTTCCTCTTTTCCCTGTGGGACCATACCTTATGCTGAAGGTGCCCTTGCAGGATCTTGTTGCTTAAGACTTGAGCTCCACATGCAAATGAGGCTACTCCAGGATCCTTGTCTTAACCAATGGCTTCCATCCCTAGGTACCAAAGACTTTCCCTGCTTTAAATGTAACCACCCTTGCTTTCATAAATGAGAGAAAATGCAACTCCTAAGTTCGTATTCTCATCGGTTCACGGGCTCCACTCAAAGGCAGGATGGGTATGAGGTGAAGAACCATGCCACCCATGCAGCGCAACCCCTGCTGCTTCCCACCTGGGACTGGCTGTGGCTGCTTTGAGGGACAAGGAAAACCACCGGCTGGGATGCGTGTGGTGAGATTCGATCCAACACCTCCTCTCTGATGATCTATCTTGTGTCAAGTTGTCATGAAACTAGCCAGCATACAAGATGACAGTGTTACTTAGCACCAGAGGATGGTAGCTCTGAACTCACTGGGGATATAAAAGCCATTAGACACCTAGACCTATTCCCTTTAAGCAAATGCAGATCATTCAACACAACACATTGATATACTTGGGAACAGACATCCTAATGTGATACATCAAAGATCACACTCATGATAGTTACAGGGCTTGCAGAACCCATTTTAAATTAAGATGATAGCATGTCACGGGCAAACCGAAAGCACATTTAAAATATGCCTTGTTTATAACAAAAACTCTGCCCGCACCTGTTAACCAAAGAAGTCACAAGACTCCCTGCTCCTTCAGTCTTGATGGTCAACGAGTTTCCTCCTGAGAATGTTC
Organism: Cricetomys ansorgei; assembly: GCA_026225945.1. Classification (NCBI taxonomy): domain Eukaryota; kingdom Metazoa; phylum Chordata; class Mammalia; order Rodentia; family Nesomyidae; genus Cricetomys; species Cricetomys ansorgei. The sequence continues at coordinate 53,064,524 of JAMJFZ010000242.1, read as the reverse complement.
TCCATGGCTACTTACTCCCTTTGAGGTTCTTTTTTCTCTCCAAGGGGCCTCTGAAGTCTATGCACAGACAGATCCTCATACATAAGCATGCCGGTTTTTAAGAATAATATCAGGCACTGGCCCAAATGCTGGCATTGAAGCCAGTCTCCATTCTCGACTCCTGGTCATATTCAATGGTAAGCCCTTGGATGACATCTCAGAGGTTGGGCTCAAAGGCAAGAACAAAACAGTTCATTACCCTGAAGCACCCCATCCACAAAAGGCATAAAGAGAGGTCCCTAGAGAGAACTAAAAGACCTGTACCAAAACTTGATGAAGAGACCTAGAATGTGGAACAAGGAGAGAATCTCAGCTGCATGATTAATGTTCCACAAATAAGTTTCCATTGCCTGTATCTGAAGCACACTGGATGACTTGGCTCTCTATGCTTCAAATGATCCTTAAGTTACTATCTAATTTGGGAAGCCTGATGCACATCTGTCAGAGTTGAAAGAAAACATCTGAACGGTAGCAGGTATCTACCAATTCCATTCCTATCACTGACACATTGCCTCGGACTGGCAGAGCCACTAGAAAGCTCCGACAAGACAAGCTGAGGTGCTATTTGGCCATTCTTGTGTTAGCCATCTACCATTGCATAGCACAAGTCCCAAAGCTGTAGTGACCTGTTAACCATAAACATTGCTTATCTTTCAGTTTCTCTAAGTTGAAGTTTTAGGAGATCAGGCTGGAGAGAGTGAGGCATCTCTTATACTTTCTCATGACACTACAGTTGACTCCCATCATCTGAAGATCTGATTGGGGCAGAAACATCCATTTATAAATCTTTGAGCAAAGAGCTTAGGTTCACTGTTGCTGCTGGCTGAAGTCTTAGTTCTTCTCAACATGGGCTTCTGTGTGAGACATGTTCACTGTCCTCTGGATGAAAGCAGTCCTCCCACAAAGTATGCCTTCCAAAAGCAACAAGGCAAAAGCCAAGGTCTGTCATGATTGACTTCCCCAAGGTGTACACCGTCATTTCAATTTCTCTGTTCATTACAAACAAGCCAGTAAGTCCCATCTAAATTAAAGAACCGGCTACCTTTTGAAAGAAGAGTCAGAATTTGTGAATATATGTATTTAAACCACTATACTGTTCAGTGTTTCTGTTGCATACAGAGAAGAAAGTAAAACAGCAGTGCACACACACCACCCACATACCCCATCGCCACCAAATACACATCACAGAGATACATACCATGCATATTCCACACACAGCGGTGCAGCGTGCACGCACACACACACACACAGAGACAGAGCGAGACTTGTGGAATCTAAGTAACAATGGAAAAGAGCCAGAAAATGCAATTATCACACTCCTTTCATGAAGTCAAGCTAAGAATACCTAGCTTGTCTGAGGCAGAAGCATGCTGTCACTAAGCTCCTAGACTACTATGTTGCTCCTTCTAGGGTGAAAATGATTTGTGCCTCACAGTAATGAGGGACTGGGGCAGATGGGACAAGGATTCTGGGTGACAAGAGGGGAAGAGTCACAGCAGGGCTGGGCAAAGCTGACTGGTCCACACAGTTCTGATGATTAAAATGTCTACTGTTGGAGCACACCGCTCAGAAGGTGAAGAGGCTGGTGACCTCAGGTGACCCTCCATTTCCTTTCGCATGTATACACCGCTGGATTAGTGTGCCTTCTGTCTGACTGCACAAGGTTGCTTTACCACATGGTAAGGAAGTTCCGCCCACAGGACATGCATCTATCTCCCTTTTCCAAACTCTGTTTCCTTTCTGGTAGACATGTACCTTTGGTATTCTTGGCAGTGAGAATCAGATGGAGCTTTAAAATGGACCTGAACAACTGTTCAAAGCAGCTAATCAACAATTCCTCCTGAGGACTCTGTTTCTCCCTGAGTGTCTATTTATATTGAAAGTAAGTGTGTGCATGTGAAAGCATTGAAAACAAGTATGAACATCTCTAAAAATGTTTTGTGCATGCAGAGATATCTATACAAAGATATTTAAGTATTATTAATGTAGATATAGGCACCAATATATGAAAAATTCTAGTGTTATAGAATCCCAGCATCAGGAGGGAGCATACCCAGATCACTGGAGGAAAGAAGCCAAAGTATATCTGGATACTTTCTTTAGAAAGAATCATTCTACACAGGAACCTCCATCACTCCCCAAAGTGGAAAAACATTTGGAAAAGCACATTCTCAATTCTTTATCATACCCCCTTCCCAACCTCTCCTTTCTACTGTGCTTCTCCACATGTATGTGTATACACAAACACATGCATGAACATGTGCACACAACACACACACGATAAGAGCTTGAAAAAAAACTAACAATACTCCATAAACCGCTAATCATGCAGGGAAACGGAGACAGAAAACATTCTTATGCTCGATAAATAACATTTAATGTTCTCTTGAGCCAATGGGTTTTTAAACCCTAAGAAGCATTACAAGAAAGTACGAAAGTCCCCTGCAGACACAAAAGTGAAGATGAGCAGGAAAGCAAAGTCAGGGGCAGAGTTTTAGAGCCACCTGCAGTTCCCTTTTTAAAGAGCAAAAAGGGAGAAAGGCTGAAATTAGCACAAACTCATCCAACACTTTCAAAGCCAACACAGGGGCCAGAAGAACTTTGTTCAAAAGGAAAAAGAAAATCAAAGCTCCTTTATTGAATTCAACCAGCTACACTTTGTGCTTGGGTATAAAGAAAGGACTCTTTCTTCCCTCTGAGGCTAAGGCTCAGTCCCTAGAACCATTTATTGGGAAAGTTGAGTTTACAGCACAATACCACCACACCGGAAGCCCACAGCCTGTTCTCATCTATGAGACAAGCACGTTAGGAGAAAGTCTCCCCTACGGGGAAGAGACAGGTGGGTCTCCAACAGGAGGGAAACGGCTGCTGAAACATGCGCTCAGGTGGCCCTCCTAAGCACGGTGCCCAGTACAGCGCTCAAGTCAACTGCAGGCCTTGGAAAGGCAACTCCTGAATGGATAAAGGTCGAGAGCTGAAAAGATAAAGGCCTTAGGTCAAAGGTCCTCAATCTGTGGGTTGTGACACCTTTGGGGATTGAACAACATTTCACAGGGGCCACCTAAGACCATCTGCATATCAGATATTTACATTACGATTCACAACAGTTTCAAAATTACAATTATGAAGTAGCAATGGAAATAATTTTATGGTTGGGGGTCACCACAACATGAGGAACTGTATTAAAGGGTCACAGCATTAGGAAAGGTGGGAACCACTGCCTTCGGTGGTAAAACATCTTACAACGTCTCCTGTCTTGGAATTATTAAATGTGAATACTGCATACCCAGATCTAGTAATGACTGGCTGCCACAAAACTGACAGACAAGAAACACACTGTAGAAAGTACTTTATAAAATAAAAATCAGCCCATCACTTATATCCAGAAAGAACACGGGTCTTAAATCAGAAAGACCTAGCAATGACTTTCTGCTGTGCCATATAGTGGCTTCATGGCTTAGATAAACAATTTCTCTCTACCTGAGTTGTCCCATCTGTTTAAAAAAAAAAAAACATCAAAACATCGACAGACTGTTGTGGAGAAAAATAAGGACTACGTGGGGAACCTTGACAGGTGAGAGCCACGGCCACTCTCCACAGACCCAGCTAGCTGGAAAACAGAAAACAAGCATGCAATTGCCAGGGCGGATGCTGCAGCCGACCTCCAGCGCAGCCCCAGTGACCGCACGTTTTAATACTAACGGGCTTCAACAGCTACAGCTACCTCCCGTGGCTATCGAGGCTGGTCACTGTGACCTGTTAGGAGGAATGGTATCACTTCCAAGATTATGTCACAAGAGGCTCTGCAGCTTCCATCTTAGTCTTCGGCCATTCCTCTCACTGTGCACTTTGGAAAAGCCAGCTGCTACACAACCCCATCACGATGACCAAGAGGAAGAATAAAGATGCCCAGAGCATCCTGAGGGAGCTTACAGCAAGCTCCTCAGCACCGCCAGCCAAGCCATCAGAAGACTATAGCCCAGGGGACAGCTCCAAGTCCCCTGAGTAACCTGAGCTGCAACCCCCAGCCAAGCTACTCCCAGGTCCCTTGCTCTCCTGGTTTTGTTTTTTGTTTTAATGTGGAAGAATAATCTATGGACAGTGATAGTCACTGGGCTATGTGAAAAGTATGCTCAGCGAAGCAAGAAATCCCTGAAGCTTGGTGGTGGTGGTGGTGGTGGGGGTCCCTTGTCAAAGAAGGTGGGAGCTGTTAAAGGAAGGATGAGTTTAGGAGTGGTGATGTGCTGCAGACGTGAACAGTGAACCGAGGCGGGGCTGGCAAGGGGAGGCTGAGCAGTGAGCAGTGGGCCATTTGTATAGTTTGAGTATAACCTGCCCCCCACAAGCTCCTGTGTTTGAATACTTGGTCCCAAGTTGGCAATGCTGCTCTGGGAGGTTTGTGAAACATCTTAACATGGAGTGGAGCTGGGGAAGGCCAAGGCCCAAGGCTTTGATGCGTATAGTGGGGCCCTACTTCTGTTCTAATCTCTCTGTTTCCCAATCAGTCAAGATGTGAGGAGCTAGCACCTCACACTCCTGCTGCCATGGACGGACCTGTTCTTTATCCCTTCCCTGCCATGATGGCCTGGCAGGCCCTGAAACCACAGCCCAGAATAAATCCTTCCTCCTAAAGTAGTTTCTGTTAGGTGAGGAAGGTAACTAACAGCCACAGATCACACAAAGGCCCCTGAGCATGGGGAGGACTGGGCAGTAACCGCCCCTGGTAAATAGAGGTGCTGCACCAAAGAAGAAGCAAGGTGAGATGGGAACCTTCTCTAGAAGTGGGGCTTGGCCGAGCAGAAGCAGAGAACACGAATGAAAGGCATAGCACGGCTCCAGCCCATCTCACCAAGCACCAGCCCCCATCCCGGCTGCCTGCAGAATCAGAGGCCTCCGAGCCTCTCTAGGTCATTTAAACTGTGCATATTTAGTTACATGCCTAAGGACAGTGTTACCAGGGGACACATTTTTCAGTCAAATCACCGCTATCATGTATATAACACGCTGTTCTGGTACCCAGTGCAGTGTGCTACACAATTAATGCCATAAATATGGCGGACTTTATAGACAACATCATAGCCAATACGTAAACTCTGTTTCTTCTTAAATCGCCCTAACTACAAACTGGGTCCAAACCATGCAGATATCTTTAATAAAATAGAGTCAAATAATAATAACAAAAGAGGACACGCTGCAGAACGCAGAGGAATTCGGAACACTGTCCTGTACATCAGTGGCAGGGTGGAGGAGGGAAGCATCGAGGGTGATATTAGCAGTATCAATCTTCTTCAGTAGTCCTACATCACAGGGAAATGACACCAAAAAGCCAGTGCAGACTCAAAAGCCATTTGGGCCCTGGAACCTTTTGGGCTCTTTGGCAAATACTCACTGTCCAGGCACCCAGAGGCTGTGGAATCTGCTGCTCGTATGTAGTTCAATTAAGAACACTCTGTGAAACTTGGGCAATTGGACAATTGACAGCAGGGCCCCATCCTCTGGCATACTGTCTTTGCCTAGTGGAAGCCGTCAAGTACTGGAGGGAGCAAGATGCCACCAGGGTAACAGAGCACATGTGGCCATTTCTTCCTATAGAGAGGGTCAGTGCCCATCTGGTCTAACCTGCACTACTTATTTTACAGTTAGGGAAACTGTGGCTGGAAAGGTTGAAGCTGCTCACTGAAGTCACGAAGCCAAGAGATTCAATCAGGACTAGTATGAGACTGTGTAAAAGAATAGCATGGCTTAGTCCCAGGCAGGCTGAGGCTCAGTCAACACATCCAAAGGTTTTTAAAGGGATATATTTGTTAGAACTGTTTAAGGTACTACAAAACACATAGGAAAAGAAAGCGCCTTTTGGTAGAGAAATCTACCAAAGGAAGTAATCACAGCATGTCCACACAAACAAGAAAGCTCCAGCAGAGTGTCTTGTGGGAGAGGTGGCTACAGAGCCCTGTATTCACTGGCTGGGCTTTGCCAGTTACCAGCTATGGGCCTAGACATCATTTCACCTTGTTGAGCCTTGGTTTTAATAACTGTGAAACAGAAATGACCATTTCTTTCTTTATCTACAGAAGGGAAGTGCTTCCAGCCCAGGGTGGAGGCTTGGGAGAACCCATGGCCACCCTCCATGCACTAGAAACTTCCTGAGACCCACATGCCATGTGTGAGCTGAGTCCCCAGGACTGGCCTGGGTCACAGCCCCTACCCTCCTGGCTCAGCACCCGTTCATTCCCGCCATACCGCTTAACCTGCTGATTATGAAATGTACTATTACTGCCCAGGTGTTGATTTCTGCTCAGCTTTGTTCTTTCTAGTTCCACATCCTTGGCCAGAAAGCTACTCTGAAACAGTCCCAAGGACATGGCCACACCCTCTCATTTACTTTGTCCTTGCCTCTGTGACGACGGAGAAGTACACAGCACCCACCAACATTCAAATTTATTCTTATTACCTTCAAAGTTTTTGCTGTCTGGAGGACATGCTCTGGGTTTCCATTGTCCTGAGTGTTAGAGCTGCTGGGGTTTACTCTTCCTAGCTCACCATCCTGCTTTGGGAAGGTAGCTCTCTCTACTGTGGCTGTTGCAGATGTTTGAGCACCCTTCCGTAAGTACTACACCAGGCTTCCCAGTGCCTCCTCTGCTGCAGGTCCTTCAGCCCCTTCCACAGGTGACGAGTCAATCAACAGATACATCTCATGATGCCAAAGGCCAAACGGCACTCTGTACCGTCTGCACTTTCGTCTCTGAGTACAGCAGCTCTGAGGTCTCCCCCGACCCACACAGCCAGGGAGAACTCCATAGAGAGCAGGAGGATGCATGAGATCTTTCTGCAACAGAGCACCCAGATTCAGTGGGCTGGTAATCCAGTGGGAGATAAAATGCTTCAGCATCCCCTGCCAGTGTGTGACCCTTCTCCAGGTGCATTCAAGCTCATTCCAAACTCTTCCTTCATACACAACCATGTTTTGTCCAAGAGAAAGACACTAGAAACAGCATAGTGCCCCTCTGATGTGAACGGGAGAGGCTCTGTCCAGACTTCCCATCTCTCAGCCAGGGCTGGCAGTCTCTGTGACTCTTTCTCCTCCTAAGGAGGCCTAGAATAAAGCTGAGCCCCACATTCTGCCACTTGGAACTTGTACAACTGGTAATTAACAGCTTAATCTTAAACAAGACTGGTCTTCCTCTCACTATAGATCTGGCTAAGTAAATTTGATTCAAATTTAAAAGAAACATGTCTTCATTGTCCCATTTCCTTGGGAAACTCACAAGTTTCAAACTAAGTGATGAGAGAATCCTAATAAATAGTAAAGGAAGGATTAATGGGTGACTGGTCAATAGTCTTCTGGTGAATTAAGGGGTCTTTTCCCTCTGTAAGAGCCAGGGTAAAGGAACTTAAACCACTTCCATCAGTTACAGCCTTGAGAACAATGTGCAGCCCAAACCTGGGCAACTGCTTGACCATTCCGAGGTTCTCATCTCCCAGGCACGAGACCATGCATCGCCACCACCATTTAGACCATGTCTCCTTGCCAACCAGTATCCCTGCCTAAGCCCCATAAACCTCCATCCCCAGACGAAGAAGGACTGCAGGTGAGGAAACCTCTAGCCTTTGCCCCTTAGTCCTCGCCTCACCTGTTAAGGAGCCCGTGCCTGTGTAGTATGACGGCCTCTGCCTTCCCACAAAGCAATCCAAAGGGTCCCCAAGGAAGGATGGCACGGAGAAAGAACTGCCAAGTAACACCCTGGTCCCTCTTTCTTTGCCCCATACACTAAGAAAAAGGAGTATATGGCAGTCCACATGCACTCTGCCCTCTAGAACAATGTGTTTCCTCAAACCATCCTAACATTCTGATTAGATAATCGACACGCTATCACATTTGCCAAATAAACCTCACACAACATCTCTTATAAATTCGAATAAGCTTTCCTCCTGTGCATGCATTATGTACATATAACAACAGAAGCAACAAAGTACTAACAACACAGAAAACAGTATTTGTTGAGGACTTGTGAAGCTTAAGGCATTTCATATATATTATTTTAACAAATCTTCATAAAAATTATCTTATATAGGCAAATTGTTTTGGTATTTACTTTGTTTTTATATCTAAATACCTGGTCCATTCCTCTCCTTTCTCCTTAAAATCACCATGCACAAATCCCCAGCATGGGGCTGGCTACCCATTGCAATTCCTAAGCCAAATTCACAGCGCTGCCTCTCCTCAAAGTGGGGATTTGGGGCAATTATTTATTCTATTAGAAACATACCAAAATTGTCCTAAATAAGAGGGTCGTATGGTTTCATTTAGGACTAAGCCATGTTCAGAGCATGGAGTTCAGAGTTCAGACCATGGGCACACCACACAGAGGAGCCCCAGGACAAACAAAGCCCAGGGCCACCTTCCCTTCCTGCTCCTCACATCATAAACCTGGAGGCTGTAGGCTTCTTAGAATTTCCCACCTTTTTTCTCTTCTATCTATTCCAAGATAAAAGTATAGGAACTGATTCCTGCAAACACTTCACTAATGTCAGTGTGCATGGTCACAATGATTCCTGTGAACACTTCATGAATGTCAATTAGTTTAAGATCTATCATCAAATGATTTTAAGGATTCCCAGACTGAGCCCAATTGGGAAAAATTTACCACCACATTGGAGCAGAGGCTCTGAAAACACCCCAGAAGCAGCTACACTGAGGCTTCTTGGTCTGTGTCAAGGGAGTTGGGAAGGACCTACACCGACACTAGTCTCCAAGTTATCACATAATCATTTGCCAAGGTAAGATCTGTTCTCAGAGACTAGCACTATTTTGCTGAGCATATGTTGAAAATCAATCCATAAGCAGGTGAAGACAATGATTCTCCAAAAAATTGCCCAGACATTCAAAACACTAGTTGTGCCATGTTTTAGTATTGATGTCAAACAGGTACCGCCCTGCTCACTCCTTAAAGTCAACTGGACACAGAAAGCATTGGGCTTGATTGAGGCTGGAGCTGGGTCCCCATCTTGGCTCTGCCACTAGCCACCAGAGGGGTCTTGGGAATGCTGTAACTCAAAGGATAATTTTCCACCACTATAAAAAGGGATTAAATTCAACATATTCACTCTCTGTCTATACCTCTCTGTCTCTCCCTCTCTCTCCCTCTCCGTCTCTCTCTCTCTCTCTCCCTCTCTCTCTCTCTCTCTCTCTCACACACACACACACACACACACACACAGAGTGAGCTGGCAGGTGGCAGCAATGTCTTCAATGCACACACAGTGACAGTAACAGAACACCATTCACCGTAACATTCACAGCCGACGGCATTCTTGCAGGATCAACAATCCCTAATTCAATACAGCTGCCCAGATCCTTCAGAAACTTAGCAGACCCTCAGCCTGGCTGACAACTTACTTTAAACTGCATAGAAAATCCTAACGCTGTTTGCACAGTACTTTTCCCTGGAGAACCGGAGGTGAAAATGGCTTCTCGGAAACTATCTGAAAACTGTAAACAATTGCATCCATCTAATATGAGGTTTAAAAATCCCAGCCAATAAGAGCAGGTAAAAGTAATACTCATAAGAAAATTCAAATATAAACTCAACTTAAGCTTAACTTGGAAATACTGCACACTCAAAAATAAAATATAATCAACCAAATGCATTCATGTCTACAGCTGCAGAAGTAACGTTGGTGGCAGTGTTTATTTCCATCAGCCAAGAAATGTTCTTCCATCTGGTCACATACCCAGCATTACACACATATTTTAAAGTTATTCAAATATTTCATTTGTGAAAACAGAGAGGTTATTCCATGTAGACATATCTGGGAGAAGTTGAGTGTTAAATATGCTACAGAGCTCCTGTTTAACCCGTGAAAGTTGACATTTTTTTCTTCCAGCCTGCCAGTTAAATGCCTGTTCTGCTTAATGCATTCATACATGTCTACAAACCCATGTGCAGGCATTTTGAGAAGGTGCTATCTTACTAGTCCTGAATGGGGAGGGGAGCAGGAAACACACATTCTGAAGACGCCACTCACTTTCAATTCCAGACATAGAGAAATCAACCTCCACTTACCAGGAAACTCTCCCCACTGGTTAGTTTACATGGTGTAAGAAGGCGCAATGCAGTCTGCTCAGGAGGAGAAACATCAAGGGTTTCGCCCACCACTGTACCCAGGGTGTCATAATGCTACACTGCCTGGTGAGATGTGCCCACTGGCATTAACAGTAGCATGACTGTTATGGGGGAAACCAACCAGGCCTGCTCCACAGGAGGGAGTTCATGCCCAGTACTGCAAACCTGATCAAAAGCCCATGGTTGGGAAGATGACAGGCCCCAGAGTGAGGAAAACCAACTGTTGTCAGGTTAAACGTTAATGCTGTCAAACTACCTTCTAAACATTTACGTTTATACTCACAGATTTGTGTTGCTCTCAGTTTTGGTCAGAGAGGTATCTTTTTACATTGGGGAGCAGTTACTGCAGAGACTCCTATCTGGTCAAAGTAACCACAGGTCCTAGCTGTGGACAGGTCATCTATATTAACCTCTCCCCAACCAAGGCTCAGTAACACTGGGGGAGCATGACAGAGAGAACATGTGCTGGCAGACAGGGAGGAGAGGTTTCTGGACATGACATGACTATTGTACACATACACTCGGGCAGCTGGTGGTTACTTGCACAAGATGAAGCCTGTCAAAATTCCAGTATAAACAGGGGAGGGCCCCCAAGGTCCCACCCTTAGCAGGGGAGCTATTATCAACTGATTGTTGCTGAGGGAGGAAGAGCCTGTCTTCTTTGGGGACATGGTTGCTAGTAGGTTGTCCATGCCTCAGTGGATGGTTCCAAACCTGTGTACATAGAAGCAGCAGTAATCAGACTTGGGGAGGGACAGGTATTAATAAGAAAAACCACAAAGAGGACATGAACTTGGGATAGTGACAGAGTAGGAAGCACTAAGACAGCAGTTCTCAGCCTGTGGGTCATGACCCCTTTGGGGGTCAAATGGCCCTTTCACAGGGGCCACCTAAAATCAGCTGCTATCAGATATTTACATTAGGATTCATAACAATAGAAAATTAGAGTTATGGAACAGCAACAAAAGTAATTTTATGGCTGGGGTTAGCACAACATGAGGGACTGTATTCATGCTAATCAATCCTAATATTATGGCATTAGGAGGGTTGAGAATAGAGGAACGGAGGGAGGTAATGGTGGGTAGATATGATCATACATTGTATAAGTGTGTGAGGTTTTCAAAGAATAAAACTTATTTTAAAATTTCAACCACACGATACTCCTTTTACAGCTTTTCTTTTTATTAGTAATGTTAATTACATTACCTTTTTTAAAATCATAATTTCAATGTTATCTTATTGCTTCTTATTTTTCCCTCTTCTAGAATGACTAAGATCAAAGGCAACAAAGGGTCTGCCTCTATTTTGTTCTAATGCTTAAAATAATCCCTGGCACAGGGCTGAAGATAGCTAGGTCAGTGGGGAAAGCGCCTGTGCTGCGTACACAAGGATGTGGGTTCAATTCCCAGAATCTGCAAAGAAGCCAGGCACGGTGACACACAACTGTAATTCCAGCACTGGGGGGAGGGTCAATGACCAGCCAGTTTAGCCCAGGCCAGTGAGACACCCTGTTTGGAGAAATAAAGTATTCAACCAACAAAGGCTCCTGATGAACAAGCAAGCTGACCTCAGGCCTGATAGCCAAGGTTGTCCTCTGGCCTCCACACACATGTGTACACACATATCTATGCACACACACACACAAACCAATAAAAATTCCTAGCATAAAAGAGGCCTTTAAATATTTGCTAAATAAATAACTGAACTGACACAAACAGAACTATTACATCACAGAATGACTTCCTGGACTCCACTAAAACAAAGACTTGGTGTGGAGATAGCATCCCCTAGAGGGATGTCATACAGCAGACCTTATGCTATATGAAAGTGCTGTGATGTCCCCAAGTAGTTAAGCTGAACAACAGAGATGTAAACAGACACAGGCAGGATGTATTACACCGCAGACTGCAGGACATTTCTCCTGTGGACTCTTCAAGTTGAGGTGCAATGCTCTCAAACATGGCACCCACCAACCACACGGCTCAGTTACTCATTGTGTATCATGTTTGTGATAACCGGGGCACCTTTTATGATGGGTGTGAACTCCTCTGTGTTCCAGAGAAAAGAGCTGCCTGCTCTCACGTCTCTGCATACCTCATCCCACCCAGGTACACATACTGTCTGGAAACCTTTGGCCTTGGGCACAGCCCTTCCCAGTGCTGAGTCAGCTATGTATGCAGCCTGGCAGAGCAGCAGGAGCTCGACTCAGCTCTATGTTACTCCTGTAGCCCTAAATCTACTGCTATATACATTAACCCAAGGGTGGTAAGAAATGATTCAAGTTCTACACAAAGTCCAACACCAGAGTATCTAAATCACAGGTCTGAGCTAAGGAACATCACTGTGGTTTACTTAGGACCATCATAAATAACTTTGTCACCATAAGTCACATTAAAATATCTTGTACAGTCTGGCTTGTGGGGTCAGGGTGTGATGGTAAAGATCATAGTCTGCAGTTAAAGCAAAAGTCGTCTCTCCACTGTTAGCTGCATAATCTATGTATACTTTCTCCCTTATCACAAATGGATGATAAAGACTGCATCTACAAAGCAGGGCAATTATGAAGACCCATGAACTTCAGGCAAAGCTCATGGAAGTGTAAGCACAGAAAACACTCAAAGTATTGCTTCTACAAACAAAATGTAGCCTGTTAACAGATGAGCCAGGAACACCAGGCCAAGTGAAAGAAGGCAGACACACAGAAGCCTGCGTAAGGCATGAGTCTACTAGATGAGATGATCAGATGGATGGGCTCTGTTTTTGAAAGTCGATGAGAAACTGCCAGTTGTTCCCAAGGATTGCTGATGGGAGGGGGGAAGTGGAAGGTGATGATAGTAAGAATGGAGTAGTCACTGCAATCAATAGACAGTTTTGTAGATATGCTGAAACTACTGTTTGAAGCTTTAAAACCAAGGGGGAAAAATGCCTTTAAAGGTAGTATTCTCCCATGAGCTAAATCGGGGCAATATTCAAATCTTCTCCCAATATGGCCTGAAGTGTCCACACAAAGCAAGACAAACTAAATGTCAAATCCATCAAGTAACCAGTGACAGATGTGGAGCCAACGTTTTCTATGAAAATTTCAACAGACTTGAACTACTGAGCAGCTCAGAGTAATGCATGGCCAGCATCGGCCGAGTCTTATCCCCCGGGCACTTGGAGTAATGCCAGCCCACACTGATTCACTGTGGCTGGGGTCAGAGGCAGGTCCTGCCAACAGTGGGAGTGATCAAAGCATAACAAGGTCAGACCAGTTCAGGGTGAGAAAAGACAAGGGAGGGATAAAACCTCCCCCATCTGTCCCCAAGTTCACAGTCAGGGACCGTGTGGCACGCACTGCGTTCAGTTCTATGGGGCAGACCTACTCACAAAGTCTTTGCAATCAATGCTCCAGCTATGAAACTGAATGAATTGGGAAGCAGGGCTGAACGGAGAGAGCCGACAGAAACAAATAGGCTCTTATTTCAAGGCAACAGTTTCTTTGCTTGAATTGGCAGCCAGTAGAGAATTCTTAAATACGTCGCAGTGCTTGGCTAAGCCATTCTTGAAACCTGTCCCATATACGTGTTCGCTGGGCCATTTTCTCAGCTGAAACTTTTTAAATGGGGAGCAAACAGAGGAGGAAGAAATGAGGTAGAGTTTCCAAATAAGGAAAGTCTCTTTTGATGGTAAAAGGAAGGAAACATTTGATTGTTCCCTCCCACATTTTCTAGAAGCTATCAACACAAGAAATTAAACCAATGAGAACAAGGTAAAAACCAATGCCCCCCTGTCGGTAAAGATGACATAATTAGGAGGAATGACAAGGGCACGTGGAGAGTAAGAACACTCACAGAAAAATCCTGAAGCCACGTCTAGAATTCCCAGCATGAGCCCCCGGAAGGCCCCTGTACATTTCTAGGTACTTCCCTCACAGTGCCCATTTTCCTGGGTCTGCAAAGGTGTCAATGCCTTTGGGAACCACTCTGGGTTTGCCTGCTCTAATGCCACAACTACCTGAATATCCAGACTCTTAAAAATACTCCCTTCTCCTCCAGTGCTGGGTTTGCCGGGGTAGGGGATGGGGGTTCTTGAGGTCATCTGACTTCTTTTGACCACTTCTCTTCCCATTACCACTGTCTTGAGTACAGTCCTAATGGTCTCTCCCCTGAGTCCACAGTCACTGCATTTGACTTGGTTTATCTTCAGTATGTGTATGCTAATTTCTCTTCAAACCAGGCCCAGCAAGGTAAATGTGCCTGGCCTCCTTACCCTGGCCTTCAGGATCACCATGCCCAACCTTCCCCTTTCCAGGCTCTCCACACACTCCCTCTACATCCCATACTCCCAGCAGCACCTGTGCTATGGTGGCTGTCAGAACTCTAGGCACTTCTGGGTAAAGGACTTTTCCATACTACAGTAGTGTTCAGTACAATGTGACTTTAGTCATCTGACATCTTGGGAGCAGACATAGCCTTGCTGCCATACCTTCCTGAATGCCTATAGTAGGCCAAAAAAGGCGGCCACCATAGTGTCAGAGATCCCCCTTAATAAATGCACAAAATAGTGCAATGAGTCAACGATTCCAAGAGAACGTAGTACCTAGAAATATCTGTTTTTCAACTGTGCTAAATGACCTACCCACATTTATGATATTTTCATCCTCAAATGAACTTTCAACTGAGCATCTTCATTTTATAATAAGGAAGCTAACATTCACATTTCGGAGATCATAGAGTAAAAAGCAGGGAGGGGGGAGGACACCATGAATAAAACTTAGATCTGTTGACTCTGGTGTACACTCTTCAATATTAAACAAGTCTTTCTTTCTCCTCCTCCATCCAGCTCTACCCTTCCATTTAAAAGTCAGAGAATAACATGGCAGAGAAGCTGTAAAGTGAGGCAAGGACCCAGAGATATGTCATAATGTTTCCAAAGTTCTGAAAAGTTAGTCAGGAGTTTGTACTCAGAGGTAGGACTGTACCACCCATGACATCCATCTCTACCCCTTCACACAGATCAGCAAGACCCGACCCATGGTCCGCACACGCGCACGCAACCTTCGATGGGTCTTTCAATCATTCCAAGCCCATCTTACAGGGTCGCTAAGAGAAAATACCAGGATTCAGGGGAATCAGCTCCTGAGAGCCATGAGAACAGACATGGGTACGGATATGTTCACAGCCTCACCTGGCTAAAGTCTGCTGTGTCGTTTGTCTTTTCTGATAACCATCCCTCTGCTTCAGATGCAGGTGTGGAAACTGGGTCAACGTGAGAGAAAGAGTCAGCTGGGTGTGGTAGTGCACAACTGCAAGACTCAGGAGGCTGGGGCGGGAAGTCTGCAAGTTCAAGGCCAGTAGCTACATAGAAATGGGGGGCCTAATTATCATCATTGTAGGACATAAGCCAGTAATAATGATGATAACAGATGACAGACTATAGAGTAAACAGACGAGAAAAAGAAGTACGAGAATTGATTTCTTTGCAGCTGCCATGACAGTATGTTAGTGGAAGAGACTTCAGGGGAAAAAAAAAGAGGAAAGCGAACAGAACGAGTGTCTAGATCAGGAAACCTAACTGATGCCCTAAATGTCTAATCAAAAGGAGCTGCCTTTGCAATATAAACGGAAAGCCCTGCTCAAAGAGAAGCAATTTAAGGTCCAAATTGAACAGCCTCAGCTATCTGCGGGAGAAGAGACACTTTGAAATGATGTCATGTGGGAGCAAAGAACAAAGCATTTTTATCTGAATCCCAGACAATTAAGTGAACCTGCCAATTCTATGAGCATGATGGGCTTTACAGAGCCACAGTCAAGTTGGGGAACATTCAGTCAGTCAGAACCCATTAGATGCCAGAGGAGAAGTCGCTACAGATTTCTGAACAGGTGGCTCCAACCCAAGCCAAAACGAGCCCATGGCCTCCCAGAGACCCAAAGAGAAAACATTCTGTAATTAACCCTTACAGAATGGGCCTTCTGCCCAGCTTCTGGCCTTGGTTCCTCTCACAGGCCTCACAAGTGCACAGGTGCATAACCCATGGCGTTAAGGAGAGGCCAGAGAGTAGAGGAAGCCTCTTGCTGCTGGTTAGGAAGGCCCAATTCTGATTCCTCTCAGGGAAAGGCCCAAGTTCCTCCTCATCAGTCACTCAACCAGGAATGGAGGGCATCCTGTGGGGAAGCTGGTTCTTCCACCAACAGATCTAGCCAAATCTTACAAGTGAGAATTCGTAAAGCCATAACATCACACGCAAGGTAGGGCTGATGCGTTCTAATGCAGAGAAGGCACAAGGAAAGGAGGTGAAAGAGAAGAGCCTTTTCCTTTTAGGACACCAAGCCCTACCCCAGCAGCCAGCACCATGAAAACATTCTTGGCCTTGGAGCTGTTCCCTAAGTCACAGTCTCTCTCATACGGTAAAGGCGCCAAATCAAACTGAGTATTTTAAGTCATATCTCGGTCCTTTGGGTGTCGAAGATTAACACATACAAACAAAGCTTTCACAAATCACACCATGCCTGTGACACCCCAAGAGCTTCCCATGATCAGAAAGAAATTCACTTTCTTCTCCCTGGACTTCCGCCATCTAACCTACAACCTATCTTGCTTTCTAGGGACTTGACAAACAATGGAGAGAGAAATGGATGTAGTTACAGGTTAATTAGCCCTAAATAGTCGTCAATTTAACTTATCAAGACAACAAGGAGGTGCCCGGTGCTTGTCTTGCAACTGCTGACAATCTACTTGGAGATTTTCTCCAGGGATGTTTAGTGCAGAAGACAATACAGCTGTATTTGCTATTTATAGTGTATAAGAGTCCAGTCTGTACAGAGGAACAATCTGTAAACTGGAACTATCAGCAGAGACTTCCTAACTGTGGTGGGGAGATCAGAACACTCATGGAGGTGTCACAGCAGGGAGAGTCCTTTGGAATCATTACGAAAATCCCTACTTTAAGGTCAAGTTAAGGATCTGGAAGGGACTCTGTATGCTCATAATCTCCATAGACAAAGCATGTCAGCAGACCCCAGCACATCACCACAAAGACCACAGTCCCAGAGGGATCCTGGATCGATCCTGGAACGTCATACAATTCAGAATAACTCTAGTATCATCTCACTGGGAATAGCAATAAAACAAGCCTGGACTACAAACTTCACTTCCCAAATGCAAATTAAGCACTGAGACAATCACAAGCCAGCATCCTCCTGAGCCTGTTTAAGGTTACAAAACGTTCCCTGCTCTATCATCTAACTTTCTGCGTGGACACTTCCCCGTTTCCCCCCAGCAGAATGTGAAGACCATCAGCAGTGATCCCAGTCCCAAGTGCAGAACCCCAGACACATTAGGAAAGGGGAAGAAAAGGTTGGTGAAAAGAACGGATCTGTATGGGAGGGAAATGGGAGAAGGTTTCAAGAAAAAATTTGTCCTTAGAAGATAAATGGCATCAGGGAAAACAGATTTAGATGAGAGGTGGGACCAGAGCGAGACACCAAAGGTGGAAGAGATGATGCAAAAATAAATAAATGAATGAATGAATGAATGAATGAAAAAATAATAAAAAAATTCAGGGGCTACAAAACACCAGTGAAAGTCTCACAGTCAAGTGAGACTAAAGCAGAGAGCATAGAATAAAGCCTCAAACTTCTGGCAAAACTCTGTGGACCTTGGACTGCATAAATGGGGGGGGGTGGATGGACCTCACAAATTATTGAGAATCTAGCTGGAGATCCCCTAATCCACACAAGCCCTGATAGAGAGAATTCTGCTAGAGGTTAGAATGATTCCTGGAAGCCAATGAATGGAGCAATGTCTCTCAAGTCATTCCTCCGGCACAGGGGTTCTCTGAGCCTTTTCAAAACCTTCATGACTCTGCCTTGACACGCCTTGAAAGGGCAGCAGGGGCTCCCCAGCAGAGCAGACAAGTATTTTCCACCTCAGGTTCAGGCATACTACAAACCTCTGGACAGAAACTCCTCCTGATGTAGAAGGCTTTTCTTTTTCTTAAGTCATTTTATTTAACCTTTTTAATATTGTAAAGACTGAGGTAGGAAACAAATACATTTCAAAAGGAGAAAAGTCATTACTGTGCATAACAAATAAAGGCTGTAGGTTATTGATTGTGGCAATTTAGGAATGCTGGCACAGGGTGCCTCTCCAGTTCATGGAAATTGAGAGAAAACATTCTCTACATGGCATGTTAAATGCAGATAGCATGGTTTCAGCATGCAGGCAGTTACTGACTGTGCACAGCTAGGGCTTGCGTGATGCCAGCCTGCCCAGGAGGCAGATCAGAAAGCATCACCCAGTAGAAATGGGGACATAGAACCAAGTTTGGGGAGAAAGCAAAGCATAGGGCAATCTAGCCATGCAGGTCCCTCTGTTGGAGGGCAGCAGAGTTTCCCAGGCAACCCAGACACAGTTGAAATAAATCCACAGACACGACAGAGGGACTCAATCAATATTCTAGTGAGAAAGATTGAAAATGCCAATTCTGTTTATTTCTCTCCCTTTATTCTGTTAACAAAAGCAGACTGGTAAATAAATGGCAGAAGCTAATGATTTCTAAAGTGCTAAGTGGTTCAGAGAAAAGAGCATTGGAAGGATACCAAAAGGCTGAATACGGTTCTTACTTTGAGTGGACACCAAAAATTACTTTGAGCAAATCCTCTGACTTCCTTCAGCCATGGCTTCCCCTCTGAAATGCACCGTAGCCAAGATCACATGGACATTCTATTTCAATTACAACAGTCTACATCCATGCACCTGTTAACTTCATCTTGCAAAATAATTTGTCTCAAGTCATAAAGAGTCTAGAAGTTCCTCATTTGGAAGGAAGCCACACTCCTGATGAACTGGAACTGGAAACACAGAGGAGGCTGACAGCGGCATCTTCAGAAACATCAAGTTCTCTTCCCTCCCCCTCAAAGAAACAAGGATTGTTACTTCATATTCATGTGGACTGAAATTACGGGAACAGCAGGGAGAGTCAAGCCTAAGATTGTAGAAAACAAGTGAAATCCTGAGTGAGTGAAGTCCCAGATGAATGTGTATTGTTTGACATTAGGTGACCATGTCAAAGACCAAGGCCTCAAACCCAGGGGAAATTGGCAAAGCTTTCCCCATAAGGGTCTGGCTTGGAATTGGCAAAGCCTTCCTCTGCTCCAAGTGTAAATACTGACAGTATGTTTAAGTGCAAGTGTTTATAAACAATAGATCAGTGTGTGCAAAAACCAGCAACTGCAGCTCCCTCCTCCTGGGTGTTTACAGCCTGGGAACAGAAACCTCCTATAGGAACTAGTAACTCCTCCCTGTGTTGCACATAATAAACTCACTGAGATTCCAGGTTGCTGCCCAGTTGGTGCCACTACATCAGAGTGTGACTGACCCCAGCTTTCCTGTATGCGTGTCCGCCCTTTCTTCATATCCTGGAGATGCTCCATTAAAATTTCCAGACCCAAGTCCTGCATGACATGGAATAAGTTTGTTTTTAAGTTTTATTTTGTCCAATTATATACATTTGCCTCTGGAAAAGCAACCCCAGAGATGTTTCTCAAAGATGAGGTAGCTATTCAGAGGAGACACTGAAGAGTTAAGGAGTCCAGCTTCAATGACAAGATCAAGATATTACAGTGGTTTTCTTGTGTCCAGCAACAAAGCTGCATCAAAGCTCTAATCCTCTCCACCCCCTCCCATCATAAGTGTGATATGCTTTTCAAACAGTCTTTGTAGAAATGATCAAGGTAAGATGCAGGCATACTAAATTAAAGAAGGTGGTAAATCCAATGACTTTTCAACATGAAAAGAGGAGGGTATTTTGTACACAGAGGGAAGACGACTGACTCGGTCCATTTGGAATGTTGCTTAAAAAAAAAAACACAACCATAAAATACTTTGTAAATAGATACACATTGCTTACAGCAGTAGAGGCAGAGAAGTCCAATATGAAGGCATTAGCAGATTTCTGAGAACAGTCTGGGGAGGGCTCACTGCTTCAAAATCAGTGCCTTGGTGCTGGGTTTCACAACAGAAGTTAATCAAGTCCCTTAGGGTCCCTTTTATACACATACTCATCCACTCAGAAAAATGGAGTTCTCATGACCCAGACACCACCTAAAGAGCCTCCTTAAGATGCGCTGGGGATGAGATATCATCCGTGAACATGAGATAAGGGGCCACAAACATCTAGACCACATCAAAGTCCATGTTAGCAATGGAGGGGAGGAAGTGATCCAGCAGTGAGATAAGGTCTGCCATTGGCTGCCACAAACCGCTAGCGAGTGACCAGGCCAGGAAAACAAACAAGAATTCTTGTCTAAGGACTCCAGAAGAATGAGCTTGCAGAGTTCTAGATTCCAAATCTGAGAAAAAGGCATTTGTTGGTGTGCATTAATCCCTGCAGCTGGAGAAAAACCAATGTACTGGAAGGCCTGGACTGGTGAAAGATTTCCGAGCAAGAACTGAGAAGCACTAACACTAATCTTGAGTTGAGATAAAGTTAGAAAGGAGTTCAGTTCTTTTACCTTTTTAATTCATTCCCGTAGTCATTAAACATTCACTGGCGTTTTCAAAAACTGTGCTAAGCCTTAAGGAGGTAAGAATGAGGAGGTTTCTCTCCACCCCCTACCCACCCGACCCCAACCCCAGAGACAGGGTTTCTCTGTTGTAACTCTGGCTGTCCTGGAACTCATTGTGCAGACCAGGCTGGGCTCCAACTCAGAGATCCACCTGCCTCTGCCTCCAGAGTGCTGGGGTTAAAGGTGTGCACCACCACTGCCTGGTGAGGAGGTTTCTTATGTTGTGACCCCACTAAAAAATTCTAGATTGAAATTCTAATGCTAATGGCTATTGCATTAGGAGCCTCAGGAAGGGCAACCAGGTCAGAAGAATGGAGGCTTCATGGAGGATTAGTGCCTAGATAAGAGAGCCAAAGAGAACCCTTGTCCCTTAGGACATGTGACAACACAGCAAAAATGGTCACTGAGCCTGACCATTCACCTGACACTAAATCCCTCGGTACCCTGACCTTGGATTGCCCAGCCTCCCGACCTGTGAGAAATAAATACCTGTTGTCTAGCCCCCATCCCTGCCTATGGTGTGACACTTGGCAGCTGGGAGAGTTCTTAAAATATCATCATAAAACCTCCCATCTATGGCATCCCCAGGCCTTCCAGAGCACTCTTCTATTTCCATAGCAACTGAGGCAGCAGAGCAGTGTCAAGAGGGCTTCAAGGAGGCCCAGAGGTTAAGGCAAGTCGGCGGCTCAGCCAAGGTTCACTCTCGTGAATCCTGGGTACCAACAGCCTCCACAGTTCTCTTGGAGTTTCTCTTGCAACACGTAAGAGGGTTTCTAGGAAAATGTTCAACAGAAGTAAATAAACAACATCCCATTTACAAGGATGAAGGCTCAGCTGGAGCTGCCCTCCCCTAGCAGAGACAGCGCCTCCTGCAGGACTGAAACAGCTGCACCCTGTGTGCTGGACTCCAGACTTAAGGACCAACTGAGAAAGCTGGTGGAGTACAAAGCTGTGATGGAGCTGGGGGAGCCAATCTGGCCAACAAGTCTGCTCTCTCACCCACCCCTGTCCTCCCAGCCCCACCGTTCCTCTTGGCTTAGTGTGTGGCTGTCTAGGTCTGCCACCTTTAAGAAATTACTGATACCAGGGGCTGGAGAGATGGCTCAGCAGTTAAGAGCACTAGCTGTTCTTTCAGAGGTCCTGAGTTCAATTCCCAGCAACCGCACGGTGGCTCACAGCCACCTACAATGGTATCTGATGTCCTTTTCTGGCATGCAGGTGTACATACAGACAGAACACACATAAATTGATTAAAGAAAGAAAGGAAGGAAGGAAGGAAGGAACTTAAAAAATTACTGATCCCAATAGCGATTTACCAGAAACCAAGAGGGAGGCTGACCATTGTTGCACCAATGGACTTTTCCTGAAATATCATAATTAAGTTAACTGTTCATTTCTGAAGCTCAGAATTTCTATTAAATAATCAGTTAGGAAAGCAACTGCAGCAGGTGGAGAGATGCCTCAGCCTATGATTGGTGCAGAGGACCCTGTTCCAGTTCCCAGGACCCACATCACATGGCTCAAAACCACTGTGACCCCAGATCCAGAGGATCCAACGCCTTGACCTGCAGTCACTGAACACAAAGCTATATGGGTACATATATACGTATGCACATACAAATACACATACGTACAGCATAAATAAATAAATAAATATTTTTTAAAGAAAGAAAAATAAAAGGAACAAACAAACTGCAGGGCTCAGAAGATGGGCAGCAGTTAAAAGCAGGACCCAAAGTTCAGTTCCTAGCACCTACACTGGGTGGCTTACAACCACCTGCAACTCAGCTCTGTGGAATCTGACACCTTCTTCTGGCCTCTCCAGGCTCTGCTATTCATGATCCCTCTTCCTCTCTCTGTCTCTCTCTGTGTCTCTCTGTCTCTGTCTCTCTCTCTCTCTCTCTCTCTCACACACACACACACACACACAAAAGTAAAAATACATCTTAAAATCAAAAGCAACTGCAGAGCCAAGGGTGTTAGTACATGCTTCTACTTACAGCAAGGGAGACTGAGGCACAAGGGACATGAGCTCATGACCACCCTAGGCTTGCTACATATGTAAGCAAGACCAGATCTCCACATAAGGCAACTGCAAGCTTTTAAAAAAATTTTTAATTATTATTATTTTTATATTAAGTGCCTGGGAATTTTACCTGCATGTGTGTATAGGCACCACATGCATATGGCCTGGTGCCCACAGAGGCCCAGAGAGAGCAGCAGATACCTTAGAACTGGAATTGAGGTACCATCTGGATGCTCAGAATTGGATTGGGGTCCTCTAAAAGAGCAACGACTATTCTCAGCCACTAGTCATCTCTCCAGCCCCAACTGCAAACTTGAAATATATACTAACACTGCAATGTGCACATGTAAGTAAGAGTCACATTCTACTTAAAGTGGAACTGGCGAGGACCCAGGTTCAGTTCCTAACACCCACATCACACAGCTCACATCTTTAACTCCAGTTCTAGGGCATCTGGCGCCCTCCTCTGACCTCCACAGGCACCTGCGTGATTGTGTGCACATAAACACACACAGGAGTGACACACACATACACATAAGTAAAAATAAATACTTTAAAAAAAAAAAACTAAAAACGTTGTAGGAAGTCTCTTTAATTTGCTAGTATTAAAAATCAAAAACAAGAGGAGTTAATCCCTCTTTCTCCGATTGAGAAGAGAATTAATTCAAGGAGTAAAGGAATATAAATATCGCTCCCCTGAACCTGGCTCCTAACTGATCCCTTTTGCCAGATCTGCTGTGTTAAACAGCACAGTGCTTCTTGGCATGCATGCACACACATGCACACACGCACACATTTAACTCTAAACTGTAGAGTAATTTCTTTTTTCCAGGTGGCTAGGCCGTCAATGAATTGTCAATTAACTAAATTGTTTTGCCTGTCCATGAAGACTGCTTGTTTTTTGAGGCAAGATCACGTGAAACATAGACTAGAAAAACAATCTGTTCTCATGTCAGGCATTAGGTAACCCAGGAGAGAAGAGAGCCCTTATCTCTCTGGAAGAGTTAATTGGCCTGCTACACGGCTGTGCTCTCTGACTACCTCTTACTCCTGCCTCACACACTCAGGAGCATACTCAGTCCCATGCGAAGAAAAGCTATATATCTCCCTTCCTCCCCTCCCAGAAGGGAGAGGAAATGAAGTGGGAATGGAGAGGGCTGCTTCCCTTCTCTCTGCCTTTTGTGCATGCATGCACACAGATGGCCTGAAGCCTCAGGTTGGAGGAAAGTAATAAACCCAGACACCACCACATATTAGGTTATAAAATGACTGACTTTCAAACATAGCCTCGTGACCAGTGTGGGGTAAAAGAAGACAGGCAGCTCAGGCAGCCAACAGCAGATCTAAATGGAAACAGTTTCTTTCTCTGCTCCTCAGGAGCCACTGGAAGCCCCACTAGCCTGAGGCTGATTCAAAACATTCCCCCTCCGAGCTGACAGGCAGCATTTTATCAGTATCTTATTGAGATGAGCAAACAGCTCACCCTGACTCATCTGCCAGAGTAGGGATTGGGGGAGAAGAGGCTCAGGAATCCAGAACAAAGAGGAGGCCGCTGAAGGTGGAAGGCTGGAACCCTAGGTAACTAGGTGCTATTGCTCATTTTATTTCTGAGAAAGGGGGGCTACAAAACACTGGACCGACCACTGCCCTAGCTAGGGGACGTTAGGTTCTAATCAGTGAACAGATGCCTAGATGACCAGATACGGGTGGCACATCACAGATGGCTACACAGGCTCTGAAAATGCTCCCTTCAGGAGGAGACGCTAAGTTCTCTGTGCTCTTGGACTGTGACTGCCTGAGGGGCAGAGTAACATGGGGGTGTTGCTTGGCTGGTTTTCAGGCGTCAGACTTACGAAACTAGCAACTTCTATTTACCTCTCAGAGAGCCAAGATGTTATATGTACAAATTGTGAATTAGGTCGCTGTGTTGTAAGTGCGGCCAAGCCAAGGTGGGAAGGAAGGAGGCTGGAATCCACCTGGAAGACAGAGTCGTCTGGCCAGTCCCACCTGAGGAGAATAATTATAGGTTATACTCTGTGTCTGGATAAATGCCTTACTTGCAGAATCACTAGGTCTTGAGCTAGTTTTAACGCAGAAGCTTTACTGGGACTCGAATAAGGCCTTTGTTCTATGTCTATCTTAAAGGGCCCAAAGCCTGTGTGTTGACAGTTTGGGCCCCAGCTGCTGATGCTAGTTGGAGATGTGGGAAAACTTTAAGAGGCAGAGTCTAGAGGAAGGTGGAAAGAAGATGGGTCCTAGGAGCATGCCCCTCCCTGAAAGAACTACCACAGACAGCCCTAGATGCTAGCTCCCCCTTCCTTCTCTACCTTCATATCTGTCTCTACTTCCGTATCTCCCCGAGCTGCTCTGAGGTTGCTTCCGCCATGTGCTTCTGCCATGATGCTGCCCACCGCAATGGGTCCATGTGACCGCAGACTGGGACCTCTATTAAACCGTGCAGGACTTTCCTCCTTAGTCTCGGGGACAGAAAGCTGAGGACCACACCCTTCTAGGCCTAACAACTCTAATTCTGTGATCTCCTGTATCTCTGTGGCTCTCTATCTCATAGTACATCCTCGCTAGGGCAGCCAAGTTCTGAAGTTAGTGGGGCTGGACACAAGGTTTCATTGTTGAGTTCTTCAGAATCTAACCTTTCTCTGGACTTGAAGCAGGCAAAAGGCAGCTGAAGCAGACTGGGAACACCTCTGAAAATGGAGTCAAAGCAATAAAGACAAAACTAGGAAAGAATGGAAATGAGGGCTGAGGCTCACCTGACTTGTCTGAACAAGCCAGATCCACCCATGAAAGCCAGATCCACCCATGAAAGCCAGATCCACCCATGACATTTCAGTGGCACAAACCAATGCACTCATGTGTTGTTTGTGTTGGGTCTTCTAGAAATACACGGCTAAAACAAATCCCCTGTTAGTGGAAAGGAGTTATCAGGAGTCCTTGTTTGTTTATTTTCCATTCCTGATTAATTGATCATCTGTAGAAAAGAATTGTGGGAGAGGGCTATAGACACAACTTGAAACCACATTAAGATTTGACTTTCTGTTCTTTAAGATGGAAAGGTTCTGGGCTGTGTCGAGGGGGCAAACTCCCCATGCCGTGTGCTGCCACAGGTAACAGAAAGAAGCTGATGCAGCAGAGTGGTCCGGCAGACAGATGAGCAAGCGAGCCTCCGCTTGAGTATCTTGAGACCTGATGGAACCAATGAAATGCACTGGAGAACAATGCCACTAACTGAGACTACACCCGTGAAATAAGACACCGAGTGACTGCACAGTCTACAGACTCACCGTTGAAATACGTGCATGCACCACATTTCACGATGAAATAAGTGTGAGAAACGTAGCAGAGCTGGGTGGTGGAGGAGCAGAACACAGCAGGTGAAATAATTCAGAACCCACCGGAGTTGCCCCTAGCACAGATCTGAAAAACTAGTCACCCCATCTTCTCTATCCTTAGAATGGACTCTAGGCATGACTAGTCAGAGCCCCATAAAAAAATGGCTGAGCCTACCCAGGTGCTAATCAAAGTTGAGATTCCTGACTGGGCCGGAGAGAGTGAAGAGCTGTGTGTGTAGCTCAGTAGTCCAGTGCTTGCCTGGCACACACAACACCCTGGGTGGGAAGTGACGGCTGCCTCGACTCTCACTAGCCTTTCTGTGCTACACACCTGACTCTGACTTGTACTTGAAGCTGCGTCCAGTTTTACAGGAAGGGTAGATGCCTGCAACCAGAGGCCATCATTGAGCCTACAGACCAGAGCAACAATGACGCTGGCACTACCAAGAGGAACACTACTCTTTAGGCATCAGTCAGCACTGTCGACTGCCTGCTGGAGTGAGCTATGCTAAGGGGACTGAACTGCAGGAGAGCCTGTATGTTAGGAAACCTGCAGCCTTCCTGTATGTCAGTGTCACACAGAACAATTCTCGGGGGGAATAAATTGTACATCTACAATATTTGGATGGATCATGTTGGTTCATAAGAAAGGCTATAATACCAGTCATTAATAAACATCCCCAAATAAATCATACCACCAATACTGGTGCTTTGGGCCAGGACTGTTTAGATATAAAAAACTCTCAGCTCCACATAGTCCCATGAATGTCTTGAAGGCAGGGGTTGGGACCATCACTTCCATATGCAACCTACTTTCTGTCCATGCTGATAACCACTCACATAAAAAGCTACAAATACTTTGAATATATGCAGGCTTAAAAAGGATGGTTATCTAACAATTAATGATTACTGTAAAGGTTAAAAATGAAAATCTTCGCTGGCCGATAGTGGCGCTTGCCTTTAATCCCAGCACTCTGGAGGCAGAGACAGGCATATCTCTGTGAGTTTAAGGCCAGCCTGGTCTACAGAGTAAGTTCCAGGACAGCCAGAGTTGCAACAAAGAGACCCTGTTTGGAAACACACACACACACACACACAGAAGGAAAGAAAGAAAAAGAAAAAACAAAATAAAACCTTCAGGGATGGAGATGGTTCAGTGGCTTAAGAGCACTTGTTGCTTGTTGCCCTTCCAGAGGACTTGGGGTCGATGACCAGACCTACATAGTAGCTCACAAACATTTGTAACTCCAGTTTCAGGGGACCCAACCCCCATTTTGCCCTTTCAAGGAAAGCAGGCATGCATGCATATGGTATACAGGCATGCATACAGGCAAAACACCTATACACATAAAATGAAAAATTAACCTTCATTACTATAAAGCATATACCTCAGTTTTCAATGTCTCTCCTAAACATACACCATTTGCTGGGCAACATCTTCTGGCTGCCAAGGGTACCCACACAGGAGTTATATGGTCTCTCTCTCTCTCTCTCTCTCTCTCTCTCTCTCTCTCTCTCTCTCTCTCTCTCTCCCTCTCTCTCTCTCTCTCTCTCACACACACACACACACAAATAAAAATAAATCAATTTTAAGGACTTAGAAGTATGTCTGTTGTTGAGAAAGAAAAAGTCTTTCTATGTATCCTAGAACAAGATCCTCCCGTCTCGGTCTCCTGAGTGCTGGGCCTACCTACCCAGCTGCAGATCAATTTAAGTTTACTGATCATGGGAACCATGGCAACGGAGGACTGCCATACTAGAAACAAAACTGTTAGGAAAGCCACTGAACTCTCACAAAAGGTTCAAGAGGCTCATTACTAACTAGAAAGTCCTGTATGGACTATACAGACATCATGAGGTACTAAACTATAAGGAAAGCAAATTAGTGAGACAGATCAGGACAGACCTACCCTGTTCTTGAGACTTCTGTCACATGCATCGTTCATGTTTTTATGATCATGATATAAGTTTGCCTTTCATGTAACTAAGGCATGAGAATAATCCTTGCCTAGCTTTCTAGTCGTTCAGATATGGAAAAGAAATTTACTGATTTATCAGATAATCTGCCACCTAGTTCCAAAAGCAATTTGAGGCAGTCTGTGATGCAAAAAAGGTTAAAGAGAGACAAACTGAAATGAGTCTGAAACTGAAAGGAACACGCCATTTGTCTCCTGTGCTACGGAGGGGCCTTTAGGATAAAACCTGCAAAGCTCTGAGTCTGTGGCTAAGAGCTCTAATACAGAAAGGTGGGGGGCGGGGGACACACTGCCAGTAGCTCCTAAAGGGACGATCAAAACAAGGAGCAGAGCCAGGCTCCAGCAGCCCTCCTGCTCCTATGTATGACCTCCACCCACCAGGAAAAAGATGGAACAAATCAATAACTGGATAGCCGCAGAGATCCTGGCCTCTACCTTTACAAGAGTTATTTTTATTATTTTTTATTTGGGTGTGTGCAGAGGCCTGTAGAAACCAGAAGAGCACGTTGGATCCTTTGAGCTAGAATTACAGGTGGCTGTGAGCCGCCTTTACGTGGGTGCTAGAAACCCAAGTTGTGTCCTCTGGAAGAACAGCAAGTGCTCTTAACTACTGAGCCATCTCTCTATCTCCCCTGCTTTTTAAATATTTATTTATTCTGCCCTATTGCTTTAAAAACAGGATACTGCTAAGGTTTGTTCATTACTGGATATAAAGACAGAGAGACAAATGCATGTGCATGTGTGCACGTGGGCACGCGCATGCACACAGACACACATGAATGGTTCCCTTGTGAGGTTTGAGAGTTTCTCCAGCTCAGCCCAACACATGCCAAATTCGACAGTAAAGCACCAAACACTGAGATCCATATGCTTAGATGACACACGTCTCAGGCAAGCAACACAAAAAGCAGCACAACACAATGCTGCCTTGTCTATCCACCCATCAGTACCGGAAGTGCTCGTGTGCTCCCTTCCCCTCTCTACAAATGACTGCTTACTCCTGGCTCCATCTGACAATGACTACAAGGGAAGAGCCACCATGCACACAATCACTACTGGTCAAATTACTCTGAGTTGAACAACAGTCAGCAATCCTCAAGTTTGTATCTGTAGACATAACAGCATGAACTATCCAAGTGGAAAAGTCAACAGCTAGGAAATCCCCATGGTACACAGAAATGTGATGATATTTACGATGCTGGAGTAAAGGGGGAAAAGCTAAAAGTAACCAGCCTAAGGGATACACCACTCTATCAAGTCAACCCAGGCCTAGTCTCACTGAGAAGCTCTGTCTGGGACCACAGTTCAGCTTTCCCTCATTCATTCCCAGCCCATATTAAAGCAAGAACATCCTGGGTCTCCTCTGTCAGTACCTCCTCAACCCCTCCCTACTCCCAACCAGCTCTGAGCCTTTGTGAATGTCACTCCCTGGAAGCAGAGGGCTCTTCCCTCAGAGAATGAGGGAATGAGAGAATGAGATGCTGCCTTCCCAACACACCAAAGTGATTTAAAACACAACACTGGCTAATTTCTTGTCAACTTGACACAAGCTAAGGTCGTATGGGAAGAAGTAATCTCAATTGAAAAAAATGCCTCTATCAAACTAGCCTGTAGGCAAGTCTGTAGAGCAATTTATTGATAAATAACTGATTTAAAAGCTATCCAGCTATCTGACAATGCTTGGACGGGTGGACTGATGGACGGGTGGGTGGGTAGATGGACTATATGGTGAAATATTTAATGAAAGGAAAAACAAAAATTGAAGAAATGCAAGGGCTGGAGAAATGGCCCCAGCCATAGGAGCACTGGCTGCTCTTCTGGAGAATCTGGGTTTAATTCCCAGCACCTATATGGCAGCTTACAACAAGCTATCACTCCAGTTCCTGTGTATCTGACGCCCTCTTTTGGCCCCTTCAGGCACTACATGTCCAATGGTATACAACCATACATGTAGGCACAACACCCACACACATAAAATAAAAACAAATCTTTTTTTAAAGGAAGAGAAAATGTAAATTTGAATTACCATATGGATGTGTCAAGAAAGGAATGTAAATGCCTAGAGCTTGAATTGCTCTTGTTGTTATAGAAAAACTGTGGGTGGGTTGTAAATTTTTAATTTTTCATTAAGTTTGCTGTTTATATAGCAATAATACATAAAAAGAAAATATTTTTTGTGTCACTGAAATCTGGAATGAAAATGGAAATGTAACAAATATACATTTATATACTTTATGGATACACAAATAGAATACTAAAATACACTTCAAGAGACAACCAAATAATTAAACATTAAAGCTGACTTTCCCTCCGTACATAGCTATTAATGAGTAATTAAGACTTTCCACTGAGTTAAGCAACCACTTGCCTAACAAAGTTGCCATAATCATGAGAAAATGGGGCAGATGGAACCAAATGAGATGCAAATGGAGCACAGTCCCCATACAGGCTGATGGCCTGCATTCTGTCAGCCGTTCTTCCTCCGAGAAGGACATGTGCTACATGGGCTTATTCCTAATGCGTGCTCTAGAGGCCACCAAGCTAACAGCAGGAGTAGAAACCCTCGTACAAGACAGCTGCTGGTGTGGGACTCAGGCCTAGCTTTGCTGGTGAGTGGTTATGTGCCCCCTAAGCAAATAGTTCAATGTCTTCCTTTCCTTCCATTGCAGGTAAAACCAGAGGTCCCTGTCAAACCACAAGTCCCCACAGTTCTGATGTGCTTAACTTTCTAGTGGCAGGTCAGCCCGCAAGAAAGGTGTTGGGGCCAATGTCCCTCCTCGACATCCCCCTACCCACTGCCAGCTCAACACCACAACTGCTAACCCCCTGTCCTACTAAGACTTATTCCTTGCCATCCACACTGCTCTTCTAAGGACACAAGCTCACCACATGGTCTGGGGCCCAGAGAAATCTGGCCATCAACTTGAGTTTTCTGCCTCTCCTTTACCTCCACATTAAACATCAATTCTACTAATTTTTGCCTTCTGCTTACCACCTGGATCTGTTCCATTTTCTCCATAATTGCAGGCTCCTACTGTCTCTTTCCTGAACCACTGCAACAGATCTACCTGGTATTCCTTGCTAACCACAGCCACTGTGGTCCCCTTAAAGAACATGTCTCTTGCTTAAATCCTTAGACATTCCTATTTGGATACTGCTCCATAGCCCAGGTTGATGCAAGAAGCTTTTGCTTAGCTCCTGCTCCTGTCTCGTGTTCTCCTGCACCCCACTGCCTAGTGAAACTACAGAACTCCAGGAACCCACCATCCATGGGCTTCATGGCCTTTGAATGTGTCTTCTAACTAGAACACTCTTTGAGTCTCCTTAATTGGTCTGGCTATTTTCTACCATTCACTGGTCCTCCGGGGTTCATGTGTGTGAAAACTTGATCCTTAGCTAGTGGTAGTGTTTAGGGAAGATGTGAGAACTTTAGGGAAGGAGGCATGGCTGGCAAGGTTAAGTCAATGAAGACAGATTTTTAAGGGCTATTTACAGCCTGGCACCTCTGCTTCCTGCTCTGCCAGGATGTGAGATGTGGTAGCTGTCAGCTCTGGCCGCTCCAGCCACCATGACTGTTCTGCATGGTGGACTGTACCCTCTCCAACCCTTCCTCCCTTAAGTCATTACCGGCAGGGATTTTGTCACTAATGAAGAACTCTTCTGAGTCCTCTCAGCAATTGACACTTATTCCTCAAAATTCTGTATGTTTTCTGAGTGCAACTTGAAGGGAAACAGTTAGTCCTCACTGATTCCCAGGATCCAGAGCAATGTCTGTGTATGTCAACAGTCAGGACTTGTTGGTAAAAGATGCCATGAAGAGAAAGAGGAGAGATTAAAAAGCAAGATCTTAGGTACTCTCGAAGCCCTATCCTACAAAGGAACTGTGAGCCAAGATACTGGTGACTGCATACGGGCCTCTGCTAGACACATTTTCTTAGTTTTCTAACTTAGTTTTCAAGTTTCCTAACTTGAACACCCACAGATAATCATATCTATTCTTTTGCATCGAGCAGGATTACTTTCTGGATGGCTGTAAACTCATCAGTCAGTGAACATCTGTAACTATCTAATCATAATTGGTTTTTTTTTTTTTTTAAAAAAAAAAAAAGGAATAAACTTTCAAAGCAAAAACTTTCAGAGCAAAGATATCTGATAGTCATTCTAAGATCAGAATCATTTCAAGGGAGCTGCCCTCCGTAAAGAGGGCCATGTACCTGTTCTCATTAACACCTGAGCCAGCACCATCTGAGGAGGTTCATGCCACTCCAAGGGCCAGCTCATCGGTGAGACGTCCCTGACCACCTATATCAGGGGCACTGCACCGCCGTCTCACTGTCCTCCCACAAGACATCACGCGAGCATCTCCATGTCCATGCAGCTAATCTGTGAATTCTCAAATACATACCAAGTGTACGTGTGGTCACATTGAGTGTGCATACGCATTCACACGTGTTACAACACCTAGCATAGCTTCTCAGTGTTTGCCCAAGAAATCTACCTCAAACCCCTAGCAGATGAATCTTTCTTAAAACAGAGTAATTAATCACTTCAGGACACCACAGCTACTCAGACTTGGGGTGGGGGTGGGGGATCTGGTCTGATAAAACTGATGTTGTGTATTGCACTTCTTTCTCTCCAGAAGTTGCCATGTCTAAGATCTGGAGTTTATGTTTGCTGCCAAAACTTTGAAAGGCAAAGATTCAAGTTCTTGAAAACGCGGGGCTTCCAAATAGATTATTGTTGCCTGCTATAAGCTGGATATGAAATGTGCCACCAAAGGCTGGTGTGCTAAAAAGCCTATATCGCTGTGGGAAACTGTTGGAATCTTTAAGATATGGGGCCTAGCAGAAGGAACTTAGAGCAGTGCAGACACACCTTTGAAGGGGAGATTAGAATCCCAACCCTTGTCTGTCTCACTTTACATCTTGTACACCACGAAGGGACCAGGCTCACCCACCATGTATCCCCACTCACTGCACTATGTTGCTACGGGCCCAAGTCAACAGAATCCAATGGCTGTCAACTGAAACCTGATGGCTCTGAACCCATGAGCTGCAATAAACCTGTCTTCCCTTTAAGTTGACTGGTTTGGGCATTTTTGTCACAGTAACAAAAAGCTACCTAATATACCCCCTTTTACAACCCAGCTGGAAACAAAGCAAAGCATCATAGGAAGTTCTGATGCAGCACAATGGTGGGCAAAGTCCTGGGCCGGGTCATCAGTCCCACCAGTGGGCTTCAGGCTCCTCCTCTTTGGTCTCTCTCTCTCTGCTCTCTGCCCCTCTTCTTCTATTCTCTCTCTCTTTCTCTCATCCCTTCTCTCTCCTCTTTTGTCCCCTCTCTCCTTCTCTTTGGTCCCCTCTCCTCTTTGGTTCCCCCCCCAGCTCTTTCTCTTTGGCCTCTCTCTGCTCTCTGCCCCTCTTGCTCTATCTCTCTCTCTCTGTCTCTCACCACGTTGTCTCCCTCTCCCCACACCCCCTTTCTTCCCCACTCAGAAGCAGATACTCTGTGTCTCACCCCACCCCAATAAACCTCTTGTGTGAGACCCTGTTGCCTGCTGCGTGGTGCCATACACATTTCTTTCACCTACGCAAAGTCCTCAAGCAGTTTCCCTTCCTCCTTCCAACACCCAGAAAGAAATGAGTGAACTATATTCCAAAAGGCTTTTTGACTCTGTGGTGTATTGTCTACTTCTAACTCCTCTTCCCCTAGGCAAATTCAGTAGCAAGACTGAGTCATTTAAAAAGTGGACACACATGAACGCCTTTATAGACCTCTCTCCCCTTAGAGAGAGAACTGGACACGAAATAAAAAGCTTAACAATTTCTCTGGTATCAAAGCTCACGTGCTGCCTGTCTACAGAACAGGCTAATTCAACTGCACCTTCTGCTCTAGTCATCACACAGACACACATACACACACACACACACACACACACACACACAGACACACACAGACACCTTATTTATCATAGCTTTTAAAACCTCCATTAAGTGGGGCTTTGAATGTCTGTGTTTATAGGAGCTATGTCTACAGACCTCCCTGAGAAAACCCAATTACAGGCTTCATGCTGGTCATGTGGTGAGCACTTTGTGCTGAACAGCAGAATTCTAAAGAAACCCTCTTCTCTCCAAAAGACAGAGGTGCAGAAGAAGCGGCTGTCTGTCTGCAGGCCTCCCACGTGCCCAAATTCCACTCTGTAGTGGCAGTTAGGACAAAAGGTTGGGGGTCGGGCGGGCAACAGGAGTCTCTCTGCCTCCACATACTTAACGGAAATTCTTCTATGTCCTTTTCTATACCCTGAAGTTTCTAGTGTTCTCTTCCAAGCATGCCCCACTGGCACACAGAGCACATGGAACAGTCCCTATGCTCAATGCCACCAATACTAGACCTGGCCAGCACCAACTACCTTGGCCATCTCCAATGGGTCCAACAAATGGGGGGAGGGGCAATAAGTTGCACTGTTGTTCTAAGTACTGGCCAAGGTGGAAGGCACATGAGCCACTGGAGTTGAAAACAAAGCCCTCTCAGGATCAGAAAGGCCTTCCTTCCTTGAAGCCTCCCTCTCCATCTACTGCCTCTATCTAGTCCATTAGCAGAATAACCATTCCTCCTAGAAAGTCACTGAGTGGAGGCGCTGTGCCAAGCACGGCTCAAGGAGCATGTCAGTCATCACGTGGAGGGTCAGAAACAGCAGCACGAAAGGCTGCTGAAGCAGAAACAGAATTTCTACTTCATCAACCCTTAGGAGCTTCCGATGCTCAGAGACACTGTTCCCAAAGCAAATAAATCTTTAATTGATTAATGTCATAAACAATTAAAGCAGGTTTTCATTGCAAAGAATACCCACAGCAAGACTTTTAAACTTCCTCTTAAAGCCACAAAGCAGTAGCATTGACACCTGGCCCTAGGCCAAATTCTTCAAACGCCAAATGTTTGACAAGGGCAGAGAATGGAGAAGAAATGTGGAGACCCTGAGCACCTAGATCCCACTGGTACCCCAGGCTATACCAACAGCAAGGGGCTGCTGTAGAAATAAATTTATAATGCACTGCTGCATGATGGTTTTCCAGGAACAGAGGTTGAGGCTAAGCTGGGGCTGCAGATGTTTATCAGGGGGACCCCCCTCATAAAGAGAGGAGGAAGAAAGGCAGAAAAAAGCCTGAGCCCACAAGCCTTCTACCTCAACCTTGACTGGCACCAGACGTCTCTACCTTCAGGTCTCCCAGGAGAGGATTAGGCAAGCAGTAGACCCTTCGGTGAGCTGACAGCTAGCAGAAATGTCTCTCTGTCATTCTACCACAGGCAACTGTAGCTGAGCCCTCCTGCCAAGGGAACCCTGGTGGCATGTCTGTGCAGTCCCCCAACCCAGCTTATCCCGCGGGCATAACCTGTCATTATATTTATAATTAAATCTTAAAAGGTTAAAAGTTTAAGCTATATTGTTGGGAGTCGGCTAATATATGTAAAATGCAAGTAGGAAAATTTCCCATTTGTACTTAAAATAAATTGGAAATCATTTCTCATGTTAAAGATTCTTAATTCTCATATTAAAAACGTTTGTGAGGAAATGTGACTGAGAGTTATAAAGATAAGCACATGCATGTACCATAGATGGAGGTGAGAATTGCTACTGTAGTGAAAGACACCCAAGACTAGACAAGCCTTAGACCCAGCGACTCAACATGCAACAGAGGTTGATTACTGGATGCTCTGTAGCTGGGTTTCCCCACATTAGCTGGGGAGTGGGGGGTGGGGGTGTGTGTGTGTGAATGCATCCAGTTGAATGTTTTAGAATTCTATCGAAAATATCAGCTGCTACCACCCTCATTGTAGAAATAAGGAAATTAAACTTAATAATACACACGATTCCTTGAGTAAATGCACAGATCTGCAGTAGAGACCAGCCCAAACTACAAATGCTCCTTTATCAAGGAACCTCAGAAGACAAGGAAACACAAAGACTTAGCATTCATGCTTATCCTCAAAGGATTGGGCTCTGGTTGTCATTCTGTGTGACATTTACATGGTCTCCTAGCTTTATAAGCCATGGGACCCTAAGGGACTGACTGTGAGTCAAAAGGAGCCATTCCTCTGCCTCCTAAAGAGAATGTTTACCTGGAGGATTCCCTGAAGGAGGCTGAGGAGCAGCCCCTGAACTCTGACAGCAGGGTCCCTCTGCTCTACTTAATTATGAATCTCTAGGGCCTACCTTGCCACAACACAAACCAAAGGACCAAACGAATGAATATATATTCTCTTAAGCTAAGTCCAAGCACACTGGGGTATTTGAATGCATTTTGCAGCACTTAAAAATGAAACAAAAGGAAAGGCAGTGTGCTCTTTCAGAGCAGACTGGAGCCCACACCTGAGCATCATTTGATTCTCACAAGATGCTGCTTGTGCTGTGGACCTTGCGCAGTTACAAGTCACCTTGGAGACTTATGTTCATTATAGGTATATGATTTTGCTGGCTGGTAGAAATGAGAGCCCTCAATGTTGTTTTATTGCCCTGTAAGGACATCAAGTAGCCCTGCATCTGCCCCATTCCAATGCCTATTGCTACAGGGACTGCTCAGATACTCTCTGTTCTACAAATTAAACCTTTGACATGTGCTTACTTTTCATTTGTAACTTTTAAAAACTATATTGACAAGTAAAATACAAAAAAGAAAACTAGCTTGTAGCCTATTGTGAGTAAGACACGGACATAAAAATGCACTTTTTAGAAGAGAAAAGCCAATATAGCTATCATGAGCCATGGAAGTACAAGGAATTCAAAAGATAGCTTTGGGTCAGTTCTCAGATAGATTTGGTATTCACTGTCAGAGATATAAATCCTTGTGCACACCTCAAAATATGCAAGTATAGAACTGGTCCCTCAGAACACACTCTATCTCTGCAACACAACAGTAGGGTCGGAGACTAAAGATGTTCAGTCCTAGAAAGCTTCTGGAAAATCCACGAGGGTCCCTTTGTCTGCAGCTCCAAAGTTACAGGATTCCTAAGCAGCCCCCTGACTTGAGAGAGGTAACCCCTGCCTGGCTTCCCCCATCCCCTTCTGAACCATCTCACTGCAGAAACAGAGAAGCCTGCAATCTGCCTTTTAAAGAACTAGCTGTATTCATGGAGGGCCACTGCCTGAAGGCAACAGCAAGTGTGGATTATCCCACAACCCTAACAGACTTGGTCTGTGTCTTACTTATCTCTGGACATCTGAGACTCTTGGTGATAGCTAAGGACCTGGACAGGAATCAGTGCCACTTCAGGGTCACGCGCACATGAAAGCCAGGTCCAAAGCCCTGAGGACTTTGGAACTATATATGTGGGCTATTTGGGATATATCCTTGGCTTTCAAAATCAGAGTGTACTGCCCAGGCATGTTGTTAAAACTATGTTTTAAGACTGGGTACTGTGGCACCTGCTCATGGTTCCAGGGACTCGGAAGGCTGGGGGAAAGAAGGCCTGGTCCTAGGAGACCAAGGCCAGCCTAAGCAACATAAGCAGACCCTACACAAGAAGTAAATAAAATGAAAAACTACACTGAAGACTGGGTTACTGCATCTTCCTGCAATTATAGTTGCTGCTTATTTCTTAAATCAGTCAGTTCTGGCCATCATTCTAGTTCTCCCACCCTTTCATACTAATCCTTGTTCCCTGGTCACTGTGCATCACTATACAGTTCCAGTGAGCAGGCAGCAGTCTTCAAAGTACAAGTATCAGAGAATTCCATGGGTTTGTTATTCTGTCCTCTGAAGAGTCTCTTCACATGTGTGTGTACACACATTCCCCCCCTCCTCCAACATGGCTCTGCCTCCCTCACAGAGCCCACCATGCCACTCCCTAAAGGGGAGGAAACAGGTCAGGATCTGCTGAGTGTTTGAATGAGAGGACAAATCCATGAATCACTAAGCTAGGAAAGAACTGAGTATCACTCCCATTCCTGAAAGGTAAAAACTTGATTCAAAAAGATTTAGTGCCACGTAACAGCCAAGAAGCAATTCTTCTACTACATCTGGTAAGATCCAGACCCTTAAAAGATAATTATATATGTTTCTAGAAGATTAGAAATATTTGCAGATTGAGATAAGAGCAATAAATATGACTAAGGGGACAAAACCCAGTTCTGAGTGAGAAGTAAAATCCTATTAGCATGCATTAGATTAGACTACGGTATCCTTGGGACTGCCTGCACACTCCAGGTGTGACTGCAATTGTAGGCTCCATTCCATTGCTGACAACCAAACATCCACAACCAAGGGCCTTGATGCCTGACAAACAGCATTGTTACTGAAGGTCTTGGAACACATTTAATCATTTTTGTCACCACGGTTTATTAGCATTCTTTCTGTTCTCCACCCAGCGTATGCACGTTAGTTTGAAAGTCCATGTCTTCCCCGCTGCCAGAAAGAGCATCCACAGTGATTGGCTGCAGTTCCACTCTCATGAATAAATATCAAATATGTGACCTTTATCAGGCCCTCTAGGCATGGATTATTATAATGGGAACACTGATCAGTCCCCTGGGCTCACACAGCAGGCAGAGTCTGAAATAAGGAAGGACTTCCTAGAGGGAAAGGTAATTAAGGACACAACAGTTCCCCGAGGGTCCCCAGACTCCCCTGCTTGGAGATCTTTCACACATTCAGGTCCCCTCAAATGGCTCAGTAGAGGTACTGTCTAGAGATGAGACAGAAACAAATGGCAGAAACAAACAGTGTGTAGCTGTGAGTATAGGATGCTTTAAAGGCCATAGGGTCACAGCAAGGCGGGACGATACCAACTGGGATCTTTCTTGGAAGTAGCAGAGCTATGAATTTCAATACAAACGAAACCTGTCCAAGCACACCACCAAAATCCTTTGGAACCCTGTCTCTGCCCACAGTGGTAAGGTTATGTGGAGAGTAAGAGAAGACTGGCTCAAAGTCTGGCAATGTCCATACTTCTGTGAATTATATTTAAGTCTTTAACTCAACCAGGAGCCCCACCAGTTAGACTATTTTCATAATGTCTATATGTAGATCCTTTTGTGATGAGGTGGAAATATTTTTTTTTTTTTAAATCACACTTTGTGATGGCATACCCTCCCAGAACTGTGGAGGTAGAGGCAGGAGGATTTCTGTGAGTTTGGGGTCAGCCTGGTCTAAATAGTGAGTTCTAGGGCTACATAGTGAGACCCTCTCTCTCCCAAAAAAAGATACAACTTTCTAACATTTTTGAGAATTTCAGTTTATAAACTATTTTCCCACAGTTTTATTTCTAACAGGTTTTCAAAATAGAAAAGAAAAACAAGAAGCCAGATATATAACAGCTCAGTGGCCGTACAAAGTGTGTGTTTAGCCAATACAAGACCCTGAGTCCAAAGCCCAGCACCAAAACACAAATGAAAACAAAGCGACCAGTTTCTTAAATGCATTTCTCTTGTATTTCCAAGCACACATACATAGCAGAAATGATGTCATAAACACCATGCGCACACCTCTGGCTTGTGCTCGCCCTGGCCTTTTATCACATTTCCTCCACATATCTAGGAAATAAACGTCTACAGATGTAACTGTTCTAGTCCCCTTTCCTGTCTGCAGAGAGGCGGTTCCCACCCTGAAAGGCGCAGGACGCACTCTCCAGTGCGTCCTCATACTTTGACTGTGTGGGTACCCGTAGACAATTGATGCCGCAGTTTAATCAGGTCGATGATGTCCCATGGTACAAAGTATCCTGGCAACGTGCTTTTCTGGACTTGTCTGAGATTGTACAACATCTCCCATCTTCCTTCAATTCAACATTCACGGTAAGCAGTTGCGTGAAATGACTTAAGTAAAATACAAATTATTTTAAAAAGTGACTCAGACTTCTTATTTAGTAGACCGTGCTCTTCCTACTGTAACTCTCTGATTTCTGAAGCAAGGAGATTACAAAGTCCTCACACAAAATCCTGTCATGCTGCATACTGGGGAGAGAAGAAATCGGTCTTACCATTTTCTCCAGACTCGCCACTATGCCAACAAGGCCAATGACAGGGTGCTAAAATCAGCACCTGATTACTTTAAGCTAAACACCAGTCTGGGGAATGTGGCATTTGCTCAAGGAATCACTGTTGCTTTACTTGGAAACAAGGCTCCCTACGTAGGTCTTGTCGGCCTGGAATCCACTATATAGAAGAGGCTGGCCTCAAAATTCACAGAGATAGATGCACCTATCTCTGCCTTGCTGGTGCTGAGATTAAAAGTGTGAGCCACCAAACCTGGTCAAGGCTACATTTCTTGATATTGGTGCTATGGTCACCTTAAGAAGGGGGAAATGCTGCTTATCAGAGTTATCTGTGCAAAATGAAAAGAGTTCCATAGACTGTCTGGTAAATGTTAATGTCAGACTAAGCTTCTCTTCCAGAAACTACATGCATTCTTTTACAGTCCTCAAAGGGGTAAGTTAGAGT
The DNA here is from genome assembly GCA_026225945.1 of Cricetomys ansorgei. Lineage (NCBI taxonomy): Eukaryota > Metazoa > Chordata > Mammalia > Rodentia > Nesomyidae > Cricetomys > Cricetomys ansorgei. The sequence continues at coordinate 53,024,026 of JAMJFZ010000242.1, read as the reverse complement.
TAGGGTTAAACGCAGAAATACAATTCATCTCTGAGTTGGTCTTCCAAGTTTTGTGTGTTTCAACTTCTCTAAAATAAAAGGTTTTAAATACAAAGCAGTTCAACATGACAATAAAAGTTCTATTTTGCCAGTGAGTCGTTTGGGACTTGTAAGCAGATAAAATCCGGGATTTTTTCAGATGCTAGCAGTCCTCAGGCCAGCTTTACCTTCTGTGGTTCTAGAATGGGCAAATGCTTCCCAAACTGGAATGTGTAATGGAATCACCTCAGTAAACTGTTGGAATGCTAAGCCTAAAACATCGCATTCTCCCTGGCTCCTGGGTAAAGCTGCTGGCCCAAAGATTATACACAGGGATTGCAAGGGAAGAAGCCAGTGGCTTCAGTTAGCCTGCTCTAGAGACCAGTGAACAGGGACATTCCTGCTCAGGTCTGGAGGAATCTCCAACCCCTTTGTCTAAGCACCAGTTATCACTGCTCACTTAATGAAAGCCTCACAAACAGAGGATACGAGAAAACAGGAAAGATCCTAGCATCAGATTCGTTCCTTTGCAGACAGCCTCCTATATTTAAACTCATTAAATAAAAATAAAAACTTCCGACCAAACAGATTCTGTTTCTAATCTGGAACATGATGACTCTTTTGGAAAGAGTGAGTCCAAAGGTCGAAGTTCGGAGCCCCGGGGCAAGCCTTGGGAATCATTAGCAAACTGTGAGAAGATTAAAAGAAAGGAAAAGAAATTTAAAAGAGCAAAATATCTCAGAAAAGGTTTGTGGTTAGAATCTAAATACCACTTTCTCAAAATCAGAGCAAAGGCTTCGCTGGTAGCTGATGGTGCTTTTTGGAAACTGAAGTTTCTGACTTCACCAATGGCATAATTCACTGATTTGGGGCACATTTTGATTATATTATTGGGAGATGATAGAGACTTAGGAGGTGGAGTCTGGAAGAAAGAAGTGGGTCCGTAGGAACATGCTCTGGAAGGACATACATGGTCTCTGCTCCCTGAGCACCGTGACATTATCGTATTTCAACGTTGCCTCAAGCCCACAGCAATGGAGCAAGCTACCCATGGCCAGAAATCTCAGGAAGTGTGAGGCAAAATAAACCCTCCCCTAAGTTGTTGTTCCTGGTATTTTGTGAAGACAACCAAAAGCTAAAGTAAGATCAAACAGATTTCATAGAGTGAAGAAACAAATTCATTTAAGCATGAATACTCCTACTCAATCAATCTAAATAAAAAAATTTATTTCCACTCAAAAAAAAGGAACTTTCCCACAAAATACAATGATTTCTCCGAAAGTACTGTGGTCACTAGGTTAACTTATACAGTCTTCTGAGCAGAGACTTCTCTATTTTACACGAAGTATGATCGATCAGAGAACAGGGTCATGAGTGAGTTTGCCAAGCCCAAACCAGGCAACTCTCCCACCCCACATTTAATGAGCTCACACAGGTGCCAGGCCAGCAGTCTGCACCTTACAGGAACTGACTCCCACACTTCATCCTTACTCACCAGATCCTGTCCCTGTTCAGAGATACGTCCTGCTGCTGAGAGTGACGTACAGGTACCACTCTCTGCTGAAAGCTGCAGGCTGAAGCCACCCCGCGTGTAGGGCAGTGTCCCAGTCCTCTGCATTCCCACAGAAGTGGAGAGGCAGCCAGCTAAGGCCAGAAGTGTGAGAGAAACTTATACAATTTCCCGTCTTAGACACACAATTCCTTCCACCAGGAAGGAAAATTTTTAAGATTTTTAGTATTTTGTTATTTACTAAATGGACATACACAATCTCTCTCAGTCTTTCTACCTAACTACCTGTCTGTTTCTACCTACCTACCTACATATCTATATCTGTCTGTCTGTCTGTCTGTCTGATTTGTAAATATACAAATTTGCACAAGCAGAGATAATCTTTCTGGCAAGCGATGAAAAGACAGGTACTTACAATGCAAAAGGAAACATGAGCTAAGGCTTGGAAGCCTGTGAGAATCCACTCCAGAGAGCACTCTGGAATGGCTGGAATGCAAAGACCTACACTGCCTGGCTCAGAGGAGAAAATTCAATGCCTGTTCTAAGAGGTTAGTTGGCTCAGAATCTCTAATTGTACATTTAATTTTCACTTAATAGGTAATATTCTTTAAGAACACTAAATAAGCTTCATTATGACTAGTCCTGAAAGCATTTTCTTGAAGCTACAGCCTAAAAAAGAAAATTAATATACCTGCCCTGGCCTTGGATTTTATCACAGGATGATAAGGAAACAGGTCCACACACAGCTTCTAGGGGCTTGTGTCAGATGCCTGAAATACAAGCCAAACTATCTTTCAAATTATTTAACAGGGAAGCAAACATTGTGCATTCAAAGTTCAAAGACTTGAAAGGCGTTTTGTGAGCTTTCTAGAAAACATGTATCACATAACAGTAAAATACTATGACAGAGTCGCCACCTGCGATTAAAAAAGTCTCACCCCTGGGATTAAACTCAGTCCAAAGACTGCCTACTGAAAGAACTAAGGTCCTGAACACCCACATCCAGAGTATAAAATGAATTTGGCAAAAAATAAAGAAATAAAAATTTTGCTTAGTGAGTAAGGAACCCCTAAAAAAAAAAAAAGGAAGGAATCCAGAAACTTCTCTTGAAAGACAGAATTCAAGAGATAGTAATGCTATCTCTGAAGCCACGGCTATTCAGAAAAACAATGCCTTTCCCCTGTATTTACTCCTGGAATGTACAGAAACAACAAGTTTCCGTGACATCACTCCACTGCTTCTGGAAAAAGTGCCCCCTTGGAATAAACAGCTGCAACCTGCTCCTGTGGCCCTTGCAGGGAGGTGTGAGGATGAACAGACAGAAGGCATCCCCTGCATAACGAAGCCAGGTGCAGACAGCACTGCCATGGTCACACAGATGGTTTGTTTCCACGGATCATAGATGCCAGAGAAAATCCCAGAAGAAATAAAAGAACTAAGAAGACATTTTTTTTTTTCTAGTATTTTCAGCTTTGGGAGATCATTATTAGATATTCAGGGCGCTAGACGCACAGTTTGTATATCTGCCCCTGAAAAAAGCTGACTTTTTATATAAGTTGAAAGGCTTAGCATTATGCCTCATGGGACACGGCCACAAAAGGTAAATTGAGCTGAGCTCACTTCCTGTGTGGTAATTTTCTAGGTACTGAAGAAAAATCTGATGCAATCTATTTAAAAAACAAAAAACAAAACTACCCTATAGCTGTGATTTGCATCCCGTGACTCTATCCCACTGCACAGGAATGAACTCAGAAACCATGAAGTCAAGCAAATGTGCTTTCTTAAAGAGAAAAAAGGAAGATTGTGAAACTAGTGCATTTCAACAACAGCAACAATAGCAATAATAATCTCCTTTGAGAATGCCGCATGGGGCAATGAGGACCCTTCCTGCACAGAACCGGTGAAGTCCATAGCTCCTAGGAATCCCTGAACATCTGGTCCAAGTAAGCAGTGAGAATCTCAAAGACTGTTTTGCATGTGGAATCAATTGCTTAACCCCCGAGAAAGAGGAATTCTGCTCAGGATAAAACAGAACCAATGGCTTCTTTACAATAAAACCACAGACATCTTCTTCTCACTCCTATGAAGTTCCTCCAGAAGCTTCTTGCTCAGGTTAAGTGGGTGAGTCGTTTTAATACAGATGGGTTGGTCTGATCTCACCTTAATATGACTAAACCCAAGATGCTAACATGGTCAGTCCCGGGGGGCGCTGCTCAACCCTGAGCACAAACACCCCTCCCTGTACATCACCACCTGCTGCACATACCAAAAAGAAGCCATCACTGTAGCAGCAGCCCAGCACCTCATGGCTGGTGACTTTGGCCAGAGTCTTGTGGGGTTTGAGGACATGGGAGGAGTTGTTGTTTCTTTGTTTCCTGTTGCTGGCAGAAAATATTCTGGCACAAACAATTTAAAGGAGAAAGGTTTATTCTTGTTTACAGTTCAAAGATATAGCCCAGGTGGCAGGAAAGGCGCAGCGGCGGGAGGTTGGCGGGTGCTGTTCACATTGCATTCACTGTCAAGAAGCAGAGAAAGAGTGCTGCCGGTATTCAGCTCTATTTTGCACACTCCAGGATCCCTTCAAAGGGAATGGTGCCACCCACAGTGGGAGGGTCTTCCAACCTTAACTAATACAATCAAAATAATCACCACAGCCATGCCTACCTCGAGGCCTGTCTCCCAGGTGACTCTGAATTCTGCCAACTTGACAATGAAACCACCACAATCTGCTACATCAGTCTCTGGGCTTCCACATTTTTTGAGTGTTGTGAGACAAGAGTCTCACTACACAGCCCTGGCTGACCTGGACCTCCTTACCATATAAACCAGGCAAGCCTCAACTCACACAAAAATCCTACCTCTCTCTACCTCTCAAATGCTGGGGTTAAAAGCATGGGCCACTATGTTCCTATGTTGTTTCTTAAGTACAGACATTGGCTTTTGTTTGTTTGTTTGTTTTTTGATTCAAGCCTTATAACCACCCAGCAAACTTCACCACAACAATGCCTAAGACTTATAGGAACAAGGCTGCAGAAATGGCTCAGAAATTAAGATCACTTGCTGTTCTTGCGGAGGACCTGGATTCATTTTCCAGCATCCTCATGGCAGTTGTTAACTCCAGTTCCAAGGTTCTGGCAGCTTCTTCTGGCTTCTGCCAGCACTGCATGTGATACACAGACAAACATGCCCCCCAAACACCTATAAGTAAAAAATAAATCTTTTTTTTTTTTGGTTATAAAAACAGAAGAAAAGGGAAAGCAGGAGCTCACACTTACAGCTATCCAAATTTAAAGACTTTGTTCTTTGGTATTTTCTTATCTCTACAAAACATTAGAAAAGAAAGTATGTGACAGGAGTCACTAAAAGCCCTTTCTGATTGACACCGTGTCATTTTCGGTCATTCTGAACTACTACAGAACTCCATACACCTGAGCTCATCTTGCTCTGGCTAGTCACACGTCTGTGGCTCGGGACTTGAAGATGCAAGGGCTCACACAGGACGGATGGCAGCAGTAGTCATGGTGACCCTGACCTTTGCCTGTAGCATGGACAGAGCCCTGTAGCATCAGTTCCACCATTCCAAAACAAAACACACACACAAAAACACTTCCCAACCTGTGGAGAGGAGAGAGTTTTTAGAAAGCAGGCTACACCCCAAAAGTGAAAACCAAAGGCTGAGGTGTAGATGAACTCAGCTTTGGGGTGACTCAGAGTCACGCTACCAAAACAAAAAAATGAGAGCAATCCTAACAAACTGTGTAGCATGATGACACTACTCCACTGGATGCCTTACACACTTTAACTCAATAGAGCCTCAATAAGCTCCACATCTCTTTATTTATTCAATATAAACACCACCTGCTCTCAGCCAGATACTGTAGAGGAGGCTGGGAGACGGCATTAGTCACATGAATGTGTGTGTACAGAAAAGGCTCAGAAAGTGGCTTGTCAAGCCAGGGCCAAGTCACAAAGAACAGTTCAGAAAGCCTGTAGTAACAAGACATGTGATGATGTTCTCAAAATATCTCCAGTACTTTACAAGCTCAGCACAAATACAAGGGACTTGGATACCATTATCCCATTCAACTCCTCAGATCTGTGGCTTGATTCAGAGCGCTGCTTCCTCCTCTTCCTCAATGTTGGATAATACAAGTCATTTTGTCAAGAGAAGACTGGACAGTGTCACCTTTTCACTTCTGATAAGTCATATGCCAACAAGTTAGAGGGACTTCTTCCTTCCCCTGCATAAGAGTTATGCTTAACATGCCCATCGGCAGATGTCAAGAAAGCAAGTCACCTCACAAATAGCAAACACTCAATTACCAAACTAAGCCTGTCTTATAAGCTGGCAGCCTCGGCTCCATCTTGCATTCATTTACTGAATCTCTTCTCTGGGCCAAGGCTTATTTATTCTTCTGTCTTACTAAAGTAAGCCTCCTAGGGACTTAGAATTAGGTGTGGAAGAGGAAAAACATTTCTGATCCGAAGGAAGCCATTTGGTATTGGAATATCAAGAAAGATCCACACAGCCATAATTTTTCATGATAAACCATAAACACACACTTTCATACACTCGTGTGAATTTGTAGATGTTACCATCTTACTCAGTCATGTGTTTGCATTTATTATAATGAGGGCAAAATAAGATAGATTTGTAAGCTACATTAGGGGGTGCAGATGGTCGATTCATAAGATGGATTAGAATACCAGATGTAACCGAAGACAAGCAAGAAAAACATTATAAGAAACACTAACTTCTGCTTTTTCCAAACCAGTAGAGAGAAGCATGGGAGTATGTGTTAATCCTTGTGAGAAGGGGAGATGGTAGGCACTCCCTAGCTGCAGAACACCTTCAAATATGTCCTTGCACAGGGTTAGCACAACACCAATACTGGCATATACATACACACATACATATACATACATACATGGTACCTAGTTTAGAGTTGAGAAATGTTTATTACTTTGTTATTTCTATTGTTATTTAGACAAGAAAAGCTCAGGGGTCTGCCCTATCAGCTGCAGATTACACTTGGCTCTCTGTATCCTCAGAGTTTACATACTGGAGATTCAAATAACAGGGACCAACACATACAAAATACACAAACATTGTATCTGTACTGAACATGTACTGTCATTCATTATTCACACTGCATTATCTACTTTTCACATTTATATGTGTGTGTGATGCACACATATGTATATGTTTTCAAGTACGGTGGTACTAGTGTATAAACATATGAGTGTACATGTATAAACATGGGTATAAACATATGAGTGTGCATGAGTGTAGAGGCCGTTCTTTGTCTTCTTCATACATTCTCCACCTTACAGATTGAGGCAGGGTCTCTCACTCAACCCAGAGCTCACCCATTCCACTAGTCTCTGCTTCCTTACTGTGGCCACCAAGCCCATCCAACATTGACACGCATGCTGGGGAACCGAACACCACTCCTCATACTTATGCAGCAAGTACTTTATCCACTGAACCACCTTCCAGAATTGGCTATGATAAGTGACCTAAGGATAGAACGTTGTGTGTGGAGGGGTGGATATTATATACGAAGCCTAGGTCATGTTACAGATGTGACTTGAAACATCTAAGATCTGGGTGCCCTCAGAGGTCCATAAATCCAACCCCATGAAATATGAGGGTCACTGTGCTTACCATCATTCTGCTCAGGATAAAACAGAACCAATGGCTTCTTTACAATAAAACCACAGACATCATCTTCTCACTCCTATGAAGTTCCTCCAGAAGCTTCTTGCTCAGATTAAGTGGGTGAGTCGTTTTAATACAGATGGGTTGGTCTGATCTCACCTTAATATGACTAAACCCAAGATGCTAACATGGTCAGTCCCGGGGGGCGCTGCTCAACCCTGAGCACAAACACCCCTCCCTGTACATCACCACCTGCTGCACATACCAAAAAGAAGCCATCACTGTAGCAGCAGCCCAGCACCTCATGGCTGGTGACTTTGGCCAGAGTCTTGTGGGGTTTGAGGACATGGGAGGAGTTGTTGTTTCTTTGTTTCCTGTTGCTGGCAGAAAATATTCTGGCACAAACAATTTAAAGGAGAAAGGTTTATTCTTGTTTACAGTTCAAAGATATAGCCCAGGTGGCAGGAAAGGCGCAGCGGCGGGAGGTTGGCGGGTGCTGTTCACATTGCATTCACTGTCAAGAAGCAGAGAAAGAGTGCTGCCGGTATTCAGCTCTATTTTGCACACTCCAGGATCCCTTCAAAGGGAATGGTGCCACCCACAGTGGGAGGGTCTTCCAACCTTAACTAATACAATCAAAATAATCACCACAGCCATGCCTACCTCGAGGCCTGTCTCCCAGGTGACTCTGAATTCTGCCAACTTGACAATGAAACCACCACAATCTGCTACATCAGTCTCTGGGCTTCCACATTTTTTGAGTGTTGTGAGACAAGAGTCTCACTACACAGCCCTGGCTGACCTGGACCTCCTTACCATATAAACCAGGCAAGCCTCAACTCACACAAAAATCCTACCTCTCTCTACCTCTCAAATGCTGGGGTTAAAAGCATGGGCCACTATGTTTCTATGTTGTTTCTTAAGTACAGACATTGGCTTTTGTTTGTTTGTTTGTTTTTTGATTCAAGCCTTATAACCACCCAGCAAACTTCACCACAACAATGCCTAAGACTTATAGGAACAAGGCTGCAGAAATGGCTCAGAAATTAAGATCACTTGCTGTTCTTGCGGAGGACCTGGATTCATTTTCCAGCATCCTCATGGCAGTTGTTAACTCCAGTTCCAAGGTTCTGGCAGCTTCTTCTGGCTTCTGCCAGCACTGCATGTGATACACAGACAAACATGCCCCCCAAACACCTATAAGTAAAAAATAAATCTTTTTTTTTTTTGGTTATAAAAACAGAAGAAAAGGGAAAGCAGGAGCTCACACTTACAGCTATCCAAATTTAAAGACTTTGTTCTTTGGTATTTTCTTATCTCTACAAAACATTAGAAAAGAAAGTATGTGACAGGAGTCACTAAAAGCCCTTTCTGATTGACACCGTGTCATTTTCGGTCATTCTGAACTACTACAGAACTCCATACACCTGAGCTCATCTTGCTCTGGCTAGTCACACGTCTGTGGCTCGGGACTTGAAGATGCAAGGGCTCACACAGGACGGATGGCAGCAGTAGTCATGGTGACCCTGACCTTTGCCTGTAGCATGGACAGAGCCCTGTAGCATCAGTTCCACCATTCCAAAACAAAACACACACACAAAAACACTTCCCAACCTGTGGAGAGGAGAGAGTTTTTAGAAAGCAGGCTACACCCCAAAAGTGAAAACCAAAGGCTGAGGTGTAGATGAACTCAGCTTTGGGGTGACTCAGAGTCACGCTACCAAAACAAAAAAATGAGAGCAATCCTAACAAACTGTGTAGCATGATGACACTACTCCACTGGATGCCTTACACACTTTAACTCAATAGAGCCTCAATAAGCTCCACATCTCTTTATTTATTCAATATAAACACCACCTGCTCTCAGCCAGATACTGTAGAGGAGGCTGGGAGACGGCATTAGTCACATGAATGTGTGTGTACAGAAAAGGCTCAGAAAGTGGCTTGTCAAGCCAGGGCCAAGTCACAAAGAACAGTTCAGAAAGCCTGTAGTAACAAGACATGTGATGATGTTCTCAAAATATCTCCAGTACTTTACAAGCTCAGCACAAATACAAGGGACTTGGATACCATTATCCCATTCAACTCCTCAGATCTGTGGCTTGATTCAGAGCGCTGCTTCCTCCTCTTCCTCAATGTTGGATAATACAAGTCATTTTGTCAAGAGAAGACTGGACAGTGTCACCTTTTCACTTCTGATAAGTCATATGCCAACAAGTTAGAGGGACTTCTTCCTTCCCCTGCATAAGAGTTATGCTTAACATGCCCATCGGCAGATGTCAAGAAAGCAAGTCACCTCACAAATAGCAAACACTCAATTACCAAACTAAGCCTGTCTTATAAGCTGGCAGCCTCGGCTCCATCTTGCATTCATTTACTGAATCTCTTCTCTGGGCCAAGGCTTATTTATTCTTCTGTCTTACTAAAGTAAGCCTCCTAGGGACTTAGAATTAGGTGTGGAAGAGGAAAAACATTTCTGATCCGAAGGAAGCCATTTGGTATTGGAATATCAAGAAAGATCCACACAGCCATAATTTTTCATGATAAACCATAAACACACACTTTCATACACTCGTGTGAATTTGTAGATGTTACCATCTTACTCAGTCATGTGTTTGCATTTATTATAATGAGGGCAAAATAAGATAGATTTGTAAGCTACATTAGGGGGTGCAGATGGTCGATTCATAAGATGGATTAGAATACCAGATGTAACCGAAGACAAGCAAGAAAAACATTATAAGAAACACTAACTTCTGCTTTTTCCAAACCAGTAGAGAGAAGCATGGGAGTATGTGTTAATCCTTGTGAGAAGGGGAGATGGTAGGCACTCCCTAGCTGCAGAACACCTTCAAATATGTCCTTGCACAGGGTTAGCACAACACCAATACTGGCATATACATACACACATACATATACATACATACATGGTACCTAGTTTAGAGTTGAGAAATGTTTATTACTTTGTTATTTCTATTGTTATTTAGACAAGAAAAGCTCAGGGGTCTGCCCTATCAGCTGCAGATTACACTTGGCTCTCTGTATCCTCAGAGTTTACATACTGGAGATTCAAATAACAGGGACCAACACATACAAAATACACAAACATTGTATCTGTACTGAACATGTACTGTCATTCATTATTCACACTGCATTATCTACTTTTCACATTTATATGTGTGTGTGATGCACACATATGTATATGTTTTCAAGTACGGTGGTACTAGTGTATAAACATATGAGTGTACATGTATAAACATGGGTATAAACATATGAGTGTGCATGAGTGTAGAGGCCGTTCTTTGTCTTCTTCATACATTCTCCACCTTACAGATTGAGGCAGGGTCTCTCACTCAACCCAGAGCTCACCCATTCCACTAGTCTCTGCTTCCTTACTGTGGCCACCAAGCCCATCCAACATTGACACGCATGCTGGGGAACCGAACACCACTCCTCATACTTATGCAGCAAGTACTTTATCCACTGAACCACCTTCCAGAATTGGCTATGATAAGTGACCTAAGGATAGAACGTTGTGTGTGGAGGGGTGGATATTATATACGAAGCCTAGGTCATGTTACAGATGTGACTTGAAACATCTAAGATCTGGGTGCCCTCAGAGGTCCATAAATCCAACCCCATGAAATATGAGGGTCACTGTGCTTACCATCTCCACTTCAGTATCAGCATCTCTTCCATCTGCTGGCAAGAGACCAAGCTTCAAGATGTGTCAGCCCTTACTGCTGCTGCAGAGGTGATGGGAAACCCTTTCCAACACAAAGCACCAGGCACGAGAAAAGAAAAACTTCCCAAGCTGTAAACTCGAGCGAAAGTTTAGTGAATTATCTTCTAATTGGATTTTAGGCATAATGTTTAAGCCATCTGCACCTTCGTTGCTTAGTGTGCAGAATAAGAAAATACAACAAGTGTATTTTCTTAGATTGAGAATTAAAGCATCATGCAGACTATCACGCCACAGTTAACAATCATTAGTCCCAACATTATGAAAGAAGCTTCTGTCCCACAGAAACACCCCTGAGGCCACCAGGAGGCTGTCACAGCAGCTCCTTGTTGTCCACACTGGAAACTGTGCTAAGTCCCATTCCCACCAGTCACCTGTGAGGACTCTACCTTGGGTTTCCTGTCATCCTACCTCAGCAGGTTCTCACATTCACCAGGGTGTGGGACTTGAGATGATGCCCACATTTCACAGACCGATGAGGAGTTAAGACACTCAGTTTCTGAACCCACTTTGTACCTTGCACCTTGCTACTTGCGTTACTGAGAAACCCCAGGAAGAAAGACAGACAAGGGCATCTTAATGTACGCGCCTGCTAGATTCTCTTTAATTCTTAGTCATTGCTTGTTAATATGGCCAGTGCAGGCAGATTCGGGGCGAATATAACAGTAATCCAAAAGCGGAACACAGCTCTGTAATTACCCTAATGTTCCTAATAGAGTTACACAATGGGCAGAGAATTATGTACAGAGGGGGAAAATTGTATTAGACACCTCTGAACCTTTGAAATTGTATTACTTAGAACCTTGGCAAATGAGCAGTAAGTATTTAAAGAAGATTAAGATGAATTTCCCATTTGGTGTCCTACTTAATTTGCAGGACAATATTTGGCTGTCACCTTTAGTGTAAACTGCTCAGAGCCTTCCTGGTTCCTTCCATTCTGCAGTTACACTCTGTTAAGCATGGCCCAGAGCTGTCAGGACAGCAGCAGCAGCAGGGGCCAGGGTACCAGCCCCACCCCCACCCTTGACAAGGGCCGGGCCCTCTCCTGGAGCTCAGTCACCATGCTGGGGGCCATCAGGGAAGTGTGTCATTGTGATGACATAACTTCCTCAAAGGAGAACACAAACTTGCTTCCCAGAAATTCCATTAAAAAGGGAATTCCTGACTGCCAAACCACAACAAAATTCCACTCTGCCTGGGATTCTAACATATTTAGCTATTTAGTAAGTGTCATATTAACCAGAGAGAACACAGTATTTTACAAAACCGTAAATCACTGACTGGGAAGGGAAGTCCAGCTTCCTACTTCTATAGCTGGGAACCTGAGGGCTGCAGAGAGGAAGTGGCTGACTGGCCGGCTAACCCAGTGGTTTTATGAAAAAATTCTGCTTTTCCTGGAACATCTGGGGAACATCCTTAGTAGCTCTCAGCACTATGAAAAACAGCTGCATCAGATGCTACTCAGCCTGGGCTCTCCCCACCAACACCAGAGCTTGTTTCCTTTCTCTTTAAATATCCTAGGCAGGGCAGTGGTGGCACACACCTTTAATCCCAGCACTCAGGAGGCAGAGGCAGGCAGATCTCTGTGAGTTCAAGGCCAGCCTGGTCTACAGAGTGAGTTCCAGAACAGTCAGAGTTACAAGAGAGAAACCAACCCTGCCTTGAAAAACAAAACAAAAACAAAATATACCTTATAGCCTCATTCTATCCTTTGGGCACTTCTCTCCTAACTGGATCTAAGCAGGGCGTGGCTTTCTTAGCTTTAGCTCAGCCCTGGGCCTGGCTTTCCTGAAGGTAAGCACACAGCTATTTTCATTTTGAAATCTTCACCCCTCCCCATGAAAGGAACGTAACAGGTAACTAGAATATATGTGTACACATACACACACACACACACACACACACATTTCATTCATACTAGTGGTGTGAATAAAATGTGTAATCTAATTCTTTCTGAGATGCAATTTGAGAAACAGAGGCTGAAGGTCTACTTCCCACCCCCACCAGACCCTTGTCCCTTTAAGATGCTCTTGTCTTCAGATGCCCAGCATTTCATCTTCCACCTCTTGCCCATGCATTTTGTTGTGATTTGAATGTAAATGTTCCCCAAAGGCTCAAGCTTGTTCTCCAAGTTTGAACACTTGGTCCCCAACGGGTGGCACTGTTTGGGACGGTTGTAGAACCTTTAGGAGGTGGAGTCTTGCCGGAGTAAGTCCATCACTGAGGGTAGGCTTTGAGGTGTTGTAGCCTGGTCCCTCTTGCTGTTGTTCACTCTCTGCTTCCTGAGTACAAACGCCATGTGACTAGCTAACTTCTTCCTCTTGCCTGTCTGCTGCATGTCTTCTCTGCAGAGGTTCCATCCCCTCTGGAACTGTAAGCCTAAAATATCCTTTCTCCCTTAAACGGTTTATGCTGGGATATTTTATCACAGCAACAGAAAAGAAACAAATACACGTATCAAGTCAGAGGTCATCCCGTTCACACAACAGCTACTCCTTTAGGGAAAGGCTGACATTAGGCTTTAGTCCACCTTGTCACACACACAAGGTTAATCCCTGTGACAATATAGAAAAGGCTGATATGAAATATCCTCTCTGAGGGGCTGGTGGAGTGGTTCAGCAGTGACAGGCATGTGCTGTGCATGTCTGGCATTCTGAGTTTAATCCCTATAACCCACATGAAGGTGGAAGGAGAAAACCGTCTCCATAAAGCTGTTCTTTGACTTCCTCAAGGGGACCAGGGCAATCCTGAGCTTCTTAGGAAGCCTGGGTGGGAGTTCCACCTCTCCACCGAAACATACCCCAATCATAGTAAGACAGGCCACTCCTAAGTTATCCTGTCTTCTTTGCTAGCAAAAATTTTACTGTAAGCCTTGCATTTAAAGTACCAGCTGATGTTATTTCCTCCAATCCAGCTAGGCAAGATGCTTGGTGTGTGTGCATACACATATGTGGAATACACGTGTATGTTCTCAATCACACACACATGTGTAGATACTCATGCACTAGGTGTAGAGGTGACAGGCGACCTTGGTGTCTTCCTCATCATTCTCTGTCTTGGTTTCTGAGATAGGGTCTCTCTCACTGAACCTGGAGCTCACAGTTGGCTATACTGGCTGGCCAGCAAGCTCCAAGGACTGGAGGACCTCTGCCTCAGTGCTGGAATTACAGGTCTGTACCACTGAACTGGCTTCTTACATAAGTGCTGGGAACTGGTATTCATGCTTGTACTGACTGAGTCGTTTCCCCAGCCTTGGCAAGAAGGTTCTAACCCATGTAGTTAGTTTAGTGAGGTGGAGAGGCGCTTCTCCATCCTGTAGGCCCCGTTGGGGAAGGTTTATAAAATAGACAGAATAAGTACTTCATTTGGCCAATCCTATACCATGCAATGTCTGGAAATCTATTAAAGGAAAAAGAAATTTCTTTACATTTCCTAGGAAAATCATGTAATTTTCTTTCGTTTACAAAACTTGAAAAAAGACACAAGAAGTTTCTGTCCTGCATACTCAACAATGTGCTGACAAAACGTATTCCCAGAGAACAGCAGGAGCCCTAAGCAGACCTTAGCATCCCTGCCTAGTGCTCAGGCTGCCACACTAACTGGGAAAAGGGAAACTGGGGTTTGAGAAGAGGCCTTAGCATGCAGAGCAGTTCCATATTCCAAGCATCTCAGTTAACACCCACATAAGCATGGTCAGTCTTTAATACAACCCTGTGAACTTGTCTTTTCCCTTCAAAATCTTTAGGATCTACAACAGGCTATGCAATGAAGATGGAGCAGAGTCCCTCGTTTCTGCTGTACTAAGGAAGAGACTAATGCTCAGGACAGTTTGCCCAGTGTCACTTGGGACTCCAGTCGGCCTGATCCCAAGCCCACATTCTCCTTTCTTAGGGTACCACTGTGTACCTTCCCTGTTCATTTCCTCTTCCATGACGACTCTACCCCATTCCTGTATCCTCCTTTCCAGACACAGAAGAATAGCTACAATGGCACTGTTCAACTCAGACAAGGAAACTTAATATAGGAACTCCAAAAGTTTACCTAAACCACAGCTGGAAACCAAACTGTCCAAGCCAGCCTCGTTCCCATTAGCAGAAATTAGCAATGCCACAATTCTTTAGTCACCAAGTACGGCAACAGGCATTAATCTAAGGGCAATTCTTTGATATCTGGGGAAATTTCTCACATTAGGGTACCTTGGGCCACTGTGGGAACCTGCATAGGGCCACAGACCATCATAAATGATGACAATACAATTGCCCAAGTTCAAGAACAAAAACAAAATCACCAATACTGGCAATATTAGAAGAGGCCCCCTCAAATCTTCACTGAACTGTGTGTGTTCCAGATATACAAAAGAGAGTCTTTGAAATGGTAGGGCAGTGGGAAACATCAATGTTAGCTGCAAATAATTACAAATTCACAACTGACCAGGCCAGCTAGGAGACCTTTGAAGCTAGAGTATCAGCTGCCGTCTTGCGAGAAAAGCTCATCAGCTGAGATGAGAGTTCGAGGCTGGAGAGGCTGCAGGAGGCAGCACGGTTGTGCCATCATGATCAACACTGGGTTTCCGCCTCAACACACAACACAACTCAGGACCTCATCCGGTCTCACCTATGCCAACCAGATGTGTGGCACACACCTGTAATCCCAGCACTAGCAAGGATCAGGAAAGAGACAAAGGGTCAGGAATTTGAGCCAGCCTGGGCTACCCAGACACATCCCAAACAAAATTACACAAAATTACAAATGACTAATGAAATTTAAGGAAGTTTTTGCATCTACTTTCTTCAGAAGGAACCACTGTTCAAGGCCACTCACATTTTTGTGTGGTTTTTACTTCTGGGAAAGAGGTTTAAGTCAGAATGAGGATTCTCTGCAGATTCTAACCCCAGCCCTCTGACATCATCAATGCCAAGACCTCAATAAGCAACCTCACTCCAAGGACTGTGCTTTTTTTCCTTTTGCTGTCGCTGTGATAAAATACACTTCAGCAACCTACAGGAGAAAGAGCTTGGTCCAGCTGACGGTTCAAGTCAGCCATCACGGCGGGGAAGTCACAGAAGTGGGAGCCTGGGGACACATTGCATTCAGTCAAGAAGCAGAGCAACAAATGCATGCTGCTGCTTAGCTCCATTTCCACACTTAACACTGCCTAGGGCTGGCACCACCCACAGTGGGTGGGTTTTCCCACATCAGTTAATGTAACTGAGATAATCTCTCTCAGTCATACCCAGAGAGCCCCAACTCCAATGTGATTCCAGATTCTGTCAAGTTGGCAATCCACACCAGCTATCACAGGCCAGTTTGGTGGCATATGCTAATATGTTCAGTGCTTTACAAGTCCATATGTAGGCACCTACAACATGGGAAAACAAAGTCCTCACCACTCTTCAAAGGGGTCAGAACATTAAGGAGGAAGATCCTTCCATTCACATAAAACCAAATTCAGCTAATAAGTTTTGATTGCAAAATAAACTTTAAAAAGTACATCACTGTTAGCCTTTAACTGGGAAAATCATCTGCTCCCTGTCACCCCAGGACAGACTACATTAACTACGCCCTCATTAAATGTTCTAAATCTGGAGTGAGAGCCACTGGGGTGAGGAAGGGAGCACCACAAAACTGCCCTAATTTACTCCACGCTGGGGGCCCAGTTGACTTTGGTAGGACTTAAATCAATCAATTAGCTGGGGCCCACCTTCTTACTTTCAAAAGAGGGAAACTGGGGATAGGATGAGGAATCATACAAAAGACTATTCACTAAAAAACGACACCATCAAAGGAACGCGGTGCTGAGGGCTGCCAAAAAACATCCAGGGACAGGACTGTGGCCAGCCCTGGCTTCTAGAACAGCAAAAAAAATTTGCCTACTATTCCTCACTCCCACTTGCCCTGAATGTTTGTCACTAGCGCAGACTGCCCATCATCCACTATACAGAGCCTGAAATAGTCAACTTCCTGAAGGTGCCAAGAAGGTATGAAGAAGCCACACTGCCTGAGTAGGTGTTGGCCTGAACAAGTGATTTGCAAACAATGATTCCCACAACTGCAAAGTGGGGATAGTGTTGAGGGTCAAAGAGGTGACCGATTCTAAAGCACCTGAAACAATGGGGAAACTGTCCCCTGATTTCATCATCATCAACACTGTTGTCTGTCACTACCCACCATGGGAGTGAAGCAACCCCATCAATACAGAGATGTGGTAGGGAAACTCATCTCAGGACCATCGCCACCACCGCTTGACTGCTTCATAATTCTTTCCATCCTGTTACGGTGCTAAATCCTCAGGACTCTGAGCTCCCAGACCACCTAATCAAAGAGAGGGGAATGCCAGCTCTCCTTCTCCCTGAGCCTATGGAGCTCCCACTCTTCTAACCTAGGGACCAGCCAGCCTTCCTTACCCCAGATTTGGATTGTTCGGAGATCAAAATACCATCCGAGTTATGAAAACAGCTGAGGTGTAAAAGGACACACTTCAGAGGAAAGAAACCAGAGAGGAAGAGGCAGGGAACAATCAAAAAGACCAAAGCAAACATGACAGACCAAAGTACACTCTGCCCAGGAGGTTTTCTTTTGAGCATCCTTCCTCTAACAGCAATTAAGAGAACTTCAAACTACAAGGAGGCTTTGTAGCAGAGAAATGTTCCCTACCTTGAAGCAGAGCCCTCCCGAAATGACTTCAAAACCAGGCAGTCTTCCCCGGGGGGCAAACACTACAGAGCCAACTATTTTACCAGACATTCTGCTAATCTCTACCTACTCTACCCAAAAATGAAGTTGGGGCTCAAGATAATGGAATCTCTACTTTGTGGCCCTTGGTTCCTTGACAGTTTACACGGAGAAGACAGAAAATCCAGCCACATAAGTTTCTTCGGCATATTAAATAGTATGATTCTCTCAATGGCTTCTACTTTGTATGGGAAAGGTTTCTTTAATTGTGTTTTCGTAAAAAGGTTAAGAAAAATGGTATATTGGGGCTTGTAGAGATGGCTGCTCTTCTGAAGGACTCTGAGTTCAATACCCAGCACCCATGTGGCAGCTCACAACTGTCTTTAACTCCGGTCTCAGGGGATCTGGTGCCTTCTTCTGGCCTCTGCCAGCACCAGGCACACACATATGATGCACAGACATGCATGAAGGCAAAACACTCAGACACACAAAGAAAAATAAAAGAAAGAAAGAAGGTGTACACTTATATCTTAGTTTGCTTTCTATCACTATGATAAATACCATGACAAAGCAACCTGGGGAGGAAGGAATTTATTTCAGCTTAAAGGTTACAGTCTATCACTGAGAGAAGCTACGGCAGGAGCTCAGGGAAGGAACTGCAGAGACCGTGGCAGAATGGGAACACTGATGGCTCCTCAGGCCTCACTCAGCCCACTTTCTCATATAGTCCAGAACCCCTGCCCAGGGTGGCGCCCCCTGCAGTGGGCTGGGCCCTCCCACATTAGTAAATCTCACAGATTAATGAGTCTGCAGGCTAATCTGATGGAGACATTTTCTCATTGAGGTTCCTTCTTCCCAGAGAACCCTTGCTTGAGTTGAAAAAAAAAAAAATGTAACTAGTGCAACTTACTTGTTTTCTGCCTGAAACCAGACGTCATAGGTTCAATTCCCGACTCCACCAAGTAGCTCCATGATATCTGGCATTACAGCTCTTTGCTTCTGAGTATTTGTCAACAAAATAAGGGTTACTATTACCTTCCTCACAATGCGGTTAATATTTAGTTAATAAAGCCCAAGCATAAAATACTTAGAATTGTGCCTGGGACACAGAAGACATTATTTAGTGCAATTATCATTATTTCCAATTCTACATAGCTAGATTTTCCATTTAAAAAGAAAAGTAGCAGGACAGCAAAATAGGGCAGGTGAGCACACTCACTCACACACACACACACACACACACACACACACACAACATGGGGTCATGATTCTGCCCCAAAGTAACTAGATGCTCTTGATAGACTATGGACCCTCTGTGGGCCTTAGTCTCCAGAGCAGACAGCCTAAGGGCTCCCTAATATATTTAGACCAGAGGGGATCACTAACAGCTACAATCTGACCTACAGTTTCAACTGCCACTGTATTCCTTTAGAGTTTTACTTTGTTCTCAATATTTATAAAGCTGTTACCTTTCTCCTTAAGCATCCCAAACACTCCAATGCTATCAACCCCCAGTTGTGAAGCAGTGGCTCTGGAAGTGTGGTCCCCAAAGCAGCAGCTGCCTAACCAGAAGTATTAGAACTGCAAATTCAAGACTCTATCCCATACCTACAACATAAAGCAATGGGAGTGAAGCTGCCATTCCCAACTAAAGGCAAGAGACTAATACACATTCAAGCTCTGATACCACCCAGCAGCCAAACACCAGAAAAGAAGTGGGCTTGCTTCATTGCTGCCTCCTGACACACATCTACACTCCTTGACTGACAGTGAGGGCTGGGTACCATGTGAGCCACTCCCAGCATTGCTCCCTCGCCATCTACTCTGTCCTGAGCCTTCAGGGCAACCAGCTTTGCTCTAGATCAGTAGTTCTCAACCTTCCTAATGTTGGGACCCTTTAATACAGTTCCTCATGTTGTAGTGACCCCCAACCATTAATTTTGTTGTTGTCGTTGTTTGTTTGTTTGTTTTCCAAACAGTTTTCTCTGCTGTAACTCTGGCTGTCCTGGAAGTTTTCTATAGACCAGGCTGGCCTCAAACTCACAGAGATCCACTTGCCTCTGTCTCCTGAGTACTGAGATCAAAGGCGTGTGCCACCACCGCCCAGCTATAAAATTATTTTTGTTGCTACTTCCTAACAGTAATTTTGCTACTGTAATAAATCAGAATGTTAATGTCTGACATGCAGACAGTCTTAGGTGACCCTTGTGAAAGGTCTTTGCGACCCACAGGTTGAGAATCACTGCTCTAGCTGGACCCCCGCCTCTCACAACAAGGATGCTGAACCCCTCATGCACCATATGCCGGTAGGACTGTGCTGCTCAAAATCAGAAGCAGCCTGCATGAATGCAGGCTGTGCACACCAAGGGCACAGTTGGGAGAACAAACTGTTGAGTTTCCTTTATTAATCACAACACAAGCCGCACACGCAGCTGCTATTAGCAACAGCTGCAGCTGCTATAAGGGTGTTCTTGAAGCAGCCTAGGCAAGTGCTTAAAAGTTGAATGAGGATCCAGGCACCGGCACGTGGAGACCCATAGGCTTTGGGCTTCGTGCTACCTTGGATCTCTGCACCTCACTGGGATCCAGAAGCCTGCTTCCTTCCATTCCCTGAGACAAGCTGGGACAGAGCTGACCTATAATACCAGGCAACTGCTTGGTCTTCAAAGATCGGAGTCTGGTCTCCCTTTGGCCACTGACTGTGACAGTCAGCAGTGCTAGCATTCTCTTGGTCATCGTTTCTTCCTGAGGTGAACCAGGTACAATAACTGCTTCACAGGGTTAAGACAGGTCAAGTGGATGATAACCTGCATGTGATGGTATTTTGTAAACTAGGGAGGAGCGGACAAAAACAAAAGGCTTACTGTCATCCCCTGAACACTGCAGTGTTCACGAATCAAACTAACACTTATTTTTTCTATCCCTGGGGTTACTGGAGGTGAAATCAAAGAATAGCATGGCTACAAAGGGCCTGTCTGGCATCTGTTATCCTGCTGGGCACGCCAGCACAAGTCTGTAATCCCAACAATCAGAGGCTCACCACTACAGAGGCAGATGCCACAGGTTCACAGGCATGCTGGGCTACACAGTGAGTTCAAGTGGAGCCTAGGCTACACAGCAACATCCCATCTCCAAAGTAACAATAATAAGCAATCACAGTGGCTTTGTAATCTAATTGTTTATGTTTCCCTCATCTCCATCCTTCGCCCTAAATGCCAGGGACAAGAGCATTGCCCAAGGGTGGTCCCCACCTGGAAAGTCTCCACCTATAGGAATCACAGGACATTCCTCAGCCTGGGCCAAACTGAACACAAACCATTCTTCCCCAGAGGAGAGATTAACCGTAACTTAAACAACCCTAAAAGACACTTGTGCCTGCCCCGCCTTTACACTTGCTGTTCTGTCTACCTGGAATACACATCCACCTAGGCTTCAAGCAGCTGGCTCCTTCTTGCACTTTAAGTGAATGTGCTTCCAGGAGGCCTTCTCTATGGCTTGCACGCCATCCAACCACTTACCCCGCTTTTTGTGACAGTCTGTGCTACTTGTTTTCCTTTGCACACATCT
Organism: Cricetomys ansorgei; assembly: GCA_026225945.1. Classification (NCBI taxonomy): domain Eukaryota; kingdom Metazoa; phylum Chordata; class Mammalia; order Rodentia; family Nesomyidae; genus Cricetomys; species Cricetomys ansorgei. Next base: position 53,002,855 of record JAMJFZ010000242.1, on the reverse strand, counting down.
CTGCTCATTTGCAAGTTTAATCCCAGTATCTATCCTCTAGAGAACAGAAGTCTCCAAGGTAGCCTTGCTGCTTTTATTCACTACTCCGTGTTCTTACACAGTAATCGCATGACAGTAGCTATACCAGCACATGGCTGGCACACCATCCACGAATTAATGAATGAATGCTTAGCACCATTCACTGTGTGTACATGGCAGACATTCAAACCCTAGTTAGAAGAAACAAAAACATAAACACAATCGAGATCAACTCCCACTCTGGGCTTGATTTAACTCACAAATAGTAATCAAGTCTTCTGTGCTGAGGAAAAATATTTTAAAAAATGAACGAATTGAGGAACAGTTCCTTACACCCTTTACTTATAGCACTTCTGTCTCTATTCCTCTGTCTTGCGCAGAGGCTGAAGAGTACAAAAAACATATGGCTCCTCCCTGGAGACAGGGCCTCATGCAATGGCATAATTATGAACTGTCCTTAAGTGATCACTCAGCTGACTCGTTCTAACAGAAGCTCATTGCAAGCAATGCCACAGACCTCGACAACAAGCTGGGTGGGGCCTAGCAATCAGGAAAATGTGTGGCCACGGGGTTTAAACTGACACATCACTCTCGGCTAGACGGTCACCATCGTGTCCTCAGTGTAGGAGGTCAACAAAAGCCCCTCAGGAGAATGACGCCTGGCCCTGGCCTGGTCTGAGCATACTAATTTGTCCCTGACAGCTGTGTAAGACATCTAAGCGTAAAAGCCCTGCGAATTCTTTGCAGTATCCTGCAATAAGAAACACTTGTAGCTGGATCGAATCTTGCTCCACACAACCAAACATGCAACCTTGGATGGAGTCTAGTCTCGGTGCCCCCATGCATGATTAAGGCTGCCTGTACAATCTCTCACAAAGGCCTCGCCTAACCCCATTATACAACAAAAGAATGTGGACTGCAGTCTATAAACACTTTGTTTACTGTACAAAAGATAAATTATTATTGACTGTAAATACTCCATTTATAACAAAGAATTGCTATAATTGGAGTCCCAGAGGAAGCATTCAACTATTTGGAGGATGAATGATAAGCCTGCTGAACACCTTACTGGGAAAGATGACTAGTACAAAGTCCAGTATGCACAGGGGCAGTCCAGGAGCATCGTTAAGATGCCCAGAGCAGAAAAACCAAGTACCACAATAAAGGACCATGCCCATGAGTTTACAAGGCATTGTTTGCTGCTCTTGGAAGGCAGTCTCCAGAAGTCACAGTGGGCATTTCTTATACTGCCCTTGGTTATGTCTTAAGGAAGGCAGAAATGTCTTATGGAGAAAAAGAGTCATGTATATTCCTCTCCCACAGAACAAAGTAAGAGCAAGACGCAAGATCTGACAGCTCCAGAAAAGATATTCAGGTGTGGCTTAACAATTTCAGAAAAGAGTTCATTTCCTTTTTTAAAGATTTTACTTCATCTTTTTATACGTACGCGTGTTTTGCCTACACACATACATGTGCACTGCATGCATGCTTGGTACCTAAGGAGGCCAGAAGAGGGTGCTGAATCCCTTGAACTAGAGCTACAGACAGTTGTGAGCTGCCAGGTGAGTGCTGGGAATCAAGTCCAGCCAGTGCTCTTAAGCACTGAGCAATCTCTCCAGTCCAAAGAGCTCAAAAAAGGAGCTCAAAATAATAAAAAGTAACTGGAGCCATCTTACATTTAATAAGTGCCTACTTTGTACATATTTTTACTGGGCGCTAGAAACATAAATCATCGACAACAGGAAAAGGAGGTCCCAGGAGAGAAGCAGAGGAAGGATAACATGCTTTCTCCTCCGAGATATAGGAAAATCTCATGGGTAAAGTGGCCTTTGAGAGCTGGGAAAGGAAAACTAAGCATAGACAACATGTCCAACAGGGACTGTTAACTGTTCTGTGGCATAGATCCTTATGGTCTAATCTATGAACTCCTGTAAGGAACAGTATCGTTTGTTTAGTGGAGTTTTTTGAGACGGGGTCTTAACATTTTAGGAGAGGCTAACTTGAACTCACTGTATATCATCAAGGCTGGCCTTGAACTTCTGATTCTCCTACTTCCCAAGTGCTGGGATCACTGGTGTGTACCCCTTCATGCCTAGCAAGAGCAGTGTATTTAAATGAAGATAACAATGCTACACAGATTTTCAAAGAAAGCCAATATTAAAATACACATTTTTACAAGTAAATCTGAATACATCATATGTGATTCTCCGTTAACCTATTAAATAAAAGGTAGCAAGCCTGGTATCTTCACTGTAAAACAACTGTGAAGTGACTTTTTAAAAATTTTTATTGTACTTATTTGTTTTGTGTATTGCACACATGCATGTGACCCAGTATTCAAGGGGCAGACAGAGGACAACTTTTGGGAGATGGTTCTTGCCTTCTACCTTGTGGGCTCCAGAAATTAAACTAGGGTCATCAGGCTCACGGGCAAATGCCTTCAGCCTCTGAGTCACCTTGCCGGCCCAATGTCTTTTGCAATACATGTGACACTGTATTATGAAATGAAAATGCCTGTGATTTCTATTAGCAACAAAACCCTAGATACTTCTTACTAATACTACTATAGTTTGTCACCTATATTTAAGGAAATGTTTTGTCTCCGTTAGAGGTTAATAAAAGTAAAGACATCATCCTTTCTTTTCATTCAAGTTCAGACTCCCTGTTAATTATTTCTATAAGAGCCAGGTTACGAAACCAGAAACCTTTGCCTAGGCAAAGGAAGAAAGTAAGAAGCATGAGTCTTCTGTATAAAACATGTAAAATGGAACAGGAGATACACTGAAAGGTGACATCCTCAAAACCATGCATGCCAGAGGTCAGTCATCCTCAATTAGTTAAATCACAGCATGAGCTCTAAGGTGAAGGATGACATTGTCTCTTAGAATAAAAAGGAATGACGGAAAGAAGGGACAAGATCCTCATTCCACAAGCTCCTTATCAGAGCCCAGCTTTCAATGTGAGGAGATGACAACATACTGGTGAACTTCTAAAACCAGTACAAATCCCCCGTCAGATCTCCTGTTATACAAAACTGCATAATGTAAGTACTTACAGGGGTAAGATGCAGGTAGAAATACGATTAGTGATTAGCAGAAAGGTTTGATTTCTTTTGAGTTTCCAGTCCTTGGAAAACGGGCAGAAAGAAGTCCAACAGGCTGGGAGACACAGGGTCACACACAGACTACAAAACAGAACTCCACAATGCCTTTCTTTCGTGTAACAAAAAAAGAGTTCAGATTCAGAACCCGATGCAATCAAACACAGGAAGTAGGTACAGTTATTAACCTCAACTGGCAACTGAGAAACCTGAGATTCAGTTTCCCAAAATGACTTGCCAAGAATCTAGAAGTCTTAGGTAGAATCTGGGTCTCCTAGCCTAGGTAAGTCAAAACTACGGTTCCTGCTGAAGTCAAAGGCTGCCCACTGGCCTGACCTTGGTTAGGTTTCAGCTATGTTGTCTACTCGCTGGTGGTAAACCTGGGTAGACTTCTGAGGTTTTCCACTCACTAGGTTCAGCAGCCCGAACCTAGTCTCCCAACACAGCCGAGATGACACTCACAGCACTTGTACACAAAGAATGCACAGCCTTGGGCTAGAAGGCAGACAGACAGACAGAAGCGCTGAATGCCCAGTTTGGAGATCTCTGGGGATCTGAATCGATAGATCTGAAATGGGAGCAGAAAGTCTGAATTTTTCTAAAGCTCTCCAGGAGGATTGAAAGAGCTTAAAAATTCAATGACAAGTTCTCGCTTTGTCAAGAGAGACTCCAACAGGCTGTGAGAATACAAAAGCGGTCAGCCAGGGATGGCACCAGTACCACCAGACCCAAGACTCGCAGCAGCTCTGACATTCTTCTGCAGAGGACAAAGGTCACAACTGCTGAGAACCAATGAGATTAGCACAAAAACAAATGTTTAGAGGGACCCTACTGCCCTAAATGTATAATGCTTCCAGAGACAGAGCGAACCAGAAATAATCATAGAATTTATAAGGGAATAGCACATTAGCGAATACATCTCTAAAGAAGCGACCAATCAGAGGGAGGCCCCCGGGCAACAATTTGCAGTAAATGTCGCTGGGTGAATTGGCATTCTTATATCAGAAAGTCATGCTTCCAAATGGCCCACTCTGGGGATGTAAAGACTGCCCAGAAATATGGTAGGTCCAGGAGTACTCAGTACTTTAAGGGGACGGATGGTATTTACTGAGCTGACTGGGGGACAACCAGCAACCTGTTGTTAGAGTGAGTGTAGGAGCAAGAGTGGTGCAGGGGTAGGCAACAGGGATAGGGTCAAAACAGACCCATGTGAATTTCTCAAAGTTTTTGCTCCCTATTCTCAAATTCCTGATGAGGCAAACAGTACTTGTTGGATGCAAAAAAAAAAAAAAAGTACAGAAAGGAACCAACAGAGGAACCCACAGCAACCAAAGGGCAAAGAGAAATTGCCAGTAAGTGGAATATTCCCCAGGATGTAGGTCCTTCCAGTTGACTGAGCAAAGAGTGATGGAGGGGTGAAAGGGATGCGAGCTTCTGCATTAAAAACAGCTGAGTCGAATCAACCAGCAAACAAAACGAGTCTTAAACGCAAGCTCCATGTGACCCTGGTGTAAGAACTTGGCCTCTTTGCGCCTCAGTGCTCCATCCTTCTAAAACAGCATCTGCTTCATCTTCTAACCAGGTGGGTGGAACACATTCTGAAAGCTGTCAGGTTAGAGGATCTGACAGATTTAGGCAAAGGGACTAACTTCATAGCTTGCACACACTACGAGCTTAACCAATACAAGGGAAGGTTAGATGCACCATGCTCCCTTCAGCCACAGCCAATATCCTCAAGCTACGCCGAAGTGTACTCCATAGTTCTTTCTGAAGTGAAGCTGCAGGAGTAATTCCAGCTAAAGTTCACTGTGTTTTCCGATAAAGCACGTTTCTTTGGAAAAAAAAAAATACAATCACACATGCTTCTCTTTCAGTTAGCAAAATAGTCTTACATGCAGACATCACGCTGGAGGATGCACTGCTGTTATCCACACGTAACAGATTTAAAAGCTGAGATCACACAGCCAGCAAGGGGCAGAGTGGGGCTGGAAATACAGATTTTGTGACAGTCACTGTGATTTTCCCAATCGAGAATTCCAATAGGTGATCCTGTTATGGGATAAATATTTGGACTCTGAGTGCTTCAGCCATCACTGCAGAGTCTGCTTGTGTTATGTGAGGACTCTCAGCTCAAAACAGAAGACAAATCCCCAAACAAGCGATTTCTCAAAACAAAGGCTCTTTTCTGAATCTCATACTTCTCTCTTTTGTTTTTTTGTAAATTTTTTTAAGATTTTTTTTTTAAATTCTATGCGCATTGATGTTTTGCCTGCATGTACGTCTGTATGCATGTAAGGGAGCCAGATCGCTTGGAACTTGAGCTACAGGTAGCTGTGAGATGCCAAGTGGGTGTTGGGAATCGAACCCAGATCCCTTGGAAGAACAGCCAGTACTCTTAACCGCTGAGCCATCTTCACAGCCCCTTCATGCTTCTGTTTTTAGTGGATTCTAGGAGGGGAATGTATCTTCAAATCACTACAATTTATTCACCACTTGTCTTTGTTCGATTCTTCATTCCACTAATTTTCAGCATCTTCTCCTGTAAAATGGGTGTGCAGCCCCTGCTCAAAAAGCCAATGGAGCTCCTGTCCTCAGGTGGTCAGCAAATGACAGCCACTCTCCTGACCAGCCCACAGCACCAAACCCTCCTCTGTTGGTGACTACCTGTCTCCTGCTGCCTCCTTCATCTCCTGCATGCCCTCTCTTCTGCATGTGTTCCATGGAAACGCCACTAGTCTCCATCCAACCTCACTAGGGAATGAAGACAACAAAAGATCCAGTGGAGATGGTATGCAAAAACCAAATATCATTAAAACATTAATGAACTCCGGCAGTTTCTCTGAATTTTGATAAACGGTGTTGATTATGTACCGCCAGCCTCTCACAGTCTGGGCTCTCAAATATTAACTAGATAATAACAGCAATCACTCTCCTAAAAGAATCAGGTGTAGAGAAATGAGGTGTGATTTTTGATGATTCTAGCTAACACCTGCCTCCAAAGGAACTGGAATCTCACACAAAGAGCACTAGAGACTCCCATGACCCCAGTGTGCTCAGCCTCTGCAGATCCCTGCTTTGACAGGACAGTGGGTGTCCTAGTGCTAAAGGATCACTGATTCCAGCTGTCTACCTCCTTCATTCATCTGCAGAAAACTCCCTCCAAACTAGATAAAATGAAAAGAAGGGAAGATACAGGGGCCTCAGTCCAAGCTAACAACCTGGTAACACAGATAGGGGCTTGCCTGGCCATCATCCCTGGCACTCAACTGCCTGCCAGTAGAGGAAGCATTATCCACATTTCCAATAAAGAGGCTTGGAGAAACTCCTTTGCCATTTCATCCTGAGCGAGAGGATAACGTTTTGAAGCAGCTGACAATCCTCAGGTGTGGCTCAGACAGAGGCAGAACAAAGCCAAGAGAACTAACCCCCAACAAGTCCCTGAAATGAGGGCCTGATGCCACCCAAGTGGCACCTTAACAAGCCGGGGGTCATTAAGACACCTCATCCGCATATTCATGAAAGACTCTAGGTCAGAGTGAGTAAAATAAAGTGTACAAAAAGAGATTTTGTTTCTTAAGCCAAGCGAAAATCTGCTTTAGAAAAAGTAAATCCACATGGGGACCCTTGCTGTCGCCAAACCTTCACTTGTCTAGAACAGCCAGCGCCTCATTAAAGGAAACCAGGGGATTCGAAAATGAATGCAGCACCACACACGGGCAAGCTCATTTCGCCATCTGCCTAGTAGTATCCAGAGGGGCAAAGGGCTTAAATGACACTCCTGAATTCTCCTCTCTCCTGCAGGTGGAAATGTCAAAGTCCCAGGGGGAAGAGAGTGTCCCTTCCAAGGTCAACGGACTGAAAAGGAAGAGAAGCAAATCTTGTTTACCTGTCAGCACAGTGCCACTGGTGACATTAAACACATGCATAAATTAAGCACCCAGGAATAATTTACCCTTTGTAGATGGCTTTAGACCTTACTAATTCACTGTGTCAGATGAAGGGACAGCTCAGTTCCTACTGAGGTAGGCATTTAAACGGACCCCTCCCCATCACCTCCCACCTTCTGAACCAGGACTCCCCTCTATAATGAAGGTCCCGGGGAAAGAGACAGAGACAAGGAGGGCTATAATGGCATAATGGCAGGCGGTGGTTAGTTATGCCAAACAGAAAGGCCATGATTAAGCAACTTAAATAACTGCCCTGAGCTTTCTGTGTGCCCCCACCCCACAACTTCCTGACAATCACTGGTTTGGGTTTGAGATGTGGAGACTTTGTAGGGGCTTTAATCTCCTTTCTGAATGCTGACTCCACCACACTGGAGTATTAAAATGATAATTCACTTACGTAGTTGAACAGTCAAACATCTCAATAGAGATCTTTTCAACTAATTCACCAGTTAGAATACACTTGTGGGGTGAGCAGCAAAAGGAAAACAGTCCCTTGTTTAACACAGCCCATCCCACATGCCTGATTCTTAACAGTACCCGTAGACCACATTCAATCTGTATCACCTCCACCAGGACTAAGATGAAGAAGAAAATCTGGAGGGAATAAGGTACCCCGGGGGTTGAAATGGCAATAGTAGGCGGGCTGTCATCTCGCTAGGTTCCAAGAGTAAGCAAAGGCTCTGTCCTGTGGTCAAAAGGCCTTTGCCAATCGCATTTACCACTATCTGACTGAAACGTTTGTAGTGCACAGCTCCCTCCAGTCCAGCACTGCTGAATGTAAACCACGGGGCCACCGCTGCTGCATGACAGCGCTACACTCGAGGATCCCGGCAACCGATGCTCATCCTACAACTCAGAAGCAATAATCCCGCCGCAGGACGCCAGGGATAGGGTTACATCCACCAGAACCCATTATTATTATTGCTGTTGTTATTTACCTTTCGGGGCCAGTGGGTGAGGGGCTGGGATGTGCGGTGGGGAGGAATTTTCTAACCCACGGCTGCTCGGAGTGGGAAACTCTAAACACCTCCTATCCAGCACTAGGACAATGCACAAAGAGGAGGGGGACGGCGCTCCTCCGCGGCCAGAGCTCTGCGCCTGGTCATTTTCGAGCAAGGAATTAGGAATTCCGAGCTCAGCACTAACCCCGCGAAGCACCGGAAATGCTTCCGACCCCTTCAAAGGGAAGTCGATTTGCAAATCAAAGTTACGGCAACTCCGGGCGCCCCGACTACTTCCGCGGGTTACTCTGGAACACCCAACAAGTTTGGCCACCCGGGGCTCGGCGTGACAGCGCCGCGCCGCAACCGCGACAGAAGCAACTTGTCGCTCAGGCGCGGGACGGCCTCCGCACGTGCCACGGCCGCCCGGGGTCGCAGGGGACCCGGTGTCACCCGGCGCGCGCCGCTTCGGGGGCTCCCCCAGCCAGGAGTCGTCTCCCGCCGCCGCCTCACCTGCCCGCCCGCCCCGCGGTCGAGGAACCAACAAAAGAGCGGGCGACCGGGAAGGAGAGGAGCACCCCGCGCTAAGCGCAGACAGGAGCGGAGGGGGCTGGGCCGGAGGCGGAGAGCAAAGGGGACCCCGCGGAGCCCGGGGTGTTACCCCGGGCAAGCGCCGGAGCCGGTACGAGGGCTCCCACCCGCTCCATCACACCCGCGCGCACACGCACACTCACACATCGCCCCCCCTCGCCTTACCCAGCATGGAAAAGATGAAATCCTTGGCAGTGTGGATCTCCAGCGCTCTCTGGTCGTCGTATTCCCGCTGGTCGTGCCTGGTGAATTCCTGGATGAGTTTGTTCAGTTCCTCCACCCGAGCTCCAGACCTGAAATCCAGCTCCGGGAAGGCAGGCTTGTTGTTGCAGCCCAGGGAGGCTGCCTTGCTGGCGGTGGGAGCCGCCATCTTCATGCAAAACGCGCCGAGCGGCGGCTCCGCGGCGGCCGCGGCACCCACCCCCGCCCCCCACCCCGCCCCGGCCTCCCGGCGCCGCTGGGCAGCCCGGCCCGTGGGCGGGCTGGCTTCTGGGCGGGCCCCGCGCTGCGCCGCGCTGCGCTCCGGGCGGCCGCGCTCCTTCGCGGGAGGAGCCCGACTGCGGCGCGGTGCGCGTGTGGCCCCTGCGCCCGGTCCTCCGGCCCCCACTCGCCGCGCCGCTGCGGGCCCCTGCCCTCCCCGAGCCCTGCTGGCGGCGGCGGCGGCGTCCGGGAGCCGACCGGAGCCTCCCCCGGGGCAAGGAAAGTGAAGTGGAAACAATGTGAAATTCACCAGCGCCGAAATCAACAAGCTGCCGGCTCTAGTGTTACGGAGCCAGCACCAGCGTTCCCATTTAAAGGGACAGCGCACCCGGTGGGAAGGAAAATAAATAAATGGCAGAGAGGTCCGCGAGCCCGGATCACTTGCCACTCTGTACTCCGGCTGACGCGCGTGGTGTGGACGCTTTCTTTCTCCACGCCCCCCGCCCCCTTTTGGGGCAGGGCTTGCCAAGCGCATCCAAGGAGAAAGGAGTCTTCCTACTCTGATCTTAGGGCGGTGTCCCAGGCGAGAACGTGGCTATGGGCGCCTTTCCAATCTCCATCCCGAAAACTCCAATACCTTTAGATGGTGGAGAAATATGAAATGTATCTTCGGTCCTTTTTTACCTAGATTGCCAAGAATGATAAAATCAGCGAATCGAAAAGTGGTGCCCATCCCACCACGTATGGACACTCCCATTAACCACTCAAATATCCTTACCTTTGCCCTAGGTAATTAGTTTTCTTGGATAACAACTCATTCGACTTAACATGCAATTCCTTAATGAGAGCCAACCTGCTCTAGCATATAGATAGGGATCTAAATGCAGGTGTGGGGAAGGCAAAACAATGAAATGCCCTCAGGGTCCAATGATTGGAAAGGGAGAAATTCTCCCATTCAGCTAATAGAATTTTGAGCACTTACTCTTAGCCAGACCGGAATGACAGCTGTGGGTAGACAGGGATCAACCAGAGGATTTGCCCCCCGCCCCGCACGCCCCCAATGGAATTGAGGATTTCACGACAAGACTGGTGCAGTCCAAATCCTTTCGACAGGATGGCAGATGGTTTTAGTGTTTTATGTGATTCATACACTAAGGAGGCCTGTTAAACCCCTAAAAACAAAGGCGAACTGTCTTTTCTCTTCTCTGTCCTTTTAATTTTCTTACCTGACTTCTCATCACTGAAAACTCACATTCTCATGTAAAACCTGGAAAGGACGTGCAGGCTTTGCTGTACTGTCCCATATGAAATAGGATAATAATAATTACATCATCGAAGGTTGCTTTAAGAATTTTGTGAGATAAAACTAGATGACCAGCATTTGCTATACGGAAGAACATGTTTAGCAGTGATTAGTTGTATCAGATTCTGCTGTTGATATAACTTTCGTGTGTGTGTGTGTGTGTGTGTGTGTGTGTGTGTGTGCGCGCGCGCGCGCACGCGCGTGCATGAATGTTTCCCTGCATCTATGTGCACTGCATTCTTGCCTGGTGTCTGCAGAAATCACAAGAGGATATCAGATCCCCTGGAACTGGAGTACCGGATAGACATGAGCTGCCACATGGATGCTGGGAGCTGAACCTTGATCCTCTTCAAGAGCAGGTGTTCTTAATTGCTGAGCCATCTCTCCAGCCCCTTCCATAAGATCTTTACAAAACACAGATCTGCCCAATGACACCTCCCTTGGAATTTCCCTCTTCTACACCAAACCAATGCTAACCTCATTCTTCCTTGTTCTGACAGCTTCTCCAGTCCGGTCCCACCATTTATCTCCCAAACTGGGTAGCAATCTTTCCTTCCTTGAAACCCTGTTCCTTATAGAAGCTTGTGAGCTTGAGTGTGACACTACCAGATGAATCAGACTTGCCTTATCATTGTTAATCCAAGCCCCACATTGTGAGTTCCCTGGCAGGCACTGTAATCTGGGCTTGATCCCCATCACCACACACAAATAGAAACAGGACACTGAGAACAAATTTATATAAGATAGTCTCTTGTAATTTTTTCTATTTCCAAAGCCAGAGGTGAGTCGCTCATTGTTCCTCTGGTGTTTCTGCCTTTTCTTGTCGTAGTATTCTATCATAGAAAGATACTGGGTGTGCAGCAGAAGTCACTCTGGTTGTGAGTTAGCTCTGGACATAGTGGTTTTGAGTGACTGGGTCAATGAATAAGATCTTCATGGTCTTCAGTTCTTGTCAGCCAGATCAGATTTCTACGAACCATTGACCTTTGGCGAGCCTATTTATATTGAGAATGTTACTGAATGGTAAATACCTAACAGAACTGTGATAAGATGGCATATCTATCTCTTACTGAATTGTGAAAACAAAAGGAAAAAAGATAAGGAACATATTTCCTCAATGGATTCTTGGGAGACTTTTGCCCTCTGTGTCCTACCACACTATATATCTCCAACACCTTTGCAGTCAACTGTAATTTCATAGTTCCTGATTCGTATGGGTTTTTTCCTTGATTTTTTTTTAAAGACAGAGTGTCATCATAGTACTCTGGCTGACCTTGAACTCACTAGGCATCTAGGTTGATGTAGAACTCACTGTGTAGCCTAGGCTGCCCTGGAATTCGGAACCCTCCAGCCTCAGCCTCCTGAGTGCTGAGATTACAGACATGTGCCAGTGTACCTAACCATGTTCATCATCATCCCTCAAAGTCCTGGAGGTCAGTGTTTAGGCGAGAGCACCAACACAGGGCGATGTCAGCTATGGTTTTCCACCGTCATTTAAGACTTGTTATAAGTGGAGAGACTGCTCTCTGAGTCAAATTAAAAGCTCTTTTCATTCCCTTTTTACCTCCTGTGCATGCTATAGGAAGTCGGAGAAGAAACAGAGCCGAATCATATGAAGAGAGAGAACAATTTCTATAAGAGTCATTAATTAATATTTGAGCCTTGTAGTAAGTACGTACAAATGACTGGAGAGTCTACCATCTAAGTAAACAGTCAAGTATGTTTTCTTTACTCCTTGAGCTTCAAAGCAACCAAAACTCCATGTTTCCCACTGGGGAAGGGACCTTGCCCTTCTTCATGATGTCATGGGCACCTTGAAAAAACGAGATCTCTTAGTTGCCTCTCTGGAGCTGTTTGTTTTTAAATACAGCTCTGAAGGTTCGTGGCAAACCCTCAGCCATGAATAAATAGATTGCGCAGTGTCTATTAAAAATAGCAAGCTCCACATCCACATGATGAAGTAACAGAATATAATTTTAACCAAAGTTTGTCTGGCCTAACAGGGATTTAAATAGCAGCCTGGGCTACAAGATGTGGCCTTCTTGGCCAGGCAGATGTTCGATGAAAGTCTGACAAATGGAAATGACCCAGGTTTCTTATGACTTACAAATATATACAGAAAAACAAGAAGCAAATACCACAGGCATGTTGATGACAGAAGGGGCTTGGAAGATAAAGTCACCTACCACCTTTATATTGTAGATAGGAACTTGGGATGTGGAAAAGAGCCTTGTATGATGAGTGGAAACAGCGCTGTTCCTCTTTTTCATACTAACTTCAAATTTAGTAAGTAATTATTACATTTCCATATTGCCAGAAGGGCATGGATATCCCCATAAAATTATATAAGCATGACTTGACTAAGGGGATAGGGAAGAAAAAAGGAAGGAAAGAAGAAAAGGAAGGAAGGGAAGGAGGGAGGGAGGGAGGGGAGAATAAATAGTTCTTGGGCAAAATGCACTTATTTCACTTGAGACTTAAATATTAACAAACCATGAATTACTGTCATGTCACTTGAAATGATCTGTTTATGTTTCTGTATCATATATGCATAATTAGGACTAGAGCTAAAGCAACCTGTGTTGGTTTGCATGAGAAATATTCCCCATAGACTCAGGTGTTTGAACACTTGTTTCCCAAGTGGTAGTACTGTTTGGGAAGGCTTAGGTGGGGAAGACTTGCTGGAAGAAATGCACTACAAGGTCTAGCTTTAAGAGACTACAGCCTTACCCTGCTTCCAGTTTCTTCTCTCTCTGCTTCATGTTTTCAATTAAAGATGAGCTCTCTCAGCTTCCTGCTTTCGGACCATGCCTGTTGGCAGCTACTATTCTATCTCTGCCATTATAGACTTTAATCCTCTGGAACTGTAAGTCAAATCTTTCTTCCATAAATTGCCTTGGTCATGTATTTTGTAACAGCAACAGAAAAGTAACTAATACACAATCCCCTCCTCTCCCCGAGATAAGGAATTGAACTCAGTGCCTTACACGAAGCTAGGCACATCCTCAGTCTTTTTGCATGCTTTATTTTGAGACAAAGAAATACAGTAAATTCCCAGACAGGCCTTGAACTCGTGATCCTCCTGCCTCAAACTTCTGAGTAGTTGGGATGACAAGACTGTGACAGCCGTAGCTTAAACCTCTTGAACTTACAAAAATCCTACAATGGTTATCATCAAGAAGACAGGAAATGCTGGCGTGTGTTGTGGGAAAAGAATTCTTATTAATTATTGGTGGGAATAGAAAGTGGGTGTAGTCACCTATGGAAGTCAGGTGTAGGGTTGTAGGGAGAGGGGCAGAGAGAAGATGAGATAACAAGGGATATGAAAGGAAAGGCGGCTCTGAGGCTGGAAGTGCTTAAGGGGAGGCAAGGACTGGAAGGAGTGAGATGTCGAGAGAGGAGAGCCAACCAAAACTAAATATGTAGAAGAATGTCATCAGGGAACCTGCTATACTGTAAGCTAAAGCAAAAGAACCTTCTTCAAACACTCAAACACTGCTTGGGGCAAACTGGGCAGGCTTGTGTCTGTTAACACAAGCCATTGCGATGTTCATGAAACCCCTGCCCACCAAAAATATCACTACAGCTCTTCGCTAACACCTGATGTGGGCAAAGAGGGCCTCAGTGAACTCCACCCCTGCGAATGTGCTCATGTTCCCATGATTCTGAGGGCCTTGCCTACTCTTTTTCAGTTCTGTGCCAAAATCATCCCACTAGCCCAGGGAGTCTAGCATGAAAGACAAAGCAAGACAAAAACAAAGCAAAGCAAAACAAAACAAAGCCAAACCTACAACTGTAAAAGTCTCTCATTCCAATCTGTTGTTTTAATCTCTTTTCCTGCTGTACTGGGGTTGGAGGAGGGAGAGAGAGAAGCTGTACCTGTGGAAAAGGAAACAAACTCTAGAAATGAGAATGAGAAAATCAGATAACATTTCTTAACATTCCTTATATGGTAGAGGACATTACAGTTCAACAAAATACCACTGAGGAAAATCTCTTCACCTCCTGCTAAAGTAGGTCCTTCTGGGCTACTCTTACTATTCCCATTTTTGAGATAAGGAGTTATGGTTCAGCAAGATGACGTATTTTGTACCGCAGTCTTGTTGCTCAGATTTCATTGTAGCTGTCTGGTGTCTTTCATGCCTCCCTCATAAGAAAAATAGATAAATAAAATTTTTGTTTTACATGCATGGTGACTGTATGTATCCCCACATACACATACCACAGATGTATCCCCAGTCCCTACTACTGAATCCAAAGTGCAAGAAGATGTTCAGTAAATGTTGAGAGATGCTTTCATAGTAAATAAAGGAACAAGTAGCCTGCTTTGGTCCTCTAATACATGCTCTTTCCTTCAAACTTCGCTGGCTCTGTTGGTGGCAACTACTGAACATAGAGAAAAACATGGCTGTAATCTTTTGCAATGTGGAGCATTTTAGCCAGCATTTGACATGTACCACCTGGGTCAGGGCTTGTCTCAAGTTTGTATCACTGTGAAAGTGGCTTATTGTTGCTCTCCCACCTAGTTTAAAATATAAGCATAGGCCATTTGCCCAGTGAATTTATGACACAATAACTTGGAAAAAATAAGTCTAAAGTTTCATTTCTTCCTTCTAGCAAAATCTGCTTGACATTGCTTCTACACATCAGGAGAGAAGGGCAGGGTGATTGATTGCCAGCAATTATAAATGACTCTCGGTAGAGTCTCTGCACTTGAACGCTGTGTTGCTTACTCTTGTGTCACCATCACAGAATACCTGACAGAACTACTTGCAGGAGGAAGACTGTCTTTGGGAATCATGGTTTAAGGGAGTCTCTTTGACAATGGGAGAGTGGATGTCATCACACAGGACAGGCTGGGATCAGAGCCCTGCCTTTCAGCCCCAGTGTCCTACTTTCACCAGTTATGCCCCATCTCTCAAAGATTCCACAGCTCCATGTCATGTTCTCATCTCCTGCACAAGTAATCCTCATTCTCTAACTTGTGAACCAATGAGTTCTGGGGGTAACTTACAGGGAACATGAATGAGGGGTTGCCTACAAAACCATTGGTGTCTCAAAGGCAGCTGCACCAAAAAGCCCACCTTGGTATGAGTGATGACTCACGAAAATCACATCCATGAAGCTTGGTCAACTTGCATGTAGTCTCTCCCCGGAATGTATTTCCTGCACGGGGCTGGGGAACATTTAAGAATCAAAGCATAACGCATGTCCCTAACCTATTAGCTTTTGTGTGAAAGCTGGAGAGCCTTCATAAACCACTAATCCCCTGACACTGTTAGATGCATCCTCCCATGCCCTGACTCAGAGACCCAGCTCTAGGTCCTCTGTGGCAAACCACAGGCTTCTTACGTTGAGTGCTTGCTTGCTCATGTGTCCTCAGTGGAGCATGGTATGATGCCACGAGAAGAGTGGGAATGCGTGACTTATTCTACTGTGGACAACTAATGAAGTGAGGGGAAAATAATTTGGAGTGTGTGTGTGTGTGTGTGTGTGTGTATGCGCGTGTGCACGCACGCGCATAGAGGTCAGAAGCAGGAGAGATGGGCAGAGAGTACAGAAATGTGCTTCAGAAATGATACTCAGGGTGTGAAAACGTTTTCTAAATACGAGAACTGCTTTGCCACAATATGCTGCCTGATGGAGGAGTGAGGTCCCCACGACACATGCTCAGAGCTGTACTAACCTCCAGCAGACTCTGGCTAGAGAGGGTTCCTGAACTGGTGGAGAGCCAGGACTTCAGCCCCTGGAGTGCCTTTCAGCTCTCAGAGGCTCCAGCCCTGGAGCTTTCTTTCTTTCAAGAGATAGAGTGACTGAGGAATACCTTCCTGAAAGGACACACCCCACAGACCACGTGCTGCACTAGACACAAGGCAAGAGATATCCGCTTTCACAAGAAGTCATGATCAAGCATGTTTTGTTTTTGAGATTTTACACACACACATACACACATACACACACACACACACACACATACGTCTCCTTCCTTCTTCCTTTTGGCTTTCTTAATGTTCACTTTTAGTAAGTTCTTTCATTACACCTTGACCAAAGAAATTTGGTAGTACAGAAACATGCCATAGACTTCACACACACACACACACACACACACACACACACACACACACACACACACACCCCCTCCATTTGTATTCAGAAAGAATCTAGGGAAAAAGAGTTTCTTCCCGTAGCACATTAATTTACTCACGCTATGACAGAGGCGGTCAGCTCACTGAACAAGTCTATTCTGCTGACACGGGAATCGTAGCAATACCTGTTTTGTTTGCCAGCCCCTGTCAGAAGGAGATTCTCTAAACCCCACACTGTAACAAGTTTATTGAAAACCTTGGCTTCCTCCTACCCCAACAATGCCCAGTGCAGCTGTGAATAGAAGGAGTCGTCTCGCCTCATCTGAGACCTGGTGTGTTGCATTGTGGTCCAAAGCTCATTTTCAATTCCAAGTTGCAGAACCTGGAGAGAGGGCATTTGAGGAAACGCTGACATCCCTTTAGCTCTGACAACATTATCACACACAGTCATAAATATACTTCCTGGACCATGCCTTCTAACTCTGAATTCTCTCTTAGTCCTGCCTTGGCAGAAACAAACAAAACACAATGAAAATCCCACTCTTAAATGCTTTATGTTTCTCCATGTTTCTTGCATAGTCTAGTGGGGGAAGAGAAAATTTTGAAAAGAAAGAATGAAAATACAGAACAGAAAAAAGCACAGCACCCGGGTCTACTTCTGATTATGACTTTGTGCATTTTACTGAAGCTTGTCTTAATTTTTTAAGAGGCAGGATGGGCAGGGAGAGAGAGGATACATGCTGTGAATGAATAAATCCAAACAAAGGCAGTGGTCTACAAGTCCCGGATGGCCACCCTAGCACTGTATTACCCATTAGTTAGCTCCATGATCAGAGGAAACACCCCCCTGCTGTGAATCTCCCCTTTTCTCTTCTGTAAAGAGATAGAATACGGTGTCGTCCAGGTGAGGCGCTCTGAGGCTATCTCTGACTTATGAAGACAGATACAGCAATGTTGTGCATGTTTTTAACACATTTTGTTTGTTTATTTTCCCGGTCTAGCCTCATCACAGCTTGGTATTCCATAGTTAGGTTCCCCTCCCTGTCATTACACCCAATCAAAAAAAATCTACAAGTGCATTAACTCCCCCTCCTTGGCACATCCTGGCTAATTGCCTCTTGCTTCTGCTGGTGGGGGTTGACTGAGTAAGCTGCTGTAATTCACTCTGCAGCTCAGCCCTGGGGCTTGCATATGCAGCCTCTCAGGTCCTTAGGACCTTACAAGGCACAGCAGGTGTGTCAGACTCCAGACATCTTCCTCTCCAAAAGGTGAGAGGAAACTAAAGGTACCCAAATAAAGAACCCCAGGAGTATTTAGGAGATGCCGGAAAACTGTTGTAAATTTTTGGTTCTAAAAATAAGAGCAATGGATAAAGTTCTGCAGCCCAAATGCCGAGTGGATGCGTCATGGGACGCAGGTGCAGAGAATTGTGATTTCTTTAGTGTAAAACTTCTCAAGCAAGATATGGCGCAAGTCTAGTTCTGCAAATCTGGGCTGTGGGTAGTGTAGTTTGAGAAGAGCAATTGAAAAGAGTCTTAGGTACTAACTAATGGAAGCCTGGGTTACAAAGAAAACTGTGCAATGAATAATATCTGAATGTGTCAAATGTCAAAACTGGTGCAAAATAAAGAAGGCAGCCATGAACAGAAACTATACATACTAAGGAAGAGAGGAAGAAGTCCTAAACTCTGTCACAGCAAGGCTATCTGTCATCTTACAGATCAAGATGTGAGGGGAGCTGGCTCGCCTATGGAGACACACTGTGGTTTTTCATGCTTGTCATTTTTGTTGTCCCTGCTATACACAACAATATGAGCCTGCAGTGTGACTTTTTGTTTGGGAGGGGGGAGCACACAAGCACCTATTCACTCCATATAGGGCACCAACAAATGACTGTCCAACTCTAACTTGGTGAACCAATTAGTTTAGTGGGGTTACTTGAGATGAATGAAAGGTTTCCCACAAAGCCATGGGTGTCTCAAAAGCATCACCCAAAAGCACACCTTGAGATGGGTGATGACTCATAAAAGCTACATCCATGGCGTTTTTTGGTCAACTTTCAGGTAGTCTCTTCCCAGCATGTGTTTTCCACATTTATGATTCAAGAATGAAATCTCAATAGCCTTCCTTCTCCATTTTCAAAGAAATGTTTTAATTTGAAAGCAGTAGCTACACAACAACCAAATAATGCAAGGTCCTATACACCAGATATCAATCACTCAGTCCACACATGCTTCAAATTTATAAGTAAGCAAGTAGCAAAACTACATAGTTGTAGCTGGCCTGGACTTGCTATGTAGACCTGGCTAGCCTGGAACACAGAGATCAACCTGCCATTCATTCCTGAATACTGGGATTAAAGGCATGGGCCACCATGTCTGGCTAAATAAAGCATCTTTAAGGGCATTCTTTCTAATGTCTTCGTTACCTCAACAAATATTTGTTGGGTTTATATTATATTAGGGCACAAAAGTGAGTAGAACAGATTCTTGTCTTCCCAGATCTTGCATGCCAGGTCAACCACATTTAAATCATGAACTGGGTGTTTTTTACTGAAATCATCTCTCTGTCTGGAATAGGGTCCTCCAGAAAAGTTGGACCAGTAACATCCACCTACATGAAGAGAGTTATTTCAAAGAATTGGCTCATCTGTTGTAAGGACTGACGAGTCCAACCTGCTGTGCAGGCAAGTCTGGAACTAATAGGGCAGAGAGCAGGCTGGAAACTCAAGCCAGATTTGTTGCTGTGAGATCCTTTCTGCAAAACTCAGTCTTTGTCCTCGGGACCGCACAGCTGGCTAGATATGACCCACCTACACTATGGAGGTGCAACTCCTCACACTATGAGCTGCATTCCTATATGGGATTACATAACTAAACAGGGTGTCCTGAAAAACAATCAACAATAAAAGTTTTCTGAGTACACAGCAACCAAAAGTCATTAAAATCAAGCACATACGGTATCCAAGGTGTTTTGACAGCCCTCTCCTGGGTTATTGCATGCAACTCCACTTCAACCTTGGTTCTGAACACCCAAATGCACTTTGCACCAGTGTGCCATCACACCTAGCAACACAGACAAATTGCCTGAAACACCTTGGCTCAGATTTAAAACCATTGCCTAGATGTCAATCACCAGGTGACTAGATAATGAATATGTGATAGTTGTAATAGAATTATATTTGGCTTTAAAGAAAAATTAAAACATGAAATTTGCAGGAAAATGGATGGATCAGGAAAGTATTATATTCCAGGAGCTAATCTAGACTCTTTGGTAAACACAAAATCACATTTTCTCTTTCATATGCAGAGCACAATTCCTAGTGGTTATATGTTTGGGTGTAATGTGTGTGGGTTGCATATTGGCTGAAAAACTGGAACGGAGACTGCAAGCGACTACTAGAGGCAGGAGAGTTGTGAGCAAGGGGTTGGACACAGACAGATTTTCCTGTCAACACCAGGACTCAGATTTGAAACAATTGCACGTTATGAACTGTGGTGTTTTTAACTGCACATTCAATTTTCTACTCTTACAGGAACACAATGGTTTTGTTACAGAAAATAAAGACTTTTCAATATTTCCCCCCCATCATTCCTCAGCAAATAAATGTCAAATTCATATATCTTTGGATTGGGTTGTACTAGAATGTTTAATTTTAAAACTTGCTGTTTGAGTTGCTGACTCTAGTTTCATAAAATCTTGGGAAATGAATTTTGCCTTGGGATTAAGGTAGAATTTCCAACAATTTCTGGAATGTTCCTAAGCACTCTTCTACCATATTTCTTTTTTTTTTTTTAATTTATGTGAAGCAGTGTTCTCAGCATTGATGATTATGAAATCAAAATATCAATCAACTCTGAAAAACAACCTGCTGGATCAAATATTCAGCCAAGATTTAATTCTTTATGTAGAAACCAGCAAGCACAACCATCTCATTAGTATGCAAATTTGTTTTCATTTCTCATAAATGGTAAAATTATGTGGATACTAAAGAGTTGCCTTAGAATACATTTCTTGGTAATTTATTATCAAAACATGTTTTACTTGTATACTCATTTTGTATACCTGAGCTCATATAAAAGTGTCCTGCATGAAAGGATATTATAGTGGAAATGTTTAAGAAAGACTTCATATATGGTAATTGCCTTAAAATCAACTCACTGTCAATGTTAACTATATTTACAAAATATTTATGAAACAAACACCTAGATTAGTGTTTGACCAAACACCTGGCTGAGCTCAGCCAAACTGGTACCGGAAGCTCAGCATCACACCATTTACTCAGGAAGTATTTATGGAGCATTTGTCACATGCCAAGTGCTGAGTTGAATCCTGCACACTCCCGTAGGAAAGGTGGGCCGACGCCATTTACTGAAACATATGACTGCAATCATAATAGAGAACACCTGCTCTCTGTGTATTTGGAAGAAGGTACAACACTTTCAGGTAAAGAAAAGACTGAAAACACACACAGAATAACATCATCGACCTTGTCCTTGAAGACTGGGTAAAATTAGAGCAAGGGAAACAGGAGCGTGGCTGGTATTCCTAAGGGGGGGCAGTAATAAGCAAAAGGGTGGAGTCAGAGAGATGTGTGGCGAATATAGGAACACTGAGTGACACAGTTTGACTGGAAATACAGAGCATTCATCAAAGTCACTTTTCTTCAGCCAGTGATTATTCCACAGTTAATCAAGTAGTCATGCCAAATGCAGTAGCACATTTTCAGATAAAACAGAGAGAGCAGGAGATTCTTCCAAAGTCACACAGAAACCCTTGAAGGTGCTCCTCACACATTTGCCTCAGGGCTGGTTCTACCAGCTTTTCAAACTGAGCTTTGCCTCCCCTGAAGAGGAAGCCAGCTGGTCTCGGCTGTCTCACTGCAACTCTCCTTTTTTATTACTATTTTTAGAATTCTTTTTATTTTATGTGTGCATTAGTTTTGTTTTGTTTTTTCCTGCATGTATGTGTGTGCACCATGTTTCAGAAGAAGACATTAGATCCTCTGGAAATGGAGTTACTGATACTTCTGAACCGGCATGGTAGGTGCTGGGAATCAAACCCAGGTCCTCTGCCAGAGCAACAAGTGCTCTTAACCACTGAGAAAGAGCTAAGAAGGGAAGAAACTGATGAGGCCTTGACTTTCAGTGAACACTTTGCTATAGATCCTTCAAACAAGATGTTTAGTGATTTGGAGGCCACAAAATTAAAACCTACTGCCTTCACCACCCAGCTGTGAGTGCATTCTGTTTCAGTGTGTATAGTATCCATAGGCACTGATTAAATTGCTGTGCTCAGGGAATTATGTGTGCAGAGAAAATACAGGAACCACACCTAGGTAAAACTTACATAGACTCTTAAGACATTTTAGTGTTTTCTTTTGTATACTCTTTTTTAACAATCTTGTTTCAATGCCTAAGGTCCCACCCCAATTTCACAGAATTGCTGTTGCTTAGCAAAAGGCAAGAAAGCCGACTAGTTCCACTTACTCTGTGACCAACCCTCGCCACACTTGCCTTTTAAACTCAATCAACCTTTTGCTTACATCTGAATCCATGTCTGTGTTAAACAAGGAAGGAGGCAGCTCTGAGCTTTCATTGAGATCCAATGATTTTTATGAAGTTCAAAACCATGATCCTGGCTCAGAGCTTGGTGTAATTAAAAAATAAGATAAAAGAATTAGAGATGCCAGACACTTTCCAGAAAGATATTTTTCGGGTTTATAAAGCCATGAATTGAACAGAAGTAAATTGCACATCTCTTTTCTCCTCCCTGTCCTGTTTCCACTGAATGAAAGGGAAGCCAAAGCCTCAACCAGGAAGTGATGTCAGCAAGCACCTGGCTTCACATCTCCCCATAAAATGCATTACTTTAATTAAATCTATCAAAGAGGCTAATAAAAGGGAGGCTGGGGAGATGTGAGGTTATTGATCAGAGGTATTACATAAATGATTGTCACTAGGGGCGAACGTTAACAGACATGTGGAGCACTCAAGGGCCACCAAGTTCAACTTCCTCAGTGATGAGCTATACATTTGTCTAGTGGTGAGGCACTTCAATTCTCTTCCAAGGGTAAGTGTGTCTAGAGGCTTGGAATCAGATTGCTTCACATTTACACAATGATTTAGATTTATTGTGCACCATCCCATTTTAATACTAAGCCCCACTTCAATTTTGTAAGACAGGCAATCTGTACATTTGTAGACTACTGGGACTACATTTTGGAGATCAGAATTAATCCACTCCGCTGCACATCAGTACACGTTTCAGATGCTGTTTTGTCAACTTGATACAAGCTACAATCACCTTGAAAGAGGGAACCACAACCGAGAAAATACCTACATAGAACTGGCCTGTAAGAACTCTGTGGGGCATTTTTCTGGATTAGTGATTGGCTTAGGAGTGCCTAGCCCACCAGGCCCACCAAGCAGGTCAGCCTGGAGTGTATAGAAGAGCAAGTTAAGTGAGTGATGGAAAGCGAGCCAGTAAACTGCTTTCCTCCAAGGTCCATGCCTCTGTTCCTGCTTGTTCCTGCCTTGACTTCTTTCAGTGATAGATGGTGAACTGGGTTGGTACACAAAATAAACCCTTTGCTCCCCAAATTGCTTTTGGTTATGGTGCTTATCACATCAACTGAAAGCAAATCTAGTATAACATCTCAACAGGAAGGAGCACTGGAGGATGCCTGTGAGCACCTCAGAGGGCAGATAGACAGGTGGGGGCATCCTGGCAAAGAGAAATGGTTACACAACAAGGTTAATGGCCTTTTGAAAAAAAGTCCCATCCAAGAGTGTTAACATAATGGCAGTAAACAGGGTGGTCTGCTGGCAGACATGGTGCTAGAGAGGTAGCTGAGAGTTCTACATCTGGATCCTCATACAGCAGAAAGAGAGAGTGAGACTGGACCTGGTTTGTGCTTCTGAAACCTCAAAGGTCTCCCCAGTGACACACTTCCTCCAACAAGGACACACCTCTTAATAGTGCCATTCCCTATGGGCCAATGGGAGCTGTTTTCATTCAAACCACAGAACCCCCACCTTGGAAGGAAAGATACCTCATTCTGTGGTCACACCCCACCCATCCCACACCCGCCCCCATAAAGCCAGTCCTTTTGCATGGTATTTCCTTCCTTTTATACCTCACGCTCCAACCGGACGTGACGCTGCTCCTATCCTCCCTGTCGCAGACTGGTCTTAGTTCTGGTGACTCTGCATGTGTGATGATTGTATCTGAGGATCCCATTTGTTTTAGGGGAAATCTACTCTACCCAAAGATTAAGGACCAGAACTGTACTTTGACCTATGTCTGCATGAGAAGAAGACTACCGTCTACACCACCACAGTGTGTGTTCTGTCTTCCTGGTCATCTCCTAGAGCATGTGATGATGCAGTTAATAGGCCACGTGGGAGATGATATGGCTGGATTAGAAGAAAGATCTTGGTTTTGTCATTCAGGAGTTGTAGAACAGGCATCCAACAGTATCTGCATAGCTGACCTGTAAAGACTTTGGTTATTTCTTCACATTGAAAATAGATCACCACTTGGGTCAGTTATAGGGAGATTATAGGAAACACCCCTTAGAAGGAACATCTCTCTGAGTTATAACAGCGTTGAAAATGAAATAACGAAAAAAGTGGTCTTACTGCTGGCTTCCAAAAAGATTTTGGTCAATTCAGCAACTTTTCCAAGCTGTAAATTCACTCCTCAAACTGTTTACTTAGGTTTTTTTGTTATTTTGTTTTTTTTCCTTTCTCAAAAAGAAAAAAAAAAAAGTAACCTGCTCAAAATTAAAAGTATGTTTACCATAGAAATATCACTGTGGATGTGAAATTCAACAAGCATTTGTAAGCTCTTCATGGGGTCTGCTAAGTACTGAACTGTTGCAAGCTATAGGGTGTAGACGTGAATTTGTACCAGCACCTAGGAGACACAGTCCTTGCCCTCAGAATAATAATTATTCCCACAGGAACTGTGCTAAGGCAGGTGGATTTCCAGAGATGAAAAATAGTTAAGATAAACGGACCAAAACCAGATGTCTATATATTAAAAAAAAAAATTGTCATTTTTATGTGCTTCAATTAGGAAAGGTAGACCTTTCCTGGGAAGGCTTTGGAAGTAAAGCAAGGAGCTATAATTTGTTTTAGGAGCTGTCAATGTGTTAGTGAACACAGAATAGTAAAGTAATAGCAAGACAAAGTATTCAAACCTAGAGCAATTGTAGGTCCCTTTTAATTTGGAAAACTTTATTATCAGCAACAACTCAGAATAAAGGACTGAAACAAAAGTTATTAGTGGAGACACCCACTGGCTCGTTCAACTGGAAAGTTTAAGCAGTGACTCTGACCGTGGGTTCCCAAGCATGCACACGGTGTGCCGGTTGCTTCACTGTCTCCATTCTCTGACCATATCAATGTAGCAGTAAGATGCCTGCCAACAGATCTAGGCTTACACGGGCTCCAGAGAATACGGGTCCAAAGAAAGAGCCTTTGGAAGGGTAACACAGGGAGCTGTGACAGGTCCAGCTTAGCTTATGTGCTCATCCTGAAAATATGTGACTAGGGAAGTAAAAATCAGCATTAGGTCCTCTGCAACCTCTGAGGTGGGGAAATGAACCTGAATGACAAAACTTTGTTTAGCCACATGAACTCAGTAAGCTACATCATAAGGATGGTGGAGCGTCTCCATGGAAGAGACACTGGTCAGACTCCAGCATGCACTTAAGTATACATGCACCCCCCCCAGACCCCCCACAAAACACACACACACACACAAGACACACACTTGCTATAAGCTTATTTGCAATCTGAGATATAATACTCTTCTTTTCCTATATTTTGTTCCTTTAGATTTGCTTTTATTCATTTATTTTATGGGAGTTAATGTATAAGTCATGACTCTACTTTTAGCACCTTCCACAGAAGTCCTTCCACTTCTCAAAGTGCAAATAAGCTACTTCTACAAAATAAGTTACAAATCTTTTTGTTTGTAACAGAAATAAAAACGCGGGATATTATCTTATTGTTTGTATCCTGCTTTCCATTACCTAGAATTGTACTGGTTAGGCGTGGTAGGGCACATCTTTAATCCCAGAACTCAGGAGACAGAGGCGGGAGGATCTGTGTGAGTCTACATAGTGAAACCTTGCCTTAAAATCAAAACAAACACAACAAGTGCTTAGCCATCTTCTAGGCTTTGGAACCAAGCATCAACTCTCTCTGACAGCTGTGTTCTCCTCTAACATATTCCGAACAATAACCAGCTCATTTCATATGCTGGTAACTGTAGAGGCAGGCCACTTCTCTCTTCTTGATAATTCCTGTTCACATTATAAAGATAGTTTAGTAGTAGTTACTTTGCCTTTGCCAGTCTCTCTCAGTCTTCACTCAGACCCTGAAACTCACAAACTACCTATGACTGCGCACATTCCACCTGCAGGGCCACCAAGCTGCACCTTCGATCTCTCAGCAAAAGCAAAGCCTCTTGGATGAGAACCCCGCTCCACTCAAACGTCATTTAGGCTCATCAGGCTTGTGTCTTCTACTTTTGGTGAGTATTGCTGATTGCAAAGGTGCAGACAGGTCCTTGCACCTGCTTCTAGAACAGTTCTTTGTCTCCAGAGCCTTTCCTGCCACAGAGTGAGTTGTGCTACTGTAAGTCTTTAGAAAAGACCTACCCTGTTTATATAATTATCTCATGTCACTTGTTGCATTTTAAATACCCTCTTGCTTTTGAATTGATTGGTTACTGTGGATCAGTGATTGCTTCAAAGTGTCTGAAAACCTGGCACACATTGCATAAGCACATAGTAGAATATAAAAAAAATAATACATTTCTGTTTTGTGTTCGGCCCACAATCAAAGACAACAGGCAACCCTCTGTTGAGGGTGTTTCCAGCTGACATGTGTTTAGGTTGTTCTTAGCTTTGAAAACATGCCTGGATGTGAATTGTAGGATGATAGAAGGTTGTACAGTTTCTGTCATCCAGTTTAATACCTATACCTTTCAGGAGGGAAACCTGAGACCAAGAGACTAGTGTGTGTGCTACACTCCTAATGATATGGGTAAAAATGTCATGAGAATATGAATGTTAATAAACTGTGAGAGCTTCTCAGGTTTCTTTAAGCCTGCCTTGTCAATATTTTAAACACACACACACATACACACACACACACACACACGTGTGTGTGTGTGTGTGTATGTGTGTGCATAATTTTAATTAGCACAGAATAATAATTGTATACATTTTTGGGTATAGTGTGATTTTCCATATATGTACATTATATAAGCATCAGATAATGGGTATCTTACCACCTCAAAGGTCCATCAACTTTAGATTCACATTTTGTTCTCACCAGCACAGACTCCCCTCTAAGCCCCTTAGAAAGTCAGTTTTGAGTCATTCACAGGAGCTGGAGTGGAAACCTACTCAGGGCTATAGGAAGTGTTGTAGACCAGTCCCTAATTTGAAATGTGAACATGCATGAATTAGAGTCAGTTATTCCCAACAACAACGATGTCCCAACATCGGACATTCCATATACAATTCGATAAGCTGCTTTCCCAACCTTTATTTGAGATAGCCCTAATGCCCACAGGAAGGTAAATCTAATGAATCTAACGTCTCAATTGAGAATAAAGCAGCCTATTGTGGTTTGAAGGTGAGATGTGAGCCTTGCTTCCCACTTTGCTGGACTATTTTGGAAGGAACCTTTAGAAGGTGGAGCCTTGCCAGAGGAAGGGAATCACTGGGGGCAGGCCTTGAGGTTTCCCATCTGCTGGACAATGTGATTAGCTGCTTCCTACTTGGCTGACATGCCTTCCCCAACATAATGGACTGTATGTATTAAAGTGTAAGTCAAAATAAGCTCCTCCTCCTTTACGTTAGTTCTTGCCAAGCATTTAGACCCAGCAACAAGAAAAGCAACTAATCCACTGGGGCAGTTGTGGTACACACCTTTGATTCCAGCACTCAGGCGGCAGAGGCAGGAGGATCACTGAGTTTAATGTCAGCCTGGTTTACAGAGCAAGTTACAGGACAGCCAGGGCTACACAGAGAAACTTTGTCTCAAAAAACAAAAGAAATAAAAAGAAAAAGGAAAAAAGAAAGGGGAGAGAGAGAGAGAATATGAATGAATTCCAAGCCCCCATCTCCCTGAGAAAAAACGTGTTACTTTTAAAATGTATTAGGATGAATCACAAGCCACTACCATCTTCATAGTCTAAAGGTAGTTGGATATTAGCAAGGCATGTGCCTGGGCCTGATATGGGAACTTTGCTTCCAGGCAAGTGACATGGCTTAGCAGGTAAAGGTGCTTGCCAACGAGCCTGGAGAGCTGAGTGTAACCCCTGGGACCCACATGATGAAAGAAAAAACTGACTCCTATAAGTTGTCTTCTGACCCGCATATGTTCCCAGTGAGTCAGCATGCCTATGTGTTTGCACACACACACACACACACACACACACACACACACACACACACGCAATAAATAAATAGTGTTAAAGTAACACAAAGATAAAATAAAGTAATAATGTTAAAAATGTTAGGTTTTGCTTTCTCTTGACAATTCACATGTTTGTTTTAACATAAAGATTTTCAAGTACAACTTATGGGTTGGAATATGTCCTGTTCGGCTTGTGGTAACTGGTACAGTCTGAACTGAAAGAAAGGGGACAAACTTTCCAGAGTTGTCATGCCAATTCACTTAAGAATTGCCAGGAAGGATGCCTGAGGGATGCTTGAGTACCTGTGGGAGGTCCTGGCACCTGTGAGATGTCCTGGCACCTGTAGGATGTCCAGGTGCCTGTAGGAGGCCCTGGTGACTTCCAGATGACTGGGTTCATGATGTCCAGGTCCTGTGTGGGTTCTCTGTGCCTGCAGGATGTCCCTGCCTGTGGGATATCTGGAGGCCTGTGAGATGTCCAAGTGTCTACTGGTTGATCAAGTGCCTGTGTAGTGTCTTGGTGTCTGTGGGATTCCGTGGAGCCTGGGAGATGTCCTAGTGCTTGCTGGAAGTCCTGGTGCCTGCAGGATGTCCAGATGCCTGCAGGGTATCCAGGTTTCTACAGAAGACACTGGTGTCTGTGGGATGTCTGGACATCTGTAGGGTGCCCTGGTGGTTGTGGAAGGCCCTGATGCCTATGGGAGGTCCTGGTCTCTTTGGGGATGTCTGGGTACATATGGAAGGCCCTGGTGCTTGCAGGATAACAGGGTGCCTGCTCAGTGTCCTGGTGACTGGGCAATGTCTGCATACCTGTGGGCTTGGGCAGTGGGAATTGACTTTGGGTCGAGCTTTGTAGTACTTGGTCTCCGGCTGGCATGAGCCAGGTGAATATCCATTATCAGAGAAACCTGCTGCCTCCAGCATCCATGCTCCTGCCACACTGGTTGGACTCAAGGGTCTTTTATTTGGGATTTTTTTTGAGGGCACAGGGGTGGGATAGGGGAGCAGGGAGGAATGGGAAGAGGATGTTGTTGAGATGCATTGTATGAAACTCAAATTAATAATAAAAGTGGTATAAAAATTTCGATGGAAGAAGAGAGAGAGCGCATACCAGGAACAGGCTGGCTTTGGCTTTGTTTATTTAGAGTCAAGCTGGGTGGCGGTGGCACAAGCTTTTAATCTCAGCACTCGAAGCAGAGGCAGATAGATCTCTGTGAGTTCAAGGCCAGCCTGGTCTACAGAGTGAGTTCCAGGACAGCCAGAGTTACAACAGATGAATCCTATCTAGAGAAAACAGCAACAACAGCAACAACAAATCTGCTTCTCAAGACATTTTGCTTTAGTCCCCTACTGGGAGTTGAGCCCAGGACCTTACCCAAGCCAATCAAATGCTCTACTATTGAACTGTAGCTCCAGCCTGTTGGTTTATTTTTTGCAGACAGAGTCCCACCATGTAACCCAGGCCACCAAAATGGGCCACCGTGTCCAGTCATCATTTTAGTTTTGTCACTTCCACAGAACAGAAGATGTCTACTCTTTATCAACTAATTCTGTGGACAGTGCAGAGATGCACTGAAATTTTCAAAGGTCAGAGTTGATAGCATCTATTTGGTTTTGATTCCTTCTCTCTGTGCCTGTCTGTCTCTGTTGGGTGTTGGGCTCTCTCCCTCCCTCTCTGTCCTTCGCTGTTTCTGTGTCTGTCTGTTTATCTCTCTCTCTTTCCTCCCACCCTCGTGTGTGTGTGTGTGTGTGTGTGTGTGTGTATTAGGTGCAAGCCTTACTAGAAAACTGGATCTCACTCTATTGGGAGTGATGGAAACTTGAAAGGTTAGAAATTTTAGTCCAGCTCTGTGCACCAGCTCCAGTTCCTTTGTAAGATTAGAAAGTTTCTGTCTTTTTCATGTTTGCTAGTATCTGTTCCTTATTCTGATTGTGGTAAAGATCTTTAAATTGGAGGCCCAGTGGCTTGCCCAAACACTAGAAATGGAAAATAGTATTTCTTTAGACACAGGGAGATAGTAGATTCCATCCTCTAAAGCTGCAGACAAGGAAGACAAAAAGATCTCCACTCTCAGCAATGGTTCCAGAAGGAATTTTAGAAAATGTGCCCAGGAGGAGTAGGACTATGACAGCATGACACCCTGGACCATGAGTGTAAGCATACACAGGTGGTGCGCAGTGCCGGGTGTGTGGGCCAAACTTAGAAAAAGCCCGTATAAAACAGTAGGGAGCACCCAGCACCCTGAATCCTACAGCCAGTGCTTGTGAGTACCCAGGAAGAACAGGGTAGGCTGTCGCGTGGAAGAAGAAAAAGAGAACTTGAAACCAAACTGGTGAGAAGATCTTATTCTTGTAGATACTTAAAATAATTCAGAAGGTGGATTTTTTGTGTCTCAATAGCATCTTAAAGATTCTTAAACTGGGACCTTGGAGGGGAAAAAAAAAATCACAGGAAAGAAACTGTTTTATCTATACCAGTTACATCAGCACATATTCGGTTAGGCTACACATTGCATTGCTAAACCTATTTTTCTTAATTTATGAGTAAAATCAGATATGCTCCCTTTAATACATCTTGGTTACTTCCAGGACTTTACAAAAAAATTATTCACTTGATTTTAAAAAACATAATTAGCAAACTGGATATCTATACAAAAGTAATTTTGTACCTCAGCAGAGGAGTGCAGTCAGCAGATAATTCACTCTTGTGTCTTTTCATTAGCTAACACTCCCTCGGGGCAACTTAGAGGTTAAAGCCCAACTCATCTACTTTCTCAGCTTCTGATAGAATTGACTGCAATTCACAAGGGAAGTAAAAATTAAAAAAAAAAATGAAAACCACAACTAAGTGAAAAAAAAAAAAGTCATCTCTTCCCAAACTAATCCTTGTTGTGGAGGTCTAAACCATTTGTTGAGTGAATTGTAAACCACTCATTTTATGCATATACTATTCGCCCTCTCAGCACTCTTGTGATTCAGACCTAAGCCCTGTTTAACAAGGAAGAAATCAGTTTTGAGACTTTAACGAATGTTTTTCCAAGTCTCAAAGTTATTAAAAAGCAGTATTTGTACCTCTGACACCCATGACCCTCTTGTTCTACTTCTTGGCTTTAAAACAGCTCTCCCCTTTAATCTTATCCCATAGGACAAAAAATCCCAACCATCATTAAGTCTCCTGGGATGAAGACAGTCTAATAGAAAATGCAAATACTTCAATCTGCCAGGGGCGAAACGTGACCTCATTGCTATAATGGTTTTCATAATTTTTAATGCTTTAAAACCTTACTCACAGCCTGCTTATAAAAACACACTTTATTAATACATTTATTTGGTAATGTATTTAAATACATAACATTTGGTTGTTACAAAGAATTGGGTTATCTTTATAATCATGAATATTTGATATTAAAAGCAACAATACATTTAAAATTGATTCTGCTTTTAATGAAATGTAAAACATTCAAACATTATGATACATGTCTAAAAAATCATTATTTTAGAGTCCTTCCTTAATTTAAGATATGAGGAAGACATGTAAGAACCAGAAAGTTGGAGAAGGGAAAGAGACTCTGCTTATCAGAATTTTGTGTAAAATAACACAGCATGATCACAAGTCATCTCATAAATGAAAGCATCACAGAGCTTTATGGGAGTTTGCAGAGAGATGGCAGTTCTGGCTGGTTGGTGGGGTGGGAATCTTGGTAGACTTTGGAAAAGAGGTGACCTTTTAAGGGTGGTTGGAATAATGCATGCTGTTTTGAAGAGAATGGCTTTTCAGATGGAGGGGTCAAGGATGATGGAGGAGGAAAAGAGCAGGAGATGAAGTTAAAGGCTGGGGGGAAAGCTTTGGAAGAGAGTCAGATGAGTGGAAGTGGAAGAATGACCTCCATGCTATGGGTAGTGAGGTCATCAAGACAGGGGGCAGGGAAGGGATGCTATTCTTCTTACGGATTAGCTTAAGAAAAACTCCATGAGATGGCTTAAGGAGAGAGAAGAGAGATCAGAGGGAACCACCGGACTCTAATGATGAGGCATTGTCCTGGGAGAACGATTCTGGACAAGGGGGAAGAATTAGGTCTTGAAACAGAGACCCTAAAATATCAGTCCCCAAAGAATAAAACTTTGCCCAGAAATCTTAGGCTCTGGAAGGAAACTTTCAAGTCTTGGGACAGAGGAGAAAGTTGACTCCCAGGAAGAGGTTTCACAATCTCAACAGCTTACCTGACAGCTAAAAATGAGCATATGCATACTGCTTGCATTTTGTCTCATCTTTTTTATAAAATTGGGACTATTATGAAAAAGACAGAGAAAAATTAAGACTCTCTCTCTCTCTTTCTCTCTCTCTGGTTTAACAAAAACTGTAAGTCCTAATTTCTTTGAATGCTGAGAAACTGAGGTGGTGTGTTCAGGTGCCTTCTGAGGCTACATGGTAGGAAGAGAAGGATTAGGAGATATCCTTGTGTGTCATGTGTCACGCTCAGTAATATCTCCCCAAACTCATGTCCTCTTGAAACTCGTGAACCTGACTTTCTTTGGGAATAAGGTTTTTGCAGATCTCAAATTAAGGTAAGGTTATCATAATCTAATAGCTGGTACTCTCAGAAGGAGAGTAGATTTGGACACAAGGAAATGTGCATCCCTGCAGACCCTGCCCACTACTCAGATATGATTGCAAGTAGAGGGCACCGGGGATTTCTAGCAAATGTAAGCCGTAAGGGAGAGGCAAGGAATAGTGTTTTCCTAGAACTTTCAGAAAGAGCGTGACCCCATGGACATCTTGAGTTGGACTTCTGGCCTTCAGCGCTGTAGGAATTATTTTGGTTGTTTCACGCCATTAATTTTGAGGCCATTTTTGTTAAATAGCTCTAGGAGATAAACACACCTGCACAACATGAAAAAGACAGAATGGCAACTGTCACCCTAAGGGGCAAACAGAGACTCAAAGGAAGTCAATATTACCAAGTTCACACTTGATATGACACTCTCCAGCAGCCTGTGTGGAGAGAATGAAGGCGTTGTTGCTAATTCATGAGTCTCACACACAAATCAGTGGACAGTCTGAACAATCATGGAAGCTATTGGATCACAGAGACAGAGAGCAGGGGACAAGAAATAACTAAGACTCACTGTATCCTAAAGTAGCAACACTGAGCTAGAACCTGTCCAGTTCTGAATCCAGATTGCTACAGGACAGCAAAAAATGAGGAGCCAACTGTGATACACACACCTGTAATTCCAATACTGGGGAGGTGGAGGTAGGAGGCCTGGAGTTCAAAGCCGGCCTAATCCTGGACCACACGAGACCTTCCTTGCTTTTTGTTTTAGAAAGCTAACAGCATAGAATGGAAGAAGTGGCTTTGGAAAGGAGGCTTGAGTTTTCCCAGGATCCATCCTGTTTTTGAAAACTGCCCGAAATGGCAACATGATAATTAGCTTGCCGATTCCCAATTCTCTAGCCCCTAACTCTGCCCTAGTATCTGAAAGTGCTGTTCCGTTTCTTTTAAAGCTCCAAAGAATGACAGCAACAGTGATGATATCATTGCTTTGTCCATTTTTAATCTTATCTACACAAAAAATGGAAACTTAGAATAAGTAGGTCACCACAAGTTCAGAACAAATGTGTCAAATGTCTGTGACGTTCCTGCCTAGAGTAGAGGCCACGGAGATGATTCTGCATGGGAGGCTTTTGATGCATAGGGCTCGTCACACAATGATACTGCACTTTGGCTCTGCTAGGGAAGCCAGGCAGGTCCTTTAATTCCATTTTTTAAGGAAGAACTAAAATATGAACCACCGCAGAAAAGCTCATCTGGTTGCCCAAATATGACTTAAAGTTTTGGTGAAGGGCCATGTTTGCTGGCTTATAGGCTCCTAGGATGCTGTGGAAAAGCCATCACTTGCCTACTTGTTGAATTCAGACAGCCCTGGGATCAGCTTTTGTCAGACTATGTCATCTTGGGGTCCACAAAGTTGGATTGCTACTGTTCTCAATAAATGAGTAAAGAATATTCGTGTGTGTGTGTGTATGTGTGTGTATGTATGTGTGTGTGCACGTGTAAACTTATAGACAGGCAAACTGAGATACACAGAATGTTAATTTCACAAAGATCTGAGCCAGGATTGGGTCTGAGACTCCTCCTTCATGGTAAGTACATCCTGATCCACTCTGGAGCATTTCACCAGGAAAAACTGAAGCCAAGATAGATCTCTCTGAACCAGAAGAATAATTTAGCCTATTGTGGAGGGCTTGGTTTCTTGGCTCACCTTGTGTCTCATCAGTTCCAAAACAAGTGATTTGACAGATACGCGTGTGTTCCCCGTGAAGTCAGTGCGACAACAGAATTGTTCCCAGAGTATAGCTGAGCCCAAAACCTACCTTCACATGGCCTCCATATGAACATCTTGACTCTGTGCAAGCCAACAACAGGGACTCTGGCTTCAAGTCTTCATGCTTTCCTCTGTCCCCTACTGAGACTTCCTATTGCCACTTAGGTACCTCTGTCTTGGAGTCTTGTTGGGTGGATATAAAAAGCCTCTTGGGGCAGATGGAGACTGCTGGACAAATACTTGCTCCTTTTTGCTGTTGTGTAACTGAGGTGTGTTTTGTGTATCTGCGGTGGGCGTGGCCTCCTGAGGAGCCAGTCTCAGGAGATACAGTAGCCCATCACATTCAGTGGTGACCAGAGCCATCACATGTTCTTGCACTGATTCTTCCTCTTCCCCTGCCTCCCCGCACTCTCCCTTACTCTTACTTTTCTGGGATTGTGCTCTGAATGCTAGTGCTTAGCTTTATTCTGAATCCAGATGAGGAGAGGTGGGATCCACGTTAGAGGATTACAACAAGGAAACATTTAACACGTAAAACTGCGTAAAATACTTTGAACAGTGCCTGACATATTGCAATTCCTGTGTAATTGTGAGCTATACTTTTATGCTATGTTGTTGTTTAGCCTTGTGAAATGGTAAATAATTAGACTATGAGGCTACATGGGAAAATGTATGTGAAACGTTAAACAGAACACAAGTCTCACAGTGATTGTTACTCCATAAACACACACACACACACACACACACACATACACATGACGATATTAGAAGAGAGAGCAGAGTTGGCAACTGTGACTCTATGATGTTTCCACATAGGTAATTATTTATCCAGAGCAGAGTTAAGTAAACAGAATAAACACACTCTCTTGGAGGCTTTGTATACATTTCTGCTCAGACATACTGTTCTAGGCTGATAACCCCTTAGAGCTGGAGAATTCTTATATGCATGACTGTTTTATTTTCCATTATTATATTGTTGTTGCTGTTGCTGTTGCAAACAGGATCTCATGATGTAACTCAGGCTGCCTTTGACTTTGCTGTGTAGACCAACCTGGCCTCGAACTCACAGATATTCTCCCTGCCTCTGCCTCCAGAGTTCTAGGATTAAAGGTGTGTGTGATTACTCCCTGTTAGGATTCTCACTTTGCATAATGTATTTTAAGCTGATAATTCATTATTTATGAAGATTGGGAGCTGCAGGGCATGAATTGTGCTGAAACAATGCAGCATGCCTGCAGACAGTGGTCGGTGACTACTTCCGTGGCCCTGTGAGTGGGTTCCTCCTTTAGGCACAGTGTTGTCCCATGCTAGGGGACCCAACCTCCTCTGAAGTGAGTGCTGAGCAGATGCTGGCTTTCCAGGGCACAGAGAGTGGATTCTCTCTTCCCCTAGTCCTTCTCCCACCCTCAGAGACTTGATTCCTATGGTAGGAAGAAGCAGCGTACAAATCTAAGGATTGGGACCCTGACAGGTTCTGTAGAGTTGCACAGGCGCCATCCTTGTGCAGAGAATGGCTTGATGTGAGCTGGGAGCATGGAGGAGGGTTGGGAGTTGGAAGATTCTTTACATTCTCTATTTTCATTTTTTTGTCTGTGTTCCTTGTCCTGTATTTGGCTACATGACCCATTCTGGTCTAAATTCTCTAATGGCTTCCACAATACCTGGGCTTAACCTTCCACCTGCCCTGCTTACCTCTTTAAGCCTATCACTTGCCTCTGTCCTGCCTCTCTACTCCTTAGCCACAGCGGTCATTCTGGTTGTTTCTCTATCTTGCTAAGGGTGTTTGTGAGCGAGTTCATCAGACGAGCAGCCAGAATTCACCTTCACGTCTTCTCACTTGTTCCTTCTCCTCAGTCAGAGTTCAGTGTGAATGCCGCCTCTTCAATATAATATAATAATAAACTTTTAAAAATGCTTCAAATCCTTGTACAAATCCTTGATGAAGCAAGAGATATAGACGCAAATACGTGTCCACAGTAACCGTCAACATCCTTTTATTTTTAGGTTTGTCTGTTTTTGTTTTCTTAATTTGGCTCTGGGAACCGAATATAGGGCCTCAAGCATGCTAGCTCTCAGTCTCCTCCAGGCTGGGATTATAGGCCTGTGCCACCAGGACCAGCTCGACTTCCTTTTCATACCTGCTTAAAGAATCTCAAGAGTAAAATGCAAATAACACACGAGAGATACTAATACATCTATTTGAATGGCTGAAATTTAAAAAGCGACTTATTAATGCCAGGTTCTGTTGAACACAGCAACAGGCACTCTCATGTGCTGCCGGTGAGAACACAAACTTGACAGAGTATTCTGGACAACAGCTTCTATAAAATAGTTTCTTATATAATTAAGCAATCACCATGTGACCCGAAAACCCCACTCTTAGAAGTGAACTTAATTGATGTAAGCACCTGTACTTACATGAATGTTAACAGAAGGTCATTTCGTAATGATCACAAACTGAAAGCATCCCAAACTCTTCTCAAATGTGGAATGAATGCAAATATCATCTACCAGACAATGGGCATCTACTTGTCAATGGAAAGGAACTGACTATTATTACATGAGATCGGTTTCAAAGGTGGTTCCTCCGTGAAAAAGCCAGTTTTATAAAGAATATATGCCACAGGTTTCAGTTTATACCATATTCTCCAGAAGATAGAACTATAGTAAGAAGAGACAAGAACAGGGAATGTAGGGGTCTACATAGGAGGAGAGCATGGCTGCAAAGGCTCACAGTAAGGAGCTAGTTAGAGGGCTGCGACATTTTACACCTTAAGAGTCTTACTGTCCCAAAAGGTCAATTCTGTCACATGTAAAAATTTAAAAATACAAATGAAAACCAGAAACTAGGGCTGGGAATGTAGGTGAGTGGCAGAGCATGTGTCTTGCATTCACAAAGCCCTGGGTTTGATACTCAACATTTCATCAAATAAAAAATAAAAAACAAACAAATGAGAAACATTAGCTCATTACCAAAACCTTGACCCTAGGTCTCATTGCTTTCTGGTTAGAGTGTGTGGGACTAAGTACTATGCCCTTTAAACCTAAGTTTTCTTATTACCTAAAATGAGTATAATGCAGATCTATATCTCTCACAGATTTGGCGAACTAAATGAGGAGATGCAAACAGAATCCCGTGAAATACTAGTGTCACTATGGGGTCACTATACTGGGAGCAGTGGCACTTTCCTGTTCTCTCAGCACTTAGGCGGCTGAGGATCACTTAAGATGATGGGTTCAAGACCAGCCTGGGTAACACAGAAAGCTCGTATCTCAGCAACAACAACAATGGAGAAAAAATACACAAGGAAATGAGCACTACAAACAGTTATGTTTTGAATTCTTTATTTCCATGGACATGCTAATTGCCCTCTCCGAAACTTTAGCTTCTTAATCTAAACTCTTGTGTACAATTCCCTTTACAATGTTGTGATGAGGATCACCAGTAATATTTGCATGATGTCTGGTATTTAGTGGGTGCTCAATAAGCGGTAGCTAGTTATAATGATGACTTAGAGTGTTTCAATAGGTAAAATGTAGTTTCTTGACACTGCACTGAAAAATTATGTTTACAAATGCATAATCCCAAATGATTAATTATGCAACCAAGGAAGAGCTGATGTTATGCAAATGTTTTACTTTGCTCCTCACTGACCATTCGCATATTTTCCTGTTCATAGACAAAATAATAATTGGTTGACGTGAGCACTACTGCATCTCAATGGGCTCTTAAGGAGGACAGGGACTCCTCTAGCACAGGGCAGAATGGATTTTTCTGTGGTACTGTGTGCTTTTCCATTTTGTTATTTTAATTTGCAAATGGAGCCCATGGGTCTCTAAAGTGGCTCTCTGTCTTATGTTTTTATCTTTCATCTCAAGGGTTTCTTTCTGAGTAAGTTAAAGTCTGATCCAAAGGAACTTAGACCTAAAGACCTCTACGGGTCAGCCGTGTAGACAGAAGATGAGTTCCTCACTCAGTTTGTTTTTCCACCGTGCTTCCTCCACTGCCATCACCATCACTGCCACCATCCAGGCTCTGGTCCAGGTTAGGGCTCTTTGGTTTCTATAGCATTTGCCTGAATATTGCTGTTGTTAAAATTCTCTCTGTATTCATTGACCCATGCGAAGGGAAAGCTTTAATATGGCACAATGCTGCACATTAAGGAAGACACCATTGTCTCAGTCAGATACATAAAAGCATACCTTCACAAAAGACATTTTTGTAACTTGAGTTATTTTTCAATATGAATAAAAATGTCCTGAAATGGCTGATATGCTTTGTTGTTACACATGATTTTGTAGGGGTTTTTGTTGGAAAAGAAAGAATAGAATAATTGAAGCCAAAACTGGAAAGGATCTTAGAAATTTAACCCAAGATCAAGGGAATAGAGAAGAAAGTGTCTTCCTTGCAGGTGTGACTCAACATGCCAGAGACAGAGGATAGGAAGCCCCCTGTCCTCAAGGCAGGATAATTCTCTTATCACACAATCTCTCCCAAATATTCCTTGGTTTCCTTTTTGTTTCTGTTCCTGTCTCTGCAAAGCTTATTTAATTGTACTCATATATCACCCTAATGGTGATACCTACAGTCCTCCTTGTTTAATTATTATCCATTATTCTCTACTGTGTTGTTCTACTCTTTTCCCCTTATACTGTCTTCTAGTTTTGTTTCTGTTATAACTATGAGAAATACCCTAACAAAAGCAACTTAGGGAAGACAGGATTCATTTGCCATGCAATTCTATATTATAGTTCATCGCTAAGAGGAAGTTAAGGCAGGAACTCAAAACAGTCAAATCGTGTCCACAGTGAAGAGCAGACAGGAACAAATGTACTTGTGTTGTTTACTCACTTGCTGCTGTTATGCTTGGTGAATTTTTTTCACTCTTACACAACTCAAGCCTCAGCCTAAGGAATGGTGACACCCATAGGGGGCTGGGACTATTAACAATCATGGCAATGCCCCATAGACATGTTCACAGCCCACCCTGATCTAGACAATTCCTTGTTAAGACTTTTCCTCTTAGGTGAGTCTAGATCATCACAAGTTGACAGCTAAAACTAACGAGGACACCCCCCACCCTCCACCACAAACACACACATTGAACTATATTTGAAATGTCTCTAAATATTTAAATACCACTTTCTGTATATGTGTTAATTTACCAAGAATTATACTGTGCAGGAAATCTGCACAATTGGGCTTTTTAGGTCTATTCTCATGGTTATGTTTACTTAGATAGTGTTGCATGACTATTTTCTCTTAATTGAAGCACCCTATCCTAAAGGAAGGAAGGAGGTTCATAGAGTCAAGAGGCTAAAGAAATTCCCAAGGCTCATGAAACTTAGGAGATTCACACAGCACCATCTGGGGTTGGAAAAGCAGTCAGCTGGTGAGAGGAGGCTCTCAAAAGTACATCTCCTTGCAAGATGAACATGGAGTGCCAGGGTAGCCGCTTTCATGAGTCCTCACCCTTGTTAGAGTGAATGAAACATATACAGGAAGTGTTTTTCGGATACATAGAGACATTTTCATATTTAGAAACATATAAAAAAGTCCAGCCATGGTAACAGGGAGAAAGGGCTGGGAATGACAGGTAAAGACAACTCTATAATGGTGAAATGTTGCTTCCTGGTGGTAGAGTTGCCCTTGAGGCACTTATGCTCCTGTAAATCATCTCTCTCATGCTCTTTAAGTAACCCTAACACACTCGTTGCTTCACCACATAGATCCATGTGGAACTGTTTCTTAGTTCAATTGTCACTGAACTCTCTGGGGAGAGTAGATGTTTATTCTTATTTTCTCAGAGAAATAAAACACTCAGCGGTTAGTCACTCTGCCATGGCCTTGTATTCCTGCGCTCAGATGCACCATATTTTACCTACTCATTCTTCTGTGATGGATGCAAGGTCATTTCTGACGTTAGAACTTGAAACAACCACAGAGCACACGTATCTCATATGTACTCTTTGTGTACTCATTGGGGATTTCTTTTCTGGATACTTCCTTTAGGAGGGTAGCTGTGTCATAGAGTACACCTGTTCTAAGGCTATTAAATATCGCCAGATGCCTATCTTCAACGGCTATGGGTC
Organism: Cricetomys ansorgei; assembly: GCA_026225945.1. NCBI lineage: Eukaryota > Metazoa > Chordata > Mammalia > Rodentia > Nesomyidae > Cricetomys > Cricetomys ansorgei. The sequence continues at coordinate 52,962,585 of JAMJFZ010000242.1, read as the reverse complement.
TGCCAGAGTGACACTGGCAACTCCGGACTATTGCCTCCCACCTTCATCAATATTTGCTGTTGTCTTTTGTTCTCGTTTTGCCATTTTGAGGGGCAACTCAAGTCAGGTTGACATAATTTGCTTCTGACTATTGTTCCCTTTTAAGCACTATTTTTGTTACCCACTTAGGACATTTCCATCTACACATTACCTCTTCATCCATTTCTGTTTGGTCTCTTGTCTCTCTTCATCGATTTGTGAAAGTTTTGATATCCTGATTCCAATTCAGATAGTATCTGAAGAGGTTTGAAGCTGAAGAAACTTTTGGTAAGTCAACATCAGCACTCTTCTGAGTTTGCTGATGTCTTCCCGAGATGTTACAACCTGGCCCTCGCACATTAACTTTAACTCATTGTTATTAAGTCGTTCTCAGTTCTGCCTTCAGGTTGATTGTTGAGAATAAGGGTCAAGACATCATAGCAAACTGCTATGAATGGTGAGGGTCAATCAAAAGGCCAACAACGCTTGATGAAAGAAGAGAGAAATGGGTCATTTTCATTGTTAGTAAGGTTTGTGCAACAAAAGTTTTAAAGTGAATTGTGAATTTTCCCTTTCTCTTCCTCCCAAAAGCAAGTGTCACTGGTATACTTTCTTAGAACATTCTACTAACCCATTCTGTTTTTTGGGGGGGAGGCGAGTGCAGGAGGACTCTATGGATTAACGTTTCTGTTCAAATTTTAAGAGATTAATGATGAAACTTCTTTCTCTAGATATCCAATGAATGTATAGTCTCATTGGGTATGGGATAGCCACCCCCAGGGAGTCTTGTATTCAGCTACTTTGCTTTCTCCCTTTCTCTCTCTCCGTTTCTCCCTCTCCCTCCCCGCTCTCTCTCTCTGTTATTCAGGCAGAATTCTTGTTAACAGTCATGTGTTCATAGGAAACTAGAAAGAAATAAAGCTTCAACCCGGACCAAGATCGAAAGATTTCCCAGTGTAGGCAGTTGTTGAGAAACTACTGTGGTTTTCACCCAAAGCTTTTTATAAGCATCAGACTCCTGGCTACAAACCAAGCTCATTCTTCAGGAAAATGGCCTGGGATCCTTAATCCTTGTGACATTTTAAATGTTGTCTTAGGTAACAAGGTGGTTTAGTAGAACAATCCAATTCTGCCTTCACACCTGTGCAGAGAACTCAGCAAAGGCAAACCAATGATCACAAAAATAATTAGAAGAGGATAAATACATGGCAAAATGAAGATCTGTATGTGCAAGGTTCCTCATAAGTTTAGTTCCTTTTTTTCCCAATTTATATTTTAACTCACACACGAAAACATAAAAAACCATACATATTAGTGGGGACCCATATAATATTGCTTATATGTTGCCTTGTGAAATGCTTAAATATTTGAAATCATTTCTTCTAGCTTTCTAGAGCACACAGTACATGAGTGCTGCCCATACTCGTATACCCTGTTGAACAAAAGCACCTCAGATATCTTGCTCTTATCTAACTCCGTCTTAGTTTGCATCTGTCAGTCTTTCTCTACTGAGCTTTACCCCTACTCTCCATGGTCCCCGATAACTACTCTATTCTCCAGTTCTGTGAGATGTTTTTTTTTCATTTTTAGATTTCAATTGTGAGACCATGCAGGACTTGTCATTCTTTCTGTAGCTTCTTCTTTTGTTTTTGTTTTGTTTGTCATTCTTTTTACTTAATTTTTTCATGCAATACATTTTGATCATGTTGTCTCCTCTTCCACAGTTCCTCCCAGATGCTCCCTATCTCCACACCCACCAAACTTCATGTTTCCTCCACCAAAGAAAAAAAAAAAAACCGAAAATAAAAATAAAATGGAAACCCAGTAAAATAAATAAATGAATAGATAGATAAATAAATGACACAAAAAGCCCACAAAACCCCCAGAGTCTACTTTGTGTTCACCAGATACTTTTGGGGTGGTCCTGACCTAGAGTGTGATTGATATACCCAGAGTTTCTTCAACACGTGAAGAAGAACCACTGCCTGACCTGGCAATCCACTCCTGGGTTCCTATGCAAAGGCGAGAAATCTGTATGCCAGAGATCTGCACAGTAGCTAAGATGTGGAAATAGCCCAAGTATCCACCAGCTGATCAACGGACAAAGAAATGTACACACACACACACACACACACACACACACACCTCTTTTTCTTGATTGTTTAGCTGTGTAGCCCTGGTGGCCTGGAAATTACAGAGCTCTCTCCTCTGCCTCCAGAGTGCTGGGATTAAAGCATGTGCTACTGTGCCTGGCTCCCAGGGCCACTTTTTGATCTGCAACTCTGACCATTGCCCCCACTTATAGTGCTCAGGTAAGTTCAACATTGCTAGGCAAGATGAGGAACAAAGAGTTTCTGTCATTTCTCCCTTAAGCCAAGGGAAATCATCATGCCAAAGGGAAATGAGTGACTCATTCCGACATCATGGAATGTCTAAAAGAGGGTTTCTCTTTCTGTTCAAAGGAAATTTTGGCAGGAAAGTTGGTAAAATATTTTCCAACCCAGACAGCTCTTGTGAACTGTTCTATTCATTTACAATTTCAATGAACTTTTATTACATATTTTTGCCTGTGAGGATAGAAACATCGATCAATCACATCCACCGTAGACAGTACCATCTATGTCCAGTCTCATGTTTATAATCTCATGAAGGAGGGGCTATGGTTATTCACATAAAGACTCTGAAATGCTCAAGATTAGATTGTAAGATAGGGAATGGTGGACAAAGCCTTGACCTTAGACTGAGTGGATGGGTCATTTGTATGCCTAACAGCTGTTTTGTGTGTGGCGTCTTTTCTTTCTTTCTTTCTTTCTTTCTTTCTTTCTTTCTTTCTTTCTTTCTTTCTTTCTTTCTTTCTTTCTTTCTCTCTCTCTCTCTCTCTCTCTCTCTCTCTCTCCCTCCCTCCCTCCCTCCCTCCCTCTCTCTCTCTCTCTCTCTTTCTTTCTTTCTTTCTTTCTTTTTTCTTATTTTGTCTCAATAAGATATAATCATTTCCCCTGAAAGTAGCTTTCACACTAGTAACGGAACGGAGCCATAAAAGAACAGATCATTAATATACAGTGTAATGCATTCTCCATGAAGGTGTGAACAGAGCACTGTGGAAGCTTTGCCTGGGAGAATCAATTTCAGTTGTAATCAGCAAAGTACTTAAGACTGTATGAAGTTTCCAAAACAAATACAAACCTGGGATGAGGAAAATCTGTCTCGGTGAAGGAAAAGCTTGCATTCTGGGACCATAAATGGATGAAGGCATCAGTCTCTGGATGAGCAAGACAGTTATGTCAGCTTATTTCAAGTTCATTACTGCTTCCAGGTGACAGCCACACCTCACATTGATGACAGTCAAAATCGGGTACTTCTGCCTCCTCTCACAAGGCAGGGACCACTGCTTAATCTCACCCGCTCTTAGCTCACTGCCTGGCTCCAGCGTTAGCATGTTCATTTTGAGCCTCCGAGAAGCTGATTATTCTGTGTGTAGTTAGTTCAGGACCTTATTTCTTCCTCTTACACGGCCTTCTCTGTTTTCATTTCACACCTCATTTGTAGTTCTCACAGATGGCACCAAAAGGCAGGCTCTCAAATTTTATCTGTGTTTGAGAGAAAATGCACCAAAATGAGACCCCAAGATGAATTCTGGGGGTAAAGTTCACGTTTTCTTTATTTGCAATCTCTTTGTCAACTATATACAGGCAAGTAGCTTAAAGTGGGGAAATTGTTTGCCTGCTCATTAAGATCTGTCCTGACTGTCTACTTGGTCTGATTTTGGAGGAGTGGGTACCTAGAGAACCACAACCTCCCCTGGTCCCCTCAGCAAAACCATCTAATGACCAAGAAGATAGAGAGATAGAGAGAAAGAGGAGAGAGTGAAAGCAGGAAGTGATGAGAAGAGAAGCCTGCCAGTCTAAGCTCAGAAATAAATGGAAGAGGCATTGCAAAATGCTGGGATAATGCTGCAATCCATCACTACTTCTCAACAGCCTAACACAACTCTATCCCACCAAGAGCCAGTGAGGATTTGAGGAAAAATATCAATCTTCAGTAAGCTTTATCCTTTTGAGCTCAAATCAGTGGGCATCATTATGTCTTATCAATCATGAGTCCAGGACAGCCTGAGTTATAGCTGTACTCCCGTACTCTCAGATGCCCTGCTCTGCCTACAGCCATTAGAGAACGGTCCCCAGAGCACAGACATAGTGGTTGGTGTCCTGTAGACACCACCACAATCCTGTCATGAAATCGGAGCTCCCATTGTGCTTATAAAAGAATTCTGCTATCCTAACATGATCCTGAAACACATAGCTTATCCTGGAGTTTTCTTAATTGTTTGTGATTTTCAAGTTATTTATGTCAAAATAGTAAGATAAGATGTCAACATATCCTAGTATCTCTAAGACTTGTAAGTAAAAGAAAATTGTTTTTAGCCTCTGACTTGAAATAATTCCAAATTTGGACTGGAGAGTTGATTCAGTGGTTAAGAATGATTGTTGCTCTTGCAGAGGACCCAGAATCGATTCCCAGCACCCATAAGATGGCGCATAATTGTCTGTAACTCAAAGACTAGGGGACCTGGTGCCTTCTTCTGGCTTCTGTAGGCATCAGACATGCAGTTGGTACACATATATACATACACACACACATACATGTATGTGTGTGTGTGTGTGTGTATATATATATATATATATATATATACACTAAATAGTCATATTTAGCACACAAAATAATAACATTTTTAAGTATTTCAAAACTTTAAAGAAATAAAAAAATCTTTAAAAAAATTCCAAATTGGTTTAAATACTTTTAAAAATTTTGTTCAAGAATATTTCTTATAGCTCTTTAGTATCTGAACCTTTATTTGCAGAAGCACTGGCCCACAAATAATTTTGTTTACTTGCTTTGGTTTTGCTGATCTTAGTTTGTTACTTCCTTTAACAATCAATCATTGACAAAGCATATATATTATGGTTTCCAGTTTTGTGTTTTTATCAGATTTCTGCATGTGTAAACATGGTGTCACTTTATCTATATATGTTTCTTGCGCTTTTCTTTAGCTCTTTTTCTTCTGTTCATTTTGTTCTATTCCAGTTTGTTTTTATTTTGTCTAATTTCACTTTATTATTTTTAAGATGTTTGTTTATTTTCTAATGAGAAAGAAGGGGTGTGGACTTGAATGAGAGGGGAGGTGGGAGGATCTAGGAGGAGCTGGGGAGAGGGGAGACTGTAATCAGAATATATTGTATTAAAAACTATTTTAATATTTTTAAATCAGTTCTTGATACGGCATTAAGGAGTGTGGCCTTGGAGTGAGAGCTACTTTTAAATCATCAAATGAAATTAACATAATATAAAAATAACCATTTAAAAGTAAAGAGTTGTGGGGCTTAAGAAATGAGTCAGTGACTCGGAGCACTGGCTGCTCTTACAGAGGACCCAGGTTCTGGCCTTTGCAGGCACTGCGTGCCTGTGGTGCACAGACACACACAAAAGCAAAACATCCATACACAAAAAATAAAAGCAAATACATTTTTAAAGAAGTAAATACCTCAGTGAAAGTTAGTGTCTTCACAGTCCGTACAACCACAACCAAAAAGCATTCTATCGCCCCAAAAGCTATCACTGTAACCATTAAACAGCCACTTCCTTCTTAGCTCATTGCTACCAGCAATCTTCTTTATCCTTGGATTAATCTGTTTTGGATGGCTCATGTATTTTGAGCATGTTATTAATATGCTTATTAGTATGCATATGTATTATTTGTGCCTTGCTCTTTTCACTGAGTGTAATGTTTCTGAAGGTCATTCACGTTGTAAATGTACCAGAATGCTCCATTTTTTATGTCAAATAATATTCTGCTCTATGTGCAAACCGTTATTGTGAGCAGCTGTTTGCTGATGTGTGATGGAATTGTTTTCATCTTTTGATTTTTGTCAGTGGTGCTACTGTGAACATTCTGGCCACGAATGTACCTGTCTACATCTTATACCTGTTGTCAGTTCCTTCTGATAGCAATAGATTACAAAAATTAATATTTAATCAATCTGTTTATTTATTCTTTGACAGTTTCGTATATTTCAACAGTTTTCACCCCCATTACCTTTTCTCATTTATTTTCATTTTCTGAAGAAATTCCTCTTCTACTTTCATGGTGTGTGTGTGTGTGTGTGTGTGTGTGTGTGTGTGTGTACCACTGAGTTTAACTAGAGCTGTCAGCACAAACATGGTTACAGGGTTATTTATTGGACAATTTTTCAGTGCCCACATCACAGAAGAAGATGGCTCCGCCTCCCCTAGCAGCCATTAACTGCAATGTTCCTCAGAAGAGGTGGGACCTCATGAGCCCTTCTGTCTTTGGTTATAGAATGTTGATGGACGGGTCCAATGTTGTGGAGTTCACGGCTGCTGTGAATCCATGAGTGCCTCCCAGGTCATACTAAGAAGACATGTATTAATGTGGGAAGGCATGCAACTCTATCCTCTGTCTTTTGGCTCTTACATTCTTTTCTACTCATCTTCTATCAGATTCCCCCAGAGAGGCTGGTGTAGATGTCAAACAAGAGTCACTTATTCTCAGAGCTCTGACCAGTTTCCAGGTGATGTATTAGTTTATAAATGAAGTCACAGGATACACCAATTTATTCATGAAATCACATGTTCTATTAATGTGGAGACCCAGAGTGCACTGGCAAAGAGCTGAAAGGAAGAAGAGTTTTTGTTCTTGACGTCATTTCTTCTTCTCTGGGGAATGAGGTCCACTCCACAGACCCAGGCATCTCCCACCTCCCTGCCCTGCACCGTGCATCTTAAACTCAGAGCCACGCCTGCCCTGAGTGGCTTCCAACTGCGGAAACCATTCCTGTGGGTTCTGAGATTCTGAGATCATCAGTAAGGCAAGTGTGAAAGAAGGCAGAAGCTTCTCTGTCTTTTCCCAGGAGTTATACCTCACTTTGTTGTGTGCTTCCTCCAAACTGAAGTCACTGTGCCTCACCATGCCTCCCTTGCTGGCTGGTGGAATAGGACCGAGGGAGGGGCTGCACAATCAGGTGCTTCTCTGTGCCAGAACCTTCCATCTTGCCTTGGCTGTCATTTCCTGAATTCATTGCATGGTGTTGATTTCTCTTCCTTATTTCAGTGTTGTTCATGAGCACCGTTCTGATTAAAAAAAAAAAAGATTCAAAAAGTGATTCAGTAAGAGCATCTGCTCTCCCCTTCATTCAAGCTCCTTTAAGAGGCAGTCTTCATCTGTAACCATAAAGCCCATCCACACACACGTTCAGACGTCACTCATCAGATACTAAATAGATATTGCTCTGCTCTCTTTCCTCACTGTATAAAACATTAGGCATTCTTTGGGATGTGTTTAGCTACTTTATTCACTACAAACATAACATATTTTTTCATTTAAATGTAACATGCATTTTATACATAGCTTCCATACGGTTTCCATTCTCAAGATTCCACTTAATAAATCGGCTTATTTATTAGACAAGGATAGATTGTTTATCAGGATTATGCAATGGAGTTCCAATTAGCATTCGGAAAAATATGCTTGAGCTACATCTGAGATTTTTATAAGATGAGAAAACGGAGAATCCAAGGGAGATGGAAAGAAATGCTATGCGACGATAAAGAAAGTTTAAAATGAAACACTTGAGAAGAGAAGCAGAAACAGGGAAACCCATTACAGGACCCCACACGGCCCACTTCCCATTTTTGGTCTCCTCTGCTTTTCTTGGAGATGACAAATGTCCTCTCTGCCCTTTGTCTGCTGGCCCCCTAACCTGCCTCTGGTCCTACCCTGTCCATAAAGCAGGGAATGAGGCAGAGAGCAATTGTTCCAGAGCTAAAAACATGCTTTTTGTAGTTGATGTACTTCAAGAACATTTGAGTCAGGTTGCAGGGATAACCCTGAAGGCCTTTTCCAGTCCTCAGATTCATTTATTGTAAGCATTTGAGAAATTTCCTCTTTTGGAAATAAACAATATATGAGAATTTGGATTAAATTGGAACTGAAGCAAATGTGTTTTCTGAATTTTAATTTCATTAACATCTTTTGAGACACTATGGAGTGCAGGTGATGACGGTAGGCACCAAAGGGGATAGAGACCTCGTTGAAGAACTTAAAACTCAATAGGAGAGCAAAAGTTTTGCTAAAATCATGATTTAAATCAGATGCATGCAAATATGACAGGGTGACCAAAAGCAACTGTAACTACTGGAGAACAGCAACTAATAGAAATAATTTATTGAGAGAAACTCAACAGTCCTCTGAACTGAAGAGGGGATTATAACAATAAATATTATAAAGACAAGAACAGATATACAGCTTAGTTATTGCATAAGGAGCCATAGTGGCCCAAAGTCATACATGTCTTTAGGATTATGCCAGTGAGATCAACAAATACCCAAGAGTTTACAACAGAATGGCTCTCTGCCCTGTGATTCAACTCCAAAGAGCTGGTTTGCATGGCTTGAATCACATGTTCAATCACTGTGTTTTTACTGGCAGGAAAGGGAAGTGTGGGAAGATAGACATGTGGAAAGCTGGGACTGGATTTGACAGTCCCATCAGGACTATTTGTACTGTCAAATGAGGGCCCATAGAAAGAAAAGGTTCTTGACAGGCAAAATCTACACAAATTTTCCACAGGTGCCTGCTAAGGAAACCTAGGGTGGGGGTTTTGGGGATGGAGAATGCTAAGCGAAGCTTTCATAAATGGACAGGAGTTTGAAAAATGAATTGGGAACATCGGGAAAAATGGATTTCTTTTGAAAAGATACTTATTTTTGAAATTAAAATATAATTACCTTGTTCCTCCTTTTCCTTTCCTCCTTATAACCCTTCCCATACACTTCTTTGCTGTCTCTCAAGTTCATGGCCTCTATTTCTTTAATTGTTGTTACATGTATATGTATTTCTAAATACATAAATACATTCTTCTCTGTCTGTATAATGTTTTTTTTTTTGTATGTATATGATTTCAAGGCTGACACTTGGTATTGAAAAAACAATTTGGGGACTCTGTCCTAGGGAAGACGATTTCTCTTTCTCTTGGCATTCCTTAGGTGCCTGTAGTTCTTTGTCTAGGACTGAAACCACATGAGATTTCTCTTTCAATGTTAGCCTGACTATTGGTGTCACCATTGTTAGAGTCTTGTTTAGGCATCCATGTTGGTGAGACTTCATGGATATAATTTATATGACATGAGAAAGGACATTATTGTCAGAGAGAACAACTTGAACAAAGGAATAGAAAACAGAATCCCTTGTGGTGTGGAAGGGGAGAGAGGTCCATGTGAGGCATGTGAGGAAGCAGAGTCAGTAAAATGCAAGGCCGATGGGCTGATAGAGTGTGGTGTCAGGATCCCAAGGCCCTGCACAGAAACAAAGGTATTTGGGTGTAAGAATAGATACAAATGCTTTTCATAGAATAGAAAACACTTCTGTGTTCTAAGGAGTTTTACATCTATGAATTATTTTTAATATTTTAGGAAACAGTAGTCTTCTGTAAATGGGGTTCCTTATATTAGGTTTCTCTGCAGTTTCACTATGTGCAAAAGGAAAAGCATAAGTAGAAACCTGACCATAAAATTCTGTAATTCCCCAGATGGAAGCTTCATTGTGATATATGTCCCACAACAATAGCAACATCCAGATATGCTGATTTATAGCTTATAGTTCTAAAAGACAAATTTTCAAATAAATCCATCCGTTTTTCAGGGATAACAATGCCTTTATCTATTTTTAAGCATCTAATATTATATAAGTCATTGCAGACACTTGTCCTTGGTAACCCAACTCTGTGATAAAGGTTAGCTTATCACCCTTCTGTAGAGAAGAAAAAGGAGGGCTCAGAAAAGCTGCTCTGCTCACTTGTCAGAGTTAAGCCATTAGAGAGTGAGGCAAAGTCAGGCCGGATTCTACACTGGATCTACCTGAATCTAGAGAGTGCTTCCTCCTTAGCACCAATCCCACTACTACCTTTACCTGACAAGGCAACATCCTCATTCCTTTAAGGTCCCAGAGAGGATGCCGGGGCCAGGTAAGTACAGCATCGAGTGTGGCTTGGATGTGGGAAGAGGCAAGATGGCTGAGATGAGTGTTCTTGATTTTGAGCATTTCAAGGGCAGAAGCAGCTTTTATTCAGTGCTAATTGTAGCCTAGAACCATTATATTGCATTTAGTCCTTGTTAGCTGAGAATTATTCTGCTCATTTTGAAAAAAAAATTTATAGGCATAGTTATTATCCAGTGCAAGTGACAGAATCCGTCACTATCCAATCATTCGATCATAGGGCCTACTGAGAACTTGCGCCTCAGAGACGATCCTGTAAACTAGGGAGCAAAACACCAAAAACCCCTAACCCTAACCAAACCAAATAAACCAAACCAAACCAAACCAAACCAAACCAACCAAACAAACAAACAAACAAAAACCCACCTTAATTAAAAGTCATATGGTAATATAGGTAAATTAGCGGGGAAAGTGAGTTTTAATAGGATAATTTCATCACTGAAGCCAGAGATTTGGAAGATGATTTGTCAAAGAACAATCTCACCTTTGCTCATAGGCTCACAAAATTCAGAGGCTTCTTCATGGTTCAGTTTCATCAAGTAAACTGACCTTACCTTGATGGAAATGTGAAGGGAGCCACCCCGCACCCCGACCCTTACTTTCTGCCCTGCTACTGGCAAACTTACCTGAATCCTTTCTTCAGTTTAGTGAGGACTGGTGAGAGGTCATTCCATGACTCGGAAAAAGCACCAGCCTGGAAACATTGACGCAGGGGATCTAATCCCAGGTGTGCCATTAAGTACAATTTGACCTTGAGAAATTCCTTCCTCCTCCGTGGGTTCCTTTCCTCAGCTGAAAAGAAATGTTGGCATCTAAAAGCTACAGCTCTAACACTTGGGGGATACAAAAGTTTCTGCTGAAAATTTTCTTGGTATCTGGAATAAAATTGTTCTGGCAGAGTGAGTCCAATTGGAGAAATGTATGTTTTCATCTTTTGTGAGGAAATTTCAACATCAAGCTTCTCTCTCAAACTCATCTGCAAATATCAGCCACCAGGCCAGTGCTCTGTTTCATTTTGGACAGAGTCAGGAACAGGTGCTCTGCTGCAGGCTGAGCAAGCTCCAGGACTCACATCCAAGGGTACCTGAAGGCGTTGGAACCACTCTGCAGATCCCCATATGGCTTGGGACCTGGTTACCTTAGCAATCGGTTCCCTCCCTATGCATGTCAATTAGCAGGCAATTAAAACTCTTGACTGTTCTGGCTAATAGTCCCAGGGTCACAGTATCAGAGAATAAGAGACAGGAGGTTTTCATTCTTTTGCTTCACCTTTGTTTCAAAGTTCCATTATGTTTTAAAAACTTTAACATACTTTCAGCTCTGAAATCTGTCCTGTCATGGGAGTTGTAGGAGAGGTATATATTTGATCTTTTTGTTAGTTGATTTGTATACTTGTTTTGTGTATTTGTTTTTCTTCTTCTTGGTATTTTGTGTGTGATTAGGAGTTCTTTAATGTTTCTAAGCATAGATAGAGACGCATTTGGGATGTCTGTCCCACTGTTTTTCTCCAACGCTCCTGTGACATAGACTCACTCAGTTCCTGTTCAATCTTCTTTTCTTTTAAACACTATTTGCTTTGTACAGGGTTTTGATATGTAACCCTGTCTGGACTTAAATTCATGATCCTCCTGCCTCAGCTCTCCCGCTGTACCTGGCAGTTTGCTTACTTCCCACCTAAAGTTTTGTCTTCTGTTCACAAATGTAAATCTACTTGTTCTCTGAAGCCAGCCTGTTGCCACTGTCACGGTCTAGGAGTCTTGGTTCCCCACTCCCCGCCGCCAAGAGTTACACCTGTAGATGGACTCAGAACAGTTTCGCTTGCCACATATTCACACTAATTATCCTAATCAATTTTTCTTTAAACTCCTTGAGGGAGAAGACACGATTTACATTTTTCTCAGTCCTTAGCCTCTATCTGGCAGCAGGGTTGATCACTGAAGTTTATTTAGCAGAGAGCTTAGAAAGTGCTGCCATTATATGCCATTTGACAGAGATGGACATTTGGGAATTTGGGATAGAGCATTTATAATCCTCTAATCGTCCAACCTTAAAGCAAAAGGGGCCTTCATGATTAATATACCGATTTCTTCCTGTTATAGACCAGAAACCTTGGGAGAATACAAACAGTAACCTGCTGAAAGTTAAACCATAAAAACATAAAAAGCATGGGTCTAAGCTCAAGTCTCTGACTCACAAGCCATGCTCTTCCCCATCCCAGTAGCTTATACCTTTCTCTCCATGACGCATTTGATGGATGGTGTGCACCTGAACAAGGGTCTCTTGTGGGTTCCGCTGGGCACTTGTGCAGTTGTTGGAGAAAATAACACATCGTGGGCTCTGCTTCCACCACTCAAGAGGGACATCCCATAATGCAAAGGCATCATATTAAGATAGCTATCGCCTTGTCTCTTGTCTTAGTTTTTAAAAATAACAGAAATCCATACTTTAAATATTATTAGTATCAAAATGATTCAGCAATCCTACTATTGAGATCTATCCAAAGGATATGACAGTGTGTCCAAGAGATATCTGCATGTCTATGTTATTAAAGCACTGCCCACAGCAGCCAAGGTATAAACCCAACTAACCTAAGTGTTGACCAACTAGATAAAGAATATGTGGTGTGGGTACACAACGGAACACTGCTCCATCTTTAAAAAGGAGGAAATTCTGATGATCGAAGCAACAGAGATGAACTTGAAGGAAACTATGTCAATTAAAATAAAGCCAAATACAGAGAAACAAGTATCATGATCTCACATGAAGAAGTCTGGAAGAGTTGTAGTGAAGTAGGGGACGTAGTGGTGATTATCAGGCCCTGGGGGTGGGTGCAATTGGGAGATACTGTACAAAGGATACAAAATTTCAGATATATAGAAGAATAAGTGCAAGAGACCCATGGTGACTATAGTTAATAATAATGTATCGTATATTTTGGGGCATGCTAGGAATTGAACCAGGGCCTTGTACATGGTAGCCAAGTATTCTCACCACTGAGTTAGATTCTCAGGCTCATAATGGATTTTCGGGAATTTCTCAGGGTAGAATTTTCGTGTATTGTCACAGAAGATATAAGGTTAGAAAGGACAGCAAGCGTCTGCGCAAGGACTCTCCTGGGTTGCTCAAGTTGGCTGTGTAGTGGTTGTATTTGTGACCGTAACAGATTCCTTCTGACACCACTGTTTCTAGGGGATGATTGTATTTTTCCCATCCAGGTAAGAAACAGATTCTACAAAATTGCTCAAGTGAGTGACGATGTTATGAAATCTCAAAAGCTTCATATAAGTCACTTTGTGAAGCAAGATTCAATTATTAGTGTCTCAACCATAAAATATACATTAAATGTTTAAAAGACTCTATGCCTCTGTTGCATCACCTATTAAAGTAGATAATAGTAATAATTTTGTTGTAATCTTAGATAATCACGTCATTATGAATAATAGTACTTATTTAAGAGGATTATGGTGAGTAAGTAGCTTTCTGTTGGGAGAACAGTGCCTCACAATGAATGCTGTAACAACTGTTGGATAAATAAAACAAGACAGAAGGAGACACAGATTATTCGAATTATAGACGGATGTATTCCTCTTAAGAGATGCAACTGGGTCTAAAGCAGGGAAATGAGTGACCTGCTACTGTGGGTGTATTAAATGGGGCCATAGGGAACAGGAGGCCATCTGAGTCCTAAGCAAGGATTCTTTGCTCTAAGAACCACACAGCTGAGAACAATGTAGAGATTCACTAATCCTAGCTTTGCTATTGAAGTGGATCATCATCATTGGTCTTGTCCATCTCTCCATTCACAGGGCCAATCTGGATGTAGTGTATGCACAAGGCCCTATAGGCAGTCACTCAGCAAATGGAGTCATCTAGTGAACTGAGTCACGATGGTTGCATGAAAAGAATTGGTTCTCAGAAAGGATAAAGTAGGACTATTTTGAACGATGAGGAATACTTTAGGTATGACAATGTTTTCCTTTGCCTTTCAAATCTTGTATGCAGAAACTCGTATCCCAGTGTCTATTATCTCTCAAGAAATGCTTATTGTTAAGCAGTTAGGAAGCCAAGTTACTGTGCTATCACCTGGCCACTGGGGCCCAGGCCCTGCCAAGTTGCACTCCTTTTTCTTCCCAGGATGTTGGCAGTCAGCACTGTTGAGAAATGCCTCACCTGGCAGAAACGGCTGGTGGGCAGAAAGTCACCCCACTCCCTGCCCACGTTCCAGTTAATAGTAATTGATTTCCCCATATCAATTAAAAGTCATCAGCCTTGCAGAATTTCTCAGTCCATGTCGTCTCCCACTGCTCCTTGAGGTTTAAGATGTTTGTTTCCCGTCAGCACTATTTTTGTTCAGTTGGATCCTGCTGGGGATTTTATGCACTTTTCCTGTTTATTTTTCTTCCTGTTTCTCAAAATAGGAATTAAAAGATAAAGATGAACAATCGTGCGGCACTTTATAGTGACCTTTACAAAATGATTGTTAAATCTGCCTGTTAAATCTTTAAAGGCTTCCACTCTGGCAAAGCTCTCATCACACAGCATTCAGGAGGCAAATGGCCAGATACTGCAAGGCACTTGGTGGCTTTGGGGCTCCCAGAAACAAGTCCCCCCACCCTGTCCCACTCCTGCCCTTTATCACTCTTGTTTTCTTCACAGGAAGCATTCTTTTCCTGAGTCTTTAACTCTTGGCCATGTATCACATTGTGGATAATTAATTCACTAATTCGCTATTTAGCTCTGTGATTATAGGCAGCTTCTTCTGCCATTCCTGTGGACAGCATTCTGTGGCTCAGAGATTAGGGAGGGAGTTGAAGGAATGAGAACAAGAAGGCAAAAAAGTTAGCAGCCCTGGTGGTTGTGCCAGAGCTTTGATGATGGGCAGCTCAGTGGCATCGTATGGACCTAGTGAGGGACAGGATCTTCCACTTAGCACATCTCAGGCCAATTACTTGATTTTCAGCTACTCCTCATCCTTAGCTTTTTGTTTTTGTTTTCCTCGAAGTACTGGAGATACCAGGGCTTTGTGTGTGCTACTCAAGCACTCCCTCACTGAAGCGTCCCCTGCTTTCATGACTCTGATTTCAGTGTTTTACAGGAGGTTCCTCTTGCAGCCTGCTATCTGAGTTCCTTAAGGCAACCAACCAGCAACCAACCAGACAATCAGCCAACCAGCCAACCAACCAGTCAACCAGCCAACCAGCCAACCAGCCAGCTAGCCAACCAACCAGTCAGCCAGCCAACCAGCCAACCAACCAATCAGCCAACCAGCCAACCAACTAACCAATCAGCCAACCAGCCAACCAACCAATCAGCCAACCAGCCAACCAACTAACCAATCAGCCAACCAGCCAACCAACCAATCAGCCAACCAGCCAACCAACTAACCAATCAGCCAACCAGCCAACCAACCAGTCAGCCAGCCAGCCAGCCAACCAACCAGCCAGCCAGCCAATCAGCCAGCCAGCCAGCCAGCCAGCCAGCCAGCCAACCAAACAACAGCAAATACATCCCTACAGATCTTTTGGATTCCCTCACCTAGATCATTATCACTTGTCATTTCAAAACCTTTAATATCTCACTCTCTAACCTCCACCATTTATGATTTATACCCCACTCCTTCAAAAGAATGGAAAAATCTGACACAATCTCCATCCTGTGGAGATCCACATTCACTGATCCTTGCATCTTTGGGCTTTTCTGCATCTAGTCTCCTTTCCGTGTTACTCAGCTCAGTCTCTAGGGGGCACTGTTAGAGTCGTTGTGTCCACAACACTTTCAATTTTATTTTATATTTTTCCCTTTTCCTTGATCAACTTTGACTGATATGCCTCAAGCCTAGTTCAGTCCAACAGTCTTGTCTGCTCTGTGACAACACAAGTGCAACCAAGTGTGGAGAACAACTTAAAAAGCCAGGCATGGTGGTGCAAACCCTTAATCCCAGCATATGGGAGGCGGAAACGGAAAATTCAGAAGTCCATCCTTAGCTATGTAACAAATGCTTGGTCAGATTGGGCTACATAAGATCTTGTTTGTAAAACAAGCCCTTCCCCACCCCTGGAAAATAACAAGTAAGCATGCCATGTCATCTCACTGAAAAATTCATGACCCTGGATGTCTGCAGTGTCTGTCCCACGATCTGGAAATGTTGCCGTGTCTCCTGTCTCTTAACTTTATCCAATCTCGCATTTGCTTATTTCCTACTCTCACTTTACTTCTTAGTAACGGAAACAAGAATTTGGGAGGAAGCAACTTCTTGTTTCTACTTTTGTGCATGGCATTTCATCTGCCTTAAGGCTAAGCTTTTTCCTATTCTTTTTCTCTTCTCTTCATTTTCTGCTTATTCCTTCTCCTTCCCCCCCTCTTTCCTCCTCCTCCTCCTCCTCCTCCTCCTCCTCCTCCTCCTCCTCCTTCTCTGTTTCCTCCTCTTCCTCCTTCTTTGTCTTTATTTTCCTCCTTTATCTTTACAGAGTTGGGAATTTAACTTAGGGCTTTGAACTGTTAGCAAGCACACCTTTGCTTCCACCCTGAGAAAAGGAGGTAGGGTCTCATGTTGCCCTTTGCCTGTCATGATGCTTGCTATGTAGGTGAGGTTGACTTTGAGCTGGTGGCAGTCCTCTTGCCCCAGACTTCTGAGTGCTGTGATTGCAGGCATGTGCTACCATATCTGGATACTTTCCCTTGTTAGATAAGTCAACCATCAGTCTACTTCCCTGGAGCCCATAATTTCTTTCCTATACAGCTAAAATTATATCTCTCTAGTGCTGTTTGTTAGGCCATCTCCCATATAAACCCAAGTTGGTAATAGGTCATGAAAAGAAAACCAGACATAAGTTCTAGTCTCACACACACAGACCCAGAGAAACCCAGTCTCCCAGGAATTCCTCCACAGCACCCCCATCTCTTCCCCCAAAACACCACATGTCCTCTCCTTTGTTCTCCTCCCAGCCAATCAGAGATAGTCACCCCAACCCTTCTCCAACTGTACCTCTCCTTCTACCCTTTATAACCCACCATTTGCCTAAGGGCCAAGTCTGTCTCTATTACATCCAGAGGCAGTCCTTTTGCCCCTCTAGGGACAAATATCCATTTTTCCTATCCCCCATCCCCCTGTGCCTGTTCCTTGTCCCCTGCCTCTTGTCTCTCTGATGCAAATACATCTCCATTGTGCTAAGAATTCAGTGTCTGGTGTGTTCAGTGCAGACTCTGAGGCCCTTTCACAGCTTCTTTCTTCTATTCCATCAGCACCTGCTTTCACATAAGCATATAAGGACAGTTTGACATCCCAAACATCACTTGACCATTGCCTACTATGCTACTCCTGCTCAGTTCTACAGCAACATTTTCCAAGCTTTCTTTACTAGTTGTTTCTGATTTCTGTCATCCGGTTTATCTCTTTTGTATTCGCTGCAGAGTTGGTGTCCTTCACCTCAACAAACAAAACAAAACCCAACAATTTAGATAGGGATCAGTGACCTCCGTGCTGTTAAATCCAATACAGTTATGTGGTTTGAAGTACCATGAACTGTTTACCCACTTAAGTCCTTCTCTCCCCAATGTGTCTTTTACTTCTCTTCTGGATTATCACTCTTTCAGTTCCTTTCACACTTTACTGAACAGTCCTTCATTCTTCCTTATCTCCATAACATGTGTGTAATGGACAGCTGGATATCTGTGGTACCCTCATGGATCTGGTCATGCAGCAGCTGTGGGTCAAGGGCACTTAGACACCCCCAGCCCTGGCATGAGGCCTGGCAGGATCCTGGCCCCTCCCATTGCAGCCTCTGCATTGACAGATCACAAGCCACAGCAAAACTCTACCCCCTCCCAAAAGGCAGACAGCAGATGGGCAGAATTACTTACCTAAGCCCCAGTATCCCTGTCTTAACCAATGGCCTCTATTCCTGGGTACCGAAGACCCTCCCTTGCCCCAACCCCATAAATGTAATGATCCTTTCATTAAACAGGAGAGATATGCTCCTCTGATGGCCTCTTCTGGGTGTCCTTGATTTCACTCTCGTGGAGGCTCCGATCAAAGGCCACTATAGCTGCAGGCCGGTTGTATCTGCCTTTCGGGATAGGAAGGCTGCAGGCAGGATGTGCTTATGCTTTTCTTTTCAGCAGATACCATTATTGTCTTTATCTCTTCCATCTTGTCTTTCAGTTTCATAGTGTTCTCATTTAATTTCAAGTCTCTGAGTGCCGCCCATGTACTGATTCTTCTAAACATATTAATTCTTTTTATATTAAAACAAAATGTGTGTACGTCTGTGTGTTGGTATGTGCAATTGCATGTAGGTGCCCATGAAGGCCCAACGGTGTGATATTCCATGGAGATGGAGTTACAAGCAGGTGGGAGCTGCCTGCCTATGATGCTGGGAACTGAACCTGGGTCCTCTGCAAGAGCAGCATGAACTCTTAACCACTGAGTCATCTCACAGCCTCTGACTCTGTATACCTTGAGCAGGGTCCTTCAAATGAACTCAATATTCAAAAAGCCAGTGCCCACTCAGGATCTGCTTGGTGTCTAAAGCACTTCGGGACTAACATGAGCCTCACTGGATTCTCAGTTCCCTTCATTCTGCTGACCTGTCTCTCCTCTGGTCTTATAGAGCTTGTTGGAAATGTCATCTTTCCAGTTACTCAGAATAGACTCATGCCTGAACCTCTTCTGCATCTCCTGCCTTTTCTTCAGTCAGCAAGCGCAATTTGACATTCATAATAAATCCAGTTTGGCGACCTCACTACATCCTGTTTTATATCACCATCCTCTTCCCTTTGGGTAGGCACCATAGATTCCTAACTGCTTGGATTGTTTGCACCCTTGTGTACACACACGGCTGGCTGTTTCTTCTTTTTCTTCTTTTTAGAATAGCTTCTAAATGGCTTCACATCTCACATGACATCATCAGCTCTGGCACTCACCCTCTCATCCCCTACTACAGTCACTTCAATAGCCTTGTCTTCTCCATCATGGCCTTTTCTCTACCCTCCCTCCCTCCCTCCCTCCCTCCCTCCCCTGCTTCTGGTATTTCTTGTTTCGTGTGTTGAAACTGAACTCATGGCCTCTTAATTACTAGACAAGCGCTTTATTACTGAGCTAAATCACCGATCCCAACTTGCTCTTTCTTGAACATTGCTTTAGTTTCCATATCTTCGTTCTTTTACATTTATTCTCAAAATGCTGTTACCTCATGACTCACTCCATCACTTAATTTAGATAATGTAGATTTCAAGTTAATGGGCAGGGTGTGGGGATGTACATCTTTAATTCTAGCACTCAGGAGGGAGGCAGAGGAAAGGCAGGTGGGTCTCTGCATGTTTGAGGTCAGCTTGGCCTACATAATGAGTTCTAGGCCAGCCAGGGCTACATGGCAAGGCCCTGTCTCAAACAGATGAACACACACACACACACACACACACACACACACACACACACACACACACCCCAAAAGAGATTTCAGGTTAAATCTTCTTTCTTGATGTGGCTTTCTGTCAGTGCTACTTGGCGTGGTACATGTGTGGACATAGACCACTTTCCAGCCTTGCCCTTAACCTAGCTTTCTTTCCCCCCCTGATACTTAGCACTGTATAACACATAATGTATTTCATTATTGTTAATCTTTCTCCTAACTTTGTTCACTCTGCACATTTGATACATTTCTATTACTTACAATAGGACCTAGAATTGCATAAATACTTGATGAATAGATGAATGAATATAGCTAATATATTCCATGATGTGTATAATGGAATGCTGTTTGAGCATTACCAGGGGTTTCCTGGAACTGGCCTTTCTATCCATGTAGTTGCCCTGGGAGTTACTCCGGAGGCAGCCATGCACACCATTGTTCTGCCCCACGGCTGCAGCAGGGGGCCAGAATGGAGACCTCCAGCCAATGCCTTCATCCTTAGGGATCTGTTACTGGTGTGAATGGAGCCAAGCCTTTTAGCGGTTCTCTAACATGTCTTTCCACAGCTGTTGCAGGTCTGATTTTCAGCCAAGCAGACCACATGCAGAAGTATCTATCATAAGGGGGAATGGAATGATGACCAGACAAAAGCAGAGGTGACAGATGGCAAGAGAAGCTCTACATAACTCAGTTTCCTGTTATCAGTTGTTCCTCAGATCCAACAGACCCCTGCACCCCTTGATACACTGTGGTGCACCAGTGCAATGCCTGTCCTTAATGCAGGTGGCTGATAAACACTAACCAAATCTGAACCAGGCAGTGATCACCCCGAATCTGTTCAGTCTTAAAACTGTTTGAAGAAGCAAACTCAGTTACGTTGAGAAAATGTTTCATGAACATCTGACATCTGGCTTCATTTGGCATAGATGGAAGGCAGCATGATTTGGTTCAGATTGCCTGAAAGCAGACAGTCCAGCTAACCTCTGCTCCAGCATCACCCTCCTCAAAGCCCTGTGCATTCTGATACAAAATGGAAGGTCTAGATTGAGTGGCTTGTTTTCCAAATCTAGATTTCATAAGTTGGACACTAAATGGAGGCACGTTCTTTTCCTATTGATAAATAATTCAGGTGTCTCAACAGTTGTCCTTTTATGTGGCTGTAGCAATTGAACTGTTGCATTTGTGTAGAATGTACTACTTTGTATGTCTTAGCAGGAATAAGATACATTTATTCCTTATAACTATGCGTGTTGAAAGCACAACAGTCATGATTCCATTTCTCCTCTGTCTGGAACTAAGAAACAGACAGCAACTTGATCCATCAGACAAGCCACCAAGTCTGAATTAGGAGCTACTCTTCCAAATAGTAAAGGTAGCCAAGAACTCATTCTCACTGCAGGTGGCTGCAGCAGCTGCTGCAATGTCATGCTGCATCTGGGATCTCTCGAGTTCAAGCTGAAGGTTCATTGCTGCCAGCATGTGTGCCAGCACCCAGTGCCGATGGAGGGGCATGCTGGGCGGGAGCTGCAGGCTCCTTCTATGTCTTCAGTGAGACTTCTTGTGATTCAGAGACACCCAGCTATCTTTGCCATCAACTCCCCCATTCTCCAAATAAAAGCTGTGTTTTGAAAACAAGATTAAACAAGCACAGGAGAATCTTGAGACAGATTTCTCACTGGAGTCAGCAGGAAGATGAAGTGAATGTAGCCAAAAGCTCCTTTAGTACATTCTGAATCTGTCACTGCCTCAGGAAGAGTACAGGAATAACAGACCCAGAGTTGGCCTGAGAGATGCTGCTGCTGATATCCTAGTATCCTAGTATCCTGCTGATACCCTAGTCAGAAGGCATCCCACTCGTAAGGAGAAACCACTGGCGGAGCACCACTCCGGCAGGTCCAGAGGTAGGATGAGCACTCCTACCTTTCTAGCATATGCCTAAAAATTTTTTTCTTTTACTATTTCAATTGCCTCTAGTTAGATTTTGTTTATACTTCTTTTTTTTCAAATCAGAACTTCTTTTTATGAACCCATGAGTCCAATATTATTATTTGACTCATACCCCAACTCCTGAGACTCTTATTGTAAGTGGTGTATATATACATACATATATATATATATATATATATATATATATATATATATATGTATAGAGAGAGAGAGAGAGAGAAAGACAGAGAGAGAGAGAGACAGAGACAGAGACACAGAGAGAGAGAGAAGCCAGGTTCCATGTTCTATTAACACTGAGAGATGCTTCTCACAAAATGTCTTGTTAGCTCCACCTTATAGTATATTTTAAGTAACACAGACTTGAAAACTGTGGTTTTCTAGAACCCAAAGCCAAAAGGATTATTATTAATGAAAATGAACCGTTGAGATTATTGCCTGTGAAGTCCAAAGTGAGGTGGATTTCTCTCAGCACCTAGGCTTGGCTCCATCTCTACTCCAGGAAGTGTCTTGTATCCTCCCATTCCATTTAAAACATGTCCACAACCCGTGCAGTCTTTAACAATGGTCTGTGTCACATTCTTCAAAGCAAGGACATCGATACCTTTATATTTTTGATTAGGCAGTTTATCAGAGCCATCTTTTTCTCTAGGAGTCTCAAGGAATAAACAGGGGAATAATTATTCTTCTTTTAATTGTCTATCCATGCTTCACATAATAGATTTGAAGGAATTACTATCAGTCATATGCTGTTTTTGGTATTAGTATACAGAGCACAACAGATAAGGTTCTTATCTATCCAAATCTTACATGTTATTAAGGTGGTAGATTTGGATGTTAGAGACAGTGGTGGTTTGAATGAGCTGTCAGCATAAGTGCCAGTCATTTGAATATTTGGTCCCTAGTTGGTGGGACTGTTTGGGAAGGATTAAGAGGTTGTGGACTTGTAGGAAGATATGTATCGCTGGAGGAAGGTTCTGAGGTTTCAAAACTCCCATGCAATTCTAGTGCTCTCTCTATCTCCCACTTGTGGTTTGAGATGTGAGCTCTCAGCTCCTCCCGACACTATGTCTTCATTCTGCCACCATGGACTCTCACCTCTGAAACCATAATCCCAAATTTAATGCTTTCTTCTTGCCTTTGTTATGGTGTTTTATCATAGCACCAGAAAAAGTTACTAAGACAGAAATATTTTACTAGAAATTTAAAAATGCTCAATTCAAACAATTTCGTATACCCCAAAAGTTCATATGTTATTGCAGCATAGCAAGTAAACAAAAGAAAAATGGTGATTGTATTTTGTGATTATTATGAAAGAAAATGAAACCAAGGTGTATAAAAGGCAGTGATGGGGGCTTGGAGATGGTGATATGGGGAGCATCTTTACCTTCAAGAATGGAGGACAGCTTCTTTGAGGAGGTGACCCAGGGAGAGAAGAAGTCTGTCATGTGAAGGATAAATTGTTCCAGGAAGAGGATGTCTCATGTTCAAAGAATGAATCCAAAGTAAGAAAAGAGTTGGAACATTTGAGGAACAAGAGGCCAGTGTGACAGCAGCATGGTGAGTGAGGCACATTAGGGAAACTGAGGCAGAAAGTGCTGAGCAGACTTGCCCAGTTTCACAGACCCGAGGACATGCTTTCCCTATTTATTGTGAACCTCATGTCTAGATAGCTATGACATTCCTTTCAGTACCACGGACTGCCTTTCCTTTCCCTCCACTTCCCTCCACTTAATGGTCACTGGGATAGTCTTTGGCTTATGCTGCCAATGCCAATGATTTGTCTGACAGAATTGGAGACCTGAATTCATAAGTCATTTAATTTGAATTAAGTTCAGGAAAGAGAAATGATTTCAATGAACTATTTTCTTTCTAGTCATCAGGGCAAACTAATAAATTCAGTCAGTGTCTGTTCATCTGCTGATCACTAACTAACAGGAGAACTTGGTTTTGTACTGGTTTTGGAGTTGTCCTGAGTGGGGGTGGTTCAACAGCTTCAGCTCTTTTTTTTTTTTTTTTCAGATCAGCACACATCTTCAAAGTGCACTAAAATTAATTCACACACCCAATTGAGAAAATATCTTAGAAATGTTTTCTTGTTATTATATTATTCATCATTATAACTAAATAAGGAATGCCATTTCGGAATTATAGTTTCTTAGTAATGCATTACATTGAGAGGTGAACTAAGGACAACAAAAACAAATCATTGAACTAGTGAAGTGAAATTGAATGCTATGGGTTTTATACTGTATAAACACTGACCTATAGCATTTTTGTACTGTTTGATATTTTGTCAATTTGAACCAAATTAGGGTCATTCTGGAAAAAGAGAACCTCAATTGGGAAGGCGACTCCCTCAGAATGGACCATAGACAAATCTATGGGGCCTTTTCTTCAATCATAATCCATGTTGGGGGGAGCATCCCACTGTGGGTGGCTCCATCCCCTTGGCAGGTGGTTCTGGAAAGTATAAGAATGTTAGGGCCAGGTGGTAGCACATGCCTTTAATCCCAGCATTTGGGAGGCAGAGGCAGGCAGACCTTTGTAAGTTTGAGGCCAGCATGGTCTATAGAGTGAGTTCCAGGACAGCTAGAGCTACAACAGAGAAACCCTGTAAAAAAAAGAAAAGAAAGAGAGAGAGAGCGAGAGAGAGAGAGAGAGAGAGAGAGAGAGAGAGAGAGAGAGAGAAGGAAGGAAGGAAGGAGGGAAGGAAGGAAGGAAGAAAAGCTGAATGTAAGCTGGAGGAATAAGCCAGTAAGCAGCACTCCTTCATGGTCTCTGCTTCAGTTCCTGCCTTCAGGTTCTGCCCTGCTTGTGTTCCTGTCTTGGCTTCACCAAGACTATGATTGGGATGTGTAAACTAAATAAAGCTTTCCCCAAGTTTGTTCTTGCCAGTTTCTTACCATGGTAACACAGAGGACAACTAAAATAGTTTCCATGTATTTTTCAGCTTTCTCCAGTATGTATGTATTCCTTATTTTATGTATGCATGCACATACATGTGACTTTATCCATAATATAGTAATAACTTATTGAAATAAAATAGTATGTAGTAAACTACACAGAATTAAAGTTGATAACTGGGTAAACTTGGACACATGGTCACATCTATAAATTATCTTCAGGAAGACAATAGATGCTCATTATTTTTCATTCTCTTTAATTCTGTTTGACATCATCCCTGTGAACCTTCCTTACCCTCCACTGCCAGCCATGGCATGGGAAGCTTCTCATCTCCTTTCTGTTTATAGATTGCATTTTCTAGGGGTAGAAAAGATTGTTCTGCAATTAAGAGTGTTGGGGGATTTTGCAGAGGACCAGAGTTTGGTTCCTAGCACTCAAGTTAGATGCTTACAACTAGCTGTCATTACAGCTCCAGGGCAGCCAGTGTTTTTTACTGATCTCTGCAGATACATGCACACACATGCATATATATCCCCTATGATTTCTAAAAAAGGGGGGAAAAAGGGTAGAGTTTTCTGGAATTTCATACATAAGGAATCATAAAGTACAGACTCTTTTGGGTCTGGCTTATTCCTCTGAATACTTTTTAACATATTTGTTTTGAAACTTATCCACACTGCTTGTGTGTATGGACAGCTTATTCTGTTGATTTTTGAATAACATTTCACTATAGATAGCCCAGTTTGGATCTCATTAAAATGAAAATACAGGCTTGTTATAAATATCTACACACATTCCTGCATCATATATCTTTTATCTATTCTGGTAAATATGTTGGAGTGTGTTGCCTGGTTTATGTTGTATACCTTCCTCATTTTAAGGAACCTCATGCTTCATTTTCAAAGTTGTTAGACTATTTCATATTCCTTTAGCGGTGCATGAAACAGTAAGCTACTCCATATCCTTGCCAATATTTGGCAGGTTCAGTCTTTTTATAGCCATTTTAATAGCTGCAATAATGGAACCATTATGGTTTTAATTAGCATTTTCCCAATGACTAATGACATTGAACACTTCTTATCAGATATCTTCTTTGTAAATTTCTTTAAATAGTCTGTCCATTTAGAAAATAGGGTTATTTATTTCATTTGTCTTAAGTTCGGAGAGGTTTTAACTTAGTCTGGATACAGATTAGCAATGTGATCAGCATCTTTAAAAATCAAATGTTTGTCTCTTTTCTCTTAAGGTTAGTGTGTTTTTAAAACTATGACTTCAGTTTGATGAGGTCTAGTTTATGAATTTTGTTTTTCTTGTGGAACCTGCCTCTGACGTATCTCAAGAAAATTATTGCTAGAATTAGAAGCTATAAGGGCCTTTTCTCTGAAAGCGTGATAGCTTTAGATTTTACATGTAGATCTATGATCCATTTTAATGTAACTTTTAAAAAAAGAGTATTTTAAAAATTTTTTTCTGCGGATATCTAATTCTTGTACTACTGGTCAGAGAGACTATTTTTTCTATGAATTACCTTTTCTCCTATGTCAAAAATCAATTGCTCAGAACTGCATCTACTTGATTCTGGACTCTCTACTCTGCCACATTTTCTATTGATTGATCTTCCTACTACACATACAGTTTGGATCTCTGTAACTATAATTTGTTCTGAAGTCAAGTGGTGTAGGGTCAACTTTGCTGATAGTCAAAGATTTGAATTTTTTATTTAGTCTACGAAGGTCCTTTGCATTTCCATGAGAGTCAGCTTATTAGTTTTTAAATTAGTAAAATAAACTAACATAAAAATTCTGCTGGGGTATTGATAGGGTGTTCGTATAATTTGTACTTATACATCAATTTTGGGAGAATTAATCACTGAATTTATTAAGGTTTCAATTACTTGTGTCTTCTTTTATCTTCCCCAGTAATATTTTATATTTCCCAGGGTAAAAGTTTTTAATATCTTTTACCAGGTTTATTCTTAAGCGTTTGATGGCTGTTGAAGTCCTTACACAGAGTGCTGTAATTTGCATTTTGGTGTCCTGCTGTATAAAAAGCACACTGAAGTGCAATTTCCATCATGATCACATAGACTAGAACCTTCCAAAGCTTTGCACTATTCTCAGGGATGGCCTTTTTCACACCGAGGAAGATCCTCTGCTCCTTTATATGTGCTGGCTCAGCATTTTTATCAGGAATGGCTATTGGTTCATGTGTGCTAGTGATTTATCAAGATTATTATTATTTTAAAAAACTTCTCAATGTGGTGATTTTCATTGGTTTAATATTAAAATGCTAAACTCTTTTCCACTTTTGGAATATGCCCCATTTAATGATGATGTAATACATTTTTTAGTAACTGTTAATTTCAACTTGCTGAAATAAAGTTTAGAGTTTCTGCATCTATGTTAATGAAGGATATGTTCATGTTTTTCTTTACTCAACATGACTTCATTTGGTTTTGGTATCAGAATACCAAAGGCTGGTCTTAAAGATTATGCTAAAAACGGTCCTTTCTCTCCAGTTTTCTGAAGAGTTTGTATAAGTTATTATCAGGAGTTTTGTTTGTTTTAAATAATATTTTATTAATTCTTTGAAAATTTCATACAATGTATTTTGATCTTATTGTCCTTCTCTCCGAACTCTTCCTAAATCCTCCCTACCCACCCACACTTGAGTTCTCGCCCCTCTTCTCCTCTCCTTTCCTCCTCCTTTTCTTGTAGCAATTAGTGAATCTGTTGACTTGAATATCTCTTCCAGTTTTATCTGAGGGTTTTTTTTTGTTGTTTGTTTGTTTTTTAAATTTGAATGACTTACTGTTAGGGCACAAGTCCCAGAGGAACAAAACAAAACAAAACAAAAAACTCCTTAGTAGTGACAATGTGAAACTCTACAGGATAAAGGCATACACTAGAATAGATTAAAGGCCCCTGTATATCAGCAGTTATCATCAAACAAAATGTCGGAGCTAGTGAGAGTGTGCTATGAAGGTAAATTTATTGAGGGTAACTATGGAAAGAGTAAATGGTGGCAGTAAGGGATGAAAGAGGGGGGGAGAACAGTGTTAAACAAGTAAAAAGAAAAAGAACAGTCCTGGAGAATAAAGCTAGAAAGGAGGAAAAGAAAGGAGTCAGAGATTCAAAAACGAAACAAAAACCAACAACAAAACAAAACATGAAAAGAAAAACAAATCCCCAAAAATGAGAAAACTCATGACCAAACTGGATAAATAAAAATCAAAACACACACACAAAAAAAAAGAAATCAATAAGATAAAGTATGAGGAAACAAACAAAAAACAAACAAACAGAACAACAACAACAACAACAACAACAACAAAACAAGACTAAAAGCATAGGATAAAGAATAGAGAAGAAGGGCCATGGTGGTTATTGTCCTGGTTCAGAGGCATCATAGCTGGGTAGAACTATTGACTGCTTCCCTCCTTTGACAGCATAGCAACTTCTGGTATCATGAAAGCTAGACCTCTTGGAGGGTGCTTTCAGTTCAGATGCAGCTCGAATCTTTGGAGTCCCATGTCCAAAGTATATGGTGAAAGATCACACAATTTATAGCTTGATTCCTCTTAAGTTTACTGAGAATTCTCTCAGGGACAAGAATATTGACTATTTTGGAAAACACTCCACTTGTATTTGAGAAGAATATGTGTCCTTGAGTTTCTATTGCTGTGATAAAGCTCCATGACCCAAAGCGGCTTGGGGAGGAAGATACATGTCATCTTACAACTCTCAGGTCACACTCTCCCTTGAAGGAAGCCAGGGCAGGAACCTAGAGGCAGGAACTCAAGCAGAGGCTTTGGAGGAATGCTGCTTACTAGCTTCCTCTTTATGGCTTGCTCAGCTTGCTTTCTTATACCATCTAAGGCCACCTGCCCAGGGGTACTGCCCACAATGGAATGAGTCCTCTCACATCAATCATTAATCAAAGCAATACCCTACAGTCGTGCCTACAGGCCACTTTTATGGAAGCATTTTCTTGATTGGGATTCTCTCTTCCCAAATGGCTCTTAACTTGTATGGAATTGGCGTACAACTAGCCAGCACAAAGTATATTCTGATGCTTGTGTGCTGAGTGGCATGTTCTAACAAACTAAACTAAGATGAATCTGTCCATTATATTTTTAAAGACTTTTATCCCTACTAAGCTTTTTTTTTTTTTTAAATGTTCATGCATGTGATTGTGTTGGGCTGTATTCACGTGAATGCAGACAACTGTGGAGACCAGAAGAGGGTATCAGATCCCCTGGAGGTGAGACTACAAGTGCTTGTGAGCCCATCTGACATGGGAGTTGGGAACTAAAGTTGGGTCCTTTGCACGAGCGACAAGCTCTCTTAACTGATGATCCATCTCTCTAGTTCCCTCACGTGTTTTTGCAGGCCTTTCCTTTATGTATTGAGAGAAGAATGCTGAAATCGTAAACTCGTATGGTTTTTTCAGTTTTTATAAGGTCTGCTATTGAACTACAAAACATTAGGGTTGATACCCTCACTTGATGAATTGGCTCTTTCTTAATGGAGACTGATCCCCTCTGTGTATGACACTATACATTGCTCTGAAGCTTTCTAATCTGCCAGTAATCAATCTTTATTGATTGACTGTTTTTGATAGTTTGATAGTTTTGTTTTGATAGTTAAAAGAATAGTTAAAAGGATCAATCAAAATATTGATTCTCTTAAATAGTATGTTGTTAGATCCTGTTTGTAGAATAATTTGACAGCATCTGCTTTTAAATTTTGTGCTTACACTATTTACGTCTAATGTGATTTTTGATACGATTAGGTTTAATCTGCTATCTTAGCATTTTATTTCTATGTTTCTCATATGGTTTTCATCCCTCCTCTTATTTTTACGACGTCTTTTTTCTATATCATTTCATCACATCATTTATTGGCAAATTAGCTATAACTCTACTATGCAGTTTTAATGACTGATTTGGTATTGTTGCATTCATCACAGGCTTATCTTAGTGTGTCTTTAAATCATGTTTGTATTAGTTACTTTTCTGTTGCTGTGACAAAACAGCATGAAATAATTTACTTCGCCCTATACTTCTGGGGAGATTAGAGTTCCTTGAGATGGGTAGGTACGGCAGTAAGCAGCAGGCATGGTGGTAAGAACAAGAAGCTGAGAGTTCACATCCTTTACCATAGCGCAAAGCACACACCGAGAGAACTTGCAATGACATGAGGCTTTTTTACTGCTAAAGCCCATCCATAGTACATACTTCTTCCCACAAGGCCATACCTCCTAAACTTCCCCAGATAGCACCACCAATTGAGGGATCATTGGCATTTGAAATACATGAGCCTATAGGGGACCTTTTCATTCAAAGCACCATAATGTTATAACAATTAACATCACGTTATTTGAACAACCTTGCTTTCCTGTTTCTCCTCTTGACTTTTGGGATCTCTTCACACATTTAACATCTACATATGTTTCAAACTCCACGTACATTGTAAGTATTTTTATTTAAGATTTAATAACTTTTAATGAGCCTTAAAAATAAACGCATTTTTAAAAATTTACCCATGTTGCTCCCCCAGTTCTCCAGTTCAGAGCCTTTTTGTTCGTCTTCTCCTTCAATGCAGTTTTAGTGGGAATACAATTTTAAACCATGGTTACAGTTTTTCCTTCTGTTTCTAAGGCTGGTTTATCTCGTATTGTCAATGAGAATCCTTGGCTTTTAGTGAAAGGCACGTTGATGGTCATTAACAACTCAGTATTTCAGGAGCAATAAATCTAGTCCTTGTTCCCTGGAAACTCACTGAGCCCCTCGCAGTTTGCAGATCTTTTCCTTCTTGGCATCTGTCAAATGTAATGCACCTGGAATAACTTTCATCTGTCCTTCCAACATTTGAATACTGGAACCTTCGAGTGAAGTTGACAAGATAATTTGGACAACTCATCACCTCCTTAGCTCTTGGCATTACTACTGTGTTCTAGGAGTGCCAAGGTCTCAGTGACTTCTGGAGTTGGCTGTGTGAGCTGCAGGTGCTATGGACAGATGACCACCTCGAGCATGGCATGCACAGAACAGATTTTGGAGAGGAGACATAGTCATTTCCTACCCTCAACATTGGCATTGATACAGAATGTGAAGCTGATATCCAAAGCTGGTTTAAGTGGGCCAGCCTGTTCATATTTGCCAGATGTTTTCTCTCTGCCAGCAGTGCCAGAAAAGCTTCTTCTGACCTTGTGAGATACATGGAGGTGTGCAGACGTGGCCAGACTCTTGCAACGTGCCTCACCCAGGCTGGCATAGAAGCATGGGTATAAGGCAGAATGTCTTTTGCTCATCCTGTAAGTTGTTTTTCAGAGGAGCTACCAGACTCTGGCTGACAGTTGTATTCCTACAGTTTCTGCAGAAGCTCATAAAACTGGGTAGATACTGATTAATGAGGAGAATCGTTTATGCTGAAGCTGAGGAAGAGGCTACATCGAGTTCAATTAACATTTATCAACTGGCACAGACGTGTGGCTGGGGCTAGGAGTAATACAAAGAAGCATGACCCATGTGCCCTGGCCTTCTTCAAATCTGGTAGAGACACAGGTCATGAGAAAACGATGAACACATGGTAAAATATAATAATTTAAAATGACTTAATAAAGCAACATACTCATTCCAAATGAAAATATTGGTGGTGACTACATGAAGATCAGTGTAAATACAGACTGGTGATACCTCAGTGAGAAGTAGAAAACAGATACTCTACATTTTAAATGGGTCAAGACCTCAGACACGGTCAGTTTGTACAGAAACAGTGAGGCAATTTAAAGGAGATGAAATGATGTGCTTAGAACCAGAAACCAAGCACTTGGCAAGGGGTGGGGGTGGCGGGGTGGGGGTGGGGGTTGAAGCCAAGAAGGATGATGAGCATCACTGTAGTGGTTTCAATAGCTGAGGATTTGTTGTGGAACCAAAGTTGTAAACAGCACAGGAGTCTTTCAATCTGTCATTTCCTGACTGGTTTTTCTTTTTATTAACTTACTCTCTAAATCTCATTTTCTTTATCTGCAAAATAGAAAGAATGACATGATTCGATTCCATCAAAGGGTTGCTACAGGACTAAATGATTTAACACAGAGCAGTGAGCCAGGAATGGACACATAGCACTTAACGGCGTAACACTACCTTTTAGATATGGTGTAAAGTCAAATATGGTGTAGAGGTACGTGAGTTGCGATGGCGGTATCGGTGGTAGAGGGGCTTATAGGGACTGTACTCTGAGATCTGTAGTCTTAAAGGCCCCAGGGGTACCTTCTATTCACACAATGTATCGATGCTGAATTTTTTATGCAATTAGCTTTGGTGTTCTGCTTTCTGTTTCATGCCCTTTTTACTGTTGTGCTTTGAATCTTATACTCAGAAAGCCAGGATTAGTGAGTGAGACCAATTAGAGCCTGACTGGACAGATTTGAACTCACTTTACTGTAATTTGTTCTCATCCTTTCGATCGTGAGTAAACTGTGCTATTCTGTCCAGGGTTCCTTACACAGGCCCCCGCCAGCGTCTGACCACCAGCTGGAGGGGCAGCATATAGAGCCTGGCGTTTGACGGTGGAACTGCTGTGTACATCCTACATGATTCTGGCAACCGGCCCACACCTCGCCTGGGCCAAGTCCTCTTCGGCCAGGTTTCAGGTCAGCAGAAAGTGATTCATTTTTGCTGTGTATTTGAAGAGAGCAGGAGAATCACAGACCTTTAATGAGCATATTTAATTGGGGCTTTTTCTCAAGAGAGAATCCGTCCTCTTGATGTCTGTCATAGGAGAAGGGAGAGGAGAATCCTAATGACCTAAGCAGAGCAGGGCTCCATTTCAACTACAGAAGACTTAGCTGTGGGGAACCAATAGGATGTCAGGAAGAGACACTTCCGGGAGAGTGGATGTTTGAGAACAAGAGACTATCTGTCTCTACATGAAGCCTGTGGCTAGGACCCTTTACCTTTGGAGCAAAGATGTAGTAGTTATGTTTGAAGTTTTCCAAGTGATTGCATCTTTGCTATGACTTGGATACCACGGCGTTAACTGCCCGGCTGGTACTATCTCTCGCACTGAATTCCCTCAACACTAGCTGGAGCTGCTTCCACCCACAAGCTACTTATCAATGAGGAAATTTTAACTTAGAGAATATTTTCTCATACTTCTCCTTTAGTATCTATAGGCTTAATGGACCTCACTGAAGTATCCCATCCTAATATCTGTGCTGTACTTAAGACTTATCAAGCTCTCGCTTGGGTAAGGAGTGGGTTGAGAGTGTAGTAACTAACATTTTGAAATGTGTGTAGGAAGACAGGCTTTGAACGCATGCGTCTTTAAAACATTCTAGTCCTTTAAGCTAACCCCAAAACAAGAGGCTTGACTTCAGAGGGCATGGGTTCCTTGGCACTTAGAGACATTCATTTATGTTGGATGGTACTTAGGGAAGTTTTAAGAGAGTGTGAATCCTTATGCTGGGGAAATGAGTTAACACAGGGAACACAAGAGATCCCTCTGGCATTTTCTCACTCACACGAAGCTGCTGAGGTTGGCTGTTTAAGATGTGGCCTAGGAGGGAAGAATAACTCAGGCCTATCTGAAAACCTGTCAAAGAACATGGACCATTACTAGGGTTAGCCATGCAGTCACATGACTTTTATCTTCTACAGACTGTAAATCAATAAAATTAATGCAATGAATTTGAGCCCAGTTTCTTTCTGAGCAAAGGAGGGGGTGCAATTTATCACATATATGGACTGCTCGATGGATAGGCCTCCCGCAGCTCCAGTCCACAATTGATTTTTGCTACTTTGCAATGCAAACCTCTATTCTATTATTTCTTTTGTAATACATTTTTCCCCTAGTGTGAGACAAAACTAGTGCTTCAGTGTATTTCTGCAGCCAAGGGAAAGATCACATCTACTGATACCCATGACAGGTTGGGATGTTGCACCAGAAACAATATCCAACTGCTCCATAGTTCATTGTCAGTCTCTGGATTTGTCCTAGAGTGTCAAGTGAGCATGCAACAAGCCATTTTCTCATCTTTGGAGGTTATGAACTAAAGTTTTAACATTAATATTCCTTGGGTTTTGTGATTTCCAGTGAGCTCAAGGTTTGGAATACATATGTGTGTATGGAATTATGTGGGCCCTGCCTGAAGGATAGTAGAATTCCAAATAGTTCCAACACTAATATTTGGTACTCTACCATGTAGGCTCCATTCTTAGCATTCTACAATGGTTGCCAGTACAGGTGAGATGAGTGAGGAACAGACGGAAAATCACTCACTCTCCAAGGTCTCCGGGACACAGCAGCAGAGGTAGTTGGTAAAGATAGTGGATCTCACATTCACCACAGGGTCCTTTTCAGTCCTCTTGGGCTCATTCACTAAGCTCCACTTCAAATCACAGAGGATGGGCAGGTTCTTGCCTGTGTGAGGGCTGAGGTGGCAGGAAGCAAGCTACTCATCATCCCTGGCTGTGGACTGGATTGAATAGGAGGTTAGTTAGAGATGATTTCTGGCATTTGAGGCTCTGAGATATTCTTTTTAGCTAATCTGTTTTGGAGGCAGCAAGGCTTGCAGCAATGACCACAGCTTAAGGGCATTGGAGGCATACCTGAGGTGCCAGTGGAATATCCAAGTATGGGTTTTTTGAGGAAATATTTTTTTTTGGAAGGAGAAAGAAGAGGTTTGCACACATGTCCTATGGTAGGATGTGATACGAAAGGGTGAGATTATAGGCCCAAAATGCGGGGAAACTGTCCAAAGCTCTTGAAGAGACAATGAGCATAGGTGTCCCCTCTTGGAAGTCAGGTAGTATGGACCGGAGGCTCTGTGATGCTCTTCTTTTCCTCGTAAGCACCTGGAAACTTGAAAATGCAAGTCTGGGAGCTCTGAGGCAAAAGGATTAGAAATTTTATTAAGAAACAAGGCAGCTGAGGCTGGGTTAGGTACTATGTGACTCTCAAGGGGCACTGGGGCAGGGGACCACAGTTAGGAACGTGTAGGTTCACCTAACACATCCATGGTGGATAGTGATGGGTAGGGAGGGTTTTGTAGGGATGAATGTGGGTTCCTGTGTTTTATGTTTATGATGTGCAAAAAGCCTTAGAAATATTCCGATGCAAATATGCTATATATAGCAACATAGACCCATGAAGTGGGTAGATTGAGAGTTTGATGCCTGCCTGGGCTACACAGTGAGATCTTATATTAGCATATAATAAGTAATCAAGCAAACAAACAAATGGTCGTAAACCAAGGAGCACTCCCACTGCCTCTTTCTTTCTTAGCTTTCTGATGCTTCTCTTTAGAAATGTCTCCACAAACCCATTCTTAATGTCCATTGAGTTTTAAATACGAAATTAAATGGCTATGCAGAGGAAAAGTTCACATGACTTTCTGTCAATTCTAAGTCTTTTGGTTTATGATCTGCTAGCTTCTAAACATCTTAAAATGGCATTTTGTCACTAGCTACACATTACAGATCTTTACAATAGGTCCTGCAAAACAAAGAACCATGAATAAGACAGGGACCCTGGGCTGTAGGAGCTAACACTGGGAATTGGAAAGAAGACATATTTATGGCAGCTGCCATAGAAGGCTGTTTGTGGTAAGTAGCTTCAGTGAGAAAAGGCATTTAGGGATTGAGGCAGAGGGAAGCATGTCTTGCAGGTGCCAGCAAAGCTGGTCTGATGGAAGACCTGACACCTCCATAGACAAGCCGTCCAGGAAGTATGATTTCTTTTCATCGCAACAAGATTTTAAAATTACATTAGGGCTATGCCAATCTCAAACAATAGAAAAATATTTATTTCCATGGTGGTATTTGTTTAATAAACCCTAAAGACACATTGATTATTTCCTGACTTGAACATTTTTTGGTAGCCTGATTATGTGTCAAGCATCACGTTGTTAAAACGTGTCAAGTCATTGACCTCAAATCCAAATGTACCAGGGGCATTTTTTTTTCTGCCACTCCATGTATAGTTGTTGAAGTTTGAAGAGCCCTTAGTAAATGCCACCCTGATTGTTCATTTTGGTTCTGAACCAAGGAGGAGAATGAAACTCAAGAGTAAAGCAGACTGGGAGCTAATACATTCCTTTATTATCAATACACAAGTCAAAGAGAAGCTCCTACTTATGGGCGAGCAAACTTATATTGAATTCCAGAAGTGGAAACACTTAACCACATTGTCCCTCCTCTGTTGAAAGAGCCTGCACATTTGAGAACAGCTATAAACTGAGGACATGGGCAAAGAGCAGAATGCAGTTTTCCCACAGAGAGATTTCAAAATGGCAATAGGAGATGAAAGGCCAGCATGATCCAAGCTCGTGTTTTAGTCCTAGCTGACCACATAGCCTCTCCTCCCTCGTGAGGAGTGAACACAGTGTGTTGGGAAGAGAGCTGCTGTGGAAGTGAGAGCTCCTCCTCGTGGGGATGGAATTGAAAATGTTCCCATTTTCCTGTTCCTATGACAAAGGCCCTAAGAAACAAGTTGGAGCTGCTGAAGCAGATACAACTTTTCCATGTGAGAGAATCAGCTGAAGACTGGATAAAAGCAATGGACCCCTCTCCTTATGCCCCGATTATATATATATATATATATATATATATATATATATATATATATATATATATATATATGTATTCCTTACGTAGAGACTAGTCTCATGCATCATATACTAAAAATTCACACTTCATACCTATCTCCATATTTGCAAAAGGAAGCAAAGCATTCACATATGCAGAAAGCCTTATCAACATCTCAGGGGCAGCCTAGTGTATCTGAGAGCAGGTCCAGTTTCAACCAACCCTGCAATCCTGAGAAAATAGTCCAACCTTTTTGCTCCTAGCTTCTATCTTCTATAAAATAAAGTGATTGCTATTGATTATATTTGAGGTCAATGGGTAGGGGTTACTGGTTTGAATACTATTTAGAACACTAACATTTTTCCTTATAAATATTCTAACATCAAGGTAGACTAAATAGCCCATTTTACGTCTTTCTCCCCCACCTCACTATTTAGTTACACTTCCGTAGATTTGTCTGTATAATACTATTTTTTTTATAACTGATGCCATTCTACTAATGCATAGTTCTTGTATCTGACTTTTCTGTGTAATACATAATTTGCAGTCTCCTTTCATGTCATGAGGTTTCTCCATCGATGGGCAGAGATCTGGTACGGATGTAGCATAGTCTATGAAGTACACTTTTTGTGAGCACTTGGCTGATCTCAGCATCTGATGTCAGAGACAGCGCTAATGACACAAACATCAACGCTGCATGGTAGTGTTCCTTAGGAGAGAGGCGCTCAGAAGTGGGAATGCTGTTCCAAGGACATACGTACTTAAGTGTGGATAGACAATTGAGCGAGTAGGATTTCAGAAGTGGTGTTTGGAACTCATCCCCTGCTTCATGCTGCCTGGCCCTTGAAACTTGGCATTTCCTCTGGATATTGTATTGGTCTTTCAAAGCTGCATCTAAAACACAGCTTCCATTTCCTTCTCAGAGTGTATCCTTTACCCATTCTTCCCTACGTCATAAAATGATGGCACTAGCATCACTGTTCTCAAGTCCCCACGCCATATGCCTTCTTTATCTCTGCCTTTTTTTTATCCTTCACGGCCATCCTTCCGTGACAGTTCATTCTACTTTCAAACCATGGCTAGAATCCATTCACTTCTTCAATGTCCACGCCAGCACTCTCAATCTTCTGCAACAATCTCCTCACAAATATGACAGCTGTCCACTACCCATCGCCAATAAAACAGTGTTTTTCTATATTTCAGGCAGAGAGGTAACTTTAAAATGTGACTTTGATAGTATTACTTCTGTTCTTTCAAATCCTTGGTGATTCTCAATTTCACTACACTATAATATAAAACTCCCCTGTATACTCGGATGTCCTCAGGTCTCTGACCTGCCACTTGCCACCATCTCTTGGCCATTCTTGTTATGATTCGATTGTCTGGACTTCCTGTCCCATTCCTGGGAAATTCCTTTCCTGAGCTTTGAATGACAGGTTCCTTTTTATTATAGCTCATCTTTAATGCCCTTTCTTCAGAGATGCTTCTTTCTACGTACCTCTCCCTGTTAAGTAACTCTGTCTTTCCGTTCCAGCCACTCTTGGCCCCCTTGCTCTATTGACTTTATAGTTATTCAGAGAAGCCAGAACTCTATTTACTTTTTATTTACTTGTGAATTACTCCTCTCTCTTGTGGTTTAAACATGAAGTGTTCCCTGTGAGCGCATGTGTTTGGACACCTGATCGCCAGTAGGTAGTGCCATTTCGAGAGGTTGTGATACCTTGGGGAGGTAGAGTGAGTCTAGCTGGAGAAAATGAGTGACTGGAGTGGGCAGGCCTTATGGATTATAGCCTGACCCTAGTTCTAGCCTGAGCTTTTGCTTCCTGATCTACTCAGATGTGAGCAAGCAACTGACCTCACTATGATAAAATGTACCCTCTATTTGTGAGCCAAAACTGTTGGGCATACTAAGAACCACCCATTCCCTACCCCATATCCCACCTTAAAGGAGTCAGCATGCCAAAGGCCTGAGTTATCAATAATGGCCAAGGTGACATGCTTCTTGTGAATGCTACATATCCCACACCCTTAAAAATGGCGCTATCATGCCAGCACTGTGCTGTCTCTGCCTCTCTGAGGCAGCTGATTTGTGTCCCCCCATCTCGCCAATAAATCTCTAGAGTGGGATTCTTTGCGGTGGGAACACTTTGCGGTGTTCCTTGCCCCCACCCCCAACCCCTATTGCTGAGATGCCCATTCACTGCAAAAATCCTTTCAGAAACAATCCTTTACCCCATTAGGATACTTTGGTTATGACATTCTGTCATAGCAACTTGGAAAGCAATGAAACTCTTTCATTTAAGGGAAACTCTATCAAGACAGCGTATCTTTCTTCCCATCCCTTACATACAGTAGATGCTTAACTATCAGATGATGATGTGGTAAATAGAGCCTTTCCTGCAGAGGTTATCATATCTGGTAAGAGAAAGGCTCAGATACAGGAGACCAGAGGGAAGGGCCAGGATAGAGAGAAGGGAAGGCCGTATCTAAGGAGAGTAGCAGAGAACTAGACAAAGACCGGAAACCACATCCTTGTCAGGATGTAGAGGAGCTGCAAGGAGTTTCTCTTTTGGGTTCTCTTGTTGCTTCCTCTACCAAGTCAAACAAGAAGCCAAGACATAGGAGTCTGCTTCAGACATCCAGGGTTTAAAACTTTTTCTATAGTTTCATTTATTTGAAAGTGGCTCTTGGCATTTACTTTGTCTTACTTTTGTAGTAAAAGCTTACTACCTCTAAATTCACAATTTAATTTTCTTAATTTGTAATGATTTGACCTATTTGATCATTTAGTAGTAGGAACTTAAAAAGTAGTATATCTATAGTCTGTGACCTATTACCATATTCTCTATGTCAGCACAAATAGAGATTTCCCTAAACTTTTAAAAAAGCCACAGTACTTTTAGAGCTATTATGGTAAGTGATGATCTCATTAATTTTCACAGTACACTGAGTTACTTACCTTTTCTTAAGGGAAGCTCATACTTTCTTCACTTTAAGATATTTTTAGATATTCTGAAGTATGTAATTTCATATATATATATATGTTGAACAAGCTCCATTTGTCTGTTTCAGTAATTTTAAGTGCATGCTTCTAACTTGGAAGAATAAATGACATTTAAGATGTAGGATGATTTATTTGCAGCATTTCATCTTACAGAGAGGAGGCTAAGGCCCCTGAGTTTCAGCATCTAAATGTTGTCATGAACATCTGCCATTAAGCAGGAAGAGCAAGGATCTGTTTGTAGGAAGCACAGCTCATAGAAAGCATTAGAACACCCAGAATTCTTAAACATGAAGTTTTTGTTTGTTTGTTTGTTTTTCCTTTTTTTTTTCTTTAAGGGAAGAAAATAACCGACGCCTGTTCACCTGAATGCTGGCGTGGATGTTGTCTAACAATCTAGTCATCTTTTGCTCTTCTGGAGCCAGCCTTCACTTGAATACCCCCAAATCCTGAGCACTGTGTAGGCCCCAATCCTGAGCTTTGTCATTCAGCGAATAGAATCCATCCTTATGAGAGAGGCCCCATGTACTTTGCACCATCCATCAACAGAGCCTATCCTTACGTTTATTACAAATTCTTCTCTCTTAACCCTTACCCTGAGCTCTGTTTATCAGTCAATAGAAGTCATTCTTGTTGTAACGGTCACTGGTGCTTCAGTCTTTTGCAAGGGAGTTTTGATGTAGCCATCAAGCTTTGTTGTGATAATTGTCAAGTGGAGATTTTTTAACAAAGTTTTACTGTGCTTAAATATGTAAGAAAAATAAGCTGCGAGGTCAGACTCTGCAAGTTTCTGAGCCAGTGCCTGCAGAAACGGTGCTGAGCTACTTCTTCACCTTCCCTGCTGGCTGTGATCTTGCAGGGAAGCCAGCACTTGCAAATCACCCAGATTCCCACCGAGTCTTGGTCTCTGTGGAGAAATGATAGAACAAAGGTATTTTTGCTATTCAAATAGAAACTAAGAGGAAAATGTGCTTTTTTGGAGTTATTTTTCGAGAGTGCCAGCCTGCAACAGAGATACCTGTCTTTATGAGATTTGTTGGCGAGGCTGATAAAGGAAACCTCTCCATGCGGGCCCATTTGGTTATTGTTACGCAAACGAGTATAAATAAGACATTCTTTAAAATATCATCCTGCGATCAACTGAATGAATATGTAAACTGTCTAACTATGGATCCCAAACTGCATTTTTTATTCTTATGCCCCAATTTTTTCCTTATGGTTAATACATCACCTTTAGGTTAAAGGAGCTCAGAATGTAATTGAGATGCCACTTGATCCTTATTTTAGCCTTAAGTTAGTTCTTTAATAAAATAACTTCTGGTTGTCCTGCTGGACAAATTGTGAACAAATTTCAGAATGACCTTGCCGTCTGGTGACAACACTCTTACTAGAACAGCCAGGCTCTTTAGATTAATTTATTTGTATCCATTGGCATAAAGGATAATCTTAAGTGTATTTTTCAAGAATTTTTGGGAAGGAGATAGCGTTGGAAAGGAAAAAAATGAGAAAGAAAGGAAAAAAGAAAGGAAGGAGAGCGGGAAGTAGGAAATAGTGAAGATGTTTAAAAATGCGGCTCTCTCTTTGTTTTGCTTGTGATTTTTGATTCTTTTGAGAAAGAATTTCTCTATGTAGTAGCCCCAGCTCTCCTGGAACTCACTCTGTAGTCCAGGCTGGCTTCCAACTCATAGAGATCCACCTGCCTCTGCCTCCCGAGTGCTGGGATTAAGGGCGTGCACCACCATGGCCTGGCAATGGGTCTCTGTTTTTAAGATTTCACTTCATTTTCTTAGTTCTTTTTTTCTCAAAATTTCTTGTTTTGAAGCAGCTATACATCTACATATGCAAGGACAGCACAGACAGGCCTAGCATGGCCTTCCTCAGTGTCCTCTCTTGGTGACATCTTACTCAGATTTTCAAAACCAGAAAGCCAGTGCTGCACACATCCAGGCACAGTACTCTGCATCTTAAGACATCCAGACAGATGTTACTCCTGCCTGTGAGATACACAACTCATCGACCACAGTCAAGCTTCTGTTCACTGCCTTTTAATCTTTGCTCCTCATCATCAAGCCTTGGAAACCTCTCCAATTTTATTATTTTGGTAGTAATATAATGATATACAGAACAATGTGTTGAGTGTGTTTTTCCTACTCAGTACAATTTGTTAGAGATCCAACCTTTTTATTCTGCATAATTACAGTTTCGTTCTATTTATTGCTGAATCGTATTGCAAGAATTGTGTTTAAACAAGTTAGTGGACGTTAAAATGCTCTTTATTTAGCACAGCACTGTTTAGTTCACTCTAACTCTTAGAAAATTAGTAGTCTTACATGATATAGTCAATTCCTTAGATTTGGATTTCTGTTTTTTATATAGACTGTCTATTCTCTGATCTTGCTGCCCCCTCATCCACATCTCACTTTCACAAAATCGTTCTTTAAACCCTGACTTTAGTCCTCTCTGCCATGCCCTATCAAAAGAGGCGTAAGGTGTAAGCCACCTTACACCTGCCTGCCTCTGTGCTCTGTTGCTTTTATTAATTACAGGCCACCATGGTTTTCTGCTTCATTAGACCGGAAGCCTTATGAGCTGTGAAATATCACATATTCCTGATAACAAATAGCCTGTTCTCAATCAATGTTGGATCTGTGGCTTTTGAGTTTATATAAGATAGCCTTTCAATGCTGACTTCATTGGGGCTTTGATGTCATCTTGGGAGATGGAAGAAACATCCCCATGCTTGCCTCCAACCCTCAGAGATTTCTACTTAAATAATCTGAGGGACAGCCAAGATCCCGGAACTGTAAAAGCCTTCTAGACGGTTCTGACATATGGTCAAGGTATAGAACCACTCTTTCAACCAACATCAAGAAGCCTGTGTCAGCTTAATTTACTCTAGAGCAGACGCCATGTTTTATTGTGAATGGCCATAATACTGTTTTTGGGAAAAAAAAAAAGTAAGCATGTACTTGCATTTTGATGCTTAAATGCCTCTGATTGCTAATGGAACGTTTTTATGTAGGATCAGAGTATGATTTTGTCAATTCTGCTTGTCACATTGGTTCTACAAACACATTCTGCCAAGAGCAAAGTAAGTTCTCTCCTCTTTATAAAATGCAAATCAATTCAAAAACACATTTCTGAGACTTCTAACGGG
Organism: Cricetomys ansorgei; assembly: GCA_026225945.1. NCBI lineage: Eukaryota > Metazoa > Chordata > Mammalia > Rodentia > Nesomyidae > Cricetomys > Cricetomys ansorgei. The sequence continues at coordinate 52,920,486 of JAMJFZ010000242.1, read as the reverse complement.
TCATTAGTGAGTGATTCTCAACCTTAGCTGCACATTATAGGTAGCTGGGGAGTTTTAAAAGTCTCAGAGCTGGGGCTGCACCCCACATCGATTAATCCAAACCTTCCAAGGTTGAGTCCAGGGAGAGATGCTTTGTAATGCTCCCTGGTGATTCCAATCTGCAGCCAAGATTGAGAGTCACATCTTAACCAGTACACTCTGGGTGCATCTCTACACACACACACACACACACACACACACACATACACACACACACACACACACACACACACACACACACATTAACACTTCTATTTACATGAGCTAGCGTTCCATCGACTGGATGTGAAGCAGAAACTATTCTCCTGCTTCACAAAGCTCCGGGGTCTTCAATGCATGTGTTGTATTGTATTCTGTAGAAATGCCTCCATGTCCACTAGTCTGCTTGCTTCTTACGAAATGAAACACATAAAAAGGCACATAACAAAAGAGTACAAGTTTTCACATGTTATAGATGAGAACACCCAGGCATTGAGAAGTACTACAGGGATTAACATGTGGCTGAGCTTAACGTGTGGGCTACAAGGTACCCAGGGTTTGATATTTAAAGACATGCTCACTTGCAGGTTTGTACAGATACATGCTGGCATCGGAGCCAGGGCACCACTCTAAGTGGACATATAAGTACCTCTTTCCTGATATTCACCTTAGAAATAGCTTATCCCCAATTGTGTGAGTAGGAAATGTAGGGAGAGATTCTGAGCCATGATCTTAGCACCTAGGCCTAACTGTGTTTACTATCCTAAGAGATCAGGAAGTATACTTACATCAGAAAATGTGGCATTCTGCTCACTCTGACCTACTGAACTCCCGACTGTGGAGAGTGCCACATTCTAATCCCCAATCCCGAGACTGCTGTTTTATGTAGCAAAACGGACTTTAAGGCATGATCAAATTAAGAATCTTGAGATAGGGATTATCCCATGGGCCCAGTGTATTCATAAGAGCCCCCCCCCAACACACACACAGGAGGAGCCAGAAGAGCCAGAATCAGAGAAAGATGTGAACACAGAGACAGAGTAAAATGATGCTTTTTGAAAGGAAGTCACAAACTAAGGAAGGCAGAGAGTTCTAAAGCCTGAGAATGTATGAAATGGTTCTTAACTTAAGCATCCTGAAGGAACACAGCCCAGACAATCCCTCCATTTTAGTCTGTAACCTGTCTTCTAGAATTAGGAAATGGTGAGTTTTTGTTGAATAACAAAATAAATTGGTGGCATATTTTAATGTCAATAATAATTAAGTTATAAATAAATAAGACAATTAAGTACTTACTTCAAAGTCAGTGTTTGTCTAACTTATCAAATCATCATCTAGCTATTAATCACTAATATAACATAGCACTGCTGTACAAATAATTTAGTGATTATTGTTTGCTTTACCAATACGAGTAGGATTATCATGCATGCACTTGTTGATAGGGAAGTTCACAGGGAACACCCTGACCCTGCTCCCATACTGAAAACCTATGCTGGCTTTCATGATCCCAGGAGCTCAGGTCTCTGCCCCTCACCTCCATCTCCAGGATCAGAGGAGGATTTCTCCTCTGGGGTCAGGTCATTAGGTCAGGCTCTCATCACACACATTTCCCTGCCATCTCACGTGAAGCCATAAAAGTAGACTTCAAGGTGTGGAAGATTTGCTTTGCTCCTTTCACAAGAGAGAAATTGAGATGGTAAAAGTAGTAGACACCCTGGAATGATGTCCATGTGTATGAGAAAGGGCACAAAATGCTGACTCGAAAAGTTCAGTTTGATGAAATATATAACTGACATATAGCCCAAATTTCCCCTGACAATTATTTTTTTAAAAATACATTCTAAATTTATTTTTCAATTCTGTATATTTGTGTTTGTTTGTGTATGGGTATGTGTGCATGTGAGTGCAGGTACCAGTAGAATCCAGAAGGGTTGGGATCCCCTGGAGCTGGAGTTACATGGGATTGTGAACTGCCTGACAGGCACTGGGAGCCAAACTTGGGTCCTGTGCAAGAGTAATACATGACCTCAACTGCCGAGACAGCACCCCTTGACAATTCTTTAAGAAGATACCATGTTGAAGACCAACCTCTCAAAGTCGAATACAGTCAATTTTGTTTTTCAAAGTTGGAACTGATTTCTATTCTCTAGTGGATTTCCAAATAGCAGTTGCTCGTGTTTTAGGTTCTGGGTGGAATAAAAAAAGTCACATTAAATATTTCTAACATGGTCACTGTGGCCATTGGCATTTATGGTAAAAGCCACCTGGGAACTGAGCCAGCAGAAGGAACAGATGTCATTTATTCTGGAGGGTGCACTCATGGCTGAACGATGGACAGAGCGGCCAGTCTTACTTGGGATGTCATAGCTCTTTCTGTTGCTTACATTCATGTTCGTTATTGTCTCTCTGAGAAGCATATGCAATTAAATTTGAAAGAAATATGAATGTATGACACTATTTCTTCATAGCCAAGTCTTTCAGAAGTAACAAGACATGGTTTTCTGGAGATGATGACTTTCTTAGTATCTCCAAGGAATCAAGCAGAGACTAGGCAACCAGAGTATGGGGAAAAGATCAAGGTATTGGATACAAAAAGTGAGAGTCTCTGAGATCCTTTTAAAACTGAAGTTTTCCATTGTGATTTTTTTTTTAAAGATTCACTTTATTTTATGCATATTGATGCTTTGCCTGCATGTATGTATGTGTGTCTGGTGCCTGCAGAAGCCAGAAAAGGGTATTGTATCATCTTGAATTAGTTTTTACAGATGATTGTGAGCTGCTGGGAATTGAACCTGGGTCTTCTGCAAGAGTAATACGTGCTCTCAGCCACTGAACCATCTCTTTAGCTCCCATTGTGAGATTTCTACTGCTCTGTTTCTCCTAAAGAGTTAATTATTTCCTTCTAGGAAGATTAAATAGGCAGGAATGAAAAGGTACATGTAATTCTCTTTTTATTTTGTAAAATTATTTGCTCTCCATTCCAGAACATTACAGGAATATTCTCGCTTCTCATGTAAGGAACAATGCCTGGTTCAAGAGCATTATTCTGTAAAATAGATTTAGCACTAGATATATTGTCATGGACTCAACCAGTAGGGTCTTGGGTGAATTCAAAGCCCTCATTGTAGTATCTAGGAAAGTGTGTTGCAGTTAGCCTTATTTTCTTCCCTTACAGTAGACGGCACACGTTTTCCATCCACTGGGTTTTGTGCTTAAGGGACCATGAAGGAGAAACCTTCTCCACAGCCCTTCTGGCACTGGCTGTGGTCCATGGCTGTCAGAGACCTGCCATGTGTAAATCACATACCTAAATCTGTTCGGATAGAGCCCATCCATCACATGCTGGCGGTTATGTGGGCAGCAGTGTCGGTAAATCTGGGGAAAATAATGTATTTGTGCAGTGAGATGACATCCCATAATGAGATTGTGATATTGTACAGCATGTGATTTGCTATTTGTGACAAAGATGAATTTCTCAGTGAACATGGCTGCTGAGAGACGGCTGGTCCTGGCCAACATGTAAGGTGGAGACTCCTCTCAGGCCATCCAGTCAGAATTCTTCCTTCCCGGGGATGATTTCTCAGGACTGCCAAGAGCAATTTGCCAAACTGGATTTTCTCCAAAGGGGAGCTGAGTGTTTTGGCGAAGAAAAAAAATCTCTGAAGAAGAAAAGTGCATAGAAGGCGGTCATCAATATTGCTTGATTGTGTTTACTGTTTGTGGGAACAGAACCCAACAGTCCACCTGAGGTTGAGTCATAGACTTCTGTCCCCTCGCATGGTATCAGTGCACGGTAAAAACTGCTTTTATGTGCAAAATAAATAACATAACTACTTCAGCTTTCTACTCTCAGAGTCATATAAGTGGCCATTTTATATATTCATCATTTTTAAGGGCTTAAGTTGTATTGAGTCCTGTGATAAAGTGTGGTCCCCAGTCTAACCGCATTGTTATTACCAGGGAGCCAAGTAGCATCACAGATGCTTAGCTACCATTCTAAGCCTGCAGAAGCAGAATCGTTTTAATGAAACCAGCTGGGTCTCATACACATTAAAATTTTAGAAGCCCCAGAGAGTCACATGTGATGGCGCAGAACTATGCTTTTAATTCTTACCTTTGGTAGACTGAGGCAGGGGGATTGCTGAGCCCAGGATTTCAAGGCCTGACAACATGGTAGGATCCTGTCTCAAAGGAGGAAGCACTGCTAGAAGTACAGCACTAAATGATGTTGAGATGTTCCAGTGTTTCATCAGCACCAACAATTAATAGCCACTGACAACATGATGCAAGTCATTGTAAATATATATGTGTGCATACTCTTTGCAATTTTCTTACTACTTTTACAGTGACAAAATGTTTGCTTTCCCATAACCTTGTGTGGCCATAGGTATCAGTATCTTCAGTTCGTAGTGGAGGTAGATGAAGGTCACAGTGACTAATAGCTTTGCTAAAGATTTACAAAGGCATAAAAAGACACTAGATTTGAGCTAATCTTTTCTCCTCCAACCCATACTCCCTTCTAATCATTAACAGAATATAAGCTTTCACCTCCAGATGTTCCGTGTCTCTTACATACTCTGAGCTATCCCCGTCACAAACAAGAACAGGCACCAATAGACAGCCAGCTGAACTCAGGTTCACCGTGATGCTGAATCTGTGTGATGTCTCCAGAATTTCCTTACTCTGAAAGGGTGAAATTTGCCTTTGGGCGAGAGTGGGGCTCAGTGGAAAATCACTTGCCTACTGTGTGTGAGTCCTGGACATAATCTTCAACGCAGGTAAAATATCTGAATCATATTAGGTCTAGATGCTGACGGTCTTATATCAGCCTCTCCATGTGATGCCTTGATTTAAGACTGATCACATGCATCATTGCCATGATATTCAGACCTGTGTCCATGAGTTCTTTGATTCCTTTAAAGATCTATCCTTCCAGAAAAAATTCCCAAGCCATCACTGAAATACAGACCAAGGTGGCCAGTTCTTTGTCTTATACACTGCCTCTGGCAGTTGGGGAGAAATCTTGTTTTTGTTATTGAAGGGATGATATATTAGCCACTCAGTGTCAAGTATATTGCCACCTTCGCTCTAGGGGCCTTTGTGGCTTTGGCCACGGAATTCACAGAGGGCCTTAAGACAGTGAGATGGGAGACAGGACACTAATGAGACAGACTTGGCAGGATTCGGCAGCCTCTGCTGTAAAGCGTCACCCTTGAGGACCCTGAGGATCTTAAGAAACTCTTGGCTTGTAAATGCAGTGAACTTGACAGAAAGCGTTCCAAGGCTGTGGAGCAAGGGCACGGTAAGTGTAATAGACACATGTCTTTGGTTAATCTAGTTCGTGCAAATATACATAATGCAAACAATTCTTCATAAGATCTTTATATGAGATTTTTATTGAAGAACTCTTTGGGTCAAAGCTGGATATGTTTGAAAGGCTTTAAAGCAGAGCAGACCCGTTTTTTTATTTAATATTCTCAATATTTTCAAATATTAACATATTTGAAAAGTACTCAACCTAAGGATGGGCTAGACTGTCCTTTTAGAAGAGATTTTAAAATTTAAAAGAAACAATAACTTAGAATTAAAAAAATATTTTTATCAATTCTTTGAGAATTTCTTGCCACATGTTTTGATCATATTTGCCCACAACTATTGGTCCTGGTGTTCTGGGACAGAATTGTCTTCCATGCTCCCGACTGCCACGCAGTTCCCAAGCAGGCAGATGGGAATTTGCTTTGAGCTGCCTAAAGCCGGCAGGAACGAGAGAGCGGAGAGTTCGTGGGTTCAAACTGCATGGTGGTGGTGGTGGGAGGGGAGGGGGATCGTGTCCAGGGCACAGAGAATGGGACCGGGGCACGGCAGAGAATACCCTGGGACTTTCAATGAAGCATCATCCACCCGGTCAAGGTCGTCAAAGTCACATTATTTCGGGCAGGTGGAGGAATATATCAGGTGTGTGGGGCAGGGTGGACAGGTAGACAAACTGCCAAAATCGCGCTAGGATTGACCGACCATGGGGGAAGAGAGAGAAAAGAGGGTGCTGCTACAACATAGGGTGGGAGGAGGAGCCTTAGCCTCTCCCACTCTGGGGCAGGGGCTCTGCAACGCCCTCAACTCTGGCCACTCCAAGGCTTTTGCTGGTGTGCTGCAGCACACAACCACCTCTCTTAATGGTTCCCTGGTTCATCCTTATCCATGTAACACTCTGCCAACTTCCTGTCTTCCTTTTCATAATTCGATAACTTATCAACTCTAATATTTGCTCTCCATATACTTCTGGGTATGGGATCAACCATCTGCTGGGGTGTGGTTGATCTGCCAGGAACCACATCCTCAAAGAAAACTGACTTACCCTTCCTGAGAGATCAACTGTCCATAGCTGCATAGCTAGTGGTGGGTTCTCCTGTGCTCCATCCACTGTGCTAGAATGTTGACTGGCTTGCTCTTGTGCAGGTCTTGTACAGGCAGCCACAACTTCTGTGAATTTATGAGTACAGCAGTCCTACAGATAATGTTTGCTCCTGTCCTTCCTGACCTATGGTTCACACAATCTCTCTGCCTCCTCTTCTGCGGATGGTCCCTTGAGCCCTGGCGAAAGGGTGTGGTAACTCAGAAGTTTTGCCTGAACTGAGCAATGAATGTTGTAGACTACATGAAACCAATAATAGTAAAAATACTCTCATGATGTTAACTCGGAGCTTAGCCTGAGTACCTGTGGAGCAGTGACTCTTCTGTTTGTTTTGGAGATTTGATTATTCTGTTCATTGTTCACATTTGGTGTTTCCTTTGTTGCACACAATCCATATGGGTGACTGAACCTAACATAAAACTTCACATAAACACTGCTGGAAATGCAACACCCTGATTCTTATGATCCATTGGCTCACTGTTTCTTTCCTACAATTACGAGATGATAAAATCAAGTTCTGACTGTATTTTTATCCCCCCTTTCCTTCATTCTGCAGAAGCCTCATTGTGTAAAAGCTCACAGGCATTTGACCTCTCTGGTTTATAGAGTCACATTTTGCAATGGTGTCATTTATGGCCACGTCCTTGTTAAAATATTAAACACGGTGGATGGCCATAGTCTCACCTGCAGCTACAAGGGGAGGAATACTGCTTTTGGGGCTGGGAAATGCTTTTCTCTTTGGGAGGTCTTGCCTCCCAAACTCCCATCTATTTTTTGTTCCCTTTCTCCCCCCACAGAGAACAGGAAAGGCCCAGTATACAGCAAATCAGGAATAAAAGAGATGTTGCCAAAGGTTCTTTAAGATAATTTTTTCTTGAATCTTCCCCTGCTCATCAAATGAAATCCCTGTACAACCTAGTTTATTTTAATTTTATGTGTGTAGGTATTTTGTCTGCATGTGTGTCTGTGTACCACATGTGTGTCTGGTGCCTTTAGACTCCAGAAGGGGACATCACATGCCCTGGAACTGTAGGTACCATTTCTGAGCCATCTGTGAGTGCTGGGAATCGAACTCAGGTCCTCTGGAGAGCAGCCAGTGCTTCTAACCACTGAGCCATTTCTCCAGCCCTGCGGAGCAGTTTTTTAAGGGTTCAAGCTGTTGCTAGGTTTGAAACTGCTGCACCCTTACAAAAGTAAGGGTGTTGAAATGTGTTCTGTTTTTTTATGTCTTTTTATGCCTAGTCTTCCTCAAAGAAGAATAAATAGGTAAACAAACTAAAATGGGACAGGAGGGTCCAGATAATCTTGGCAGCTGGAAAGTATGGGAGAGTTCATGGTCCAGTGTTCTGATGTGTATTAACAAACAGGAGCCAGGGAAATGCAAACAAATGCACTAATTAGATGCATGGCTGCCCTAGAGGCAACAATAAAAATAAAAATTGTTAAAAACAAAACAACAACAGCAGCGAAAATCAAAAGAACGAAAACCCTTGCAAATGTGGAGCAGGAGGCTACTTCCCAGCAGAGATGGGGCCAAGTGGGAACAAGAGACTTCTTTGAGCTTCTAAGACTTTGCTCAATGGAACTTTCCTGTCTTGTAATTTCCCCGTATTTAAGACCAAAAAAAGAGTGGAGGATAAGTTTTTGATTCATACACCTTCCCATAGAGTCCTTGGCTTGAGAGAAGTCTCCAGATAGTACTCCATAGAAGTAATAGAGAGCAGGCTAGCGGTCAGAATGCTGCCACCTCCTGGCCAAGCAGTGCAGGACAGTTCCTCTCACCCCCCTTTCCTCTCCCTCCCCAGGAGCTGTCCCTACTTTTCATCCCTCTGCCCTTCCCATCTCTCCATGTTCTCTTGCCCCTTTCTTTCTTCATCCTTTTTCCTCCCTCTTCCTGTCTCTTTCTCCCCATCTTCCTCCTCCTCCCTGTCACCCTCCCACCTCCTCCTTCTACTTTCTCTCCACACAAACTGCCCTGAGAATAATATCTGTATTCGATTTTACAGAAAACAATTATTTTTACAGGTATCACCTCAGTTAACATTCACAAGATCTGATGAAGTTGTTTCTATTACTCAATTAGACAAAAAAAAAAAAAAAGACAGAGATATGTAATTTCCAGAAGGTTACACAATGGCTGCTGGATGCAGAACTTGGCTGCAAGAGCAAGGCAGTATTTCATGCATTGAGAGATTAGCAAACATCTCCACCTTACACCGATGTGCCCAGGGAACATCCTGGCCCAACATAAGCAATATTGGCTGCAGAGGAACAGTCATGTAAATATTCTATCTCTGTTCCTTTCTAAAATTTAATTTTGTTATTTTAAAATTATTTTCAACAAAGTACATTTTTATGAAGTGATGGGTTTATTATGACACCCCCATGCATGTATGTCCTGTGCTTTAATCTTCAACCTCATTACCTCTCCAACTGGTCTCTTTCCTCTTTGCAAATAGTCCTTCTCTCAGCTGTTAAATCTGATTACTGTAAAGTTTAGACTTTAATGTATGAGAGAAAACATGTGATATTTGTCTCATGAGCCTGGCTTATTTTGCTTGAAATGATGATCTCCATTTCCACACGATTTCCTGCGTATGTCTTAGGTCACCTAATGATGGATCTTCATCCATCTAGCACTGTTCTATTTTTATTTTTCCTCTCTCTCTCTCTCTCTCTCTCTTTCTCTCTGTTTCTTCTTTCTTTTGAAGTAATTTTAAACTCTCAAAAATTGCAAAAACAGTATTAATGCTATCCATAATTTATTCCCATCAATATTTGCTATGATATTTTAGGTGGGACGTTTTGTCTTAAAATGAATTACAAAATGCAAAGATATCAAAGGCATCATTTGTTTCTTTGACCTAAATATTTCAAGAAAAAAAATTAGTTAAAAATAATTGGAAAATGATTGATTCTGTAGCGGTTAAGCATTATTATTTTTTTAAACATTTAAAGAGAAATATTCTATGTATTAATTTGCTGGGACTGCCATAATAAAATAACACAGAAAGGGTGACTTGAACAACATACATTTTTTTCTCTCACAGGTCTGGATATTGAAAGCCCATGATCAAGACATCAGGAGGGTTTCTTTACCCAGAGGCCTTTCTCCCTAGCTGTTTCTGTCTACCTCTGAGTCTACCTCTTTTGGTTAAGGATAACAGACATACAAGTTAGGGTCCCACCATTATGATCCCTGTTAATGTTCACATTTAAAAATATTTTAATTTTATGTTTCTGGGAATTTTGTCTGCATGTATGTCTATGAACCATGTGCTTTTCGAGGCCAGGAGAGGGCATCAGATACCCTGGAACTGGAGTTACTGGGGGTTGTGAGCTGCACTGCTGGGAATTGGACCTGGGTCCTCTGGACGAGCCACCAGTCAGTGATATTAACTACTGAGCTATCTCTATAGGCCTGCTTTTAAAAAGCCTGTCTCTTTAAGTACAGTCACACTGGTAGCTAGGATTTCAACACTAGATTTTGTAGGGAATATAATTCACTTTGTAATACCCAAGGTATCCTAAGGTGAAAAAGTATATTATAAAACCATGATGATACATAACTTCATTTTTTAAAATGCACATACATACAGAGAAAATTCATATTGGGGCTTAGAGATAAGGGAAAGCATTTGGATTGCAAATAACTAAATGGTGATGTGGGAGGAAGCTTGTTATGAACCTGCTTTAATACTCCACATCAGCACATGCTGACATTATGAAGCACACTCCACCGAGCACTACAATGAGCATGAATAGCACAGTGATGCATGTGTGAGCAAATACTCTAGTCAGGGCTTCCTCATGTGGATGGGTAGAGGGAGAATTAGAGAGACTTATAATTATTGTAAGAGATCTAGAGATGATCTGCAATTGTAAAAATGTTTTGTAGTTCTATGATACAAAAGTGTGGTCATAGTGGAGTGTGTGTGTGTGTGTGTGTGTGTGTGTGTGTGTGTGTGTGTGGTCTGTATGTCTGCCATGTAGGGGGGGCAGAGGTGGCAGGTAGAACATGGTTATGAATATGAATTGTCCTTTAGTTATCACTGAGAATGACTGCCCTTGGTCTATAATATTAAAACATCTCATTCACATAATAGCCTCCAATCTTACCATATCCATCATGATATGAAAGAATTTTTTAGGTGAACTCAGGCAGGACATTGAATAGTTTCACTTGCAACATGCATTGCAACTGCTTTCCACATCACTCAGGGGAATGGACTGGTGGAGAAGAAGGAGCTCTGTCGGATGTGGTCAGAGATGCTCCTCTTCAGCTCAACAGACTCCATTTGCTTAGCACCTCTCATGGACCCAGGTTCACATGAGTTAAAAATGTTTCTTTCTATGACTATGGATAGGTTATGTTGGTAATTGACACCAACATCCATTTAGAAGTCAGTGTCTTCTGCCCATGCCAACCAAACTCCACCCAGACTAGTGCAGAGCTCCCTGTATTTAAGCAGTGACAGGCAACTGTCACAAAACGAATAACAAACACATCTCAAGACTGCCAGAAAGTTTTATTTCTTGAAACCAATTGTCTTGCGGTAAGAAGCTGGGCATTCCCTCCCAAGGAGGCTCCTGAGCAGCTGTCAGGCCTAATCTGGGTGAGAGATGAGAGGCTGGCCTAGGGTTAAAGGCTCTATATCCACTGTGCATTTCCTGTGTTATCTCATCTGTCTGGAGAACAAGCTTTCTGCAGAGGAAGCGTTATTTTATAGCTGACCCTTTAACAAAGGGGAGGCAGCAACTATTAGGAAAGGCAGTCGGCAGTTGTCCTGAGATAAAGCTACTTGGGTAAATCCTATAAACACACACAAAAAAAGGAAGACTAAAAAATAAATCATGTACATGAACACACACACACATACACACACACACACACACACACACACACGCACACGCACGCACGCACGCGCGCACACACACAGGGAGTGAGGGAGGGAGGGGGAGAGAGAGAAAGGGAGAGAGAGAGAGAGAGAGAGGGAGAGAGGGAGAGAGAGAAAGGGAATGTCTCAAACCCTGCACTTCCACTGGACATCTGCTGGAAGAGGCAGTGTCCCTGCAGTATGTGTGCAAATGTGGGTGAGGGTGTTCCCAGACTTCCATATTCTCATCTGTAAAACAGCATATGCGGCCAAAAAGAGAAAAGGGGGTCTAGACTAGCTGGTAAACCCCGACATACCGTCGTTCTTCATTCTTGTACCTACAGCAAGTATAATTAATTGGTTACAGGATTTCCTCACAACTCTCATGAAGCCTTTGAATTCTGCACAGTAATTGAGCAGAATTAGCAGTGTGAGACCTATTGGCTCTGCCTGTAGCTTAGTGGTGCCTGCGGACCTCTGTGTCAGGTCTCAGCAGTGAGTGGCTTGGCTCATGTAGTGCCTCTGGCACAGCGTGGCATAATCAGCATCAGCAGGACAGAGCAGCCACAGTGACACCAAGATATTTGAAGGGAGGAAATCGTAGGTTTCAGAGATGACACACCCAAAGGGCAAATGCTACTGAGAAGGAAACCTGCAGGTCAATGCGTTAGATGAGTAGTTTACCTTTTAATTTTCAGCAAATCCTTCATTCAGCACATTTGTTGTTGAATCGCGAAGAACTGAGGTTGAATTTCTGGTGACATTATGAGGAGGAAGGCAGGACAAGGATGGGTAAGCTTAGCAATGATTGATAACTTCAGAAAACCACTTCTCTTTAATGTATCTCTCTGCTCCTGTGCTTTATAGTCAATGTGTCAGCTCCTTAACTGGGTCCCAGCTGCACATCCCATAGTATATTCTACACATTGCCACCATAAAGGCTTTCCAATGACACTGGATCCATCATGTTACTCTGGTGCAAAACCTTCAGTGTCTCCTCAGTGGGCAAAAGTCCATCAGGTTGGTGATATTTATAATGCATCTGTGTCTGCAAGTTCTTCAGCTTCTGTTCTACTGTTCTGCATCTAAACAGGTTTCTCCACTGTCTCCACTCTTGTTCTCATTGCCTATGTACATGCTTTCTATTGTAGGAGGGTGCTCCCCACATTAATCTTTATAGCTTAGTTAAAGTATGAATGTAGCCCAAACTGCGAGACCTAGAAATGTAGAGACATTTCATTTGGCCTTATGGTCTTAAGGAATTTTCACATCCATTGATCTTTATGAGCAATAATCTTATGAATTAGATACTATTACCAGTGACATATAGGCAAGAAATCTGAAGCTCAGAGAATCCAAAGGACTTGTTTAAGGACAAACAACTGCTATTGATTTATAGAGTCTGGATAAGAAACTAACAGCTTTCATTCTTGCTTAAAACATTCCCAGGGTAAAGTAACAGATCCAAGTGAAGGGACAATTTAATGCCTCTCTAACATTTCTTACCAAACCTTCTCCTTCTTCTCTTTCCTTCTTCCACGTCCTGTATGCATTCCCCTGCTTCATATTCATCCTTTGGCTGTAACTGTCCCTCCAGCTTCTTAGGGACAGTCTTAATCTCTCCCACGATCAGGTACTTTTGACAAAGGTTCAGGGCAAAGAAACCGTTGGCCCATCCCTCTGGCATTCTGTGTGAAGTTGACCTGGGGCAGGTTTCCCAGAATTAGAAGCTAAGTCCAGCATACGTCTGAGTTATTCAAGTGTTCCCAAGAGAACACTGGATGATGTCAAGGTAAATGGGATGAGGCAAAGAAGCCAAGACATTTCTGGTGAAATACCAACTTCAGTCTGATTCCACAGGGCACTTGGAAGTATGAAATATATGTTAAGCCGCTCCCTCTTGAGACAGAGTCACCAGGCCTCCACAATGCTTCACCAGTCTGTCAATGGCCAGAGGCCACCACCGAAGAACATGAACTCTACGTACTCAACTGTCTCCACAGGGAAGCAAAGCTTGTCTGAAGAGGCTCATAAATGTGTGAGCGTTTAAAGGAAAAAGTCCACTGGAATCAGGGAAAAAATTTGATACAACTGTGAAAGAAATAGGACAGAATCTTGTCAGATCACAACAGCATCTGCTGAGGAAGTTTGGAATCTCCCACTTAAGGGGGTTTTGCTTTTCCATATTGGTGTATCACATCACAAGTGTGATGCACACGGGAGCCTCACCTCGTAACACACTTACAGGGAGCAGTGCACACAAGCTTCCAAATCCATGGACTGTGCTAAAAAGTATTTCTGGTATTTTGGAGAGCGTTTGTGAGCATTTGTACCTAAAGGCTCATGTCCTCCAACTGCTCCTCAGGCTCTGGTCTCTGAGGGAACATCGCCTGCTTGATCTCACATAACTTCACTACTCAGGCAGTTGGAAAGCAGAAGAGAAGGGATTTTTTTTCCCAGCCTGCCTAGCTCTAAGATGGATCGGCAGTGTCATGTGACCTCAGGAAAACCACTCCTGTTAGCTCGAATGACACAAAGATGATGATAAATAACCTCCCTCCCCTGGGATGCTTCCCTTGGGAGACCTGGTGAGTAAGGATTGAATTGCAGCTGTCCCGGGACAGTAGGATGTAAACTCAGAACATCAAAGCCAAGCCTGTGAGGTCTGCACACAGCTCAGGCAGTTCCCACCCCTCGTCTTTTGTGGCTCAGTATGGGCTCTGTGGGTGCCACATCTGATTAATTTAAAAAGAGGCAGCTTCCCTCCTTTCTCATTATAGAGAAATCCATTGGGCCTTGTCTCGACAGGTTAGGCTCAAAATGACAGATGGGGCTGAACTCATGCTCCCTCCCCCCACACAGTCAGAGTTCCTTCACTGACCTCCCTCACAAGCTTGGAGGACAGGCCTTGTAGCCAGGCTGCTGCGCAGGGTGCCACCTGGTTGGAATCTTGGTGACAATTAGGAAAACTCTCCATTGCATCTGCATTTCAACTTCTAGCATCGTCTCAGAATTTATGACTTACTCCTTGTTTGAAGATTTTGTAAGAATGTATTGTTTATTCTACTGTAACAAACTCGTCATATTAAAAACAAAAATATGACTAGAAAGTAGGACAAAGAATATGGCTCCATTTATGGAGAAATATGTTTAACTATGCACCAAGAGTATATGTATTAAACCTCTGGATGTATTCTAGGTGTATGGTTAAACTGGTTTTCCTCCAGGGGAGATAAGATCACATTGGGATTTTTATACTCTCTGCGTGGTTTGGATGTTTAGTAGAAATGAGATAAAAATAATACAACGGTATTTCCATTAAAAATTATTATTAAATTGACTTCACAAGGAATTATACCTTCATCCATTGAGTTTAAACAGCTATTTGTTACATTTTGAATCTTTCCACATATAACTATGATGCAAATTATAGAGTGTATGTAATAATTCTTAGCTGACAATTTCACTTAATGTTATTTCATTTGCAGTTGCTTGAGAATGTAACTGGCACAGTTTTATTAGTGGATGCTTAATTGTACATTGGTTCAATGTCTATTTTTACAGAACAGCTTCCTTCGGAAATTATACACTAACTTTTTATGAATAGAGTATTCCAGAAGAAGCTGATAGCAAAGGGGTCGCCAATGGTTCACAAGCCCCACTGACTTGTTGCCACTAGTGAAAGGAGGTCGAAGGCATTTAAAACCAGCCCGGCTTGTCTCAAGAACATTCCATGCATTTCCAGATGTTTGTTGGGCATCATTTTTATGCCAGAGTTTTACCTGGTATTTAACCTATTTCTTGTTGTAGTATAATGGGCGGAGGCCATCTGATTCCAGGCAGCCCAACAACCAGGGCCAAGAAGGATCCTGAACTCAAAGACCAGCCCACTATGTGATCTGCTGTATCAATCCCGTGAGAGGGAGGTCAAGGAGAGCACACTTCCCACTGAGCAGAATTACTTCTCAAGGTTGTGAAAAGGCTCTTCCCAGAGCCAGACTCCAGGCTTCGACCAAGTTTCCACCTTCCTCAGGCACCCTCCCTTTGCAGCAGCTCGGCGGGAGTAACAGAGCTCTCCATGTCTTCCCCATTTGTCTCAGTCTAAGCGGAATCTGAACACCGAGCCTCAGAGTGCCGACCCTACAATCCATTCCCTTTGATTTGTAGGAGACAGGGTCGGAGAAAGAATATAATTCTTTAAAGACACTTAGTTCCCTGCTATCTTGTGAATGATGGTGGTTTGGGAACTCTTTTAGAATGTATGGCTGTATGTGGGTGTCTGTGTTTGCTTGCTGCCATGTATCTTCATTTTCACATTTCTATATCAGGTAGAATGAAGCCTGTGCCCATAGCTATTCTCTGTTCCTCCCAGCTGGAAGTCAGTTCTTTACCACAGAAAATCCATCTGTACTTCTTTTGTAATACGATTACTTTTCATTTATGTAATCTTCAGCCCTAGATCCTAAGTTCCTTGGGGAAATGTATCTATGTCTTACTTCATATACCCTTCTTCCCCCCTCCCTCCTTCCCATCCTTCCTTCCTTCCTTCCTTCCTTCCTTCCTTCCTTCCTTCCTTCCTTCCTTCCTTCCTACCTTCCTTCCTTCCTTCCTACCTTCCTTCTTCCCTTCGCTTCCCTTCCCTCCTTCTCTCCTTCCATCCCTCCCTTCTTTCTTCCTTCTTTCCTCTTTTCTTTTTGGAGACAAGATCTCATTATGTAGCCTTGGCTTTAAACTCACAGAAATTCATCTGCCTCTGCCTCCTCAGGGCTAGGATTAAGAGTGTACACAGCTAGACCCAGCCCACCTATGCATTTTCTAAACTGTCTAATAAAATTCATAGGTATTGGGGATGAAGAGATGGATCAATAATTAAGAGGACTGACTTCTTTTCCGGAGGACTCTGGTTCAATTCCCAATACCCATATGCAGCTCATAGCTGTCTGTGATTCCAGTTCCAGTAGGATCCAACATCCTCTTCTGGCTTCTGTAGCCACCAGCTATGCGAATGGTATACAGACACACATGCAGTCAAAACAGCCACAGACATAAAATAAATAAATAAGTAAACTTAAAAATAAAATAGATGTGTACAACTATAAAGTTTTTCATTTAAAAATTTAAATTGCATTAATATTTTAAGTTGTATCTTCACTAAATATTTAATTGACTTAATAATTATGCATATTTAAGTGTAGAGTAGGGTAACTCTAAACATGTGTCAGCTATATGGATTGAGTCAAGCAGTTAGCATTTTCTTCTCCTTTGTCGTTTCTTTGTTAGAAACTTTGAGTTCCTCTCTTCTAGGTTATTCTAAAATAAGTACTAAATTGCCATGTACGGTAGCCATGCTACTGTGCTGCAGACTATGAGGACCTTTCCTCCTACGTAATTATATTTCGCTGTAAGTTATGCAGCCTGTTTGCATTGTCTCACTCTCTCCCTTCTTCAGGGTGGCCACGATTCTATTCTTTACTTTATGCATATGGTGTGGGTGTGTGTGTGCGTGTGTGCGTGTGTGTGTGTGTGTGTGTGTGCGTGTGTGTGTGAGTATGCATGTAGAGATGGTAAGTCAACCTCAGGTATCATTCTTCAGGAGCTACCTTGGTTTTGAGACAGAGGCAGCTCCAGCCTGTCTCTGCCTCCCCAGTGCTAGGATTACGAAGCTGTTCAGCCACACATAGCTTTTTTAAAATACAGGTTGTGTTGACAGAACTCAGGTTCCCCTGCTAGTAGCAAGAACTTTTCCAACTGGGTTATATACCCAGCCCTCTGCAACACCAACTCTTTCAGTTTCCACGTGAATGAGAACATGTGGTATTTATTTTTGTGCCTGGTTTATTACACACACACACACACAAATAACACAATGTCCTCTAAGATTCCATTATTTATTTATGGGTAGAGAATAATATTTAATGCATAAGTACAAATTTTTCTTGATCCAGTCATCTGTTCATGAGCTCCACAGCTGCTTTTCTTATGTTGGTTTGTGATCGCTATGATAAACAAGGCGTCTCACTGTTTCCTTGATATACTGACTTTATCACCTTGGGGAAGATACCCAGTTGTAGTTTAGCTTGATTGCATGAAAGTTTCATTTCTAGATGTTTGAGGAAGTTCAAAAAATGCATATAAATTGCTATACTAATTTATGTTTCTACCAACACTGTATAATAGTTCTGGTGTGCTAAAAGTTTAAACTGGGATAGGAGTAAAGGGATGGATAGGAGAAAGGAAGGAGTAGGGTAGGTTAACCAAAATTAAGACTATATGAAGAAGCCTATGGAAACACACTATTATAAGCTAATCAAAATGTAATTTAAAAAAGGAGGAGGAACAGAGATATCATCCTGCATGGGTGAACAGTGCCTACTTCTAGAAGATTTAGGTTAGTAAATAAAAATCTCTGTGCTATGCATGGAATGCCTCTCTATGAGTTATTAGTCAGGGAGGCCCAAGAGGCACTCAAAAGAACACATTGTCTGTGGTTGCAAACCATGACTAGATGGTCAGTTGCTATTATTGAAGACACCATAAATTTTGGCTGTTAGATATAGACAGGTCAGTCTTAACCTGATGAGGAAACCCTCTACCTGCTGGCTAGCTTTCATAGTGCTGCAGGGTATGGAGCAGGGGAGATATCAATGGTCTTATAACAGTGGAATGATGGTTATGGGCGTAACCCATTGCTTTTTGATTGGGTTTAAGGCCTATCCTACAGGAGGAATTTTATACCTTGTACTGTAAACACAGTTAAAACCTTATGTATGAGAAAGTTATAGGTTGTAGAAAGGAAAGCTACCGTTGTTCTGCTAAACAGTCATGCTGTCAAACTGCCTTCTATTTATGTTTAGGCCAATAGGTCTGTGATATTTTCAACTTCAGTTAGAGAAGCTTGTTTTTTGCACTGGGTAGCAGTTAGTGCAGAGATTCACAAGTACACCTCGTGAATCTCAAATGCTGAGAATAAGTGACTCAGAGTGTTCATCCATAGATGGGATATCTATCTCAACCTTCCCTCACCCAAGTCTCAGGGAGAATTGCAGAAGCAGTGGAAATAGCTTAAAAGCTGGGGGATGGGAAGGAGAGCCATGAAATGCTATCTCCTGTGTATAGCATGGCCACTGCACATATGAACTTACAACAGCGGTGGTTACCTGTGCAAGATCTCCACAAGAGCAAGCCAGTCAAAATTCCAGCATGGATCAGGGAGGAGCTCCCAAAGACCCCCATAAATGAGAAGCTATTGCCAGTTGGCAACTTCTATAGAAGGGAAAAATCAGTTTCTTAGGTGCTGCTGCTGTTAGTAGGTCGCCAATGCTCTAGTGGATGGCCCGGCAGTCATGCGTGTACAGGCAGCATTAATTGTCCTCAGTGGTTACTAACTTTAAAAAGAAGGGCGTGGTTCCCAGCTCTCAGGAGGCAGAGGCAGGCTATCTGTGAGTCTGAGGCAAGCCTCATCTACATAATGGGTCCAGTCAGGGATAATAGGGAGACCTTGTCTCAAAAACAACAACAACAAAATAACGTGAAGTTGGAAGGAGATGGGTTGAGGTCCCTGTAGGGAGCAGGAGGGGGACTGTGAGGGTAAATATGATAAAAATACTAATTTCATAAATGTATGAAATTTCCAAAAAATAAATAAAAACATTGTTTAAAATATGAAAGTTAATACATGTGGCTGTGTTCCAATAAAACTTTCTTTTAAAAAGAAAATGAGTTCACCTTCCTATGGATCATTTGCTATTTTTTCTTTTTTGATCATTGTCATTCTAATAGGTGGATAAAGTCTCATTCACATGCAAACCTTTTTTTCAGTATAAAAGAATATAAATCTTAGAAATGAGTCTGTCTTATTACATTAGATAAAGTGTTGAATCTCAAAGACCTATGTTGTGGTTAGTGTCTTTATTTTCTTGTGCAAACTAACTAACTAACTCTATGAGCTTCGGTAATCTGTTGGAAAAAGCAGCAGCTACCTTAGGCATTTTAACTGTTTTAGACGAAGTAATATATCTAAAGTAATTGACATGCTTATTTTCATATCCCATACATTTATTAAATTATACTTATTAATTTCTAGTAGAGAGTGGTAGTCTGGGTGACATGGTTTGCTGACAAAGAGCTTTAGGCTTGAATGTTCTAAAGCAGAACTACAAGACAGACAGGAAGCAAGTGTTCCCCATTGTTTCCCATGCTGCTACTTGTCCTGGCCATCGAGCTCCACCTGATGCTAGAAATTAACATCCTACCGTTGACCGTAGACACTAAAATCACAATAGAACCAAGAACTAGATTGACTTCTTGCCAGCAGGATCTATATAATTCTTCCTCTGTTTCTTCTCCTGTCCCCTAAAACACACATACAGACTGATATACACTACCACGGACAGAAACAGAATAGTTACTCTTTGGCCTAAAATTTTGGAATACTTTTACAAAAAAGTTGAGTTGGACAGCAGCCTTTTTCTTTTTTTAAGTGTGAGGAGACAGACAGCCTGCTTAATGATGAATGAGCAAGCTCCTTCTCACTCCAGTGTTAGAGAAGCATATATTTAATTCTAAAAATATAGACCAAATTGCCAATGTGAAAATGAATTCCCTGGAGGAATAGAGATAAGAATGCCAATGCTTTCTGAAGTGCTGTTCTGTGTGGATTTGTAAGGCTGATGGAATACTGGTGTTTACATTAAGAGCAGATTGTGATTGTATCGGAAACAAATGCTTACCCTTGCATTACAGAAATGAAGGCATGTGCAATAAAAATGTTCTGCACAGGAGCATACAGATGCACAGCAATTATTGTCATTGTGAGAATTTAGCTGCATGATTATGAAACATCAACTTTCAACATAAAATGAGAACAGGGAGTATTACCATTGCTTAAATCACAGTAAAAAAATAACATTATTGATTAAAACATGAGAGAAAAAGGTTCCAATTTAATTAGCATAGATGCTACAAAATCTTCCATTATATAACAGCTTTCTAAAACAATGCTGGCATTAGTATGCAAAAATTTTAAATCACTCTAATAAATTATGATGTAGAGGAAGAAGAAAGAATTAGAGACCGAGGGCCCTTGATCCTGGTCTTCTTCGGATATCTTCTTGCTTCCTGTTGTCTGATGAGATCCCACAGGAACCTCAAGGCAGAAGACAAGGTTGCCTGGTTTATCTTAACCCTCCAAATAGTGTCTAGTGATTTGTTTCAGTTCTAGACTTAAAGTATAATGAAATGATTTTTTTTAAACTTTGCACCAACAAACTTTTATGTGTTCTAATTCAGAAGTAGGGCTCACAAACATCTTTTGTGTAAGGAAAGTCCAACTTATTTTAAAAAACTAATTATTATTATTTCATGCTATGAATTAAAATTATGATACCTGGATACCTTACTCCATGATGAATAAACCAGCAACTGCTGCTCACATTTCACACCCATTTGATTAACTGTCTTCATGTGTTTCAGAATGGAAAGAGAAATTCCCAATGCACAATTATAGAGCCTCTTAAAGGGAAGCAAGTGTTTGGTGACTGTCCAACCTTCATAGATTTAGAACAGTGGGGAGCCTGAAAAGAGAGACAAGATTTCACTGAGGTTATTCAACATTCTGTCACACTCTAGTTTGGAACGTCATATGTGAAGCTGGAAGACTGGATATTTTAACTTGGTATAAAGCAAGAATTGGATTAATTATCTACTCTTCAGTTGATTT
This sequence comes from Cricetomys ansorgei, assembly GCA_026225945.1. Classification (NCBI taxonomy): domain Eukaryota; kingdom Metazoa; phylum Chordata; class Mammalia; order Rodentia; family Nesomyidae; genus Cricetomys; species Cricetomys ansorgei. Next base: position 52,899,461 of record JAMJFZ010000242.1, on the reverse strand, counting down.
AATTCTTAATGTACTTATATTCTGCCTTGAAATTTGGATGTATTTGTAAAGGATGCTTCATTATACACTATTGATTCTTCCAATAGAAGGAAGCAAATCATCAAATTCTGGGAAAGATCCAGATTCTTGAGACATAGTTGGAACTACTATAGTCTGCTTCTTAATATATTCTGATACGTTTTCTTAAATATTAAAAATACATTTTTATCATTAGTATGACAGATCCAAGCTATTCAGATATTCACTATAGTATTCAAACATTCCATTTGGGCACTTGAAATTGTAGAAGCAGTCTTTGCTGATTTTTAACAATGTTATGAAAAATACATGTTTAATTTTACCCTGTATTTAACTATTCACTGTAAACATCCTCCTCCTCAACAGCTGGCAATCATACATATTGAGAAGCTCCCAGTTTCTGACTGTTTCTCTGAGCAGGATGCTGAAGAGACACACACTTGAGGTGGACAATTCAATTATAGCCCCAATTTCACGACTTCGTTTAACACTGAATCAAGATCAGAAGGCACATTGGTGACAGCCACTCGTTCTCTGTGAATAAAGAGCATGTGGACTGGCATCAAGGAACAGGCTCTTTTTGTCATTTAAGCTTCTCTTGCTGCACACAGAGAGAGTGTACTGAGTTGTGACCTCTGTATATCACTGTTCATCATCTACCTCCTGGCTCAGGAGTGATCTAAATGGGAAATATCTCCTGTGGTGTTAATTTTCAGAGATAGGCAAGGAAAAGTTGTTGTGTTCTTCTCCCAATTTAATATGTGACTTACCAAAAGCTGATATATACTACACAAGAATGATGTCAACTCACTGTGCGACAGCAGCTTCTACTGAGCTAGCCGTGGGACATGGTGCTCCATTCCAGCACATGCCATTAACATCTACAAGCTGCCACCTGAAAGAGATTGTCTCTAAATAGTATTGAAGAGCTTACCTTGATTTTACACACGTCTTGGAAGTAGAGTGATTTACACCTTATATCACTTTTATACTTTACTGTATGTAATGGTATTATCAGTGGTGCCCATGCATGAATGATAAAGTCACTTATCTAACTTTAATAATAAATGACTTATCTCTCAAAAACAACATTTTGGTTTTGCTAAAAGTGAATTATCAAAGGGGAGGATGCTTATGTTTTAGAATAATGTGACTCTTTCATTGTTTCGGTATTAAATTGACATTTTTAGAGACAACAAAACTGAGGATATGGAGCAACTGCACCTCTGGCCCATGAGATCTGATTTTAAAAGAGCTTTCCCAAAAGCTCTTGCAATATTGTCATTCCCTCAGATTAATTAGACTTACATAAATAGACTTACCTAAAAAAATACATTTGTATTTTTTTTAAATTGTAGAGAAATAGGCCTGTTTGAAAGCTAGGAAGGGTCTATATTACAGAAGTCTACATTCAGAGGTCTGTGTGGTCTGGATAGAAAGTAGACATATCTTTAATCCCAGTATTCAGAAAGCACTGGTGATCCATGCTTTTAATCCTTAAGACAGAAACAGAATGTGGAAGCAGATACTGGAAGCAGAGCTCAGAAGGAGTCAGTGTCACACAGGAAGTGACATCTGAGATGAGTCAGTAAAGGACAGGCAAAGAAACTAATCAGAGGAAGAGTTAGCAGAGTGAGTCAGAGTGAGGACACACCCAACTCTCATGAGAAAAAGGGCTCTTAGCTCAGAGTCAGTCACTTATAGAAGAGTCAGTTACAACAGGGAGTATGAGACAAGCAGTATGATTGAGGAAAGAGGTTGACTGAGGCAGTACAGAGCAATGAGAGCTCAGGAAGAGACACAAATACAGAGGCAGCTCAGCAGAAGAAGTCAGTATCAGACAGGAAGAATGCATCAGTTTGAAGCTGAGCAGAGCAGTTCAGTCTGAGACAGTCATAGAGTTAGCCAGAATCTACCATAATCAGAAGAGTTTGGTCAGAAACAGCAAACCGGTTCAGAAGATCAATTTGAACCAGTTAGTTCAAAAGAGAAGAATTTGAGTCAGAAAAGTCAGTTGAGTATAGTACAGTTCTGAGTTCAGAAGGAGCTAGTCAGAGTGGCTCAGTCAGTAGTAGGTCTACAAGGCTGAGGCTGAAGCCTTCTAGGTCTGGGCTAGCAGCTTAAATGTTGTAGATTGTACAGAGGCTAAAGCCTTCCAGTTCAAGAATTAAGAGTAGATTTTATGGAGGCTGAAATTCTCAAGGGCTCTAGGCCAAGAACCACTGATTGAATTAGACAAAGAATAAAAAGTCTTTGCACTGAATCAATGGCTACAAAAATGATGATCATAATGTTTTAATGACCCACTTTGAGCCCCTTTGAGGTGAGAATGTAATGCAAAATAGTAGGGGTAATTAAACTGTTAATTTTATTAATGTGAATAGCATGTTAATGATATGGATTATTCTTTCTCACACATATATTACATATATATATTTATATATTTATATGTATATCACTTGGGATAATAATGATCCTACAAAGAGCCCTAGGCTATCTAACAAAAACTCCAGTGCCAGGCATGAGAAGCCTTTTTTTCAAGTCGTGGGTCACAGGAGCCCAAGGCCCCTTAAAACAATATAAGCTGTTGCTTTTGCCCTTTGTTGTATCCTAGAACATGAAGATAAGACCCTATTGCTGAATATATCACATACTTCAGACACAGGACTTGGAGGAGCTAAGTTTGAACTGATTTGAAGACATGGAAGAATTGAGTTGGAAGCCTCCTCCCTGAGAACTAGCTCTCATAGTATCTAAACTTGCTATGCAAGTTGCCAAGGGGAACAGCAACCAATATTCCTACCCATTTATAAAGTCTAACCATAACAATGGCCAGAAAGGCAAGATATCTCCAACAGTGCATTAGTGGCATTTTTATCTTGGGGGATAATCAACAGCTATTTCCTTGTACTTATATACCACTCAATAGAAAGGAATTCATGCCAAGTACTGTAAACTTAGCCAACCACCTGTGCCTGGAGAGGTCATGGATCCTAGAGGAGAACCTACTATTGCCACTTTTCTATGCCAGGGCTATTTCTAACTCCATCTAAAACCTTGTCCTTATGCCCATATAAGTGTAGCTCTTACCCCATCAGTAGATACTGTTACACAAACCAATAACTGGTCTAAATGTACAGATCAACTGACCACAGGGTAAAGCTTCTATGTAGAAGACTCTGGGAAAATGGTAGAAGAGAAGCAGAAAGATTTTAAGAGCCAGAGGACCAGGAAGTCTGCTGCAAGATAGTGTCTTCTACATATGACAGCAAAGCTTCACCTTGAAATCTCAAAAAAAAAAACCTAACCAAGACATGCACAGTGGCAACACCGTTTGACATGCTGGTGAAATAGGGAAAAATCTCACAGAGCCCTATCCTTAGATGAAGAACTATGGTCAATTAATGGGAAATCATTGTTATCCAGGGACAAGCCCCTTGATAAGTAATCCGATCCCATGTGGGGTCAGTTCTAAACACATATACATACATGTTGTATTCGAGAATCCTCTCCCATGTATGTGTTCCCAGGGGTAGTTCTTCCACCTGGAGAAGCAGTGGCCTGCCCGCAGTCTACCATATTCACGTGGGGGGAGCCACATGAGAACACAGTGTGGTGGGCAGCAGTCCTTATTGCATCTCCTCTTGTCTTTGGGGGAGCCCAGTAAGTAGGCAAGAACACAGGAACTTGGGAGAACACACATCTGGGGGGCAGTCTCCTGTAATGCAGGTTTTGGGGTGCCTTTTATGCAGAACAGTCAGGGTAGTGGTATAGCCATAAGAATGGGACTCATTGGTTGAGACGGGGCACTTGACACTGCCGTATCTGCATGTGTGGAGTTTGATCCTCCCTGTGTTTCCAGCTACAGGGCATACAAAGCATCAAGCACATTTCTTTGCTTCTGTGAAGCAGACAGTATTTAATATCTAATAATTTAATAATCTAGCTGGGTTTAGGCCAGGACTAAGGTGTGGTGTAGCTGAACGCCTACTGTCCTCATTTCCTGGGATGATGAGGGGCTCCAAAGACAGCTTTGACACACTCTTAGCCCTTAGGACAGTCCCACACATACAAACAACACTAAATGGGCTTAGCATACACACACACACACACACACACACACAGATGCACCACAATAATAATTAAAGAAAAAGAGGTCATGAATTTGAGAGAGAGTAGGAAAGACAAGAGGGACGGGAAGGGTGGAAAGGTTGTGAATACCAAATATCATTCACCTTTGTATTCCACAACTGTCCTTCAGAAAAGAGATTGTTGAGATGGGATTTGCTCACCAAATATTAGACAAAAGTAGGCCAAGTCTGTGGTGGGCATCAGGTTACCAGGTTCATGAGGAAAAGGCAATCTCATTCAAGTTGTATGTTATAGCTTGAAAGCTGTTCAGAACATATCACACACATACACATTAGATAACTCTAGACCCTACACCATTGAGTAGGGCTTATCCTGACTTGATGCATGTATGTTCTACTTGACTTTAAAAGGGACTTTTTTTTTGAAGATAGGGTTTCTCTATTGTAACTCTGGCTGTCCTGGAATTCCCTCTGTAGAATAGCTTAGCCTCGAATTCACAGAGATCTGCCTGCCTCTGCCTCCCAAGTGCTGGGATTAAAGTTGTGTGCCACCATTATCTGGCAAAGGGGAAAGTTTTAAAAGGAATTAGGTATTTGCAATCTGTGTTAACTAGATAACATTGAACCGTTAAATAAGCATATTTCATTAAATAGAAGTCAACCCCTAATTAGTTTTACACTGTAACATGTGAAACAAATTATATTTGTATTGTCAGATAATGCCATATTATAGAAGTTTTATCCATAATTGCCTGCTAAAAAGTATAGTATATATTACTTAATTTTACAGACTCATGATATGGGAGTTAAAATAGATTTAGCATTCTGTAAGTGCAGATATCAGAAGTTTAAATTCCTCCAGAAACCTTCTTTTCAGAGTGGCGGCTACAACTCAACACAGACATAGGGCTGCTGTTTGAAAGACAACAGCTGTTGACAACTCCATGTTGAACTCACAGATGAAAAGAAGGCTTGTGTGTTGGCACAGAAGGAAAAGAGTTGCAAATATGAACATTCATAGGAAATATGTTATAAGTGTCTTAAATTTTTACCTTTCCATAAAAATTATGTTTATAAAATTCATAAAGTGCCCTCCAAATCTGCTTACAGGTCAGATTTAGTTCTCCAGGTGAACTGAAAAATCATTATACTGTCTGACTTTTTGACCCTGAGATTTTGACTCCATTGCCTAGTCTATAATTTAGTTATTTTATTTAGTTAGTAGGGATTCTTCCATATTTTCTGCCAGATGTTTCCTAATTCACTCTTATTAAAATTATCAAGTCCCTATGCAAAAATACATCCTATGATTTTTTATGTGGAAAACAAGATTTCTACAGAGGACAAATGATAGATTTAACTTTGTAAAAATTGTCACTCTTCAACACCTCTGTGGAGTCATTCATGAATATTAGTCTTAGCTGCTTACATCTTTTGAGGGTAGATAATTTTATTTGGAATGATAATTGATATTTTGAAAAGGGTAAAAACAGAATTGAGGTCCCTAGCATTATTTAGGTCTTACGAATCCTTTCGTTCTCCGACAGAGATGTTAGAGCTACAGGTGTGCAGCTGGAGATGATGTTGGCTGTAGTCTGCGAATAATTGGTTTGCTGTATGTAACATACTTCTCCATGCTTCTGTTGAGAATATTGTATCTAAGATCAGATGCTAATGAGCTATTACTGCTCCGAAGTGTAGTTAATTTCAGAAGTCACATCAGTATCTTATCATTTTGATAAATGTGAATTGCTACCAGGTTTCTATGATGTCTTGGGAAGTTCATGTGTCAACATCTAGAAAAAAAGTTCTGAGGCCAGGCTTGATGGTATGAATTAGTTTGACTGTTATTGAGGATTTAGCTAGTCATTTTTGAAAGTAGATAGATGTCAAAAACATCTTCACTCTTCCTTCAAATTATTCAAATCAGATTTCCCTGACAGCTCTCTCACAATGCTGCAGCCTCTCACAGAGCATCTGCCCTTTCTACAGCTTTCCATTAAATCCACAGAATACAGACATCAACTAACTGATATTCATTCAGTACAATATCTTTGGACTTGTCCTGTATGGAAAGTTCTATGTTGGGCAATGGGGAGACTGGGTTAGATGTGAGACTTGTTCTCCAACACCTAGACCATTGCTGGGATGAAATTTAGAGCCCTCGACACATCGTTTATAATCTCCTTCCGTCTTTGTTCAAATTGCCCATGTTGTACTCAAACATACAGAAGAAGCCATCCTCCCTGGCCTTCATAGGACATAAAATGTCTCATAAACTTGGACAAATAATAAGATACACTGTAGCATACATAAAATTAAGTAAATGGCAGAGCAGTTTTCAGTCCTCTCGAGAGCTACAAAGAAAGTCAGGAATTTATGGGAGTTTGGTTATCATCTCTTTAGCCTCGTCTACAGTCATTATACCCTTCCATGTTATATTCTGCAAAACAGGACAGTTTATGGGTCTCTGAATGCAGCCCATTGTTTCACGGCTTGGTATCTTTCCACATGTTAAGTCTCTGCTTTGGGTCCCCTGACCTGCTCTAACTTGTTTACTTGGAAACTCTTACTCATCTTCTCAAAGCTACCTTCATCAGACATCTCCAGCTTACCACTTCAAAGTCCTCGGCCACCCCTGTATCCTTTTCTAATTATCATGGCGATCCTATGCAGTCTCTGACTAGCTCCACACAGGTACATCAGCAGTGCCTTTTGCTTTCTGTGCTTAGGGCCCACACAAATACAATGTTCATGTGCCAGGGGTTTATGCTTTGAGGGACAAAGGAAATTCCTAGGTTATTTTGAATGTATGTTCCCATGCAAAAAGAAAGAAGGCAGAAACAAAGGATAGGAGGAATGAATGGAGGGAGAGAGGAAAAAGAGAAAAGAGAAGGTTAGGGAAAGAATATATCTATATATATATATAAAACCGTGATCAGATGGAGCTGAGTGGATGCTCATTCAGAAAAATGCTTGCTTTCCGAGCATGGGCATCCAAGTTTGAGCTTCAGAAGCCTGTTAAAAAATAGATAAAGAGGCCCATGATAGTACATTTATGACCCCAGAAAAGGGGAGGGAAAGACAGGCAGATCTCTGGGGTTTACTGGCCAGTCCCTACACTCTTTGCTGAGTTCAAGGCTAATGAGACACCTTGTCTCAAAACAAAAACAAAAACAAAAAAGCAAGGTGAACTGTACCAGAGGAATGACACTCAAGATTCTCTTCCGGCTTCTGTATATGTGTGCATGTGTGCATGTGTGCATGTGTTTGTGCGTATGCACACATGCATGCACGTTCATAGGTAATGAAGTATGGATGCAACAAATGCCATCAGAAAGACTGCAACTGAGACTTATCCTCAATATTCAGAGAAAATTTAGAGTGATAATGTGAATACATTGTGGTAACAGATGTGAATCAGACCTCACAGTAAAATGACTGACAACTAGAAGTGTTACTGACTACCTGGGGATCCTTGGTGTGACAAAGCTGTAGGTCATCATGTGATGTGAGTACATCCACTAGGGCCCACGGTCAGGAGACAGGGAGGGAGAAGGAAGCACCAGCATTCAGGATTTTCATGAGGTGGAGGATTCCAGTTTCACCTCATCAGGAGCCGCTGCATGGATCGCGGTGTGGCAGAAGGTCAAAGCAGTGGTAGGATCGTGGGGGTGGGCAGAAGTTCCTTAAGATCCCAGGAGTGACAAGAAGTGGGACTGGCACTTCACAATGACAAGAGTTTTCTATTGATTCAGATGCTAACAGGTGACCATGAAAATCAGAGAAAAGACTGGTCAGTGAGCCCTACAGGCGATGGAGGATAGAGCAACAGGGACTGGTGTGCTAGTACACAATAGGGTTCTGTAGACAGCAGCAATTTGCTATTTCCGAAGGTTGCGTTAGAGGGGTTAAAGGGGTTCATCACAAGGGCTAGGAGTAAGGCTGGGGAGATGGCACAGCTGATAGGAGCACTTGCTTTGCCAGAGGACCCATGTTTGGTACCCAGCACCTGCATCAGGCCATTCACAGCTGTCTGTAACTACATCTTGAGAGAGTCTGATGCCCATCTTCTGGCATCCACAGGCACTGCACTCACAGCAATACCCAATTACACACGCACACACACACACACACACACACACACGCACGCACACACACACCACATAAACATAATTAAAAATGATAAGGGTGATGAGGTAGGTTTGCTTATCTTGATTTAAGTGTCACACAAATGTATACATGTGCTGACACACCACATAGGACTCATTAATATGTATATTTTAATGTTTCTGTACCAATTAAAAATTAATTTAAATAGAAATGATACAAATAATAAATGCTTTATGGGCTTGTGAAAACTTCATTTCTTTTGGCATTTTATCACATTTTTATTTTATATTTACATTAAATGAAAGTGCTAGTGTTTTGGCTTTGAGCATTGACAGTGCGGAAAAAAGCTGTGAACATTCAAAGTTATAAACAGCTAACATATGGAGAAGCTTCTGTAATTATTGTCAAACATTGACACAGTAAACAACAAGAAGTATATTAAAACATAGCTTTATGAGCCCTAGGCTAGCCCTTCTATACTGTGACCCCAAAATCTCCTTTCCATATTATTTTCCATGAGGATATACTCCTAAATTCTCAGAATTAAAAAATTATTTAAATAAACATGAAAATTTGTTAGTCAAAGGTATGAATGTGGGGACTGGAATTTAGTGGTCGAGCACATGTCTAGCATGGGTAAGGCATTGGGTCTGAATTCCAGCACCCCAAAAGAAAAGCAAAGAGTGCTTGTGTATATTAAAAGCAAGTGTGTGCCAGGCCAACAGCCTTTACACTTCATACCACTCATTTCCTATTGTTGGATTTGGGTAGATCTCTGACTGTCGCACACAGTTGGCATCCAGATAAGATGCTCGAAACGTGTTATTTTTCAATCTAGTTGAAAAATCGTTATGATGAACAGTAAAGTAAGTGAATAGTAAATAGGCAAGAAAGGGAAATTCCAACCATTTCAAAGAAAAAGAATCGTCTTTCACTTCTCACATTGAAAAATAACCATTTGGTTTGAAATGTCAACAGGAGTGTAAATCTGAAAAAGTCATGCAATTTAAAATACAGTTTGATCATCGCGTGGCACTTGAGGGGATCAGGTCTCTCCTTTCCCACGTGGATCCCAGGGACTGAACTCAGGTTGTCAGCCTCAGCAGCAAGGGTCTTTATTCGTTGAGCCATCTTGCCAGTTCCTAGCCTTATTGAATCTTAAATAAATAAATAAACCTTATTAAAAAACATTATATTGAATCTTAAATAAACTAGTTGAAAGACTCTGATTTCAGTCAGACTGAACAAAAATATGCATTTGGGCAACTAATCAGGATCCCAACTGCGTACAACAGAATAACAGTGTGAGCATCTACCCAAATCCAGCAAGAGCAAATGACCATAGATCAGTTACTTGCCAAATTAGTCATATTTACACGACTAAGATGGGCTTTAATTTCCCAGTCTGAAGAAACACTGGCTTCTCCGATCACAATGGTTATTGATTTATCTAGTAATAAATCTTCACATACCTACCCCAATCACAGAGATCAAGGCAAGTTCAAGCTTCTGTCTCTTAGAAGACAGAAATAGGCTGTGACATGCAAATAAAATTTTTTCTCACCTTTCCCTGTGAAGCTAAATCATGTACTTATTTACCTGGTTAGATGCTTCAGTTTGATGATTTGGTTTAGTTGGGATTAGAAAATACAACTTAATACTGGTTATGCAGATAGATTTATTTTTAAAGCTCTTATTCACTTTATAGAGTCAGTCTTTGTCTAAAATTTCCCAGTTATTAAATGAGAACAAGGTAATACTTACTGACTGTGGATTGATCTGTGCAAAGCACTAGTCAGTTGCTAGGCAGTTTTAGTCTTCTACTTATCTTCAATAAGAAAGTATCTTAACACTGTGTAGGTGGCAGACATTTGATGGAGTCTGGCAAAAAATAGCATAAAACACAGGCGATTGACATGTAACACTAATAAAGTATCATAGCCCATTGTTCGTAGATTCTATATTAGAATTGCATGTATTAAGTTGAAACTCTCTGATTATACATTAAAATGATTTGGCCTATAATAGTGGGCTTATTATTTGAGTAATAAGGACATTGTTTAAAAAAATTTATGACTCTTTTCCTGGGATAACAGATAGAAATTTGAAGTATTCTTTTTGTAATGCTTAGTTCATATCTCTATCTATCATCTATCTATCTATCTATCTATCTATCTATCTATCTACCTATCTACCTATCTATCATCATCTATCTGCCTATCATATGTCTGCATTTCTATCATCTATCATCTATCTATCTGCCTGTAATCTATCTGTCTGCATATCTATTACCTGTCTACTAAGCTCTCCTAGTATGGAATACTGAAAGTTGTAGATAAATAAAGTGCAATAAACTCTTGCTTCTCAGAGTCATAGCCTTGTTGTTCATAAACAATTTATTTCCAGATTTTTTTCTTGCGTCAAAATCTACACGAGGTGACTGTATCAAAGGACAAATGCACATTTTGGACCAATAGAATTTTGCTGATCAAGTAGATCCCAAATGAAATTAATTTCAGTATTGGAAGTAAATAAAGAATGTAATGAGAGAGCGATCAATACTATTCGCATTATGAATTCCCAGAGAAAACAAAAGAGGTTCTCTTAATTATATAATCGTATTACTAGACATTTCTGTCTTGTATTTGTGTGTTCTTTTTCACCCAAGCAATTTAGACAAAAGAGCATACTACTTCTTTATAAACAGGAGGGTGTGGTTTGTCTCAGGCTAAATTCCTGCTGAAAACTGCTCTGAGAGCTGAATACTGTACATAACACAGATGTTAAAAATCACTAGGGAGCAGGCAAGTAAGCTATGGTAGGAGAGGTCACACCCAGGGGGGGAAAAATCCTCTAAGAAGTCCATCATTCTTCAAGACATTTGGTATTCCTAAGTTGCATGGTTGCATGGTCAGCAAAGGGCAGAGGTTTTAGTAGTCCCACTGGGCTGGGAATATTATGGTTCAGATATTTATGTTCTTCTTCCTAACTCATACATTGAAGCTCTAACCCCTCAGTATGATGTAGTTAGAGATGATGCCTTTGAAAGGTAATTAGGATTAGATTCACTTATGGGGGTGGGGCTGTCGTGAAAGATTGGGAGTCTTGTGTGTAAAGGAAGGGAGACTAATCTGATTATCCACATGAATGCTTCAGAAAATGCCCATGAAGACCTAACAAGAAGGTAACCACCTGAGCCAAGAAAAGAGCTCTCCAGACCCTGAACATACTGGCACTATGGTATCAGATCTCCAGGCTTCCAAATGAAAATATAAGGTTTTGCTGTTTTAGCTACCCAGTGTGTGAGATTTCATCAAAGCCAAGAGTGACTAGGTCATAAGAGAAAAATGAGTGTTAAAGGTCCATCAAGGAAGAGGTCAGCTGAACTCTGTCCAGTGCTTCTAACTGGTATGAATAAAGAATTACATTCTAGATACAAAGACAAACTGAGGATAGATGAGCTGTGAAGAAAGCATGAGACAAATCGTCAAATGGCCTGCAACTCCCACTGGTCATAGATGCTGTGACTTGAGTGGATTTTGTAATGTGTTGGAATCTTTTCCTGTAGTACAATGGCGTTGAGAGCTGGAGCTTAAAGAGAGGTGAGTAGTTCAGCAAAGCTAAGCTGTCATCAGCGGACTGATGTCAGCACTGAGGCAATGGGTTAGTTACAAAGTGAGCTGGAATCTCTCTTGCTCTCCTGCTTTCAGCTCTTCTGCCTGCCTGCATGGATGCAGTAAAAGACTCGTACCAGATGCTGTCATCCTGACCATGAACTTCCTAGCTTTCAGAATCATGATCTATAAGCATTTCTCTGCACAAGACATTTCTCAGTCTATTATAGTTTTTCAAGAAGCACTAATAGTCCTCCATATGTGCGTATCTGCCCTCAGAAGAAAACCAAAGATTTCCTGAAGAAAAGTAACATCACTTGAAACATAGATTCTTCATCTCCATATATCATACTCATTATCTGCATAAAGTAAAAATGTTAAAGTAAAAAGTGTGCTGAGACACAAAGCCGTGAAACTCAAAACTGAGAAGGATTGAAACATCAACCCTATGGGTTATCTAGGTGTTGGCTTGAAAAGGCCTGGAGAGCTCATTGCTATGTAGACCAAAACAACAAAAGTCCACAGGATAGAAGGAGACCTAGTTCCTCTTTGTCCTCTCCTCCATCCTCCTCCACACAGACAAAATACCTAAAGAATTATAAGTAAGTGAAATCAAGCTGCCTGGAAAGGAGCAATGAATGTAATGAAGCAACGTCAGATTAATGAAGTAGAACTCTATTATCCTAGTTATCGAGGATAGTGTGGCATTAATTAATCAATTACTATATGCACCACACTAATACAAAAACAAAAAAATATGATCTTGACAGACGCAGAAAGTAATATAATAAAGTTGATTATTAAATTGTAATTTTAAAAAGTCTTTCAGTAAACTATGAACAAAAAGAAATTTACTTAATTAGGCAAATAATATTTTATAAAATGCCTCCAGAAAATATCAGATTTAATGACACAGTATTAAAACCTCCCTGGAGATAGAGGAGACAGAGGAGAATATAAGAATGGTGCTAACCCTCCCCCAAGATATAGGAGAGCATAAGAATGGTGCTATCTACTTTCTTATAGCATAGCATCAGAATTCCCACCCAGGAAAAGGCAAGAAACAAGTAAAAATTTTCAAATGCCTAAGAATATAAACTTAAAATATGTAAAGGAAAACTTTACAGTAATAGCAGGATTCTTGTATACATGTACAATTTTATACTGTTTTAACATGGTAGGTATTAGAAGGAGCAAAAGATTTTTTTTTAAGTTTAGGATGAAGATACAAAAGCGTTTAGCAGCATGCTTGATCAACTTGACCAAACTGACTCTTGTCCAAACCACACACATTCACTGTAGAATACGTATTTCTCTCCTAACGACATAAATGTTTGCCAAAAGCATGCCATATGATATTCCACAAAGCAAGTCTCAATAAACTTCAAAGGATTAAAAAATATATAGAGTTCATTATCAGACAGCAGTAGAATAAAACTATAACTCAATAGCAAAAAAAAAAAAACCTAATTATTTGTAAATTAACTCATCTATTTTTCAACACCCATGCTTTAAGGCCAAGAAAATATCTCAATGGAAATTAGAAAAAAAGTCAAACAGAAATACAGCAGGATGGAATTTGTATAAACAGTGCTCAGAGAGAAGTTTGTGCTCTTAATGTTTATATTTAATGAGGTATTAGAAATCAATGTCGTGCCAGAAGAAAAAAAAATCAGCAAGTAATACCCCCAAAAAATAGAAGGAATTAAATGAGAAAGGAGACAGCCTCAATTAGAAAATCAGAAAATAGATGCTCAATAGAAAACAGCGGAGTGGAAAGACCAGTGCAATAGACTAAAGCTTCAATATGGCTTCAACAGAAAACCCAAATTACTGATACTATAAATAAAATGGGACATAACTCCAAATCTATAGATGTCAAAAAGATGGTGAAATATGACTATAATATGAACAGCTCATTTCATTATCTTGATTCAGCAAGTGTATAGAAATTAACACCAAAGAACAGAAGCCTACACTATTTTTGTCATAATCCTCAACCCCCTGCCAGGTCTAGTCTTCTAAACTGAATTTCTATAGTGGCACAATGGTATCCCCAACATATTCAAAGGAATTCTGTGTGATGTCACACAGAAAATGTTCAATACCAGAAATAATCAAATAAGGAATTAAAATAAGAAAAAACAAATTTATTTAAAAGAAAAACAATATCCAACGATTATTAAGCTTAAGAGCTAATTACAAAATAACAATATTAAATTTTGAATGTAAACAGAGGAACTACATTTAAAGTTTTATAATACATTTATTTAAAACTAATGCTTAAAAGAAAAAAAATCAGAGCAAACAGATTGTAAAGAAATAATAAAACTATAAAGTAATGAAATGAAGAGGGATAAAAAACATTATCATATGTACAAATATGATTTTTAGTAACAATAAGACAAATTTAATTGAGATAAAATATATGTACACATACACGTACATGTTTTTATATACAAAATAAAATACAAGGAAAAATATGAATGTGGTTGAATTCGTAAAAGCATAAGATTTATTCATGAGCAACTTTTGCACTGAATCAAAAAATGGGTAAAGTGGAGTCTATAAATAATATCAATTATAAAACTGACTATGGAATATCTTTTAAAACTATCATATTGAAAAATTAATAAAAACTAATGGCATTTCTCCAATACATGACAGCTTTAGAGGTGAATTTCTTCAATCCTAAAAGGAAAAAATTCTTCTTTTAGCATGCAAATTAATTCAGAAAATAGAAAAAAAGAGGAAAGTGATATAACTATTTTTAAAGGCTACAATTACAGTGTAATATTACTAATGGACACATCTAGGCATTGCAATATCAATAGACTCTGGATAGTGCTACATATATAAGGGTAAGATTGTTTCTAAAAGGGAGTAATAATTCAGCATTAAGAATCCACTAGTGTAATCCATTAGACTATCAGTGCTGACAGGGTGTGGGAAAGGCAGACAAAAAGGTTCTTGAGCTTTAGAAATAATATTTAATTTCTCTTATTCTCAGAAGATATCTGGGCAGTTTTGACAAAATCCTACCCCATCTGTATGTGGGTCAATAGGCAGTCATTATATTCTTTGTTCAGAATTTTACAGCCTATTGTCTGTGAGATTGCAGGCAAGGCTTTCTGCATTATCAATAGATAAAGCTATTTCTTGTTGATGAAAGTCTGAACAAATCAACTTCTTACTCTCAATTCATTCAATTACAGTAGGACTTTTGCCTTTGCTTATAAAAAATAAGA
Source organism: Cricetomys ansorgei (assembly GCA_026225945.1). Taxonomy (NCBI): domain Eukaryota; kingdom Metazoa; phylum Chordata; class Mammalia; order Rodentia; family Nesomyidae; genus Cricetomys; species Cricetomys ansorgei. Next base: position 52,884,377 of record JAMJFZ010000242.1, on the reverse strand, counting down.
GCCATCTGTGTTGCTGGGAATAAGAAAATCAGATCAGCCTCAAAGGTCAGGAGTGAGTTTCTCAGAGGTTTCTTTGTTCTTGGCTCAGTCCTGGGATTTGAAATGACAACTCTCTTTCTGTGAGAAGTCTATTCATGCTTCTCTGGGAAAGCGGCTTTGCGTGTGTGAGGAAGTGTGGATCACAGCACCTGGGTTAGGCTGTGAGGGAAGACACAGAAGCTTCAGGGTGCTTCATCTCCCTCTGCCTTCTCTTCTAATACAACTGTTTTGTTCCACTCAAGGCCACTGGCCTCATGTAAAACTGCCTCTGGGCCACCTTCAGAGACATCATCTCCACGCGATCTTCCACCTGACATACCATCTGTCTTCTGAGAGAGACACATTGCAGAGCAAAGGTGGAATTTAGTAGCTGGGTCTCTAGGCTGTGGAACTCTTGATTCTGAGATTCAGCTAAGCACTCAGATTTCTGCTGTCACTTTTTGAATTTAACCAAAACCATACTAATTTTTAAATTATTTATTATTCCATTCATCCATTGATCCATTGATCCATTGATCCATCCATCCATCCATCCATCAATCCATTATCTGCCCATTTAACCTCTTAACCACCCCTCACCATCATCAAACTGAACTAAAATGGCTGTTGGTCTTAGTTCTCATTTTAGCCAAACCTAGAAATGTTTGTGTTGTTTTGTATCTCAGACTTTCTAGATTCATCTGTATAACACAGTTTTCTATCCTTGACTAGAGCTGGTCTGAGACTGTTGGATAAAGTAACTTGGATACAACTTGGTGTAATGGCTGACTCAAGCAGATACTCGATATGCATTCACTTACCTGTAGTTTCTACCCGAACCCCACACAAATCTTCTCTTATTTGGAGACCTCATAATATGGACTTAAATGAGTGTTTCTAGGGCCTTGAGGGGTCTTAGGAGAGACTGATAAGCTCTAAGTTGTCTGGTTGTCTGGGTGGTAGTTTTAAAAAAGACCTGCCTTATCCTAGTAGTCCCACTTTGCTTTCTGTTGCTGTGATAAAACACTGATCAAAAATAACTGGAGAAATAAAGGACTTATTTGACTTATAGGTTATTATCGTTCATCACATAGGGGAGCAAGGCAGGAACTCGAGGCAGGAACTGAAGCAGACACCAAGGAAGAACGCTGCTTTATAGATTTGCCTCTCCTGCCCTTTTCAGCTACCTTTCTTATATAACCCAGGACCATCTGCTCAGGGTGTCACCATCTATAATTGGCTAGGCCCTCCTCTATTAGTTAGAAGCTAAGAAAATGTCCCACACTCATGACCAAGGCCAATTTGATGGAGACAACCCCTTAATTGTGGTTTCCTTTTCCCACGTGACTCTAGTTTATGTCAAGCTGACAAAACCAACCAATCATTCAATCAACCAATCAACCAACTAACCAACCAATCAACAGAAACCCTAATCAGAACACATAGGGTACACTGCCCTCAGACTTCTGTAAGATGGAAGCTTCTCTAGGTTTAAGGTAGGGTTAGACAAACTATTCTGAAAAGAGCAAGATAGTGTATATGATGATCTTGATTGTCAACTTGACTGGATCAAGTTATGTCTAGGTCTAGGAAATTTAATACTGAGTTTGTTATGGGGATATTTCATGAGAGAATTGACATATAGGACAGTAATGGGAGATGCAGGCAAGACACACTCAGAATTTTGGTACCACCATCCAATAGCTTAAAGGCCTAAGGAGAAGAGACAGCAAGTGCAAGCCCCTCTCTTCAGTGAATGGGTCTATCACTGTTAATGTTGCCTGTGTGTGTTAGACTCCAGCTTCATTGGCCTTTCCACGTAAACTCAATACTATCAGCTCTTCATGGGGCCTTAATATCTTCGGCACTGGACTGGGACTGTTGAGGCTTCCACTTCTCAGCCACAGGATTGCCTTTCATCCCAGAATGAAAATGGCCACTGTGGGACTACGAGTCTCCTACAGTGTAAATCATCGAGTCTTTTAATAGATGTGTATATATCTGCTCCTCTAGAAAAATCTGAGTGATAAGTTTGTATGTTGAGCTTTGTGAGTCTCTGTAACCTATTCTTCATCTCTGTCATGTTTTTTCCTCTATTGCTCTTTAAAAAAAATAAAAACTAGACTGTGGGATTGATTTGGTCTACATTCTAGTTCAGTGATCCTTGCTGGGCATGACCACCATCTTCTGGCCATTCTATACCTTCGTGCTTCCTCTATCACCAGCAATTCTTGTACCCAAAAGACTGTGCCATCCCAATATTCCTTACTGGATTCTAGACTTTCCTTGTTTACCATAAAATTTTTATGCTCAGTTGAGTCATAGCTACTCCCTAATCTAGATTCATTATCAGTTCCTTGCTCCCAAGGGTGGGAGACTGCATTATGAGTTTTGATAGGCCCAAGGAATAACTCAGGAGTATTGATTAAGAGAAGGGGTTTGCAGAGGACTTAGAGGTGATGCTGCAATGTCAACATATTAGTGCCAAGGCCTCTCTGGAGGCCCATGGCTGATCAGAAAAAGATAGGAAGAGCTGTTTCAGAGGAAGATGTGGTCAATTCTCTTTATAGTACTGTGTCTTCATCTGTAACTCTAAGGATCCTGAAACATTTTAAAAACTGTGTTTATATATATATAGGTACATTTTCAATGTCATATAAAATATTATTTTGTTTACTATTTTAGTTTAAGCTTACACATTTTGAAACCTTAAGCAGGTAGCACATGGGACTCTATTCATGCTTTTACTCTGTATTCCAGAAATATTGACAGCAAACTTATCTTAGGGTATCCAGTAGCCTCCCTCTGAGAAACCCAGAAGTCCCTGTCAGTTCTGAGTGTCCCTAACAAATGTGTTGTGGACACACATTCCTAACAGTTTGAGTCTGTCTGGAAGAAAAAGTGAGGGAGCAGACTATTCTAGTTAGGCTTCTGTTGCTATAATAAAACCATAGCCGAAAGTAACCTAGGGGAGGAAAATTTTTATTTGTCTTACAGGCTATACTCCATCATCTCAGGAAGCCAAAGGCAGGAGGCAGGAATGGAAGCAGAGACAAAGAAGAATGCCACTTACTGGCTCATTCTCAGGCTCACATTCAGATACCTTTCTTATGAAACAGGACCACCTGCTCAGCAGAGGCACCATCCCTAGGGGAATGGCCCTCCTCCCCCAATTAGCAATCAAGAAAATTCCCCACAGATATGCCCACAGGCCAATCTGTTGGAAGAAATTCCTCAATTGGACTCTCTCTTCTCAGGTGTGCTGGTTGGTTTTCATCAACGCCACACAAAAATAGAAAAATAGGCATATGTTGGAGGAGGGAATCTTGAGAAAATGCCTCTATAAGATTGGCCTGTGGGGCAAGTGTGCGGAGTATTGTCTTGATTAATGGTTGATATGGCAGGGTCCAGCTCAGTGTGAGCAGTGCCATCCCTGGACAGCTGGTCCTGAGTTGCAGAAGAAAGCAGGGCTAGAAAGCCGTGTGGGACAAGCCAGTAAGCAGCATTCCTTAGGATATGTCTTCTGTTTCAGTTCCTGCCCTGACTTCCTTCAGTGATGGAGTATGACCCAAGCGTAACTCAATAAATATTTCCTTTCCCAAGTTGCTTTTGGTCGTATTATTTTATCACAGCAAAAGAAACTCTAAGATACCAGGTGTCTCTAGTTCATGCTAAGCTGACAAAACCACCATGTTGTGCTTTCTGCCTGCCTGCTTGAGTCGGGGGCACAGTCTTCTACCTTTGGTCTGGGATCTGGTTCTCAGCCCTTCAGACTCAGATTGGAACTGTGTCCTTGTTGGAACACGGTGCAAGAGGGTGAGGAGATTTCTGAGTACTTGTGAGAAAACTTCATGAGAATAAGACGTGAGTCTTGTGACTGCAGTTTCTTTAAAACACAGAATTGCTCTTGGAATGCATTTTCACTCTCCTCTCAGGTGTAGTAGAGAGGAGTGAGTTTACTTCAGCTGTAGTTATTCAATATGCCTCTGTGGGAAGCATGTTTTGGCCAGGTGCGGCTTGTCCCTGTGATTGTACGCTTTACTCAGGTGACTCTTCTTCCCCCTCAGAGTATAAACTGTCTGGTGCTCTGAATGAAGCTGGCTATCGCATGAGACTTAAGTCTGCCTTAGTTTTCTCTGCCCCGCTCTCCTAGGTTCATGCTGCCGACTCGAACAGTAAAACACATCACTGCCTTTTCTGAGTCTCCAGCTTACAGATGAGATTGGGGACTTCTCAAGTTCCATATTCACAGGCGTTATTACGTTCCTCAAGAAATCATTATATATGTGATATAATAATATATATAATATATTTGGTTCTGTGTCTCTTGAGGACTCCTGATTAATACAGATTTCCCAAGAGAAGCCCTCTATTTCCATTTTTGTTAGTCTAGTGAAACCTTTTTCTGGGCAGTCCATGAATTAGAGGTCCAAGGAAAAACTTCATTAATTGTGAGTCAGGGGACTTAGTCGAAGTCCCAAATTGCTTTTGCTATTTGTGAAATTCAGAACAAGTTGCTCATAACAAATAGTCTTTTTTTCCCCCTCAGCTAAAGATGTTCAGTAGGAATTTTAGTTACCTTCTAACTTTAATATTTTTTGTGTATACTTTTGTCATGTATGTGTGTGTGTGTGTGTGTGTGTGTGTGTGTGTGTGTGTGTGTGTTAGGGTCTTAACTGTCATAAAGACCATGAACAAAAGCTTATTTTAGCTTGTAACTCTCAGGTTGCACTTCACCGAGGAAGTCAGGCCAGGCTACTCTCCATTGATTTTGAATGCTGCCATGAGTAAGTAAGGCAAGAGAAGTGGAGGCGAGGACTAATGCAGAGATCATGAGAGCAACACAGCTTACTGACTTGCTCCCACGGGTCTGCTCAGCCTGCTTTTTTACGCCATCTAGGACCACCTGCTTAGCGGTGGCACTGACCTCAGTGGGCTGGGACATCCTACATTAATCATTAACAAAGACATTTCACAACATACTTTTCTAGAGGCAAGTCTTATGGAGTCCCTCTTCTCAGTTGAGAGTCCCTCTTCCAAAATTACTCTAGCTGGTGTCAAGTTGACAAAAACCCAATCAGGACTGCTTGTTAGAGTTGTTGTATTTGTGTGTATGTGTGTGTGTGTGTGTGTGTGTGTGTGTGTGTGTGTGTGTAGGCTAGAAGTTGATGTTGGCTATCTTGCACAATCACTCCGCAGGGCCTCCCAATGAACCTGGAGCTTCCTGGTTTTGCCAGACTGGCTGTCTAGCAAGCTCTAGGGACCCTCCTGATTCCACCTTCTCAATGCTGGAATTACAGGCATGAGCTAATGCTCCCAGTTGTTCTTTCCTTGGGTGCTGGGGATCTAAGCTCAGATCCTCATGTTTGCCTAGTAAACACTTTACCAATTGAGCCATCTCTTTAACTCCCAACTTTCATATTTTAGATTTTCAAACATTTTATAATGAGGTATGTGAACTAAGAAGAATTCAAATATGTTCAACTTTGCTTCATAGTATAGTACAACTTTAAAAGTTATTTTAGGGGCTGAAGAGGTGGCTCAGTGGTTAAGAGTGTGTACTGCTCCATAGAGTACCTGAGTTTAGAGCCCAGCAGTCATAGCAAGTGGCTCCAGCAGTTTAACTGGAGCTCCATGGGATCTGATACCTCTAGTCTCTGTGGGCACCTAAGCTCACTGGATACACCGACATACATATGCATAATTAAAAATAATAAAAGTGAATCTTTAAAAAAGTCATAAATGTATGTTTATCATGCAACCTTTTGGATCCGACTATAATGGATCCAAATGGAATATTTTTGTAATGGAATATTTTTTAAAATTGGCAGTTTGCAGGTCATTGCTGTACAAAATTATTTATACCAAGTCTTAGTAGAACTATCCCTGTTATATTGCCATTTCACGCATACAAAATATTCTTTAATATAAACAGTTTCTAGTGGCCAGTAAGCTTTGTTATTACTGATTTTTTTTTTCTAGTGAGGAAAGTGCCCTCAACATGTAGTGATGACAACATGTTTGCACATTGTTTCTTTAGTTCTTTCTTGAGACTAAGCTGCACAAACCTCCCTTTTTCTCTGCTGCTGGGGAGGATGGCGGGACTCCGGTGAGCTCAATGGTGTGGATGATATTTGTGAAGATGTCATAATGTACCATGAAGAATGGTGCCATCATTTGTCAATGAGGGAGGAGATTTCTGAGAAATCAGAAATCAGTCTCGGGAGAAACTGAGGAGATTTCCGAAGTTGTGAACTGAGTTCTGGGAGATATGGAAGAACAGGTATGGAGGCAGGGCTTAGGGAAAGGACATGCGAGGCTACTCCCCATTGATTTTGAATGCTGCCACTAGGAAGTAAGAGAGTACTTACTTTTTGGTAAGTAAATGCTTTCATGAGAATAGCTCATTGATAAAGTCACGCACGTTGAAGTCTGCATTTCAGTGAGCTGTAGTGTTTTCAAAGTTGTGAGACCATCTTTCAAATATAATATTAAGCTATTACCTATACCCTAAAATATAAACCATATGGCCACTTACAGTTCGTTACCCACTACCCTATCGTCGGCTGCAGGCAACTGCTACTTTACTTTCTCACCTACTTGGTTTCTGTTGACATTTCATAAAGATGAAGTCATCTTATATATATGTAACTGCATGTGGCTTCTCTCATTTTGAGGTGCATCGATGTTGTAGTGTTCTGTGTCTCTTAGGTGCGGGATGATATCCATGCTATGCTATTTTGTTGATGACTCTGTTGGTGGAAATTTGGGACATTTTATCTACTGAAAATAATGTTGTTATAAATAATACAATTATAAATGTACAAGCCAGTGTGTGGGCAAGTCACTCGATACTTACAGAGTTAGGAGTTATGGCTAAGTCGCTTTTTATTGTCCTATACATGTAAGGGAATCAACCCTTATCCATGTATCTGACACATCCATATTCTGACACACATCTGTTTGCAAGGGTGGAAGGAGTATGTTTCCAGAAATCAAACAGGCAATGTGAAAAATCATGAGAGTTCACCAGGCTGTCACCAAGTAGAAGGAAGGAGTTAAGAATGGTTCTGTCTAGTTTAGTAACAAAGTTGGCCACCTTCATTTCTGGAAGGAATGACTTCTCAGGGGTCCAAAGAAGGAAGTCTCTGTCCTGGGCTGCTTATTGCTCCATTCAAAGCTAGCTTGGGAATTAAGTTTTCCCTTTCTTTATGTGAAAGAAGGCAGGCATTCTATTATTTTTCAGTTTGCAGCTACTACCGGACTGTAGCAGATCAGATCATGGGCTCACTAGTTTTCCTCCCTCCGTCTTGACTGAAGGTTTTACTTGTTACTTCACTAGTCTTGCTAGCCTCTTTTATGTAAACTTGACACAAGCTAGAGAGTCATCTGAAAAGAGAGAACCTCAACTGAGAAAATGCTGCCCTAAGATCCAGCTGTAGGACATTTTCTTAATTAGTGATTGATGGGGCAAGACCCAGCCCATTATGGGTGGTGCCATCCCTGGGCTGGTGGTCCTGAGTTCTATAAGAAAGCAGGCTGAGCAAGCCAGTAAGCAGCACCAGTCTGTGGTCTCTGTATCAGCTCCTGCCTTCAGGTTCCTTCTCTGCTTGATTTCCTGTTCTGACTTTCAGCTTCTGCCTCCAGGTTCCTATCCTGTTCAATTTCCTGTTCTGACTTCCTTTAATGATGGTTGATAAATGTGGAAGTGTAAACCAAATAAACCCTTTTCTCTTCAACTTGCTTTTTGTCATTGTGTTTCATTATAGCAATAGTAATCCTAACTAAGTCCCTAGTAGACATAATGAAAAGCAAAGCTTCCAGAGCAGTGGCCCTGTTTCCTCTGAGCTGATAACCTAGAATTTCAGTGATTCCCTTATCTGTGATGCCATCAGGCAATCCCTTTTGGGGCCTGTTCTGAAATGCCTGTAGCTCAGGCAGCCTCTTTCTTCAATGGTTTCCAGCCTGTACTCTCTGAAATTTTGCATTTCCAACAAGTTCCCAAATGATCTCAATGCTGTTGGTGAGAAGACCATAGTTTGAAATAAAAGGACACAACAGAAGTAAAGTAACAGCTGGGGGTGTGTACAGCTCAGTGGTAGAACACTCAACAAGCATGTATAAGGTCAATTCCTAGTATTTAAAAGAAGAAAAGAAAAAAGAAAAGCAAATAGAACTGAACCTTATGCATGGACAGTCCTGGGCCTGCTATTAGCTGGAGATAACGCCTCAAGGAACTTGCCTAAACTCTCCAGGCCTACAACACCATTTGCAGGAGCAGCTTAGACAGTCGACCTATAAGGCTTTTCCTTCTATAATATTCTATGCTATGATTCCTGCCTAGGATGAGTTTCAGTCTCTTTTACATATTTTCAATAAAATACATAGAAAATTCTAGTGGTAGAACGAGAAGGATTGCTGAGGTAATGGAGTCTTCCAGCGTGGAAGTCCTTCACAGACCTGCATTTCATTGACAGGTTCACACCAACAGGCTAATGTGATTTCTGAAATTTTAACGATCAGATTTTACGAGCTGGTGCAAGCCAGTGTAATCCATGATACACAGGTCTCCAATCACCAGCTTACATCAGGATTAGAGAGAAACTGCTCTCATCATTTTGTCCTTCTACTAGTGTGACGAGTCTCAACTCAAAACTCTTGAAATTTTGTTTTTCTCATTTCACAAATAGAAAGCCATGGCTGAAGGCAGTAGAAATGACAGAGCCATCCTCAAATCTTGTCACACTCAAGGTCAACACTAAGTCCCAGAGTCCTTGGAAATCATTTTTTCTTAAACAGCATTCCTTCCCTAAATATACCCAAACAACCTTGGGTTTGAACCCTAGCTTGACTTTTAGAAACAGTTTGACCTCTAACTCATGTCTTTGTCTCCCTACCTCCCCCCATTTTTATTTTTATTTATTTATATTATTTCAAGACAGGGTTTCTCTGTTGTAACTCTGGCTGGCCTGGAACTCACAGAGATCTGCCTTCCTCTGCCTCCCAAGTGCTGGGATTAAAGCCATGCACCACCACTGCCCGGCTGTCTTTGTCCCTTTTAGCCTCAAATTTTCCACTTATAAAACGGGTTGGGATAAAGTAATGAACTGTGATTTTCCCCTCTAAGAGACTTTTCTTCTAGTTTGTGTTATGTCTCAGTCCTATCCTACAGCATATAAAAAGTGAGAGCTACAGCCATCTTCGTTCTCTTTCCCACCAAGGCCACGCCTGAGACTTCTTGAAGGTTGTAGGATGGTTTAATCTATTTCCTCTACTCTCATCTGCCTTCGCAAAGGAAATGTGGTTTATGGCAGCTTTTATCTCCACATTCTCAAGGGAATGAGACGGGAGGGGCTAGCGTGAACTGAAATGATCTCTTCTGTGGCTGCTTCATTGACAGTGACCAGCCCTCCATTTGTCTTTGTTGAAAGAGCCAATCAGTAGGCATAGGACCTTGGGCTCTTTCACATTCTTCCTTGGCTGATCAGTGATTCACAGAGTCCATTAAAATGCCTGGATGACCAAGAGCTCAGTTTTCCAAGATGAAGTCTGCTTGGCAGGGGAGAGGCTATTTCTCCTCTTTAGCAGCCCGTGAAGAGTCAGCATTTGAGGCTAAGGGGGAGTGCATCTCGGCACACTATATTAAACTTCCTGGCACCGCCTGGTGGCCTTGGGCCAGTGGCTGTCCAGCCAACATTAGGCGTTATGGGTGTCTGGTCTGATGAGTGACTAGCTGACTGTGCAGGATGGCTTGGGGGAGGGGTCTACGGCTTCCTAGTCCTCTAGAAGAACCCGTAAGAGTTTTTTGTTGCAAAGGAGAGTTGCACAATTATTCCATTCCTGTTTTCTAATACACAGAACTGCAGTGAGATGATTTCTAAAATATGAAGGTTGTAAATTTATGGATCAGTGGAGGGGTCAGGTTTTTCAAGTTTCTGAACAGTGAGACTGAAGGTCGTTACAGACTTGATAATGGGTTCACCTCCCCATGAACTCATGGGGTATCAGTGTGCTTTGTAACCTGAAAGTTCTCATGTGAGAGTTTAGTCTTACTGCCAACTTCTACCCTCTCCTCTGTTCCCTAGCTTCTGATTCTGCTAAAGAAAATGTCCTTTCTAATGTCTTTTTCTTTTTTTTTTTGTCTTTTCACTTTTTAGTGTCTCTTTGCTCAGTTCCTGACTTCATTCAATTTTTGATGTAGATTTGGTTTTCCTCCCTCTGTGTTTCCAGTCCTGCAGTCTTGGGGTTCTGCCTCAACCTCTCCTCCTTTTTTCCTCATGGCCTTCATGTTGGCCACTCCACCCCCATCTCTGCCTGTGAAGGTTAGGCCTAAGAGTGCTGTGTTCCCTGTACTTTCTCCTGCCTTCAGGTGCCTCTGGGTACCTGTCATTGCTGATTTACTCTTGGACCAGCTCCAACTACATCCTAAACAATCACCATAATAATGACAAAATCAACCAATGAGAGTAGCTCCTAGTCACTGAGGGCTATGTATGAAGCAGACCTATGTGCTCATTCCCTTTTACTATTATTGTTGTCATTGCATAAAGCAGGAAAGCTAGCCTTCCCTGGGAGAAAGAATAAGTCACAGAATTAGAATGTCGGCCAGAGTCCTTTAATGTCCAGAGTCTCCTACATTTCCAGCTTGTTAAAATATTCCTTCTGGAAGAGGACATTTTGTATGTCACAGGTTACTAACCAAATATCTACTTAGGGTGGACAAGAGAAGGATAGAGAGAGCAGCATGACAGGGAAATATCCTGAACAGAAGCTTGCTTGCTGAGCACACAGAGGCAGGTCAAGCAAAAATCTCCTGTGCATTGGTGAAGATAGATTGAAACTTGTTTTTGCCTATCTTCAGTGTATTTCTGACTTATCTAAACACAAGAGTGACTTTTAACAGATATGAACTAATTCCTGTGGAGAATTATATTATAATAGAAACATGTGTGCACGCACAAGTGTGTATGTGTGTGGCATATGTGTATGACTTTATGTGTGTGCATGTGGAAGCCTACAGCTTTTCTCAATGACTCTCTATATTGTTTTTGAGACAGAGTCTCTCACTGACCCAGGAACTTGCTGAATCTGCTGGGCTGGCCGGCCAGCTAGTCCAGGGACATAACTACTCTGTTTTTGAGAGTATGCCACTTTGCTCTGGGGACCTAAATTCAGGTTCCCATGCTTGCATAGCAATCACTTTACTTACTGAACTATGTCCCTAGCCTGAAACATTTACATATAAGCCATCTCATTTAAAAAGTTACAATAAAGATGCATGTCCACAGTGGTATTAGAAGACAGGTATCATTCAAAAATGGATGCTATTTCAGTAATGATTTGGTGGTCGGCAGAGAAAGATTAATTGAAAAAATTCAGCAACTATGGGCATATTTTAATCTTTTGAATAGAATTCACCAAGTAGCTTGGTCAGGGAGTTAAAGACTATGACCTCAGGATGACATACTGTACTCTATTCAGCAATTCAAATAGACCTTAACCTCTCGTCTATATTTTGCATAGATGATGTGTCTCAGAAATGTGCTATTAATAACCAGTGCAAGGTCAGTAGTAATGAAATCAAGATCACCATGTTTTATGGCACTTTTCACAAAAGCATTTTTGTTTTCTTAGAAGAATGATTATTTGGACTATTTTGGGATAGGTCAAATTCTCTTGACAACAGGGTTCTCAGAGGTGAGGCTCTCAGTGGGAAGTTGTACTCATAAAACTGTGAGTTTCTTTCTGACATCAGTTTGACATTTTGTCATAACCTTGGCTCCTAACTCTTCAGGACAAAACTTTCTGGGGAAAGCAAGCTGTTTAGTGGACATAAGAATGTATACCTATTCGAATAGTGTATGGTATCTAATGACATAAAGTTTTTGCTATTATAGTCTCTACTAATCAAAGGGATTTTTTCCAGAACATTGACAATAACATTCAAGGACTCTTTTCTACAATCTTGTATGCATCTGTGATGGGGTTCTGTTACACAATGTGTTGTTTCACCTCTGAAAATTGAGCACAAGCATGGTTTTCCTTTACCTCTTAGTTTATTTCATGTTTTGTTAAATAAAGCCTAGGACAAAACTGCTTTTTAGATATTTTAAACAATCAGATAATATTTTTAGAAAATGTTAACTATTCTATTATTTCTCCTATTTTGCCAATAGCCATTCCAAATGGGCTAACAATGCTATTAAAAACAGTGATAAATGTAAAGCCACCAGAAAGACTAAGGTGGTGGTGGTGGCACACGCCTTTAATCCTAGCACTAGGGAGGCAGAGGCAGGCGGATCTCCGTAAACTTGAGGCTAGCCTGGTCTACAGAGTTCCAGGACAGCCAGACTTACAACAGAGAAAACTTGTTTAAAAAAAAAAAAAAAAAGAAAAAGAAAAAGAGAAAGGAAAAAGAAAAAAAGAGAAAAATCCCTGTGTTATGTTATGTTATGATTTTTGAGTTTGTTACCAGCCAAGTCATCTTAGACACATCTATCCTCCTGAAAAGCTTATTGGAAATAACTCTCATTAGCTTGCTAATAATAGACACTTCATTTGCAGCCAATATATCTACAGATGGAAAAGACAGTACATTATCCAAAGTAATAAAAGCATATGTAAGGGAATAGGCAGAAATTTCAAATCACCATATATATCCCACCCCTGGTACTCATAGCTCTCTGTAGCTGACTCCAATCTAAGTTTTTTGTAACAGCTTACACGTAATTCACAATCCATACCCAGTCAAAACAATGAACTCATTCTTCTATGAACACAATCTATGTCTCTGGCCTCTCAGCTCTTGCCATTTCTGTTTCTTTGACCTGTAGTTTTATTTGTGTTCACGTGGCACCAGTAAATGGATCCATTTCCAGATTTACACCAAAGTGCGTCCTTCCTCCGACCACAGCGTGTTGAAATTAAATGTTTTCTTTCTTGGGTTTTCATGGTCATTTCTAGTTGTTTATACATCTTACTCCTTTTGGGGGACAAAATAGAAAATTTGCTTCTATTATGAGGTATCAAATCCATCAACAACAAGGATTTCTTTATCCTACCTAAGCCCTAATATGGATCTTAGATGAATTACTGATGAAGTCTTCAGTGTAATCAAATTCATTTTAGAGATTTAGTCGTCACACCCTGAGACTCTTCTTTGATTCTTTAGTGTCTTTACTTTAGCTTTATGCATGTGACTGAGAATTGTTTTTACCAAGGTTTTATCTGCTCTGGAATCCTGCCATAGCCCCCTACTTCTTCCTTGTCTTTGACTCCACTTTGACAATGCTTTCCACTGAGTAGGTGGGCCTTTCTATGAGCTTCCAGCTCTGAGCATCATCAGGCAATATCTTGAGGTAGTTTTGATGTTCACAGTGAGGCATTTACTCCCTGGCATTGCATGGGATATGGGTGAGTATCTTTAAATGGACAGGAGGTTCATCTGTGAGTTATTTATTCTTATATGTCACTATCCCCGCTCTACAGGAGCTGTCAGTCAGCCTCTGAATGCTATTCATCATAATAGTAGCTTTATGTAACTGTTAGTGTCTGCCTTGCTGTCTGTTTCCCTCAAATCCTAAAATAGCAGCTTCCTTTTCTGATTTCTGAAAGTGGAGGCTTTGCTTTATTATTGTTTTCTAATCCAACCTAATTTTATTTTTAAATTTAGAATACAAGGCATTTCATATCATTGTATCATTTTTCATCAAATTGAGTTTTAGCAGAGTCTCCTTCCCCTCATCTCCCTCACACCAGCCCGTCTCTTGCTTTCAATACCTCCTTCTAAATCTCCCAGTCTTACTTCATCTTTCATGTCCCATGTGACCTTTTGCCTACCCCCATCCTTTGTCAGTTCTCATCATCTATTTTACCCTCTGTTGATCTTTCTTCTAGGTTTCTTAGGCTTTGTCCACATTTACACACACACACACACACACACACACTTTGCTATTAACTCTTTCTCCCACTGAGAATGTAGCAATCCCATCCGTATGTATCTTAGATAAATAGGTAGTACTTCTTACCTAGAGGGAACTTATTATATAGCAGGAATATGGTATTTGTAAGCTGGTAGGTCCTTGATACTTCCTTATGACTTACTGGACTTTCCAAAGCAATCCTTCTAATGCTACATTTAGGAGATTGTCTTGATCTTGATCTGTTAGGAGACAGTCTTGATGTGTTACTAGTAGTGTAATTCTGTAAAGTGGATGAACTATGTAAAAAGAGGATAATTTTTGCTCATGTGTCTTGAGGTTCAAGGTCAAGAACCTGCATCTTGGGATGGATTTATTGCTGGAGGAGTTCCAAGTTGGCGCAGGAGTCACAAGGTGAGGGACAGAGTGTGTACACCTGTACATGTATACATTATTCTCTCTCTCTTTCTCTGTCATTACAAAGCCACCAGCATCAGGATGGACTCTGATAATCTTTTCTGATCTTAATTGCCTTCCAAACTCCTCACATGGAAATACTGTGGTTAGATTCAGTTTCTATCCTTTTAATATCTCAGAGTGGGAATATAACTACAACATGAATTTCAGAAGACACAAAGAATATTCAAGTCACAGCAGAGACCATAGCTAGTCCTACTTTGTGTAGTTCTAACAATATAGTAGAAAATATGCTAGCAGGACAAGAATTCCTCGTATGCTGGCAGGTATATTTTAGTGCTAGCGCTGTCTGCCTCACAAGGGAAAAATGTCATCATGAGCCTTTGGACCAGTTTCAGTGCCAAGGCAATACTCTCTTGGCAGAAAGGTCAAGAGTTCCTTTCATCCATCACTAACCACTGAATTTCCACAAAAACTCGGGAAGTAACAGGACACTGTATTCACAGGAATTTATATCTGATCTTTAGCCATTACTCTGCTTGTCAGTTCATTAAACTGACCAAGACTGAGTCATCTTTCTTTTTTTTTTTTTAGATTTAAGAGCCCAAGACTAAAGTGTATATTCTATTCTAAGTCAGGTCCTTTGCATGGTCAGTCTGGAGTCAGCGTGTGATCTCCATAACAACAAAAATGTTCAGATTGAGTGCACTTTCATTCAATGACTCCTGGCACTTTATTTCTATGAATGAGTTTACTAAGTGCTGTACAACTAGCAGTTGACATTTCAAAGAGTACTGGGAAAACTTGTCAATACTGTCTGCTTAATTCCAGAAAAAAGTAATTTCTTACATTATTAAACCACACTTGATAGGATGAAGGGCAAAGTAACTAAATTCCAGAAGGGAAGAGCCATTTTTTTTTGTTGTTGTGTAGAGGTTGTTGGAGTGAATTTGGACATTGGGACTTCTCTTCTCAGGGTTACAATATACAACTTCAAATTTCCCAAAGACCTTCTTCATTTGAACATATTCACCCATGCATAATTCATAACAACAAAGAAGTATAACCAAACATTAGAGTATTTTCTTTGAATAACATCTTATAGCTGATAGACCCATATATAAAGAAGTTCTGAGTCCCAGAGCAAATCACAGAAGCACATCTTTCTGAAGGCTCACCAAAGAAGGCCATAGAGGCATATTCATAGCTGCAAACCCTGCCAAACCTCAACAGAGAGAAATACTATCCTGGCCAGCACTTAATTGGACAGTAGAACCCCGAGTGTCTTAGCTTAGGTGTTTTTATTCTTTGAGAACTCCTCAGGTGTTCTACTGGTAGCACATGCAGATCATTAGCAATCAAACATCCCCCACAGAAATCCAACAACTGCAGACAACACAAAATGCCAAGGCTTATGCATCCCCTTTTCCAACAGTGCATAGAAACAATTATTTTAAACACAACTAAAAATAAATTTCCACATTTCCCCTTTTCTGTATAAAAAATTGGTTTACCTTTACAACACAATTTAACACTACACTAGCAAAACTATTTACAAAAAGGAACAATCATGAGTTGCTATTAATGCACAGGACCAAATGAAACAAAACATCTATCAAGCTTTTCACAATGTCTTTGGACAGCAGAAAAACATTATCAATATCCAATTATCTGGAATTCACTCATGACCTTCTGGGCTCCTCCAAAGTGCTTGGACCACTTTTCAGGCTCTGACCTCTGTAGCACACATACAGTTTATCCTGCAGGTTCTGGCTGGCTCCAATCCACTGCTACTGCTGTCCTTGGTGGTTGTCCCATGGTACTCGTATCTCAAAATAGCTGGGGTCCCTGTTTCAGCTGGGCTGCACTTTCACCAATAGCCACTCCTGGACTCTCTTTATGGTGTCAAGCCTCAACTTCTCTGCATGATTCCTTCATTCTGGGCCTTCAACTACTAATGAAGCTGCACTTTTACCAAAAACCTCTCCTGGCCACTCATAGTGCCAAGCCTCAACTGCTCTCCATGATGCTTTCATGCCTTCAAAACCAGGAACACCTGGGTGACTCTTACAGTATGAAGTTCAGCTGCCAGCATGAGATACATCCTTGGTCAATTCTGGAAGACAGTTTCTGTGTGTTGATCCTGAGGAAACACTTTCCAGGTTTTAAGACAGAGTCTGGTTTGCTGGAAAAATAACCAGTCCTTGTCTGCAGGAAGAGTTCCCTCATGGGATGGAGTTCTCATCACTGTCACCAGTATCTGGACTGTTTGTCTTTCTTTTGGTCAGGTTTGCAGGAAATAAAAACAAAAAACAAAAACAAAACTGTTCAGTTTAATTAAGTGGCTTTTTTGCTGCAAGCTGTGGCTTCCATAACAGCAGGGGTCCTGGACCAGTGGGAAGAGTCTCTGGTTGAAACGTTCTGGCAGTTTGGCATTCTCTCTCACCACTGCTGTGGGGAAATATATACCCTTCTCCATAGACTCAAACACAACATCTTGAACTTCACACAAAACAGCCATCGGAAAACTCAGTTTGTGAAACAGTACATGACTACCAGTTGTGGGAGGAAACATCAGCTCCATGATCAGGAAAAGCAGTAAGAACCTTGCTTTTTTCTGCTTCCAGCTGAATTCTTTATCTCTAAGGGTATCCATTCTGTAGCTTTCACCTCAGAGATTTCTTTCTCATTTATTTATTAATTTCACAGCCTTTCTCTTCATAGAGACTTATTTCCTTTCTCTCTCTTCTCTTCCTTCAGGAGCCTTCAATTAATACCTTAATCTCTACCCTCCACTAGCTTCTCTGAGCATACTTTACCAGACTCTATGAGGTCTGGAGTTTCTTTCTCTTCTTCCTTGTCTCCACCATGGATTAGCTGACCTGATGTTAGTGCCCCACAGTGGTACGCCATTTGTAGCTGTGTGTTGCTGCAGTGTCTCACCAAAGAAGACAGGGAAGCATTTTTATAGGTGTAAACTCTTTCAGATCTCCACAGACAGAACCATCATCCTGGCCAGTGCTTACCTAACTGGACAGTAGAACCCCAAGTGTCTCAGCTCAGGTGTTTCTATTCTTCCAGAACTCCTCAGGTATTCTACCGATAGCACATGCAGATCATTAGCAATCAGATATCCCCCTCAGAAATCCAACACCTGAAGACAATACAAAATGTCAAGGCCTATGCATCACTTTCTCCAACAGTGCACAAAACAATTATTTTAAACACAACTAAAAATAAACTTCCACAATAGCAAATCTTACTTTTAGCACTGAAACTTGATTTTCCATTCAACTAGATATTTATCCCATGACCTTATTTCTAAACATTTTTCCCCTGAGGGAATTCTATAAACCAGTTTTTAATTTCTGTATCACATTACTCTTCTGTCCATGACTACAGAAACTATCCATCATCATCATCATCATCATCATCATCATCATCATCATCATCATCATCATTATCATCATCATCATCATCATTCTTCTTCTCCTTCCCCTTCCACTTCTCCTCCTCCTTTCTTTTTCCTCTTCCTCTTCATTTTTAATACTATAGCATAAAATGTGATGAGTTTAATTAAGAAATTTTACATGTATGGATCATTATACTTTGCTCTTATTCATTTCCTTACTCACTGTAATTTCCACCCCCTTGCTTTCATTTTTCTGGTCCTCTTTCCTTAGCCATGTAGTCCCCATCTTCTGCTTTACTGTCACATGAATCCATCCTCTTCTTCTTCCCCTTTTTAATATCTTTTCCTTCCTTCTCATTGTCCAATTTTTACTTTCATAATCTACCTACATATACACTTTCATTCAGTGTCTTCTAACACTTGATTTCTATGAATGAATTTACTAAGTGTTGCACAATTAGCAGTTGACCCTTTAAAAGTGTCCTAGGACAACTTGTTAATACTATCTGCTTAATTCCAGAACAAATCATTTCTTACGTTATTAAATTACACTTCCCTTGGTAAAATGAAGGACAGAGTAGCTGGATTCTAGAAAAGAAGGGTCATTTAAATGCACATATTTACAGATGTGCATTTTTCTACATATTGTAGAAAATAGAAAACATTTGTCTTTCTGATTCTGGGTAACTGTTGTGATTATTCTTTATAGATGAACAAAACTCTGTTGTGTAGGTGTACCATATTTCTTTACTCGTTGTGAATTGTGTAGCAATTTGTGAATGGTACAAGGTCACTGTGATGTGTCCATTGGTTGTATGGGCAGGGGTGGTAAAACTGGATCATATAGCAGTTCTAGTTTTAGGTTTTAGACATCTCCACACTGACTTCCATAATGGCAATACTAATTACATTCCCATCAACAATATATATGGGTTCCTCTTTCCTAATATTCTTACCACTCTGAATGAGATGGAAACTTAAAGCAGATTCAATCTGCATTTCCATATTGGGTAAGGATTTTGAACAGTTTTCCAAATACTCATTGACTAATTTATTTCTTCTTTTGAATATTGTCTATTCAGCCATTAGCCCATTTATTGATTGAATGATTTGTTCTCTTGGTGTTTAATTTTTGCTGTTCTTTATATATTCCAAATATTAATTCCCTATCTCACGTCAAGTTGGCAATGACTTTTTCTCATTTGTAGATTGCCTATTCACTCTACTTACTGTTTTATTTGCTATGCAGAAGCTTTTTAATTTCATATGTATATATGTATATGATATAGTATTATTAGGTAGTTTTTATAATTTTTTTCTGTGCTATTGGAGCCCTCTTCAGAAAGCCCTTGTCCATACCTTCATCTTAAAGAGTTGTTTTAGCATTTTCAAAGTTTCAAGACTTACATTAAGGTCTTTAATCCACTCTGAATGGCTTTTTGTGCAGAGTGAGAGAGGAATCTAGTTCCATTTTTCTGCATGTAAATATCATGTTGAAGTTTTCCTACCACTATTTTTTGAGGAGAGTGTCATTCTTCAAACAGTGTATGCTCTTGAAACCTTTGTCACCATACAGGTGACTGTATTGTATGGGTTTGTTCCTTGGCCCTCAACAAATTCATAAGGTTGTTTGTCTGTAATATAGTTTGCAATTAGGCGCATTTCCAGCTTTGCTCTTTCTGCATAGGATTGCTTTGACTATTTGGCATCTTTTGTGTTTCTATATGAACTCTAGATTTGATTTTTCTGGTTCTGGAAAGAATGATATTGGAATTTTGATGGAGATTGCATTGGGTATGTAATCTATATACTAAGCTTGTTTTAAAATTTTCTAGAAAGACAATCATGGACCACATCTTCACTCATGCCTGGCTTCTTAGATCAGAAGACACTTATACTCATATTGTGATTCTATGGTCTCAGAGTTATGCACGTTCAATATAATACTCCATAAATGAAATTTGCACAGCTTGTTTATTCATGCTATTGTAAATGTACCTTTGACTTTTTTTCCAGTTTTGTCTCCAGCCATTAGAATTAAAAGGCAATGAGTGATGTACAATTTTAGCCATATGACATTCTTTTATTCAGATACACACCTACTAGAATTTCTGGGACAAACAGCACGAGAGTTTTCAACTTTAACCAATCATTGCTAAATATTTTTCTATGATGCAACTTTTTAATGTACAACTCTACTTTTAATTTATAGTTGGATGAGGAATATTTGATGATTTATATTTCACCATATCTTCTTCTAACCTTGGAATAAGTTTCACCATTTTCACTTTTAGATGTCCATACTAACATATAATGACATTGCATTGTATTTTCTTTATATTTTAAGATACTTCCAGGTGCGTAGAGAAGTGTTAAAGATAGTCACGACTGGTCCTTTATGTTCTTCATTTTATTTTTCCCTTGAAACATAATCATGACATGTTTTCAGAGCTAAGATATTAACATTGGTACGTTGGACTTCCTTTTATTGACTCAGATTATATTTCTGTTCTAAGGTCAGCCTAGGAGAGTTCATCATTGTGCTTACTTGGTCTTATTTGTAACAATTTCTTGGTCTTTTCTTGGTTTCAAGCATTTTGGCAGCTTTAATAAGTGCTGGTTAGATATTTTATGAAATAATCCTTAATCTGTGTTTGTTTGATATTTCACTTATGAGGCCTGGATGCATGAGTTTGGGGAAAGAATACCACAGAAATGAAACATTCCTTATGTCATAATAATCTAGGACAAGGTGTCCACAGCCTCATTAGTCTTGATCACTCTTTGTGATGGTTGTTTTTCTCTTAAAACAAACTAGAGTCATCTGGAAAGACAGAATCTCAATCGAAAAAAAAAAAGCCATCACCGTAATAGCTTGGGCATGACCATGGGACATTTTCCTTGTAAATGACTGATGTGAGAGGGCCCAGCTCACTGTGGCTGATGCTATCCATGGGCAGGTGATATTGAGTTACATATGAAGAGGAGCTGAACTAGCCATGGGAAGGAAGTCCTTAACCAGAGTTCCTCCCTGGTCTTTGTTTCAGATTCCTACCTCCAGGTTCCTGCCTTGGCTTTCTTGATAATGGATTGTAACCTGTAAGACAATAACCTCTTCTTTTCCAAGTTTCTTTTGGTCAGTGCTTTATTATAGCAACAGAAACAAAAGCAGCATATCTGGCTAAAGCATGTGATTGGCATGTATACCCACTCTAAATGTCCATGTTTTTCTGATGTCCACAATTACTGTTGAGAACACCATACTGTTTTAATTGCAGCTTGACCTCACTGCACATATACCTACTTTGTGCCTTTAACCTGACTGTACTTGAGCTTTTTAATCTGTTACCTAATGTTACAAACGTTTTCAAAAATTCTCATTCACCATCTTTTCAATTCATTTGCTCTATTCTTTCTCCTTTCCTTCCATAATTTCAAAACATGTAAATTAGACACACCAAATTTCATGTAGATTACTTACTCTCTTTACTCAGTTTTCTATGTTATGACTACATACTCTGATGTCGATAATTAATTAGAATTTATTTCTATCTAAGAGAACTTTTAATGGATTCCAATATGCTGAATTCATTCTTTGAATATTAGCATTAATTGTTGTATATTTCAGTTCTAGGATGTTTCATTTTACAATTTGCAGTAGGTTCATAGTTCTGAGTCTTTTCTAATGTGCTTAAACAGTTTATTCAAGTAAGTTCATGATGTCAAGTCCAGTTTCTGATTTTTCCTACTCTGTTGCTACTGACTCTTGAGACTTTCAACATATTTTTGGAGGGTTTGTCGAAGATTTATTTTTACCTGTTTTTCGTTATTTAAGGCAAACACAGATTTAGGGCAAGGAAAGTGGATTTTAAAATACAAACAAAAACACAAAGAAGAAGATTTAATATCAGCAATACAAAGTGATGAAGAGTAAGATACATTGAATAAGTCCTTTAGATAAACAGCTGACAGTCCAAGGTGTTTGCCTACCAGCCAGAGGCTGAATTATTTCTGTTATAAGAACACAGACATGTCAGTGTAGGAATTATACCATGTAGCTACCATCAGAAGAGAGCACAGAGGGAATGACAGCCAAGTCCTGCAAAGATGCCTTCTTCCACGATCCCGGGAACACCTGTGATTCAGGTATTCATGGAGAAACTCCCTGGATAGCATATCTTATAGCCAATGTGAACAATCCTATATTCAATCAAAAAATTTTCAAGATTTTTGACTCCTTTCCTTTTCCCAGGATATGTTTCTATGGACTGAGGATGTTCCCCATCTACTGCTGACATCTGTTCAGAAGCTCTATTTATATTTTGTGCTGTCCGAGAGGAAGCTGGACCATCACAGTGAGCATCTCTTGGAGATGCACCATGCAGATTCACACTGAGTACCTATCAGCATTGTTTTCCTAATGTCAGTGCCACAAGTAGAAACTGAGGCTGAGCAGTGCTTCTGTTCTCATGATTGTTAAGATGCAGTTCTACTCAAGAAGCTGGAGTTTCTTCTCCTGCAGACCTTCAACTCAGCTTTCTGATGTGTTACCGAAGATTGTTGTGCTGGGCACAATCAGGATTGTAGAGGATTGTACATCCACAACACAGGATGTTCTGGAGAAACCCAGGATTTTCCAGATCATCAGTGAGCCAAGACTGAGTCTTGTGACATTAAACAACATTGTGTTTCTGCTTCACCCTCGGATGCCTTTGTTTAAATGCCAGGTGTTGTACTCCTGCAAGAGGAGAGCTAAGTGAAAGCTTATCATATGCCTTCTTCCTCTAGAACCTCTTAAGGTTGCTCCTGGTATGTGTCTAGGGGTGCTAGTCACCCTAGGTCACCTTAATTGAATCACAGATCTAGTTATTTTTTGATTGGGTTTTTGATCCTCGTGAAACCTGGTTTATTTCAGTTTGTCTGGGAATGTAGTCCATGAGAGATCCAACATGAATTCTAGGAGGCAGACATCTTAAACCTCTGTGTTGTGCACACAGATTTAGTCTTTTGAAATCTCTGATCCACTTCTCAAGTGACTCTTTGGGAATAGATGACACCTTTGATGAAAATGCAGATCATGTTTCAATCATGCTATGTGTACACATCCATCACGAGCTGGTACGATGGTCACGCTCATCGTAGTCACTCAATGTCTCGGGCTAATGGAGCTTTTGTTTCAGGCTCTGGAAATATGGTCTAAAATTCAGAAAGAAGGTGGTAAATTCTGCATTCATCTTACAGCCTCTACCTAGAAACGATAATCTTTTCCTCAGTTCTTATTCCTTTGGGAAAAAAGCAAGTCCCATAGTCACAGCAGTCTTGTTCTTGATAGGGAATTACATTACATCTCACTGGATGTCTGCAAGTGGAGTCCTGGAAATTATTGATGAATGAACACTAAAGTAAGATGAGTACTGGAATAAAATATTCTATGACTGATGTATCCTACTTGCACAGATTTAAAAAGAGCCACTGATTCTTTTTTACTATTTCAAACATATTGCAACAAATACCTGTATGTATGTGCCAACATTTCTTTAAAATACCCGTGAATGCCAGGTCAAAGAATGACAATTAATCTCTAATTGTGCTAAACACACACACACACACACACACACACACACACACACACACACACACATAATATAGGTAATTTTTAGTATATATAATGTATTTCCCTATAGCTTTAAAAATATCCTTAATGTCATTTATCCCCCCTCCTTCCCTTTCCTTCTATATTAATCTCTCTCCTCTGGCATTTTTCACATTTTCCTGTCCATATCACCTGTACCCTGCTATTATTTCTGTCTCTAGAGCTCCTCCACCATCCCTAAGGCCCTTTAGTTTGCTGGTTTCTGTTGTTACTCCATGCTGGATACTCATATCTGAAGATGTGGAGCTAGGAACCACAGATGAGAAAGAACAGAGTTTGTCTTTTTCAGTCAGGGTTTCCTCATTCAATATAATATTTTTACTTCCATTTAACCCACAGATTTCAGGATTTCATTTTTCTTTACATCTGAGTAACATTCCATGGTGTACATGCACCACGTTTTCACTATCCACTCATCACTTAGGCTGTCTCCATTTCCTAGCCATTATGAGTACAGTGTCGGTGAAGATGGCTGAGCAAGTATCTGTGGAGTAGGATGTCAAGTCCCTTGGGCACAAACTAAGACATAGTAAAACTAAGTCATATGGTAGATATATTTTTAGCTTTTTGAGAATTCTCCACACTGATTTCTGGAGTTTCCATACAAGTTTGTAACCCCATCAATAGTGAATGAATGTTAATTTTCCCACATCTTTGAGATAAAGAGCAACAGGCTCTTAGTCTTCCCCAGAAATGAGCCCCCTAAATGATAATCTAATACCAAGTGGTCAGCCCTAAAAACATATACATAGAAATAACACTACATAGACTCGGTAGGCTGCATTTGTATATTTATTTGCATATATATGAACAATAATAAAGAAAAAGAGGTCATGAAAATTTTAGAGGGAGTGGGGATACAATTGTGGGAGGGGCTGGAGGGAACAGAGGAAAAAGCAATAATGTAATTATATTTTAATAAAATTTAAGCGTCCACTTCACAATTAGCTTTACTTATTTTATTTATTTTATATAGGATATAATTATAAATTTTATCATTATATTCTACTTTAGTAAACAAACAATTTAAACATCTAAAAATCAATTTTATAGAAATGTCTTACGATACCAAGTTTAGGAATGTTTTTCGTATAAAACTAGTTGATGAATTTTAGGTTAAGTTTATAAAACAACATGTCTTCTATGATTGCTGTATGTTTAAATGTGATATATGCACAGATTTCACTTTATATTGGCATGTTATTTCTAAGCTTATATAGGCTTATTAGTTAAATAAACTCCCATCACCTCTGCTTCATGTTTAATATTATGCAAAATGTGAGTTTGCAGTTAACCCAATTGAATAATTATTCTAACAAACCTCATTTAACAATAATTATATTTTATAGCACATACCTTGAAGATAATTTCCAAGATCCTTAGATAATTTAAAATTCTCAGCTGATGTTAAATTGAGTTAATTGGTGAGTATTCATTAGCATCTTGTAATATATAAGACACAGGACTGAACATTAATTCCTGAGCATATTTTAAATGTACTTTCTGCCTCTAATTTTTACACAGGACAGAAAGAACACATTTTTCTGTGTCTGTTAATGGAAGTGTGCATTTTGACATTCTGAGTTGTTCTTTAAGAAAAGTATATGAGTTTATAAATTACTTTAAAAGCTGTGAAAACAGAATTTTGCTGTTGATGAGCTTCTTCCTAGGTTCTTCAGAATCAGCTACAGTTTCAGATATTATGTCATGCAACGTTAGTCTTTGGTAATCTCATTTTTTGCAGTCATCTTTTCTTTAAAGTATTGGTTTATTCTTACTAAAAGCTAAGAGGTTGTCCATTATCATTTGGGTAATCTGTCTGTACACCTCTCATTCCCCAGTCGCCCATGATGACATCTTAAGCTAAAATCTCTTGATAGTTTGCCTTACCTAGGAAAATGCCATTGAATCAAGTATGTCAAAAATTGCATGCAGTGTATGAATTTCCTGGAGAAGCAGCAACATCTTCAGAGTCCATAGCGTGTCTTCTCCCATAACACAGCACAAGCATATAGCATGGTTACTCATTCATATAGTTTTCATTCATATCAGATATTCATTCATAAAGTATTATTATTCATAACTTCATGTGTGTTTCAAGAAAATGTTAATGTTTACTACAGTTTTACTTCTTTAATTTGATTCCAACATCTCCTAGATTTCTTTTCTTTTCTTTTTTTATTTTCTGTACTGAGGATTGAGCCCAAATCCCCATACGTGCTAAGCAAGGCCACATCAAGCCATGCCCTTAGCAAGGCCAGTGTTTTTCAGTTGAGCTTTACATATTTACCTTCAGGACTTCTTTAATGGCCATTAATGGCAGATTATGTTCCAGAACTACTATATTTTATGTTGCATTCTCTGTAAAGATTTTCATCATTTATCATAAACTAGACAGGATAATCTACTTTTATTGAAAATAGTTATTCATCATGTTGCATTTGAATTTTGAATTGATTTTATGTCCTTGGTTTGCATGCTTGTAATAAACATCAATCAAATCTTTCACTTGTGGAAATGATCAGCAGTCAACTTCCTATGGTCTCCTCAAGTTTCCTCTAATTTATAGGGATTTTTGCTTTACTCAGATGCTCTGCTAGAAGCTCCTCCAATCAGCTCAGATGTGAGATGTGAGTCTTCAACGAAGAAGGGCTGTCTCTGAGCCCTGTACAAAAAGATGATGCATTCTCCATGGTACCACATACACACCTCTGGAAATGCCAATGGACTGAGTCAGAGAATTCAGAACACCAATTGAGAACAAGTGGGCTCTTGAGAAATCCCAAGAAAGATCAAGCAGGGATTCGCTGTACTATAGGTCATGGAAGATGGTTGTGAGTTTAATTTGGAAAGTTGTTCATGATTTAATGTTCTCGTTTCTGGATACACAAGGGAGCTTTTAGTACTTCTCTTAAGCTATCCATACTTCATAGCAAATTACACGATTGTGCTTTTGTGAATGAGAAATAAACATCTGTAAATGCTGTTTTTTTCCCTGCTTGATCCATCCAGAATTAGGAAACTCTCAGGAAGTTTTCTACTTTCTCAGGGTAGTACAGGTATTTGTATGGGTCCATAGGAATCTGTACCCACTGTTAACAGGTATAATAGAAGACATTAATTTTATAACCTGGGCCTTGTTTAGACTCTCATGATTAAGAATGCTGTTCACTATAACTAGATACTTCTAAAATGTTTTATTTTGTTTTGTTTATTATTAGCATATGTATGTGTGCATATGATGTGTGTAGAGGGGAGTTAAGTATGTCACAACATGCATGTGGAGGTCTGAGGACAACTTGGTAGTCAGCTCTCTCTTTCTACCTTTACAAGGTGTGGTGGTTTGAAAGAGAATGGCCTCCATAGGCTCATATATTTGAATGCCCAGTCTCCAGTTAGTGGAACTGTTTGGGAGGAGTTAGGGGATGTGGCCATGTTTGAGTGGTTGTGGCCTTGCTGGAGATGTGTCTTTGAGAGTGGACTTTAAGATTTCAAAAGCCCACACCAGGCTGAGCCTCCCCTTTTCTCTCTCCCTCTCCTTGCCCCCCTTATAGATCAGATGTGAGCTCTTAGCTATGGATCCAGTGCCATACTTGCCTGCGACTGTGCTCCCCACCATGATGATCATGGACTAAACCTCTGAAGCCAGCCCCAGTTAAATGCTTTCTTTTATAAGTTTATAAGTTTCTTTTATAAGTTGATCATGGTGTTTCCTCACAGCCCTGGACCAGTGACTAAGACAAATGGGTTTCACAGATTGAATTTAGGTTGCCAGGCTGTTTTGGCAAGTGCCTTTATCCACTATGCCATCTTACCTGCCCCTAAACCAGATACTTTTAAGGTACTGAGGTTAACATTGTGGATTTTGTGCCTGTAAAGTGTTCTTGGGAACACTAGCCTGCCACCCGATGAACACCATTTCCAGATTCAAGTTGAGTAAAGTTTTCTTGCTGAAAGCTAGAGATTCTTAGAATATTTGAGGGACACTAAGACAAGAGAATTTCACACCCAAACCTATTGATATTTCCTTTAGTGAAAATACCATTATGTTTTAAATTGATTTCCTAATTTCAGGAGGCTTTAAATTTAGGCAAGTTCCAGGCAAATTGAGGAATGCCCACATGATGGGTTACCATTCTCATCTCCCTGGCGAATAATGAAGGCAAATGGAATGGAACAGCTCTTGTTTAGTTGTCAGAAGCAATCCTTTTTGACATTATTTTTGATCAAATAATATACTCAATTTTGTCTATCAGTGAAAAATTCTATCTATAGCATAATCTTACACTTTAGGCAGTTAAACTCTTCCTCTAATGACATCATCATGCTATTTTGTATCCCTTCTGAAACTTTGGTAATTGAACTGCCATGTGGCAAGATTGTCCTCATATCTTGTAAGACTATGTCTTTTTCTGCACCATGGAAACCAGTCTGGGCCCTACATATAAACTAACTTTAGTCCCATGATCTTCGTGAAATGTTTAATCCTTATAAAAGTTTTAACTTTTCCAGTTTCCTTCCCTATCTAGTTATAATTCTCTGAACTAATGCTTATGATTTTTGTTGTTGATTCAGTGTCACTGAGAACAGAGACCAAAGCTTGACTGCCCAGATCTCTCTGAAGAGTCCAGGTAGCCTTGCAGTCGGCCATCCCCAGGATCTATAAAAGCCTTGAGAGTTGGCCTGGTAATTTTAACCTCATGAACGTAGCAGATCAGTGAGATGCTTGAGCCAGGCATGTCCTTATATGAGAGCTGACTAAGGCTTGTAGGAGGATCAGCTTAAAGGAAGCATTGGAGAAACCAGGATTGCCAATCATGCGGGTCTATTTTCTTCAACAGAAGGAAATGAATGGCACCTGGAATGCCAGAGTGAAAAGCGGTTGGTCAATCAACCTGGTGATTTTTTGCTATTGCATTAGGAGCCCCCAGCCCTGAATCCCCCAATAGCCTGAGCACTGTGTAGGCACTAATCTTGCAGTGACTAGCACACATCCCTATGATAGAGGCCCCATGTACATTATATCCACCAATAAAGTCTATCTTTATGCTTATCACAAATCTTTCTTAGGCCCTAACTTTGAGTTCTGTTTATTAGCCAATAGAATTCATTCTTACTGTAAAGGTACTGTCATGTTTAAATGTATGAGAAAAATAAACCACAAGGTCAGTCCCTCGAGACCTTGACAAAATGCTTGCAAAAATAGTCCACCGTTTTTATTTTCTCTTCTGTTTGCTTCTGAAAGAAATGTACATGACGCCATGCAACAGGATCTCACACAAGAGGTTTACTAGGGTGGGATGAGACACGAAGTGTCTGCTTCCAAGTGGGGAATAAGAAAGAGAGAGAGGGGGTCTGCCAGGTTGTCTTTGAAAGGGGGGTAGTGGGTTGTATGGAACATGCATATTGCAGGTCTGATACCTGGCAACAGAGGGTGGAGGTGTTGTGGGGTGTGGGGGTGGGTCAAACCATTGGATTGGGATAGTGTATTGGGGTTAGGTGAGTTATAGGGAATGGGGTCTTTGGAATGTGGCCAAACAGATTTCTGGAATGTGGCCAGGCAGCTTTGGGTAATACATTGTATTTTTCCTGCTGGTCACCTGCAGAGACTCCCCTCCCTCTCAGAGACTGTAACACTACCATGAAAGACAAGGACATCTTGGTTTGGCCATTTCAAGAAGCCCAGAGGGCACTGTGGCAGAACCAAAAGCCTTCCTGCTTGTGCCATCTTAGAATCTACTAGAATGATCATCTTAGATTCAACTTCTGGCTTTTCACTATATTCATCAATATACCATTAATACCTTTATCCATGTGAGGCGCCCCTCACCTACACCTAAGTAAGACATCTTACTACTGTAAGACCAACACACTGACGTTGCAAGCACAGGTCAAGAGCTGTCTCTTGTCTGCAGGCACAATGGCAGCAGCTGGAAATGATGTTTATGTTCTGCTTTAACCAATATAGAAGTGAATGATTACTAGTAAGCTAACCAGAAAGATGTCAGAGGCAACACTGAACTTAACGAAGTTAAGCCTTGTGCTTCCAGAGCAGTGATAACTAAGAAATTCTGGATTATTTGACCTTCTAATAGAGGCCTAATCTTAACTACTAACTGCAAAATATTGACATTTGATGAAATATTATAACATGGGATTCAACTTTACCTTCCTCAGTGGCACAAATAAGACCAGGTGCCACCCTTCGTGACTTCCACAAGTCTTGTAGGTGGTCTTGTCCCCTAAAGTTCATGTGCTAGAGCTGGGACCTAATGAGCTATATTTGGGGCTTAAAGGCTGCTATATAATAGCTTCCTCTGAGATTGAAACATTCCCTCCTTCAGGGAAGCACTTTAAGCGGGAAGGTAATACAACTTGAAAAAGCTCCAGGAAGTCCCTGAAACTGACCAGATTCATTAGGCTCCTTCCTCCCAGAGTAAAGAAGCCAAACTGCATAAAACGACTCTGAGACCAGACCAGCTGCCTAAAAGAAGCAAAAACCAGATAAGCTGTTTGGAAGAGGTTTAGACAAGAGTCAGTTGGAAAAGGCACCTTGCAACCTGTTGTGCTGCTTGCAGGCTATGCAGTGAGCTCTAGACTTCTTACTCTTAGGAGCTGTCACTCGTGCTTGTCTTGGTAAGGCAGCTGTCTTTGAATCACTCATGATGCTATAAATAAGTCCTCACCCATATTCCTGTAAGGAACCCCAATAAAATCCACAAGTTCAGCATGTTGGACTTGTCTGTCATGAGATCCCTATCTGGGGTGAGTAGATATGTGTGTTGTATATCTTCCAAGAAAAACTTTGACTCATAGAGAGGGCTTCTGCCCTCATGATTGGATCAATGCTGACACTGAAAGGGCCTGTAAGAATGATTCATTCTCTCTCTCTCTCTCTCTGACAAAACATTTATCTCCACTCACCCTTTCACTTTCCACTATTTGAAGAGGCAACAGAAAGCTCACACTATAATTGACCTCTTGATCTTGGGTCTCTGAGACTCCAAAACCACAAGGCAATACATTTATGTCCTTTATAGGCCCAGTCCTTGGTGTTCTGATATAGTTGGACTAAACGGATGACAGTACTCAGTAACGACTGTCACTTGCTCTACAAAGGCCTGGGCCTCCTCCCTCCTCTTTCCCCTGAGATGGTCTTCCTTAGTCAGTATGCTCTCTTGTAATCACCCAAGGAAATCCCTCTTCTCAAGTGTCCCATGGGTTTGATCCTTTGACCTCTATATGTTTTTAATTCTCTTTTTGTCTGTTTGTTTATGAATGTTGAACACTATATGTTCTCTTTTTTTTTTTTCCAGTTGCCCTATATACTTTTAAAACTTTAAAATTGCCTAACTTTTTAAACCTCTATTGAGCAGGCTGGACATCTTCTATAAGCCGGTTCTCCTTGTAGGAAACTGACACTGGCTCTATTCTCTTCCCAATCTTTTGTTGGTGGATGTATTTCATGCTTAGCTCCTTTAGGGCTTTGCCTTTTGATTCACAAAATCCTCTTTTTTTCCCCTTTAAAATAAAAACTTCAAGCTTTGGCTTTCATAATTTTGCCTCTGAAGTGAGCATCAAGAACATTCTTAGAACTCAAAATCTGAACACTAACTCTCCTGACATTTCTATTACAATTATATCAATCTTCTCCCAGCTGATGTCTCTGGATGAACAGAGGGAAATCTTTATTGAGGCAATGCAAGAGAAAAAAAAGCACCTTGCTTGCTTAATTTTAAATTATCTCCATATGGTTTGAGCTGTACCCAGCTTATATGTCCCTTTAGGTGCAATGTCTGTCTCCCTGCTCTGAATGGAACTATGGAGAGGAGGCTTCTGTCACTCACACTCCGTTCACATACTACCCCCCCACCCCTATTTGACCTCACTTCTGGATGTACCTCCTCACATAAACCCTTTGCTTTGTTCTTTGAATTAGATTCACCCTCCCATATGTGTGTGATGATTTTTTTTTTATTTACAATGCTCTCTATTTCTATACAACTAAAATAAGACCATGTATGATGTACTGCTTGAAAAAAACTGTTCAAGTATTCCCATTTAACTTAGCTGAACACAAGGACCAAAGGATTCTTTCCAGAAACTGATTTTGGACAGTGGAAAGAAGTGTTATCTAAGAGCTCTGGGAATCATCTTTGGCATGGAAATGATGGACTGTTCTAGGAAGGAGAGAGAGGATGAAGACTGCAGAAGAGAAGAAAAGAACCTTAACTTTAGCCCTTTAAAGAAGTTGATTGCCCAACTAATAATACATGATCACTGCTGAGACATCACAAAGCAAAAGAGCAAATTACTGTCCAAAGAGAACCAAATTAAGATGAAGATTCTGTTTCTTGTACAAGGCTTTAGATTATAAAATTGTGTGTGTCTCTGTGTTTGTGTCAGTGTGTGTGTGTGTATGTGTTTGTCTGTCTGATCTAGTAAAAGAAACTCTAGTTGTGGGCACATAAAATCTTCCTGATTGTAATAAAAAATAATACTATCTTCCTTGCATCCCATTGTCATTTTGATGGTTTGGTCACATGCTTCTTTATTACTCCACATCAAGTAATTATATTATTCATTACTTAGGATGCAAAAGCTATTGGTGACCTTTTTTTTTTTTTTTTTTTTTTTTTTTGGAGAACTTGCTAGAACCAGGAATCATCCAAATGGTCAACATAGATCATTTCAGTTATTGCCATTTTGATGCTATAACAGAGGTAGCTCTGTTTTTGCAAATGGAGAAATCTTTAAAAGGCCCAGGAAATTGTTGAATATCATGTACCCAGGAAACGTGAAAACTATCAGGATGGCTCTCTGAGTCCATTTGTTTTTCTGTTGAGAGTTAGTCTGGGCTGACCTTAGACTCACTAAGTAGGCCAGGCTGGCCTTGAACTTGCAGTGCTCTTTCCAACTCAGCCTCCCCAGTACTGGGATTATAGGCATGCACCAGCTCTTAGAGACTGTTTAGAAACATTTGTTGTTTCAAACTGACCTTTTTCTGTTACTCAAGCATACGACTAGTGGAGCTAATAGAGAGGATGGAGACCAATTGTTCAACTCTGCAGGGGTCACCCACAGCATGAGCTACTTCTGGTCATGTTCAATGACTTTGTCATCTCAGTACTGTCCTCTCATGGACTGGGGCAGAGAATGGGATTGGTACATAACATACCATGACATATAACATGCTGATTATAACTGAATTGCTGCTGAAAATGAATAATATTTGGTAAAACTATGTTCCAAATATTTTATAAGACATTCTACTAAACATTAATTGGGACTGATCTGAAATTCAGGTTTAACTAGGATTCCTCTTTTTATTTCCTAAATCTAAAAATTAGTTTTAAAATACTAACTATGCTACTAGTAGGTAGCAGGTACAAGCAGAGATTAGAGCCTTGCTCTCTTCTCATTTTGTTCACATGTTGTCCTGTCCAGGGGTTAAATACATCCATGCTCTCTTTGGCTTACGTATTCGGTAATCTTTCTAAACTAGAAGTTCATGGTAAAACCACTTCTTTCTCTTTTTCGGCTTTGGAAGGGTCATCATTTCTGAATAAGATTCCTGCATTTCTCTGACTGAGGTCACTGGGTTAATGTCTCACAGCACTTTAAAGGATGCAGAAGTACTCTCTCCACATCTCACCTAATGCCAACATTGTTTCTAGTGTGACCCTTTTTGTCACCTAAAGTATTCTGCTGTTTCGTCTACCATAATTTAAAACTATCTAGAATTCTCTACATACAGATTTATTATAACTTATCTATGGTACCCTAGACAACAGCTTGTATGTTGGCAAAATGAACATTTTCTGTTTTAAAAGGGCATCTGAAGCAGCTTGCAAGGACAAGTCACCTCAGTTTCCTTATTTCTAAGACAAGGCTGTTGGACTAGGTGATCTCTAGCATTGCTTGGCAGCTAGAATATTCTGGCCTGTAAGTCAGTCCAGAAACCGCAGACTGTGTGGGAAGGAGCAGAGATTGCCCACTGCCTGGGTGATGGGTAAGAATGTGCTGGCTGACAAATGCTCATGAGCTCCAGCTGGCAGAGATGCTGCTCTTCAACACCCTCCTCCTAAACAAAACTCTCCCAGCTGATTGTCGGTATGGGTACTTCTGCTAGGTGGTTGAGCAAATCTGGGCTGGAATTTTGGCTTTGGCACTTACTAGCTGTTTGGTTTGGGAGCAGTTCTTAAACCAAACTCTTCTTCCACCCTCTATAGAAGGAGCATGATCCCACCAAGGTGAATAAATGCTGTGGAGAGAGGCGTTCTGAAGACTTTAGTACTCAACTCTCGCTACAGAACAGTGGCCTGTATTGGTAGAGAGGCCATCTCAGAAATAACAGATGGAACGGGGTTGCCACAAAGTGACTATCTTAGTACTGTAATTGGGACAGCTTATAAGCAACAATTTTAAAAGTTTTTCCCTGTACATCTCTAAACAATGAAAGTTTATGATCAAGTAGCCAGCCGCTTCAGAGGCTGGTGTAGACCTGTCTTTGGGTTCACAGATGGAACTTTTGTGCTGGGCCCTCACATGGTAGAAGGATCCGGCTAACTCTCTGGAGTTTATTCCCTCAGGGCACATCTCCTACTAAGGGCTCTGCCTACATAAACTAACTGCTTCCCAAAGTAACTAACCTCTCAACACTGTCACCAGGAGTAAAGGTTTGGGAATGTGAATTGGGGGAGAAGGTAAGTATTCAAAACACAGCAGGGACAAATATTCTGCAAGATACAAGGCAGAAATGCTAG
This sequence comes from Cricetomys ansorgei, assembly GCA_026225945.1. NCBI lineage: Eukaryota > Metazoa > Chordata > Mammalia > Rodentia > Nesomyidae > Cricetomys > Cricetomys ansorgei. Next base: position 52,850,192 of record JAMJFZ010000242.1, on the reverse strand, counting down.
AAGTGTTTGTTGGTACTCAGAGAAAGATATTGGTCTTCCAATATCTTTGAATATGGGAGGATTGTGAAGGACAGAGTTTCCAAGCCATGCTGGGCACATGAAGGTAAAGTATCTAGGTGCCCCCAGGGAAGCCTGATGGTGCAACAGAGGGCCAGGCCTTGCTCCAGGCCATAGCAGATAGACTGCAGATGGCAAGCCCGGGCCAGGGTGGTGGTGGTCATCTTCTCATCTCCTCAAAGGACTGGAGATCCATCCCTGTCAGATCTTCCAGGCTTTCAAGTAAAGTCAAAATCTGGGGGGAAAAAAGCTATTAAAAATGTTGGAGCTAATTAAAATTTTATTTACTGTGCTGGCCAAACAAAATATGTCTGTGGTTTATATTCAGCCCGTGAGCTGTCTTTAGAATATTTTCTCCAGGAAAAGATTTGAGTGAAAGAAAAAAAATAATGTTAGTACAGTCAAGTGTTTTTTGCATTGACCTATTTACCATACAAATCTGAGGATAACTCAGGTTTTCAGTAAAAAGGTGATAGACTCAACTGATTTTGTTGATGACGTCAGGGAATGAAAAGAGAAGGGTGTTTCTAGGTGGGTGCCAGTGAGACACAGAATGGATAAGGTGACTGCGAGAGTGAGGTCAGCTTAAGAACCAAGAATCCTTCAGAAGAAAGAAATTTCGGAAGCTGTGAAGAGCAAAGCACAGTTTTCCCCAAGTCACTGTGCACAGTGGAAGGCTTGTGCAGTGTCCTGGGCTTTCTGGGTAAAGATTGGGATTGCAAATTCCTGGCTGAATATAAAGACGATGATGGCGCTGAAGAGCTTGGAGGTAGACTCATGGAGGATCTCTGATTCACAAAAGGCAAAAGGATCTGCCCCACCCCGAGTAATGGCACTCTCCACCTGTAGGTGATTGTTGTTGTAGGAACATTCTGGGTGTGGAAAATGAAAAACAGGAGGCTTTGCACCTGATAGCGCTGGGGGATGGGGTAGAAGCTCTGGGGGTGCTCTGTCCCCCAATACTCCTTCCGGAGAAGAGTGAGAGGTGAGAGGCAGGACGTCAGCCTTCCAGCAACAGGGAAGGCTGATCAGTCATCTCAGGAGTGGGCACCCACAATGCTCCGATCGATTAGGGGAAATCTCTGTCAGTCCAGACAAAGGATTGAAGAGTGTGAGCCAGGGAACCAGGGAGGAGATAACACACAATGGAAAATTAGGAGCTCCGTGGTTTCAAGGTAAACCATCATCTGTCAAGGTATGTGCATATAGAATTAAAATTTGTTACCGTGATATTCCAGAGAAGTGAGACATACAACATCTGAATATAATGAGATTGACTTATTTCAGGATGTGTTAGACATTCTGCAACTCTCAAGGAAAATTGTCCTCCCTGCTCTTCCCTGTTCTGAAGCACATGGGACATAATGTCATTAACACTCTCAAGGCCAACACGGCCTTTTCTTTATCACTTAGCAGGCATTTCAGGCTCCTCAACCTGGAAAGTGTCTTCACGGCAAGCAGCTGCAGAGAAATCAGCATTCCTATTTCTCATGGGAGAACGTGGGCTCTGGGCAGTTATGGAAGAGTTCACTTTTCTCTGTACAACATTTGTGGAGAGAGTTAGAGAAGTGCATTCCTGTTTTGTCCAGGAAGCTGCCTACCTTCCAGAGCAGAGGCCATTGGCTGTACCATTTCAGCTGGCCACCGTAACAGAAGGCACCAGTGAGAGCATGCTGGAAAAATGTCCTACTTGGTGAGTAACCACCTACCAAAGTGAAGCACCAGAAGAGACGAGGACCCGAAAGCCAGGAAAGTTAGCATTGAGTGCTAATACTTACATGGCATTGCATAAATTACCCCAATTTTTTTTTTTTTTTGTAAGAGTCACAATGAGATAGATGCTTGTCATGTCCTGTTTATACTTAAGGAATCTAAGCTTACAGAATTCAAGTAGTGTGATGAGGCTACACAGATAGTCAGGGTAAGTGCCAGGATGTTCTAAAACTCGAGTACTAAAGTCCATGGCAGTGGTGTGGAATGACCACTAGCCTACAGGCTACTATAATTAGATCCAGGACTGTGCGAATACAAACGGCAAACCCACAAAGACACAAATCAGAAAATAAAAGATTTTCATCTATTAATAGCCATCAAAATCAGCTTCCTAACAGATTCCAGGCCATTACCAAATGACCTGGACTCCTTTGGGACACTGTCTCATAGCTTCTTCCAGGAACATGGAGAATTTTGTTACCTGTTTCCTGTACCACTAGAATGCCCAGATTTGGATTTTAGGGTAAGCAGTGAAGGAAACAGAAGCAAGCCAATGTCCTATAGTGAACATCAGTTCTCCCAGCAACTTACAATCACCATTCCTTGTGCTGAGCCAGGCTGAACACAGGCATTCAGTGACATACAACCAGCCTTGTTATATAGCACAGACAACAACAAGAGTTTCTTCCTGGATTCTCTATCACCAACTGGTCTACCCAGCATTTTTGTTTCTGTAAGTGAATTATTAATAGTTACTTTCACCAGGCACACTGTTCTTACTAAAGTAAAATAACACTGCCATATTTTAATGAAAAATAGTGGCTGCCAACCCCAGAGTTCCAGTATTTCCAAAAGAATCATTTCTTCGCATGCTGTTTAGATGTTGGTTTTTGTTTGTTTGTTTGCCTGGTAGTCACCTTTATTCTGTAAAAAGAAAATTTAACAGGATCTTGCTATGTAGCCAAATCTTACCTCAAACTCACTGGTTATCTTCCCGCCTCAGCTTCTTAGTTTCTGGTATCATGTCTGTCTCTGATGCTGCATGCTTTCTGACTTTTCTGTTTCAGAGATTAACTCTCAACTCTGTTATTGCAGATAGAATTTTATTGAATTTCCACATTCTCCTAGCCTCATCTCTTTTTTAATAAAATGTGTCTTATTAGTTCTTTGATAATTTTATAAAATGTATTTTTTAATATTATTATTTTCATTTTAAGTCTATGAACATTTTGCCTACATGTCTGTCTGCCTGTGTACCTCGTGCATGCTTGGCGCCTGTGGAGACCAGAAGAGGCTGTCATATCCCCGAAACTCTAACTATAGGCTGTTGTGAGTTGCTATATGGATGCTGGAAATCAAACTTAGGTCCTCTGGAAGTGCAAAAAAAAAAGTGTTTTTAATTGATGAGCCATCTCTCTAGCTCTTCATATGACACATTTTGATCACCCGACTATTCTTTCTAACTCCTCCCAGTTGCACTCCTATCTCCTACCTCCATTCAGCTCCCAGAACTTCTGTCCTTATTTTTCTTAGCTCATTGACTCCAGTTTGTGATGCCCACGTACTCCTGGGTATGTAGCCATCCACTGGAGAGTGGTCTACCTGGCAGGAACCGCACCCTCAAAGAAAACGGAATCTCCCTCCTTCAGAAACCATCGCTTGTCTGTAGCTCTTCAGTTAAGGGGGGGTGGGTTGTGATCCCCTGCCCCCTTCATGCTAGAATATTGACTGGCATGATGTAGGGGAAGTTTATTTCTAGTTCTGCTCATGCAACTTTGAAGCAATTGTTTTGTACATTGTTGGAGGAAGGGCTGCCTTGGCAGTTTGTACTATCTGCGGGTGTTGGCTTTATGTAAAACTGTGATTCAGATGTTTGCTTCCTTAGAACCTGCTCATGGCTCTCTGGCGGAGCCATTGAGGTGAAAAGCAAAGCTGCTGTGGAGGAATTCTTGTAGTCCCTCTCCCACCATTTCAGGTAACAAGGAGAGAACACTCCCCTTAAGCTTTGAGCTCCCCCACTGTAAATGTGACATAGATCAGCCATTAAAGGGTTTTGGGATCCTCCTGGGGCTTGAGCTCCCCCAACACATAAAGGTAACATAGTTTGGATGCCAAAGGATTATGGGATGAGACTAAGCTACAAGTTTCCTTCATTATGCAAATAGGCCTTTGGATGAAGGGGCAGAAGTTTTGTATCAGTAGAACATCTGAGGAGCTTCCGTACCAATAAAAATGCCTGAGATCAGACTATTAGGATTCCACTATCCAGGATGGCACTTGCCATGACAGGCAGTTTCCTCTGCTCTGCTTTCTGGCAGGTTTGTAACTATGAAAATGTCTCCTTGTCTTTCTTGCTGAGCTCACACAGTAGCTATTAGCTATAGCTTGATCTTGTGCAGGTAACCACAAGGGCTGTAAGTTCATGAATGCATTGATGCCATCATGCCAAGAAGACACTGTTTTGTTCTGGTCCTCCCCAACCTCTGGATGTCACAGTCTTTCATCTCCTTTCCACTATCATCCCTGAGCCTTAGTGTGATGTGTGTGTGTGTGTGTGTGTGTGTGTGTGTGTGTGTGGTCTTGATGTCCCATTTGTGATTGAGCATTCCACAGACACTTATTGTCTACACAGCCCCATCTTCTTAATGTAAATTTATCCTGAGTCACAATTTAAAAAACATTATGACTACTTATCTAAATATGCCTATATGCATGTAAAATAAAAGATCACTTACTGCGCCCGATTCTGGTCTTCCCCACTGGCTTCCCCACCCCATCCTACCCCTTTTTTTCTGGGGACCACTATCAACCTTCTCTCTCCAGGAGGGCCTGTTTGTGCCCCACACATGCCATGGAATTGCCATACTGGGGATTCCTTTTTCTCTGCTCTTGATGATGGAAACTTCCTTTTTTGTTATGCCCACAGTTCTCTGTGGTTGGTTTCGGAACGATGTGGAATTGTTGAAAGGTCTTTCACTAAGGACAGCAGACAGCTGTCTTTCCTGTGAGTAGAAATCCTCTGCTCACAGGAGCCAGCCCTCTCCTTTACATTGGTGTTCTGGCTAGTCAGACTATATATTGAACAATATTTTTCATTCATTCAAAATGTTAAGGAATTTTCAAGTGTTTCCTACCCTGATACCCATTACTCCGTATCCCCCAATTTCCTATTATTAAATTCAAAGTTAGTATACAAATTAAAAAGCTTAAATTCCCTTCTAGCATGTCATGACAAGCCAGACACATTCCTTGGTTAACTGTTATCTGATGTTCTAGACTCTGAAGTCCTGTGCTAGATTAGTACCATCCTGCCTTGGATAATAAAGTTCAGTATTTGCTGGCTTCTATGTTCTCTCTCCTGAGTCCAGGTAGGGGACAGGAGGTCATGCACCAAAAGCCATTTAGTGGAGGGTAGAGCTGGAATTGATTTCAGTGGGCTCATTTACTAGCAGCCCAACACAGAAATCTTTTTATCTCCCTCAGATTCTTGAATCTCCCTGTGTTCTGGTCTCCTAAATCTGTGGTACTCCTCATTCCCCCATCACTAGGGCCCCAAGTGAAAGTTTATCCTACTAGGATGGTTGTTGGGACCTCTGACACCTCATGCCTAAGCCTGGTTCCTATCTTCACCTCTTTCATGCTCAGACAGAGCTCTTGAATGCAGCTGCCTGCCCATCCTCTTCCTATTGGCTGAACTCCATTTAGTTCTTGCTTCACATCTTTCAGTCAAACAAGATTCTCGACCCACTTCTCTTTGGACATGATCTCTGGCTCCTTCCTTGAGATTTCTACTCTATTTTAATTTGTTCTATGCTCCTGTTGATTCATGTGGCCAGGTCCACATGGGAGAACATTTAATCTTCCTAAAAATTATTCTTACTAACATGTGATAATTGCACATAGTCCTGGGACCAGTGTGATATGTGGAGAGACCCCCTGATTTTAGGCCTAAATTCTGCTGTGCTCTTGGCTATATGCCTATTTCCTCATTTGGGACATTCTGCTGATCAGGGCTGTATTGTAAAACAGGACATGCCTGGAGCCAGCTTGTTTCAGGGAAGTCAAAGAATGCTTAAGGAACACTCCCCTTCTCCAGGAATGTTTAGCTTCACCTAGTGACCTAGTGACTTCACCTTGTTGACTGTACGTATGCTTTTTCCCTTGTGATCTTTAACCTGGTGCTTGCATGCACATATGATTTGTCACTCGTGATCATTACCTTGGTAACTGCATGTACAGCTCTGAGGAAGAAGGTAAAGAACTTAAACCAAAAATAAAGTGTCGTTCCAGTTCCAGTTCCTGACTAGGCTCAAAGATACAATGTGTCTGTTTCAGATTCAGTCTCATTCCCTATTCAGCTACTGTTCCACCTGATAAGCAGGACTTATCAGTGATATTTTAGTATTTGAGTAAAATATATTCCATCATTATAATTACTTTATGTCAGGAGACTTTGAGCCTCTCGTTCTGGTTATTCATAAAATATGTGATAGTTTATTGTGAATTAGAGTACACAACTAGGATGTGAACAATTACAGTTTATTATTTCTGACTACTTACATTTGAATATCCATTCTCTAACCTCTCTGTAATCCTCTCCACCCTCTAGCAATCACTGTTACACATTCATGTGCATTTAAAAAGCCCACACATAGAAAGAACACGTGGTATTTGTTTTCCTGTATCGGACTTACTTTATTTAACTCAGTGTCTACCATTCCCACTTATTTTGTTGCAAATGAGAGGGTAGCATTCCTTTTTTGAGTTGGATAATATTCTATTGAATACATACAGCATATTTTCTTTCTGTAATCACAGCCTTGAAAATTGATTCTATATATCACAGTTATTGTAAGTAGTACAGCAAAAAACATAGGCGTTCTAGCATCTTTGATATGTTGGTTATTATATCTCTTAGATAAATACTCAGAGATAGGTCATATAGAGTTTCAGGAAATGAATTTAAGAATATGGGCAAAGTACATGTCTTAGTTGGGTTAATAATGCTGTGAAGAAACACCATGACCCAAAGCAACTTAAGAGGAAAGGGTTTATTTGACTTACACATCCGTATCGCTGATCATCATTTTAGAGAGTCAGAATAGGAACTCAAACAGGACAGGAACTTAGATGCAGAAACTGATGCAGAGGCCATGGAGGATGCTGCTTACTGGCTTGCTCAGTTGGCTTTCTTATAGAACCCCGGACCACCAAGAGTGGCATCACCCACAATGGGCCGAGCCCTTCCTCCCCGATCAATAACTATGGAGAAAATTCTCCACAGGCTTGCCTACAACCTGATCTTATGGAAGGATTTTCTCAATCAAGGTTCTCTCCTCTCAAAGGACTATAGCTTTTGTCAAGTTGACATAAAACTAGCCAGCACAATAGTCCCCTTGTCAGCTAGACACACAAACACATTATATTAACCCACAACCTTTCCTTTCTTGTTCACCCAACACATTAACAAAGACATCACAATATAAAACATTTACAAACTTAAAAAAGTCCCACACTCTTACAAATTCTTCCCAGAATATTTCACCTTAATGATGCTGGTCTTTTCTTAATCACCACTAATTTCTCAATTCTAGCTAACCAGAATCAATGTTACCAGTAAAGCAAAGGTTTCACCTCAATTTTGTTGTCTGGTCTCTCAGACCTCAATTGTGCTGGTCTCTATCTTGTTAATCTCAGCAGATGATGGTAGCTTGTGTCAAGTCGACATAAAACTAGCCAGCACGGTCCACAATATGGATTGTAAGATACTGGAAAAAAGACCAATCCAAAGAAATGTTATCCCTTTGGTACTTGTAATATCCCCAAACAATACCGGTCATTCTCAATCTTGACCACAATTTTGAAACTCCTACGAAGATTTGAAGCAATGCTTATGCCCAGCTTGACACCCTGAGCTTTGAATTTAATGAATCATGATGGAACATGGGGTTCAGAATTTTTAGAAAGATTGCTAGGCCATTATGATACAGTCAAGGCCATGAATCATCACTCTGTAGAAGGTAAGGGAGGCGTGCAGTGTAAATCTCTCCTGGAGAGAGAAACACAGTGCCAGTGATGCTCAGGTCCAGGTGACTGATGCATCTTCTGGTCAAGGTAGTGATTTGGGAGGAAGGAAGTAGAACAGAAAGTGTCACCGGGAATGAGCCTGCAAGATGAATCCTAGTGTCTATTTGGAAAGCAAACATATTTTACAAACCACTGTGACTTCTATGTCTTCTGCTCCTAAGTCATTATCCTAGTAATGGGCCAAGGGAGAAGAGAGAAAACTGGTATCATGATGTGGGTAAACATAGCCTTAGGGCTGGTCCTTGGGGGAAAGAGTACCTGGGCAGGAGCTTGGATTTTGTAACTAGTTTGTGACAGCTTGTGTTTAATTAGGATTGATACCTGGTGTTCCTGAAGGAGTGAGGGCAGTGACTAATAATTCCTGAGACTAGGACACTTTCAAAGCCGGATTCTGTACAGGCTGGGAAGATTGGGCAGAAGAGTTCTTGCTCTCACATTGCCCTGGACCCTGTGGATGCGAAGCCTTGAGAAGATTTTGGGGGCTCTTTCTGTGTGGGTTGCAGTCTAGTTAAGGTCTGGCATGGATGTAGAATACAGAAGGTTCTAAGATGACCTTTATCATCTAACCTCAGTAGACCGAAGAAGAGGAGGTTAGAGTTGTCACTCTGGAAATAGGATGCTGTGTGGAAATGATTGGTGGGCCTGGGATGGCAAGACAGACTCAGAGAGTACTCTTAAAAATGTGTCCTTATTTTGATTTTTCATGTATATTGGATTTTATTTTTTGTAATTTAAAGTTATAGTAGTTGTGTTGATTCTCGATGCTCCTCTACCTTAGTTTCTGTACCATGGACAGATGTCATTTCTAGATCTCCTCTCAGCCTCCCTCAGATGCAGCACTCTAAGTGTCTGGCTATCACAGGAAGAGTCACAGCAACCCCCCCCCCACCTCAACTGCTCACAGGTGCCCCTATCCAGTCATAGTTCATCATTAGCTACTTTAGAGATCTTGGCAGATCTTTTAAAAACCACACGGTACAATAGAAATATCTATAGTATAATTTTTATTGGAAAGGTATCAAGGACTTTGTTTTTCTAATTCTGGAAAGAAAGCTAAATGATAAAAAAAAACCCCAATGAATCACAAATAAGCATAAAAAAGATGAATTCTAAGTCACAAAGATGATTCTGCTCTTTTCTGAGCAAAAGCCACAGGAGTGCTGGGAAGTGGGTTAGGCAGGGAAGAGGAAGGAAGCCAATTTTAGAGGAAAGATTTTTCAAAGTGAAAGCATGAGGGCATTAGCTGAAGATGATGGAAGATGAGCACACTCCTCAGCATAAACTTAGGCAAGGAAGGGACCCTCTCAGCATTCTTTCCCCCAATATTTCTGAAGATCATAAACCCTGAGTGGCAGCCAGCAGTGTTTGTAGGGAGTGAGGAATGCACAGATCACAACTTTTTTGCTCCAAGTGAGATAATTTTGTACAGTTGGGAACAGAGAGGCTGAAGGCAACAGAGAGGAAGAAAGTTGTTGCACTCCGTGGTGATGCTGAGAGATATGAAGAGACCCGCTTGGCTGGGAGAATCTTAAGGTTCAGACTAGGTGATGTTCACATGCCCAGCACCTTCCCCTGTAATTAATACAGCACAGTAGACATTCCACGAACCAATGAAGGTTGCACGCATGAATGACCCCATGCAATTTGCACTAGGGAGAGAAAAGTGGAGGGGAATGCTGGCTGCAGCGACATTCTGGATGAGGGATGAATGAACTAGACTTGAGGATATGTGCTAAAAGGACTTTTTCCATCTTGGCCATATTTGTGAGTTATCACCCACCAATCAACCAAGAATGAAGAAGGAAACCACGATAAAAAGGAAGCAGTAAAAAGTGTGTGGCTTGACCACTGTGATGATGAGTATTCATTTGAGCAAGTTAGACTTCGGAGGAAACTCACTGATGTTAAGTACTCCATGGCAACTTCAATGGATGACTTATGTTTTTCCATTTCCACCTTTGCACACTGGGAAACAAGCCTGACCTAGGGCCCTAACATGGAGCATTGTGTTTTGTGTGTTCATGAATAAATCTTGAACGTCACCAAATTTTCAGATATATTAAACCAAACTAACATCTTGTAGGAATTAACATTTTTAAAAGCTGATTTTTACAAAGTTAACACATAGTGTGCTTCTAATCAGATGGCCTCAAGACTCTTTTGGTTTGTAGCCCCTGCCTGATTTTCTCTCCTTTTGTTCATCCAGGTGCTATGAAAGGCCTTCTTGTTATTGCTTAAATCGCTCTCTCTCCCACATCAGCACAGAGTGATCCTCACCAGCATCCCCTGATAGCTCATTCTTTGCCACCCATCAGCTCATATGACACCTTTTTTTTTTTCCAAAGAAGATTTCTGTATTCACTGCACCAGATGTTTCATACCTACAGACTCCATTGCCATCCAGTAGCCATGACCAATCACTCATTGATTACTTCCTTCCAGCCAATAACACAAATTCTAATAGAGAGGGGCCTTCTAGCACTCTTATGTTGAATAACACCTGGCAGGCACATAGCATATAACAAATATCTAAATGAGAGTAGCGAATTCAATGAGTTCATATACCAGGAAGAAAAATACACTGTAAGATAACATTTATATAGGGACAGTCTACAGAGAGGAGAACGGAAGGTGAGATATAAAGATTGGTGGAGCCAAGTTTTACATGTTCTGTTTTGGCTTTCTGGAGCATGACAAGTCACTTGTTGCTTCTCTCTACTCAACTGAAACTGATCTTTAACAGAGTCAGAATCACTACTCACATTGCAAATTCCTAGTATAGGTTTTAGTTATTGTCCTATATATGATTCTAAACTCAGGGAATAAAGAAATTCTTAGTATCTTCTTTGTATTGAAACAGAAAGTTTTGGGTAGAGATCATGCAAAGTTGTAAGGGGAATTAATTTTTGCACAAATTCTTTCTCAAATAATTGAAATTCTATGGTCTGTGACTTCATTTGCACAAGTATATTTGCATATCCTAATTAGAGCCATTGGCAAAAATCCTTGAGAAGGAACTTAGCCTTTTGCCCTCAGGAAAGAAATCAATTCTCTCTGAAACAGCTGCCTTGTTGCTTCTGCTGCAAAAGGCAGGTAGCAGAGGCATTAGTTTCGCTTACAGAATTAGAAGGGACAGTTGGATTAGCATCGATTTACAAATGAAGTTAGATGAGTTGCTCCAAATGAGGTAAATTAGAATTTACTTAGCAAAAGCTCTGCTTCTGTGGGTCTATGTGATGTAATGGCCACTCCGATGCTCAGGGAAGAGAACTAACTGCCTGGACAGAGAGAAGGATGAGTGTGCCTGAACTGGGACTGAATGTCTGCGGTGCTCTCTGCTGCGATCTGGGCTTCAGAGGCTATACTCACCCGGTCCAGGCTCTCAGCTTCACCCCGGGCTCTCAGGGCAACACAAAGCTCCATTAAAAAAGAAAATCTGGTTGGGGTTGTAAATCTGCCATTTATGATCTGCATGTATCCTAGGGCTAGACATTTACATCGGCTAATCTCTAATCCCTGTTACCGATGGAACTTAAAAATTGACAGCTACCCTCTGAGTAAAGACCGGGAGGAGGAAATAGATACTATGTGGGGGAAAACTTTTTTAAAGGGCAAGATGTTATGTAAATGTCGCACAAGGTAAATCCTGCCTTGTGAGCCTAAAGCTGTAAAGTATTCAGCTGCTGCTTCTCTGGGCAGCTGGCTTTGCAACATTCAATGCCTCTGTGCTCCAAAGGGAGCCACTACACTGGGCAGGCACAGCTCTTCTCTGCCCACAAACGCGCTGGTACTCAGTCACAGCACTTTTACCTACCGAGTCTGGATCCAGGCTCATCATCCCTACCGTAATTTCCAAGGAGCTTTAATTGCTGGAGTTGGCATGAAAGATTTCATTGAGTGGCTATCCTTTAAGTCTCTAAGACCTGTGATTAAGGTGCCCTACGCCCATCTCGTCTTCTGCTTTGTGCAGCCTGAGGATGGGTAGAATGGGGCACACAACACGGAGAGATGCCATTCCACCATAGAGAGCCCTTTGCATCCAACACACACAGGCAAGCAAAGCTGGCTCAAGCAGTCATTTGTTACGTCTGAGATAATTTCATAGAGGAAACAAGGCAAATGCTCAGGGAAATGTTGGCAACAGTACAATTTATGATAAATCGAATTGCCTGAAGAGATGTGTAACAGGGCTTTGGAGCAAACGAAGGCTCTGGGACTAGGTGTCAGACATCAGGTTAGCTACGGATTGGGTAGAAGTGTGGACACCGATCAATCCTTTAATTGCTCTATGTTTTTCTATCAAACAGGATAATTAGAAGACATTTTAATTCCCTGTTGGATCAATCCTTCCCCTCGGCTTTAAGGAGTGTGCTTTGCAGAGTACTCAGTTGTTGGTATTGAGGTCTTTTCTCTCTTGGTTTCTGAAGGGTTTAGTTTTCCTTTGTAGGTGCATGGTAACGCCTTCCGTGGCACCCCGAGTCAGCAGTCATCAAGAACAGCAGCTGACCACCTCACACACTCCCGTTTGTCAAGGGAAACCTATTTCTTATCCTCAGGCCTTGTGTAAGCTTGCCAGGCATGAGGTGTCCCAAGTAATGTACAAAGATGAACCGTTTCACATTTCCTGGGAAGCCGCACTTACCCAGCTCTGTGGAGGAGCCAGCTCTTTGCTCTGGATCATCAGAGACACAGCAAAGGAAGACTTCTGTGCAAACATGTTTCCTGAAAAGGAGAAAAATGTGTTTCATGTACAGACAAAGGACCAAAACTTATCTCTCCCAGCCCAATTTTCCTACAGGCAATTTATAACTTTTATATTAATATTTTAAACTCTAGAAGTTAAAAACTCATAAAAAAAAACTATACGAACAAATGTGGCAAAATTCTAATTTTTCTGAATGTAGGGATTCTGATCTCTATTTAAGGGTCTCCTGTTAGAGCTTGACTCAGGAAATACATCCTAGGATAAATGGATTTTTATTTTGGACAAGGGAGATTAGAGTCCCTTATTACCTGCTGACCCTTTTACAAACCATCCTTTAATCTCACTGTGGAGTAGTTAACAATGCCCTTGTAGTTTATAAAGCACTTAAAGTATTTTATGTATCTCACTTGAGTCTCGTGTGATAGTTTAAGCAATAGAAACATCATTTCCCAAATGAAATATGATGACTAAGCTGGAAAGTGCAAAAACATTAGACTTTGAGTTCAGAAGAGATTTCTAGAATTGTGGCCCTATGATAACACACCTGCCTGAAGGGAAAAAAATGGTGCAAATGGGGATTGTAATAAAGACTGACTTAAAACATTATGAAGTGCAATTTGGGACAGACATTTCTCTTTTCTTCTTTCAGACAGAATCAGCATGAGAAATTCAAAAAGTAAATTTTAGAGAAGACAAGCCTAAAAAAGCCACGGATATCACGTGTGGGGTTGGATGAGTGTGGCATCAAAACAAAAGCAGCTAGGAAGAGTACCATGGACGACTGATTTGTATATCTGCTGATATTTGCAGGGTGCCTTGGTACTTCTGTGGTAGCTGAGTTCACGGGTTGTTTCATCTGACCAGACACAAAGAGCTTAAATCCCCCGGCGCTGGTGAAAAGTGCCTGAAGTGCCTGAAGCCATGCCATGCTGGACTTCTACTAACTTTATGGCTCTGTTATCACAGGACTTACGTTCTAGGAAGCTGGGCAGGTCAAGGGGCTGTCACTGGGGCAGTGACAGTGATGACACGTGTTATTTTATCATTTCCAATAATACAGAATGTAAAAAAACAAAACAACCCCCTCCCAAAACAAAAAAAACAAAAAAACCCAACCCTTAAATTCTTCTGGACATAACAATGAAAGCTGGTGATCTAAGACTGGACACGTTCAGAATGCAGGGAGCATGTGCACTGGTGATGGAGGACTCGGTCCAGTGGTAAAGGCAAGTCACTTCCCAAACACAAAACCTACTGGGCTGACAAACCCTGTGGCTGACTCATGAAGAGCCTGCAGAGACCAGCCCACTACAGGCATGTCTGCAAGCGTCAAAGAGCCTGTGGATCTGAACGGTGACTGGTGTAATGCAGTGTAAACCTTCTATTTGTTAGACATATGTTCAGCAATAAAAATATCCATCCGTGCATCCTCAAAAACTGCACACTGATTATATTAAAGGACATTTTTGTGGATAAAGAAATGGAGGCTCAGAGAGATGCCCTGACTTATTCAAGGACACTCAACTATTAGTGGGACCCTTAGGCTTGAGCTAGGACCCTCACTCCAAAGCCTGCGCTGAAACAAGTAAGGACAGATAAAAATACACAAAGGCTCAGCACTCCACTAGGGCTAGCAGAGCACGGTCAGATTTCTATGTCACCCCCACTCCAGACTCAGGAGGAGTCATTGCAGAAGGAGGGGGAAAGAACACAAAAGTCAGGGAAAGGGTTAGAGGGCTGAGTATTATTGTCTGAGATAAAACCTTCTACCTCCACTCCCCAGGGAAGCTCTGGAAGACTCAGGAAATTAGAAAGGAGGTGAAACAATAGGATGTTTGAAAGGGTAGTAGGGTACCCTATCCTGTAGGAAACCTCCTTAAATTTAGAAATTAAGCAACTCAAAGGCTTCAGAAATTCCCAGGAAATTGACTAGATATATTAGCTCCCTCCATCCCCAAGCTATAAGGACTAAGAGACAAGCTGAGCTGTGTAGAAGAGGCTCAGGCAGCCTGGGCTTCCTGGAGTAGACTCAAACCAACTGAGCTTCTTGGAAAGGACTCTCTCCAGCCTGCTGAGCTGCCTGCAGGCTGTGCAGTGTGCTCCAGGTTCCCAGCTTTGTGAGTTGTCACCCCTGCTGGAAGTAGGCTTTGGTGATGCAGGTGTTTGAGTCATTTCTGCTCCTTTAAACAATCCCTTACCCATACTCCTGTAGGTAACCCCAGTAACTCATTGTTTCACTAAGCTGGAGAAGAGGAAGAAGGGAGAATATAAGGACCACGCTGTGCATTGGCTGTTAGCATAAGGTGAGAAATTATCAATGAAATGACTTCTAATTATGAAACAATCTTAGAATTCTTCATATCAATGGTGGTTGGTATTTTTATGTCAACCTGCTTAGGCCACAGGGTGCCCAGATATTCAAACATCACTCTGGGTATGTCTGTGAAAGTATCTCTGGATGTGATTACCAACAGAATTGGTAAATTGAACAAAGCAGATCACCTTCCCTAATTTGGGCAGGCCTCTTCCAATCAGTTGAAACCTAAACAGAATCAAAATATCTATCCTCAGAAACCTGAGGGAACTGTGGGAGTTAGACAGAATTCTTTTTTTTTTTTTTTTTTTTTCCTGTTCTTGGTCTTGAAGGAGTTCTTCTGGGGTCTTAATCCTGTTGGGTTATAGTCTGGGATTTATTCCATCAACTCTCCTAGCTCTCCATCTTAGCCACTGTAGATCTGGGAACCTAGCCTTCATAATAATCTTGGCCCATTCCTCTCTCTTGCTCTGTAAAAATATTTACATATATGTGTGTTTCAATTTAATCTTATTTTTTGTGGGGTGTGTGTGTGTGTGTGTGTGTGTGTGTGTGTGTGTGTGTGTGTGTGTATAGTGCATGTTCCTCCTATATGTGTGGGCATACATGTGTATGTGTATTAATGCATGTGAAGGTCCCAAAGTTGGTATCTGCTGTTTTTCTCCATGGCTCTCCACCTTTATTTTATGAGGCAGGGTCTCTCACTGAACTTGAAGCTCATTGATTTGGCTAGGCTGGCTGGCCAGGGAGCCTTAGGCATTCCCTTGTCTCTGCCCTCACCCTAAAGGCTGGAATTACAGTCACACACCATCATAACTGGCTTTTTATGTGGGTTCTGGGGACCCAAACTCAGTTCCTTATGCTTGTGTGGCAAGGATTTAACTGCTTGGTCCATCTCCCCAGCCCTGTGTATTTTAGTGTACACAGAATCATTTGATCATGTGATAGCTGATGTTGATTTATAATATTATTTTTCTCAGAAACTAAATAATTGGTTCAAATATGTGGGGAATAAAAAATTTGGCTAAGTCTAATAAAAAATAAACAAGCACATAAGTATAGGAATCATACGTAAGGAAAATAAAACAAGCTGAATTTCTCTCAACTTCCTGTTCAGTTTTTAATGGTTTCCTATTAGAGCTAAAGTGTCTTTTAACCCAGGGTCAGTATTAAACTGCTGTAGCCAGAAATACAACTTGAGGACGTTGAAAAGCCACTCTGTCTTTGAGGCAGAATAAAAAGGAAAGCATAACTTGAATTGGGGGCCTTTTATTTCCAATGGTGAAATTACTTCTACTTCTGTCTTCCTTTTACAGCCAAAGTATAGACTATCATCCCAACCCCTCAATGTGGAAATGATAACAAATCTTTGCTTTTCAGCTTTCAGTTTTAATGTGCATTTTATGTTCAGAAAGTTAAACAATACAATAAGGCTCCCTGATAATAGTTATCTAGACACACTGAAAAATGGGTAGCTTTTCTTCTACATTTTTGGCAAATGGGATTCTTTTCCTTAGTAAATGACATGAATATTTCTCTCGATAGTACATGGCTCTTTGCATTAATCCTATCAGCATTAAGATTAGTGTAAACCATACTCAATACACAGGACATTTTAGTTGTTAGCAGACTCGAACATGACATCATTCATTTATACATAATTCTGCATGCAGGTGTTGTACATATATTAAAATTAATTAAGTCTTTATATACGTACATTTTGATATTTACATATGTGTTATATAGTCTCCCTATCTAATCTGAGAAAATGCAAAACCATGCCCACCCTGATGTGGATTTCCAAGGGCTTAAGGGTTTTATTCATGTCCTTATGGAGGATAAAGAATTCTTAGAAGCAAGAATTAATTATAGGATTCTTTCTGTCTTGTTTTGTCATTCTTGAGATAAGCTTCTGCTGGAGTATTGTTATTTCTGTTGATTTTCCTCCACTAATGACACAGATCTGAGGTGTCTGCCTTTCTTGGTGTGTGTGTCTAATTATAGGTATAATGCACAGTGCATAATAGGTTTACACTTGCATTTTAAATGCTGTGTGATAATGGAAAAGACCCCTCCCATCTCCATTTCTTCTTTTGCTCACACCTAAGTCCCTGGGTTGTTATGAAGTTTGAATGGTTCTGTGAAGTACTTTATGGAGCCCTAGCAGGATCTAACAGAAACAGAGATGCTACAACTGGTTTTCTAAAGGGCAAAGTATCTTTATCTTCTTGGGACCAGTTATAGCATTTTGTAAACTGGATACTCTCAAGTCAGTCAGTTTCTAGTTAGATAAAAACATTTAAAATAAGATTATAGCTGTGGGTTGGCAGTAATCTTGTGGAGAGGTGACTGTCCTCGCTGTTTGGTGCAGTGCTGGCAAGCAGTGAAACAGTCTAACTTAGAATCCTCAAATTCAAAACAGAAGAAACCCGAGGCCTGGGTGGGTTTGTCTTTCAGTAAGCATCTTTGGCTCTAGAGAGGTAGATGATGCTGAGAATGCTCGATGTGACCTGTGCCTGTTTAGATGGTGCATTTCTAGTCATGTTGTGATGTGGGTGCATACTCAACTATAATATCATCAAGGTTTGTTTCTTCCTTTTCCCAGAGGAAATAGTATCCTGAACAAACAGCATCAGGGCTCTCTGTAGCCCAAAGACCCCCTTTCCTGTCTCCCTATCCCACTTCCCTGCTTGGGAAAGGTTAGATTAAAAAGAAATATTCTCAAGACAATACTAACATTGATTCAAGCCACAAGCAGTGGTGAGCTGAATATCATACAATTTTTAAAGATTGTTCCTTGAAAATGTGTAAAGCTGTTTTGGGAGTAATCACTACTATGACCTGGGTAAGTGATCCTCAAAGGCCTGTGTGTAGAAGGCTTGGTCCCAGGGCAGCGGTACTGGGAGGCAGTGGAACCATCAGGAAATGAGGTCTGAAGGATGGACATGCTCTCATGGGGGATGTGAGACCTAGTTCTTGTCCCCATTCTCTGTTCCTGGCCGTAAGAGGAGGAGTGTATTGTGTCCTTTCCCTGCTTTGATGCTCTCTCTTATCCCACCAGAGTTCCCAAGCCCAGAGTCTGACTGTTTGTCAGATACAAAATCCATAAATAACAATAACAAACATATTATTTTATAAATGAATCATTGCAGGTACTCGTTACTGTACTGTGAAGCTGACTAATGCATTGAATAGGTAAAATTAGTTCCTAGTTAGAAATTATTTAAAATAAAATTATAGTTTTTGCTCATACTTTGAGAAGTGGCATCCATATGGTACCACTATGTAAGAAGAGAGCAGTGGAGCTGAGAGCCTGGATTCAAATTATGACTCCACCCATTCCTTGCTATGTATGTATTCCTTGCTATGTATGTATTCCTTGCTATGTATGTATTCCTTGCTATGTATGTATTCCTTGCTATGTATGTATTTCTTGCTATGTATGTATTCCTTGCTATGTATGTATTCCTTGCTATGTATTCCTAGCACTGTATGTACAATATATATGCATATATGTGTATATATCAACCTATAACAGTTCTGGCTTTGGTCTGGCAGTATCTGACTGACACTGCTGCATATGGCTTCAGTACACTAATAGGTTTGAAGTACTAAGAGCATTAGCATAGGTATCAGCTTTTTGTCATTACCATCCTTATACTTCCCATTTTGGAAATTTTTTGAAACTCCCCACAGGCAGAGCGACAGATAATACCAGGCTTGTTTGAGAAAGCCTCAAGGAATCTTATTATATATTTACCTAAAAGTATACATAACACGTACATATCTATATCTATAAAATCTTAAAGGAAATTATGGCACTTGGGTTTGGGCTGGTAGTGAGCCCCACAAGAATCATAGACTAACAAAACCCCCACTACCATGTGTGAGAAGCCTCCTTTCAAATGGTTGGTCAGGGTAGTCCAAGTGATTCCCCAAATGATATAGATTGATTGCTGATGCTTGTGGTTGCCTCTCAGAGACTGAAGGTCTCCCTATTGCTCAAGACAGTGCACACTTAGGATACAGGACTCAGAGTACTCTAGATGGAGCTAACTTGAAAGACCCTTTCTGTGGTCTGGCTTTCATGGCACCAGAAAATACTATGCAAGCTTCCAAGGCAGAGAAGAAATTACTAGTGTTACAGAGCTGCAACATTGGCCAGAATGTCAAGATAGCCATAAAGGTGCAGTAGGTGGCACTCAGGTGTTAGTGGTAACCACAAATCCTCTAATTGAACTTAAGGCCCCACTCAACAGCAGAAAATCATGCTTGGAACTAGAAACCTAGTCAACTTTCTAATGCTCGTGAGGTCATGGATCTTAGAAGAGAATTACTTCTGTCCCTTGCTAGACCAGCGTAATTCCTAACTACATTCTAAATGTTACCTTTATACCCAGAGAAGTATAGCCACCACACCTTATCAAAGAAGTTTCTCTGTACAACAGATAGAGATCATCATTTTTAAAAACACCCACAACTGGACACAATGCAGAGCTCAACGGTTGAAGGGAGCCCAGTCCCAGTGGATACATTTGCATCACTGATCCTGCATCTATGGCTCAGGTAATATCAAGAAGAGGGATGGGGAAAACTGTAAGAGGCAGAATATCAGGAAGTCTGCTGTGAAAAAGTCTCTCATAGAAATGGGTGCACAAATAAGATGGGAATAATGGTAATACCAATAGACATATTGACTCTGAAGAAGATAAATCTTATGAGCCCTTAGACAAAGAACTACAGTCAACTAATGAGTTCTGAGAAAGGGGGAATTGTCCATTCCTTGAGATGAGCCCCTAAATAGTTATCCAATACAAAGTGGTCAGCCCTGAAATCACATATCCACAAACAGCAAGAATGGACACTGCAGCATGTATTTATACATTTGTGTATACATATAACATACATGTAATAATGTTAATCACAGAAGAAGAGGCTATCAGTTTGAGCTTGGATATATGCAGAAGGAGTTAGAGGGAGGGGACTTGGAAGGGGATAAAGAGAGGAAAGGCAAATGTAAGACTACGTAAGCACACTGCTGTTGTTTGTCCCTCTGATGATTTGTTTGTTGAAGGCTTGGTCCTCAGTGTGGTGATGTGAAACGTGGTATTACTTTTAGGAAGTGGGACTTCCTGGGAAGTCCTAAGGTCTTGGGAGTGTGTGATGGTCAATTTAAAATGTCGATGTCACTAGATAGAATGTTACTGAGATAGCTGGTTATTTCTGGAGCCTAATGAGATGATCCTTCCTACCAAGTCCAATGACCTGAGTTTGACTGTCAGAAACCACATAGTGGAAAGAAAGAACCAACTCCTACGAGTTGTCTTCTGACTTCCACATGTGCACCTTGAAATCATGCATGTATGCATGCATAATGCATAAAATAAATAAAAACCACAAACATTATTTTTGCATTCATATCTGAAGGCATTTTTAGGAGATTTGGCATTTGTGTCTATACACTAAACGGAGAACTCTGGCCTCACTAACACGCACAGGTGTTATCCAAGGTGTCGAGAACCCAAATAAGACAGAATTGTGGGAAGAGGTGATTTTACACTCAAACTTGAAAATTCATATTTTTTCTCTCAGAACTCCAGTTTCTTGAGCCTTTGAACTCTGGGACTTTGAACACCAGCACCCACTTCCCATTGCAGACTTTCCCACTTCTCCATCTTGCGGAAGGTATATCACAGAACTTCTTGGCCTCCGTAACCATGTTAATCATCCCTCTAAATATTTCATGTTAGCAAATATTCAAGCATATCAACCAATTCTCCAGTCAATACCATACTGAGAAATAGCCTAGGTCACATTGTCTGTGGCCATGTCTGTGGGGCACTGTTTTGCTTGGAAATATATGTGGGAAAACCTAACCCTTTGTGGTGACACCATCCCTAGACAGGTAGGCCTGGGCTGAATAAGAAATCTAGTAAAGAATAGCCCTGAAAGCAAGCCAGAAAATAAGACAGCAAGCAGTTCCCTCCATGGTTCCTTGTCTCCAGGCTTCTGCCTTGAGTTCCTGCCCTCACTTTTCTCATTGATAGATTATGACCTGGAAGTGTAAGCCAAATAAACCCTTTCCTCTCCAATGCTTTTATTAATAAGTATTAATAATCGATATAACATGCTTATTTTCCTTTATGTCTTATATCATTCATAGTGAGATGTAGTAGGAGCCCCTCTGAATACCCCAGAGATTTGTTTTTCTGTAGAAAATAGGACAAATGTTAACATCTTGCTCACTCATTTCTCCCAGACATCCATCCATCCACTCGACCCAAACTCACCTTTTTATCAAATAATATAAAAATCTACCACTCCCCCATCACTCTGCATACAGTTCAGTGGTGTTAAGCAGTTCCGGATCCATTACCATGACCCTTCTCCAGGACCATTTCGTCTTTGTCAGTTGGAACTCTTCACACACACAATGCTTCCAGCCCCTGGTAAATGCAATCTACTGCTGGTCTCTATGGATTTGCCTACATAAGGTATTTCATATAAATGGCATCATACTACATTTGCAACTTGTGACTGACTTCTTTTAGCCTTCAAAGGTCATCCATATTGTACCCTGTGTTAAAATTTTCATCCTTTTAAAAGCTGAGCAATATTCCATTGTGTGCATATATTATATATAGTGTGTACACCCAACATGTGGGTACTTTCCATCTGTATTCATTTGTTTTTTCCACTCTGTGATAAACACCATGACTAAATGCAACTTGGGGAGGAAAGAGCTTTTTTTTTTTCATCTAACAGCTTATAATTCATCACCGAGGGCAGTTGGAGCAGGAACTTAAGCAGGAACACAGAGGCAGGAACTGAAGGAGAGCCCGTGGAGGGGTGCTGTTTACTGACTTGCTCTCTGTGGCTTGTTCAGGCTGTTTTCTCTGCTCAGAGGTGATGTCACACAGTAGATTGGACCCGCCCACATCAATCTTAAGAAAACATTTCACAGATTGGCCTATAGGCTAATCTAATGGAGTGTTTTCTCAAATGAGGCTCACTTCCCAGATGACTCCAGATTGTGTCAAGTGAAGAAAAACTAACTAGTATACCACCTTTTGGCAAATGTAACTTAGTACTGTTATGAAGATGTGCATAAAAATTTCCATTTGCCCTAGATTTTCAATTCTGTTAGCTTTATACTCAGAAATGGTATTGCTGACAAAATAAAAAATACTGTGCTCAGCTGCAGTTATCAGTTCACAACAGGAAGAAGTAATATCTGTAAGCTCTGCTCTTTCCTTCATGTATGTGTGCATATAATTACTGAACTCTGCATTACTGTCTATGCTGTAAAATTTTGGGAACATGGTAGAGGTGAGAGTCATGAAGGAAGAGGAATGTCTGGCTGGGCTTAGTATTCAGTAATTCTGTATCATTTGGTTTTTAAGGTGCTGAATATTCTTCCACTATGATTTGCAAGTATGGCTCTGGACTCACAGAGCCTCTGAAGAAAGTCTCTCCCAGCTATGTGAGAGTTCTCATTCTGGTGTCTTATATGTCCCCTTACTCTAGAGCTTCAATTCCTCAGGTCAGTTCTGCAGTCAGACGTTCTGTGTGGATGTTTGGATGCTTTTAGATGTTCTTTCAGATAACTCGGGGATCTATTATGCAGCACCTCCTGCCTGAGCTTGGAACACGGGCTTGTAGGTTTTATAAAGTACAATATTATAACTATTGGGGAGCAAAACGAATAGAACTATGTCCTCCTTGTTAAGTTCTTAAAAGTGATTAATGTATCTTCAGAGTCACTGTTGCCATTATCACAGTCCACAGCTAAAATGAAAAATGAACTCACAACTGCATTGCTGTGGGTACAGACAAATGAAATAGACCATTCCATTACATAAGAAACTGTACTGATTCCACTGTGGGCCCCTACTCCCCAAAATACTCTTCAAAAAAGTAGGGTACCATTGATTCTCACTCAAATGAGAAGTCTGTATATTGGGGAAAAAAAGAACTAGGTAGTACCAGATGTTGACTAATTATTTTCAAATGAAATTGGACAGACTGTACTTTAAATAAAGATTATCTGGGATGTGAAATGCACCTCACTCTTCCCTTGACTTATAAGCAGGGGTAATTAATACACACAAGGTGTTCACCATTGCCTCTGCATGTATCCAGTCCCACTTGTAGTTCACAAGCCACAGACTCTGCCTCCTCCTGACTCCAACAACCACACTGAGTGTCTATCTCTGGTCAGTAGTTAGCTCAGAAGTTTTCCTATCTCCCCCTCTTTTTCCCCATATATAACTGTTCTTCATCTTAGCTCAGTACTCCTGGGCTACATTGGTGTGAAAATGTTTAGTATTTCCACCAGTGGCCTATCATCTAACTGAAAGCCCATGAAATAGTAATACCTTCAGGAATCTGTTTCTTGGAGTCTGAAGGCTCCTTAAAGATTTGGGCAAGATCTGGCCCAAATTTTAGAAGAATATGCTTCTGTTCTTCTTGACACAGGAACTAATGCTAGGAAAGCATATAGATCTCTTGTTAATATGAAAACAAGGAACTGGGAAAAATCAAAGCTGCAATTCAAAGGAAGGAGATGATGCAGAAGAGTGAGCAACACTCCACTTAAAACAGATGGACTACAAGAAACAGACAAATTAAGGAATGATTTTACACACACTCTAAATAAAACTTCAAAGGGTGGTCTATCTCTAACAACAAACCCTGCTGTTGCTTTACTTTTTAAGAAAGGCATGAATAAATGTCTGTTCAGATAGGGCACCAACAATAGACCAAAGAAAAGATTCTGCCCAGGTCTAGTTTGGTGAACAAGCAAGTTGATATTGAGGTTACTTACGGGAATATGGCGGACTCAAAAACAGCTGACTCATCAAAAAAAATCCCACCCCAGCATGGACCATGACTTACAAAAGCAGCATCTCTGGAGTTCTATGCACAACTGGAAGGCAGCACCACAAAGTCTCCTCTTCCTTGCCAATCATTCAGTGCTTATTTAATCAGGGAGTAAGAGTCCCATCATTTTCTGAACTTCCCAAGCTGTTTAAGTTTCACAGACTTCTGGAGTCTTCTGAAGCCCCCTCCAGGAGGGAGTGTTGCAGTTGTAGGAACTAGCTCCATAACACCCTCTAAAGAACTAACCACCTAATGCCAAACAGAACTTACAGAGGTGTAAATTTCATTTCAAGATGATAGGAACAGTTTTACAACACGGATCTTTCTAGACATTACAGTTTTGAAGTGTTAAAGTCAAATGTGAAAATGATTTCTTTGGCCTCATTATAGTGTGGCATACCCTACAGTCCAGAGATATATTTCCTTTCACAACTTTTTGACATTTTCCCCCAAAGTTAACATCTTTGACATATTAAGTTCTCATGGCAGCCAATGAAGAAAAACCATGAAGTACTAAAACCAAAAGCAGATCATAGGTGTCTCTGAACACAGCGGGGGTAGCTCTACAGGAGACTTCTGTGAGATGGGGAGGTACAGTTAATTTAATGTGGCAGAAGTGAGGCAATCCAAGCAGATGGAAATCGGGAAACCAATACAAAGATATATCATTGTGTTGGCAACCCCAAGGACAGTGATGGACAGAGGTGCTCAGGGTCATCCCCCCCAGGACTGTTGGGGATAAGCATTGACTCACAGTCTTCGACAGACGTGTGACTGAGAGTCTTCCCAGGCCTGTTAACTTTCCAGTACTTTGATCTGTTTGTATGGCAGGAGTTCCATCTACATTTACATAATCGGTGAAGCCCTGGATACAAGAGCACAGGAGATACTGAAAGTCAAGTGCGCAGTGTGTCTACAATAGCCATGACATCATTCACCATGAAGACAAGAAATATCTGGTATAGCAAATGATGAAAATTACACAAGAAAAAGATACTCCTTGAAAGTATCTAGACTGCTACAAAATGCAAATCAGTGCACTGTAGCTTTTCTTCTGACACATTTAAAACATGTGTGAGACAGGTGGCACATACCTGTAATCCCAGCGCTTGGGAGGTGGAGGCAAGAGGGTGAGGAGTTCAAGGCCAGGTTCTGCTATATAAGAACTTGAAGGCCAGCAGGGGGTACGTGAGACCCTGAGTCAAATGAAACAAAACAAAAATTAAAATGATTTTAAAATTGATAATTGCTAATATTTTAGGTCTATGAGTAAGAAATGCATCCCTCCCCTACTAACAGAAAAATATTAACTTCCTGGGTTTATGCTGTGAATTGCAGCCACACTTCCCCATTTATATATTGAAGCTCTGACCCCAAGGACCTCAGATTCTCGCTATGTTTAGAGACAAGATTGAAAAAAGATGATAAAGTTATACCAAGCTGTTAAAGCGGGTCCAAGACCAGTAGGACCGGATACTAGTGGGAATATGCAGGGACTCCCATACAAAGCTTCTGGTCCTATACAGTGCTCTCTGACAATGAGGGAACTCAAGCCCAAAGGCAAAGGAGCCTCAAAAAGCAGAGAGCTGGTGGCCACAACTGCTAAAGGAGTGACAATGTAAAGGAAAAGCAAAAACACGACCTCTGAATCCCAGCTGAATAAAGTTAACAGTCAGTAACCGGAACACACAGACTTTTTGACAGTGCTTTCCTAGTGGGTCCCATTTCTAACTATATCTGAATGTCCACTTTTGGCCAGTCAGGGTCTATGCTGGCCTTCAATAAATTCTGGTCCTAAGGTGTCAGCACACTAAAAAGTCAAAATGCAACTGGAAGGAAAAGAGGAAGATCATCAAAGAAGGATTCATTAAAGGCTCCCAGAACTTGAGGCTTCTTCCCAGGGCAGGGAAGCTGGATGACCCAGCTTCTGTGATGTGGCCAATAGCTGCAAGCAGGGGGACCCTCTTCCGCCTCAACCTCTAAGATACCATAACTGCTTACATTCTGGCAGCTGTTTCAAGCCTTTGAGAACTGACAGGGACTGGGGCCTGAAGTCCCACGTTCCTGTTGCTCCCACTGGGGACCACTTTCTGCAGACTTTCTCTGCAAGGGACTGCTCCTCACTGATACCCAGAAGTCTAGAGAGCTTCCTGAGGCTATCAGACTTCTGAAGGCTCTTAGCTAGGAGATAGGATCCTGCTGCTATCAAGAGTTCAAGTCTGTCCTATTGAACTGTCAAATTCTGGGTGGCATTTGGTTTAAAGTCATCTAATTTGCTTAAAGTTGTTGATCCTGAGTTATAAATAAAGAATTTCCAATTTGAACATCCATTGACATCTGTCCACTCCATTCATAGAGGGAGGATGGGAGAAGAACCAGATGAAAAACAGAAGAGCTCCACTGACTGTTTCAGTATTTCAAGAGAGAAGGAATCTAACTGGACACACACACACACACACACACACACACACATACACACACAAATCCAGGAAGGATGTTGTAAGGACCTTGTCTGAAGGCTGCTGTCTGCTCATCAAACCTGCTAGCACCTTGTTTCAGGTTTCTAGCCTTTTGAACTGTGAGAAAAAACACTGATGTTATTCAAACCACATTTTATTATGGCAGACTTAGCAGAGTACTATAACACCTGACAATAACTACCACATACACTGTGGTCATCACTTCTCAATATCCACAGCTCCTTCCCAGGTCCTATTCATTGTTTGCTTTCATTTATTTTTCTTTTGAGAAGGCATAGTAAGCCTTCTCAAATGGAATTAGCCATATCTTGTGATTAGTTTAAGACAGAGGCCTCCGCCATGAATAGAATGGACAGATGCTAATTGTAGCCAATAGCTACTTTGTAGCTCCACAGAGAAGACAAGGAGACACTTTCATAGAAGCAAACCCTCCGGACCTCAGTAGAGTGAACCACCTGACATGGCAAGTGCCATACTGGACAGGAGAACCCTGATCATCTGATCTCGGGTGATTTAATTGTTACAAAAGCTCCTAAGGTGGTTTTTTTTAGCACAAAACTCTGCCCCCTCATCCAAAGGTCTATTTTCATAGTGAAGGAAACCTATAGCCTAGTCTCATCCCACAATCTTTTAGCAGCCACTCTATCTCACCTTTATGATGAGGAATTCAATGCCTAATGGAAGTATTCTCTCCTTGTTGCTGGAGGCTATGGGAGAGGGACTACAAGAATTCCTTCACAGCAACTTTGCTCCTCTACAATGGCTCTGCCAGAGAGCAGTGACCAGGTGCAGGTCATGAGGAAGCAACCATGTTAATCACAGATTTACATAAAGCCAACACCTGCAGATAATACAAACTGCCAAGGTTCAGGAAACCCTTCCACCAACAATGTATAAAACAAATGTTATAAGATAAGTAGAAATAAACTTCTCTAACAGTCAATGAATGTTCAAACTTGAAAATCTATTCCTTATTTTCCCAGAATTTTTCAAAAGTGGCTAGCTCTTGCTACAGATATCCAGAAAGATAAGCATGTTAAAGTGAGGAGACATTGTTTTCCTGATAGACAATAGTAGGAGGTGATATACACATATCCCAACCTCTGTCTTCTAATTTATGTGTTGCCCATTTGCAAAACTCCAGCTTTGTGTCCTACTAGTTAAACAACCCCACATCCTCAGTGGGCTTTTCTCTCCAGCAGTTTCCATGTGTGCTCTTGGATCCAGCCTCAATGGTCTAATTATTAACATGTGCATAACTGATTCTCAGACCAGAGGTAGGAAACACCTGACTGACCTGATCAGAGCAGCGTCCCCACCCCTACAATAAGGTAATGTCAGCCTTAGCCAACAATTTGAAGAACTGGAAGTGCTTATGTGGTGGTGAGTAGGTTTTTGCACCCCCCAAAAAAAAGGTATTGAAGAGGGCAGAAACAACTACTGGTCCCCTCTACCTGACTGACTCACATGGTTCCTTCAGCATTGCTGATTTTCCACGCTGTTCTCCTGATCACTCTACTACCATCAGTTGTTTCTCTTCTCTTCCTCACACCGCCAGGCATTCTCTGTTACAGAACGTTTCTATTGTGTGTTAGAGCCTCTTTGCTTCTCTTTAGTCCTGATTAGACTACAAAACTACTAAGACAGAAATCCTGATTATCTCATCCTCCGTTGCAACTCCACTGTCTAGAAGAGTGCCGAGCACACAAAACACTTTGTAAATGTTTGCTGAAGGACTTTAACACACTGCTAAGTATATGTCTTAGAAAGCACAGGTAATTGAAATGCTTTTGAGCATATAGTATGAGTACTAGGGACAATGGTCATGCTAGGCTCTTCCCCACACCCAAGTCTTTATTTAACTCAAATATTCAAGAACAGATGAGCTGATAAGTTGATCAGAATACAGAACAGTCACTGGTCCACATTTACTAATATTCCTTAAATATCAGCAATTATTATGATTACCATACCTTTTTCTTTTACTTCTGCAGATAGACATTCTGTCTTTTGCGCTCTCTCTCTTTCTCTCTCTCTCTCTCTCCCCCTCTCTCTTCTTTTTTTCTTCAGAAAAGAAGAGGCCTCTAAGAGATAACAACCAAACATGACAAAATAAACTATTAAAAAATGAAGTAAAAACCTTCAAACAAAAAATGAAGCTGGACATGGCAACCGAACAAGAGGAGAACCAAGAGCAGGCACAAGAGTCAGAGACTTACTCATTCTCACAGTCTTGAGTCCCACAGAAATACTAAGCTAAAAGCTATAATATATGCTCAGAGGACCTGGTGCAGACCTGTGTAGGCTCTGTGCTTGTTGCTTCAATCTCTGTGAGCTCATATGTGCCTTGCTTAGTTGATTCAGATGGTCTTGTTTTCCTGGTGACCTCCATTCCCTCTGGCTCTTAAAAGCTTCTATGGCCTCCTCCATGGGTCTCCCTGGACTCTCTCTCCACATAATGTCTGACCCGTGGTCTCTGCATTTGTTCCTGCCTGCTGCTGGAGGAAGCCTCTCTGATTATGATGACTAAGGCACTGATCTATGAGTACAGCAAAATATCATTTGGAATCATTTTATTGATTTCTTTCAGTAGTGTTTGGTTTTCCCCTAGATCTCTAGGTTATCTAGTCTCTGGTTTTTGGTTACCCAAGCAATGTTGCATGTGGGTTCCTTCTCATGGAGTGGGCCTTAGGTTAAATCAGACATTGGTTGGTTACTCCCACACATTCTGTGTCACCATTGCCCTAGGATATTTTTCAGGCAGGAAAGATTGTAGATTAAGAGTTTTGTGGCTGGGTTGGTGTCCATATTTCTCTTTTGGTATCCTGGAGTACCTTCCTGCACCAAGGAGATTAGAACATAGAGATGACGGCTCTACATAGGCACCAGTTGACTTCTCCATATTCAGTGAGTTGTGTAGCTGTTGTGTCAGCAATGGGGCCTCACTGTCAGCTTGCAGAGAACAGCTGTTTGTCTTAGCAACAGCGTGGCTGTTTGGAGCTTTCCATGGAACCCCTTTAGCCAACAACTCAATTAAATGCACCCTAGTTCCACCACTGGAAGCCTCACCTGGCTGCAAGAGATGACCAGTTGAGACTCTGAATTCTCCATGACTAGTCCTCATTAGGATCACCTTCACAGATTCCAGAAAGTTTCCAGGGCACTAGGTTTTCATACTGCTCCCTAATGCGCACCTCAATTCCAGCAATCTCTTCTTTCACTCTCTCCCTCCACCTCATTTCCCCCAACCTAATTCCCTCTCCTATTTCCACCTGCCCAAGTCTGCCCAAAATCTATTTCCCCCTCTCAGGTAGATCCCTGCATCCCCCCTAAATCCCTCCTCCTTATCTAACCTCTCTGGGTCTATGAATTCTAGCTTCTAATGTCCTCTTATAAGTGAATGCATACCATATTTATCTTTGGGGGCCTGGGTTACCTCACTCAGGATGATTTTTTTTTTCTAGTTCTATCCATTTGCCTGTAAGTTTCATGATTTTAAACATTTTCTGAAGAGCTGAGTAGCCATGTAGTGGTGGCACCCAGGACTCAGGAGGCAGAGGCAAGCAGATCTCTGTGAGTTTGAGGCCAGCCTGGTCTACAGAGGGAGTTCCAGGACAGCCAGAGTTACAACAGAGAACCCTGTCTCAAACAAACAAATGAGCTGAGTAGTACTTCAATTGTGTAAATGTACCACATTTTCTTTATCTGTTCTTCTATTGAGGGACATCTAGATTGTTTCAAGTTCCTGGCTATTGTGAATAAAGTCAGTATAAACATGGTTGAACAGATGCCCTTGTGGTAGGTGAGATCATCCTTACGGTATAAGCCTAAGAGTTGTATAGCTCAGTCTTGAGGTAGATCAATTGCCAACTTTCTGAGGAACTGCAATATTGGTTTCTGTAGTGGCTGTACAAGTTTGCATTTCCACCAGCAATGGAAGAGTGTTTCCCTTGCTCTACATCCTCCCCAGTATGAGTTGCCACTTGTGTTTTTGATCTTAGCCATTCTGACAGGTATGAAATAGAATCTCAATCAAAGTAGTTCTGATTTGCATTTCCCCGATGGCTAAGGATGTTGAATATGTCTTTAAGTGTTGCTCAGCCATTTGAGATTTTTCCATTGATAATTCTCTGTTTAGATCTGTTCCTCATTTTAAAAATTAGATTACTTGTTTTTTCTCAATATCAAATTTATTGAGTTATTTATATATTTTGGATATTAGTCCTCTATTGAAAGAGGAGTTGGTAAAAATCTTTGATCTTTCTGTAGGCTACCACTTTGTCCTATTGACAGTGTCCTATGCCTTAAGAAGCTCTTCAGTTCATAAGGTTCTGTTTATTAATTGTTGATCTTAGTGATTATGCTGTCAGTGTTCTATTCCGAAAGCCATATTCCATGCCAATGTGTTCAAGGCTATTTCCAAGTTTCTCTTCTATCAGGCTCTGTGTATCTGGTTTTATGTTGAGGTCTTTGATCCACTTGGACTTGAGTTTTGAGCAGGATGATAAATATGGATCTGTTTGCACTTGCCCCCATACAGCCATCCAGTCTGACCAGCACCATTTATTGAAGATGCTGTCTTTTTTTTCAGTGTATATTTCTGGCTTCTTTATGACAAATCAGATGTCCACCCATATGTGTGCAGATTTATGTCTGGGACTTCGATTTGATTCCATTGATCAGTGTGTCTGTTTTTATGGCAATGTCATGTGGTTTCTATTATTATAGCTCTATAGTACAACCAGGAACAGTGGGATCTCCAGCATTTTTCCCCCCCATTCAGGATTGTTTCAGCTATCCTGTTTGTTTGTTTGTTTGTTTGTTTTTTAAATATAAAGTTGAGAATTGTCTTTTCAAGGTCTGTAAAGAATTATGTTGGGATTTTGGTGGGGATTGCATTGAATCTGTAGATTGTTTTTGGTAGGGTGGTCATTTTTACTATGTTAATCCTACCAATCCATGAGCATGGGAGTTTTTTTTTCATCTTCTGATATCTTCTTCAAGGTTTTTCTCTTTGATGCAGGGTGAAGCAGATTTTTTTGTCTTTCTACCTCCTGACATCTTCACCTGAATGGTCAGTTACCATTGCAAATCTCTTGTCTTGCAGATTCTTTCCCAGGAAACTGATCTAGGATTTGGAAGAAGGTGGGAAACCACCACCTACTCGGGGGTCAGTCTGGAGCACTCACTCCAGAACATCTGTCCATTGATCAGGAAAGCATGGTTTTGAGCCTCTCCTGCTAGTTTTACCTCTCCTTTCTTTGTGGGATGCCTGTTAGTATAGGTGGCAGTAACTGAATAGGAGTTGGGTTCTTCATTTCAGAATATAGATGAATCATGGTGAAGGCTGCAACCCCACAAACACACCTCACCTTCCTTCTTCCCACTGGCTCTGGCTCACAGCTCATAAGATACTTTCCATTCCTTCCCAAATCCCTCAAGCAACATGAGTAAGATTCCTCACTAATGGCAAAGCTCTACCCAGGATAAGCTGGGTAAAAAGAGGTTGTCTAATCCCTTTGGATACTGACTTGCTTCAGTGTTATGCAGGTAGTACCAGGTACAGTACTATGAGAAACAGGATTCCTCAGGTAGTACCAAGTATAGCAATATAAGAATCAAGATTTCTCTCAAGGAACTACAGAGAGAATCACAGCACTTACCTAGTCTACACAGAGGTGACAAGAATGAATGGAACAAATCTTTTGTACTTTTAATCTTTGAATATTTTTATTAGTAAGTATCTTATTTAGAGTTACTATTTGTGTGATGAAAACACCATGACCAAAAGCAACGCGGGGAGGAAAGGGATTATTTCACCCACAGTTCTATATCATAGAAACCAGTGAGGGCAGGAACTCAAGCAGAGCAGGAATGTGGAGGCAAGAGCTGATACAGAGGCCATGAGAATGCTGCTTACTGGTGTACTTGTCCTGACTTGCTTAGCCTGCTTTCTTATAGAACCCAGGACCAGGAGCCGAGAGATAGCACAACTCACAGTGGGCTGGGTTTTTTTCCTTATCAATCACTAATTAAGAAAATGCCCTGCAGCCTTGCCTACAGACAGTTCTTATGGAGGCATTGTCCTAATTGAGGTTCCCTCTTCAGATGACTTTAGTTTGTGTCAAGTCAACATAAAACTATCCAGCACAGTAAGGTCTTAGCAAAACTCCATTCAACAACTTCTGGTCCATGTTTGAGAAGCATTATGTGCTTTTACACATCCTAGTCACTATGAATTAACTAACTAAACAATTACTGAGAACATCCAATGAACGAAGCCGTAGAAGACGCGAGGATAGATGTGGGTGGTCCTAGAACCTGAGCCTGTCTCAGCAGGAGACAGATACACACTTAAGGCATGTGATCCTAGAGAAAGCAACAGCTGTGCCTCAGCCAGAACTGCCTTGCCTCCTACAATACTGCAAATCTTTAAAGGCCAATGCAAAGCTTGCCTTCTCTGGAAATCATTAAGTGCTCCATTCAAAGCAAATCTTGTTTTATTTCTCTCACCCTCCAGGTTATACATTAACTAATATTTGTCTTCATGTGGTTTTTACCATTTACTGTATATTCTTCTGTTTATTTTTGTGTCTGCATTGTGTGTGTACCTGCCCATCATGTGTGCATGGGCATGCATGCCAAATGTGTGACAGACAGAGGACAACTTAGGGGAGTTATTCTTTCCTTACACTTTATATAAGTTCTGAAAATTAAACTCAAGTTACCAAGCTCCTGCAACAAGTGCCTTTACCTGCTGAACTGTCTTGCCTGCCCCTGATTTTATATTCTTGAATAGCAGAATATGGAGAACCATATTCTCCAGTTTGGCCACCACAATGTCTTTCGTGTAGCAAACATTAAACATTTGCTGTACTTATAACACTAATCAGATTAGTTCTTGAGGAGTTTTCATAGCTTCTGTGATGTAGACAGAAAAAGGGATAAATGCAATCAATTTCCACTGACTAGTCTTAATCTGGGGCAAGAAACTACTTTTTTGGACTTGAACAAAAAGAATACATAAGGGTTTTAACTTGAATACCATTGGAGTCAGTACACGGTGTTTTCATGGGACATAGAAAGACTTTTTGGCATTATGTGTTGTCACGGGAAGCTTGGGAAGACATAGGCTTGGATATATCATATAATGTTAATGAATGTATCTTTTCTCTCAGTTATTAGTTACTGCCTATTATTAGTGATTTCCTGGGAGTCAGGTAGGGATTGCAGTCTGGCAAGCAGGCACATCAGAAACATCTCGAGGTGATAGAAAATAGATTTGCTAGCAGAACCAGAAACTGAGATAATATAAAGCAAAGATGAAGGTAGCAGGTAAGCAAGAGTAGGCCAGACTCAGCTGAGACAAGGACCCCAGCACGGACAGGAAACAACAGCAACGCTGCCAGTTCATGAGAGCCTGGTCTTGCTCAGAGGTACAGCTGAGTCAGCCGTGGCCCTGGAGGCTCACTTCTTGGAGTCTGAACTTACTTTGAGAGTAGGAAAGATCCTGCAAGTTTAAAAAGACTTATTAATATTTTCAAATAAAAATAATTTCTGGAAACTAATAAGGTGTAAAATGCATTAGAAGAAAGAGCTCGAGCAAAGAAGAAAGGTGACTCCAAGCTGGCTGCTACGTGTGTCAGGGAGGGGAGCTGGGGGAAAGATTAAGGTGGAAGGCAAAGGGGCAGGAAGCGAGACTCCATTTGTGGAGACGCGAGGTTACCTTGGAAAGTATTTTCATTACAGCAGCTCATTCTGTTGCGAGTTTCCTGTGGACTGTTTCCATTCACCATGGCTGACGGTAATGAAGCCTAATTTCACATGCTCGCCATGCCTTAGGGCCTCGCACGCAAACAGAAGTGACAAAGATGTTTCTTCTTTGAAAAACTCTTTGTGATTTTAATTTTTCACACACTCATGAAATGTAGCTGAAAGAGCTGGTGATGACGATAATTTGGTATTGTTATCCACTATGGTGCTGACTTGGAGGAGAAGCTCCTTACAGTTCAGACAGCACTTAGGTGTGAACGATTGTTTTCAGGACTCTGCATACTTTCCACACAGTGGCTGCAGAAAAGCACAGGTGAGCCCAAGGCAAAGGTTTTTAATCTTTTGCCCAGAAAAAAAAAATGGATTTACGATATAAAATAGTATCTGACATATTTGGCATTGCTAATAACAGAGATTTCCTTACAGCATATTGGAAATTTTACTTTTTTATGCAGATGGAGTTAACTTGCTAAGAATATGTGAACTAGAGATCATTTAAGGGAACGCTTTGGGTGTACTTTATTTTAGCTTATTCCTTAGTTTTCAGAAAACAAAAGCTACCAAGATACAAGACTAAAAAAGCCATTTAAGACAATCAGAAACTCCGGATGCATTTCATTCAGTAATTAGGATTTTAAAAAAGGCATCCAGTTAAAAATCTGTGCTAGTCGATTGTGTCGAGAAACAAAGATTCCAGTCGAGAAATCCAGAGCTGAAAGTAACTTCAAAAAATTATTATCCCGCAATTTACTATCCACTGGAAACAAGGCTGGAGACTCACATTTCCCAGGGTACGAGTTGAAAAGATAATATTCGGTCCTGAGAAGTATGTACACACATGGCATCGCCACTGAGAATTCCCTATCTGGAAACCATGTTTTCCACAGCAGATGGCCTTTGCCTAGGCCCTTACCTTTTTCTGCCTGGGTAGCTAATAGGCGACAGAACTCTGTGACTCGGACAGGGAACAAGTCAGCATGTGTGGACTGGAGCATGGTGATGTTCTATGGCTCATTACTGCTCATGTTAATTTTTCTCTATTCCAAAGTCAATATGCTTTCTTTTTCTTCCACAGAGATACAAGCTTGATTTGGATTAAAACTGTTCTGTAGGCCATGGGAATTAGCATTTCTAGAACCTGAAACCCGTCCAGAATATAAAATTTTTCACTGATTAACAGTTCCAGATCTTGTTCCTTTAGGTCTAATCAAAGCTTTTCCTTTTATAAAAATAGCAAGAATTTAGATAAATTTTCTTATAAATCTTTTGATACCACCCTCAACCCCATATTGAATATTCATATTTTCCCTAAAAGAACCAGTTATTTTACTTCATCTTGGCATCCTATTATACTCTTCAGACATGACAACAGCATAATCTTATCATCTTAAATATCAGTGACTACAGAACAAAAGACTCAGGTGAGCTGACTTCTACACTGCAGCTTGGTCTCACTTTCTACTGCACAGGCCAGTCGAAAATCACATGCGTCATACAGCATGGATTAAAATCTTGCTCATTTAAAGCGCTGTTCTTCCTCTCTTTAGGGGCTGGCAGTCGGAGTTAGAGGCATGCTGCCTCACAGGCAGTGGAGGGAAGCGACTGACATGCGTGTCTGCCAAAGCACTTCAGGTCCACAGGTCCCGGCTGGTGAGTGAAACACGGCATCCCCGTTGCCATGACTTTCTCCTGAAGATCTTTTCAGCAAGTATAAATTCAGTAATTTTTTACATTCTAAGGGCACAAAATTTGGGGTCTCTTCTTCACTATTTATGAAGGAAAATTCCAGAGGTAGCTGCTTCAGGGTGCTCCTACCTACATCCTTTATTCTGACACCTATCTGCCCTACCTTGGTCAAGGGTACACATGCTATTACTAGAAAGAAACTTGTCCTTCAACACTTTCAACTAAATTATCGTAGTGTCAAACTGCCTTCCTAAATATCTATGTTTACACACAGAGACAAATGTTACTCTCAGCCTTTATCAGAGAAGCCTTTCTTTGCAGTGAAGATTGGTGAATGCAGAGACCCATGGCTGAGTAAAAGATTCAAGGTGCTCACAATAAGTGAGTTGACATTTGAGAGTTCGCCCTAATTAAGACACTTACTCCATCCCCTCTAAGTCAGGGAACATTGATGGAGGACCTGGAAAGAATATAAGAGCCAGTGGATGGGAAGAAAGGATACAAAATGCTGTGTTCCAGGCATGACGGAGGCAATGCAATCATGAACTCATAGCAGTTGAGGTTACTTGAGACACACACAGTCATGGATGGATTCGGGGCTCACCAGACTCCCCCCCTTCACTATACACTAGTGTTTCCTGATAGATGCTAAGGGGCAAAGCGTCACTGCCCTCAGTTGTGTAGTTGCTAGTGAGCAGTGGTTTTCAACCTAAGGGTCACGACCCCCTTGTGGGTCAAACGACCCTTTCACAGGGGTTTCCTAAGACCATCTGCATATCGGATATTTACATTACGATTCATAGCAGTAGGAAAATTGTAGTTATGAAGTAGCAACAAAAATAATTTTATGGTTGGGGTCACCACCACGTGAAGAACTATCTTAAAGGGTCGCAGCATTAGGAAAGTTGAGAACCACTGCTCTAGTGGATATGCCAAATCCATGGACATACAGACCATCCTGGTTAAACTTAGTGAGTCACAAACAAAATAAGAAGACATGGATGTGGGAGAGGGACTTAGAAGGAGCGGGGAGGGGGGAGAATGATAGAGGTGGGAGAAAAGACAGGGTGCAGTATGAGTTATTAGGAAACATAAGTATGAAATTGTCAAATGACAAGTTAAATAAATAAACAAAACGTTCAGTTGGAAGCCAGCTCTATCATGTCTCCCGCTGTCAAATTAGAGTTGATATATTTTGTATGTGGAATGTCTCCCGAAAGCCAAACTACTTAGAGACTTGGTCCCCAGTTCAGGGCACTATGGGATAGTTTTGTAACAGTTAGGGCAGGGGACCACTGAAAGGAAAGTTAAGTCACTGGAGGCAAGACCTTGTAGGAGATCATGTGATCCAAGCCCCTTTGTGTCTGCTTTTACTCCCTGGCTGCCATGAAGTGAGTGGATCCTTTGTGGAATGCTGCTGGCTAGATGGATACAGCAAGTAACCAAAGACACGAAGCAATGAAGCCAAATGACTGTGGGCTGAGCCCTCAGACTTTCCCTCCTTAGAAGTTAATCATCTCAGGTGTGTCGTCACGATGGAAAACCGACACGAGATGTGTCCTTTTGTCATCTGCGCGTCATTTAAGTTCCCAGTTGTTGACATACAAGAATTTCAATTCTCTCTACAAATTTTATTTTTAAAGATGGTGGGAGCAAGGTCTTAAAAGAATAGCCCAGCTGGACTGTAACCATTTTCAAATTCCACACATCACACGTACATTTGGGTACTTACAAAGAACATTTCTGTCTCAGAATTTGGTGCCTTTATTCATAGGTGTTGGAAAATTCTTTCCATCCATCACAGGTGCTGACATGCTTAGGGGCTCAAGGGAGGAAGGTTGTGGAGAAGAAATAATGCCAATCATTAAAATCAACTGTATTACCTGACCCCAGCCGAGGATCCTGATGGAAGCAGACAAGATTGACAGTGAAGGCCCTGAGTGTAGCCAAGAAGCCCATGGATCTAGTTGAATGTTTAAGAAGAAAAATGCTTTTCAGATGGGTGGTAAGTTTTAGCTATACTTTGGTATGCATAGGAAAAGGTAAGTATTGGTTCTCAGTATTTAACTACTTTATCCACTGAAAAATGCCAATACATGGGAAGCTCGTGATCAAAGTCCTAAGATGGTATTCTTACAGAATCCAGGGTAGATCTTACCTACAGAATGGCAGACAGGGTGTTTGCATGAACAGACCCCATAAATCTACTCAGTGCTAATAGCATGCAATGAAAACTCTTTTCAGAAGAGAGATGTTGCACACAAAGAGCCCCAAGGGAAGAGGTGGCAACGGAAACATCCATCAAGTAAGGAAAGGGTGTTTAGAAAATTGCTCTTCTGACTCAATCCATCATGCTATCAGAGACTGCTGGGCTAATCCATTTACCGCCACTGAGCACAAGCCCGGAGACAAACGCAGAAGTATGCCCTGGGGTGGGTTTTCTGCAAGGCTTCTGCAGAGGCTAATGTGGACACTGGAGATATGCTCATAACACTGAGGAGAACTGAGTGCAGCTCACACATCAACACGCAGCTCCCTGCAGTTTTTCAAATATGAGTCATCAATTGATTCTTCAGTCTAAGAATTTTTTTTCCTTGTGACATTAAGTTCAAGCTATGAATACGTGCTGCACCCCGTCCCTGCCTCTTCAATGGCATATTAACTTGTTTTCCACCTGTGACTTAAAAACAAAATGAGATCTTATGCCTCTGAATGTCACTGTAGTTTATAAACTCTCCATAAAAGGTGCTAATTAGAAGTGCTACAATGCTTATAGAAAAAAAGCAGTCACAATATTACTTTCTTAGCGTTTATAATTTCCCAAAGGAGGAAAAGCACAGGGGAACATAAAAACAATCCCTTTATTTTTACAGCCCTTCTCTTTTTTTATGTTTCTTTTTTCCATTTCACTTGATTTGCTTGTGCAAGTGTTCTCAGAGTGAACCGTTCTCCACCTTATTGAACAAGTCTTCTTTCTCATTGAATGGATGGAATCTTCTTTCAGATTGAGTGAATCTTCAGGGGTAGGAAAAGATCTATGAAATACAAGATGGAGACAATTCTCGGCACTGAAGCTTCCGTCATTTCTAAGGCCTGTTAGTCATGTACGGCACCGAGTGGGAGGCACAAGCTATGTCATGAGAAGCGGTCCTAAGCGAACGGCTGCTTTGGAGAGCAAACCGACTGGCTCATGGCACCATTGAGAAGGATCGTTTTGGAGGCAGAGTGATGATTTGGAGATTAAGAGCATTTGCTATTTTTGTAGAGCATCCTGGTACCTACGTGGCATCTCATAACTGTCGGTAACTCCTGTTTTGGGCAACCTGCTTCCTCAGGCACTGCACACACAGGGTGCTCATACATGCAGGCAGGCAAACATGCATGCACATAAAATAAGAATAAATAAATCTTTTAAAAAGGAGAGGCCATTTTCTATGGACAACAGATTTTGTTTTCAATCTCTTCAAGGAACCTGCAAACTCATAAAATTCCCCTGGAACAATGATCTGAACATGTGATGTTACTATTACTCTTTTTTAATTTTTTTGAGTGAGAATATGTTTTTACTATAAAATATTATACAGATATGATGCTTAAAATTTTATTACTTGGTAGCTGGAATTATTGTAAGAGTAAAAGCATTGTGTCTGTGGGTATGGTTCATTGACAGATTCCTATCGCACCCTGTTATGTAAGACTTTTCCCAGGGAATACAGCACAAACATCTATTCACCCAGGTAGGGAATCAGTGAAGGACCAAAGTAACTATGCTACCAAAGTCCAACTTAGCAAACTAATGACTTACTGGTATTATTCAAGGGAGTGTGGGTGACGAGTTCCTTATAAAAGCATGGATGGTTGAGAGAGGGCTACATTACTCAAAAGCTCAACCCAGCCTGGGCTACAACTCACAAAAGCTGCAACCCTAGAGCCTTCTTGTAGGCAGCTTAGCTGGTGACAAAATATTGTGACAGTAGATGGTGGTGACAGTTGTACAACTTTGTGCATGTTCTAGAAGCCACTGAATTATATCCTAAAAAATGTTAAACGTTTAATATATGTTGCAGCTGATTCAAATGGAGGAAGAATCAGTATGCAAGAAGAGAGAAAAAGTATTCAAAAATGCTACTCAGAGCAAAGTGATGGGAAAATAAGCTTTGTGAATGAAAAGGAGAAAAGGCTAACATGTCTAACTGTTGTCATGGAAGAATATGAACGATGACAGAAGAAGGCCAAGATGTAAGTCATGTATGCTTCAAAGTTTTCAAGCATGTGATTTTTTTTTAATTTTAGTAAACTGAACAGATCTGAATAATTCAATTAATTAAAAGAAATCTACAAGGAAAGAAAATATCATGAAATACCAAGACAGAAAGAAGATATGTTTTCCCAACTGGAGGGGAAAAAAAAGATTTTTCAAAGAAAGGGTGAACAGTGAAATGGTGGATGGTTCCCTTTAGCCTGTGAAATGAAAGCTGGGAAAGAGAATCTCCAGATCAGTGAGAAAATCGGTACCAGTCCAGAGCAGTACCGTTGCTTTAAAATGCCTTCCGATGTGCTGCTGAAAGTCACATGGTATGTCAATAGCCAGCCTCCGACAGACTGTGTTGAGGACAGTTCGTGGTGTAGGAGGAAATAATGAGGAGAAAACAGACGAAGTGATAAGTAAGTCTAAACAGAGCTCAACAGTAAAATCTGATGCATCGTGATAATGTCTAATCTGTGGTCCATCTTAGGGCAGATCCCAAATTTTGTAGAACATGGCATGGAAACTAGGAGGAGGTTGATCAGAGAAGCCACGGGAGGTTGAAAATTGATAGTCAAGGAGAGAGAGAATGATTAACTGTAAGCTACCCACTAAGATCTTAGAGTGAGCACTAACAGAATGAAAATGGAAGACAGCAGAGGACATAAGTTAAAAAAAAAAAAAAGAGTTTTTTAAACACTGAAGATCCCAAACTTCTGCATCGGCTAATTAGCCATCCTAGGATCTTGTGTCATAAAACAGCAATGGGTTATTATTGCTCACGAGCTCATGTATTAGCCATGCAGTTCTAATTTGGCCCAGAGTCAGCAGCTCTTGGATGGAAGGGCTTCTGCAAGGTCTTATCTAGGAAGGCTGATCTTTCTGCTCCATGAAGTCACTCACCCTCAAAGATGGCGGCTTGTTCTCAGTCACCTGGCAGTTGAACATGTTCTAATAGACTGAGGACAAGACCTCTTGAAGCCAGTCCAGAGGCAATCTAACTTTTTCATGAAGTTCTAGATAGTAAATATTTTTGGTTTGCAAGATCTGTAGTTACAGCTTCTCAGCTCTGCTGTTTTGGCAGGAAATCACCTCTAATCAAAATGTAAATGAAGGAGTGTGGCTGCATTCCAATAAATCTTTATTTATAAAAATAGACAGCTGTCCAGATTTGGCCTGTGGGCTGTAGTTTATTTGTTCCTGGCCTAGACTTCGAGCTGGCATAGCTTTGCTTCCACCTCTTTCTTGATGGAAAGACAGTCTTGCTACCAAGAGGATTTCTTCACAGAGAGAGAGAGAGAGAATTACATACCACTTTTGACAATGTGTCATAATTTCAATAAATCAAAAAGGACTCAGGAAAAGAAAGGAAACTTTACAGGAAGAGCAGAAATAAATGTAGAGCCCTACAAATAAAGTCAAGCATGTTGTAATTCTCAAATTCGCAGGGAGGTTTAAGGGAATCATCTCTCCACTCAAAAATATAAGCCTTTTAAAGTCACTGGAGTGGGCAAAGAGGACTTTAAAAATCCATCATCACTGTGAGAAATTTCTGCTCGTTTCTCTTAGGAATTGATTAAATAAATAGCATTATTGAGTAGTGCTGGGATCCTTGCTCAGCTCCGCAGTTCTGATATTGCGTGCGTATTCCCAAGTTATTCTTATGTGTGCACTGAGTTGCATGTACAGTGACTCAAAAAAGTGCTGTGCCTAAAGTACAAAAGTAGAAACAATCACTTTAAATGCTCCATATGAGTCAAGGGGAGAAAGAACTGGGTAGTTAAGGTCAGGAGTAGAATCCACACGAAGAGAAAGGGAATGAATGGATCCAGGTAGAAGATGGATCTCAGAAACGGAGGGGTGTCTACAAAGCACGTTGTGAAAGAGCAGTTTTCTACACCAAATGTTTGAAACATGAAACTAGAGAGTATTTTGGGGGAATAAGTATATCAGTCGTAAGACCATGTAGCTGGCACTTACTTTTCAGGTTAGGGAGGCATAAGGTAAGTGAGAAATCAAAGACATCACTTGAGAAGGGTATCCTGCATCATCTCTTTCCAACATATATCAAATCTGCTGGTTTGAGTTTCCTCTTACTTCACTTCATTTACATAGCACACACCCTGGAGAAACTGAACTCAGTCATGCTGGGAATGTCACACAGCCTGTGACAGAAGAGTCTCACATCTGAAAGCTTCCCTTTTAGCCTGCAATTGTATTACACAGAAGGTAGAAACTGCTCTTTATACTGAACAGAAAAATCTTTAAGTGCAATTTTAAAATTCTTACTATAGTTGATCTGTATACTCAATAGAATATAATAGACTTTTTTTGTCAATTCTGGCCTTTATAAGAGTTTAAAATAAATGTGCACTCAGTAATTTTTATATAGAAATTTTAAATTGTTGTGAAAGCTCAATGCCTGAAAACTCTGTGTGATTATTTAATCCACCAAATAGAATATGTTATGGCAAAATCAAATTCAACATGAGCATTCTCCCTTGCCCAATGCAGTAACCTGGAAACCTATCTATGACATCCATAAATTCCTATGAAGGATGCCATGATCACCCAACAGACACACTGTGGGCACTCCGTGGAATAGTTAGCTGCTTTCCAGCTCTGTGATCTTAAGTAGGAGGCAGAAAGGGAGAAAGGGAATATTTTCCAAACTCAAGTAAATCTTCCTCTGCAGAAGCGACCTTCAGGAAATTTGGACTGCTACGGTTTTGATATGAAGTACCGTCCCCCCACCCAACCCCTGCCAAAGACTCACACATTGAATGGTTGGTCCTGAAGTGGTGTCTCTCCCTCCCTCTCCTCTGCTGCCCATCTGTCTCTCAGTGAGGTAAACACCTTCTGCCCTCATATAACTCTACTACTATGGTATTCTTCTGCCCAAACACATGGGGCCAGACTGCCATGAGTGGAGACCTCTGAAATCAATAGGCAAAGTAAATATTTTCTTCTCCTAAGTGATTTTTGTTGGTTATTTTATCACCCGATGTCTAGTGAATACTTGGTCCTCCCTGAAGAGCAGAAGAGCTGGAGTGCTTAGAGACATTCCCGCTTCAGATGGAAGGGCAGAGCCTGAGCTCAGTCCTGCTCCTGTTCAGTCTGAAGAACTGGGTGCTCACGTAGGTTTAAACTTTGGGGCTTTGACCCTCATCCCAGCAGATACTCGCTTGTGGGATTTGATGGCAGAGTTGTTTCCAGTTGTTTCCAATTGTTTGATGGCCAGCATTGCCCATCCAGGCCTTCCAAGTGTCCTAAGATCTTCCTACCCCTGATAACTGACTCCATCTACCACAGCCTGAGCCAGAAGAACCAACCAGTTAGAGGTACTGTGATCGCCTGCACAGCACTGACCCTAAACCTTCATTTATTTGCTCATACATATTAAATTGCTGGTGATGGTTAAGAATGGTGGGCCACACGTCAGGGCCCCAATCCCGATTCTATCATTTATTAGCTCTGTGTTCTGGGACAAACCGTAATGCCTTTGTTCCTTGGATCCATTGTTGTGATCGCATTAGTTAAAATGTGTGCATTGCTTTAGATACACAGGAAATAGTTCAGGTTAGCAATTCTTCCCATTGTTTTCTATGCCAGCATCTTGAATGTGAACGGAGTTCTATATCTAGAGACTTGATACTGACTTGGCGAGCATCACAATGCCAGCCAGCAGCGGAGCCTCAATTCTGAAACTTGTCTCAGAAGTTTCACACCCTAAAAAATGATGGAGAAACCAAGGCGTCTGTGTGTTTGTGTGATATAGTAGCACTTACTTTAGTCAGAACCAGTATGGAGTAACTAAGTATTTAATGGGTTAAAAGCAACAAGAATCCTTTCTCAAATATTAATTTGTTCATTACAAATTATCAATAAGTGACATAGATCATGGAGAGTAATTATTTTACACAAGTAATACAGTCCAGTGTAAGGAGTGACATCACTCCACGTTTTCCCACACCTCTCTGATGTCTAGCTCAACAGAAGCCAGCTGGATTCTCCTACTGGCTTTGGATTCAGTCTGCTGTGAAAGTGTCTTGCAGCTTCTGGGAATCACAGTAGAGTCACGAGAGAGGCTTCATATGAAAAATGAGAACGGTGGCTCAGAACTGATGTGCGAAAAGCAACCTTGCACACAGTTCTAAAGGAGCCTCTGAGAACTCGGGTCTGCAGATGATACTTTGAAAAGCACTGTGCTGGAGTGGCAAGGAGCTGAACACAGCTGGGCGGGGAGGGGAGGGGGGTCGGTGGCACAATGGTTAGAGCAATGTACTGTCACAGGGGGCTAGAGTTCAGTTCCCAACACTCATTTTGGGCAACTCACAACCTGGACTCTGATGGGCACCTGT
This sequence comes from Cricetomys ansorgei, assembly GCA_026225945.1. NCBI lineage: Eukaryota > Metazoa > Chordata > Mammalia > Rodentia > Nesomyidae > Cricetomys > Cricetomys ansorgei. The sequence continues at coordinate 52,805,887 of JAMJFZ010000242.1, read as the reverse complement.
ATTCACAGGTGCTCACACCCAAGTACAGACTCATATGTGCACATATTATTTAAAATTAAAATTAAATCTAAAAAATAAAAAAAAGTTGAGCAAAGCAGGCTTGTGTTGTGCTAACTGGTTTCAGTCAGCTTTTCTTCTTTGCAGACCCAGGGCTGTCACATGGAGGGTTCTCTGCATGGAGGCCCCCACTCAGTCCTCAAGCGTTAGCTTGGCCATACCTTTCTCGCAAAGAAGACAAGCATGGTTGTTTGTAGTGGGGCACTCTGCACTTGGCCATAAAACATGCCCTCATTTGCACCCAGCTTCCTGGCTGCCCAGTGTCCCAATAGGCAGGTTTCTGGAAGTGGAGCCCTGCTTGTTTTCTGTGCTATTGTATTTTCTAATGCCCACCCTGGCCCCTTTCATTCAATCTTGTCTCATACTCAGGCATCAGCACACCCTGTTGTCCTCATAATCAAACTGTATCCAGAATCACATTGCTTTCCCCCTCCTCCTTCTTGATACCCTGGTTCAAATACCCTACCTTCAAAAGACAATATCCATGACAAAGCCTTTCGAACAGGCTATATACCCTCTCCTTTGTCCATTAGTTTGTGTCTACACTCAAGTGTACAGATAACACAAGCAACATCAAACCTTGCCTTGGTTTCTGACATCTACCCATACCTGGTCATAAAAGCTTAGTCTTCTCTGTGTCCCATTTCTGTCCCATTTCTGTCTTTCCTTCAGCCATCACGGTCATTTGTATGTTCTCAAACACAAAGAGCACATCCAGGGTCTTTGTATTTGCTGTTCTGTCTAGCTGGAGCACAGTTCCTTTAGACAATTCAGTTCTTTACTCCTTTGGGACTCATATCAAATGCCACCTTATTGGAAAAGGTTTCCTTGATGAGTTTTTCAAAACTACAATCTATTTTCAGTCAACGTTTTCCTCTATGCATCCTAAGTGCTTTGGTTTTGAGCTATTATCAGTAGCCAACACGTTCTGTATGGTTTCATGCAAACTGAACTTCTCCCAGTGAAATGGAAATTTCCAGGCTACAGGAATTTCATCTTTTGTTCTCTTTCGGATCCTGTATGCCAAGGACTATGCTCAACACACTTAGCAGGCACTAGGTTGTACATTGCTGTGCTCTGAATGAGAGAAGGGGTGAGTGGAACTTTGGGAAATGTGGTTCCTTCTTTTAGGGAGTGGAAAGGCCTGGGGTGGGCATGTCATAGAATGGATCAAACAGAGATCGTCTGCCAGACTGTCAGCTCCAAGTCTGTGAGGCTCCAGTGCTCATATCACCTTATGGTAGCTTTTGTTATACACCGCAGAACGATCTTGTTTCCTTGTCTCTTTGACAGAGGATGATGCTGGGTTCACCTCATATTCCCAGCAACTGGCCCAGTGCTTTGCCACAGGAGATGCTCACAGTCTGCCAGATACCTTTGAGAATAAGCTAATGAACTGCCAGTATCAAAACTGATGCTGTAAAAAGTAATTTATGGTCTTGTGTATCTGTACGCTGGTGTATAAAAAGGAAAGTATATTCTTTTCTTAATCAAACCCAAACTAGAGGGTATACACAAAATGCGAATGAAAATGATAGTAATGTTGCAATGAATACAGGCTAGTGTAGAAAAATACATTTATTAATTTAGGACACACCTATACAGGTGACTTGAACTAGCATTGGTAAATTATGGGTAACAGTATAATGTACTTTTAGTTTTTACTTGTTATAAATAAACTCTTACAAACTAAAAGACACAACAAAATGGCTTTCTCTTAGCAAAGCATATTCTTTCCTAATCGATTGAGAGGGTTATAGGATTTCCCACTCCAACCTGTGCCAAATGACTCTGTGAGCTGAGGGCAATCAAATGGGCCCAACACAATCCATACTATTCTTCTGAGAGAGATGATGAAATTTTCTTAATCAACACTTCCTGGTCTATCGCTGTGTTAAGTCCATTCTAGGAAGATACTTGTCAGATTTCTTTGATTCCTATGAAAGCAACATTATTTTACCTGTAGAAAACCTATTAATATAGAGAGAATATTAGAGACACATTGACTGTGTCACCTACTAGCCACATTTGGGCTATAGTTTCTACATTCAAAAATGGGTCGTTGGAGATGCGCAGAGTATGCACAGAGGACTCTTCTCCAGCCGTCATGGTTACACTGAGGTGCCCACATCCCACCTGAGTTTTAAGTTCAAGCTGGTAGGCTGTCATGAGGAAAACCATGTTGTGCTTGGGAGAGAGACCATAGCTTACCTGTTTCTTTTCTCAGCACCTAGACAACTCGTATCTGTTACATAGAAGCATTGTTCAAGCAACTGTAAAACAAGATACCAAGAAACTGTGTTCTTCTCTGCACTTCATTTCCGTGGTCCTTAGTCCAATGGATGTTTATGAAAAGCAAGATGATTTTAAATAGAAGAGGTTTAATATTTAATAAAAATGTTAAGCTAATACAAACTGTGTACATGGAATTTTAGACGCACATAATTTAAAGTAAGTAAATAGCTACAAAAATTAATGATCAACTTAACAGTCTTCCTCCAAAAGGATCCATCATGTAAGTCTTGATTCATTGCCTTCATAAAAAGAGCTTTTCACAGAGGGCAGCGCACAGAGCCAGATCTGAAGACCTCAGGATATGCTTTTGATCTCAGAGAGCAGGAAGTGAGGCCCGTGGACACACATTGTTTCAGAAGCCAATAATATGAGTCAATGAGGAAGCGTTATATCAACAGTACAGGAAAAGACCACATCATCATGTCCTGCTTTCTCCAGGAGATGAGAGGCTCCTGTGGCATGGCCGGGGCTGGGGTCCTTCACAGTTCATCCCAGACAGAGGATGTTACAGCCCTGCAGGGAGATGGACGAGGCAGGAGCATTCTGACCAGCGTTAGGAACAGGTAGTCGTTCTGGGGACTTCTCTGTTGTGCACTAGCCTCTTGATATGACATGTAACAGATCTGTTGTCTGTCCGTGTCAGGGAAACCAGTTTATTTAAAATAGTGCTGTCAACTTTCAGGTACAAGTCTCTGTGACCTACAGATAAAAAACTATCAAACTTGTTGGGAAAAAAAATCATTCTCTGTGTTTGGTTTGTGGGTGGAACATATTAGCTTCTTAAAACGATAACACATTTGAAAACTCTATGTGTTAGGGAGTTTTACGTCAACTTGACAAAAGCTATAGTCATCTGAGAGGAGGGAATCTCAATTGAGAAAATGCCTCCATAAGAGCGGGCTGTAGGCAAGCCTGGAGGGCATTTTTTGAATTAGTGATTTATGAGGGCGGGATCATCTCATTGTGAGTGGTGCCATTTCTGGGCTGGTGGTCCTGAGTTCTATAAGGAAGCAGGCTGAGTGAGCCATGGGGAGTTATCCAGTTAGCAGTAACCCTCCATAGCCTATGCATCAGCGCCTGCCTCCAGGTTCCTGCCCGGCTGAGTTCCTTTCTTGGCTTCCCTCAATGGACTGTGTGACGGCATATGTAAGCCACATAAACCCTTTCCTTCCTAAGTTGCTTTTGGTTGTATTGTTTCATCACAGCAATAGTATCCGTAACTAAGACATACTATATAACCAGCTTCATCGACAAGTGCTAAGACACCTCCTCCATGAAACCTGTGTAGACATTCTAGTTGCAAGTGCATTCTCTGCCCTCTTAGACCTGTTTTTCTCTTGAGACCTAAGGGGTGTCTCTTCAACTTATTGGAAGCCGGTGCTCTCTCTCCCACTAGAGCAGGGCCCTGCTGTGACTCACACTCCCCACAGAACACTCCCTGGCTAAGCAGATGTTTGGCAGAAAAGAAATAGTTTTTAGAAAGTGTCGATAGAACAAACGAATGAATGATGAGTTAATATACAATTTGTTCATTATCAGCTTCTCATTTGAATAAACTCTACTTGTCTCAGCTTTAGCTTTAATTTGTTCATAGCCCCCTGGCTCAGTAGACGGAGTTTGGTCTGGGGGAGATAATTCTTTCTGCTCATTTACTAGCAGCTGGGGAAATGTTTCACTTGTTGCACCTGTCCTGGAATAGTAAAACTGGAAGAGTTTCATTATTTACAGTCCTTCCATCTATTTCCTGGGGCCAGTTGATAAAATAGGATTGATGTAGGTTGGCACTAGAGGGTCATGCTCAGGGAAGAGCCGAAACTTGCCCCTCTGTCCCTAGCCTGTGCCGCATGAGTCAGAACAGGACTGTGCCCTGTAGGAAAGGCTAGGAAGAGGTGCAGAGACCTCTGCCATGTGACAGGAATGTCATCATCAACCAACAGCAGACGCTGAGCTGAACGCAAAGTAAAAATCTACCTACTTACTCATCCAAGATTTCATATTTTACAGAAAGCAGCACTATACCCCAGAGTGGGAAACAAGACCCCACAATATCTAAATAAAATTATCTGGTTCTTTTTCCATAATTTTACCATTGACCTTTCTTTCACATTTGTAATTTTTTATTACCACATAATACACAGTTAGTAAAAATATTCCAGAAAATCAGAAATGTAAAATCTGGAAAATCATGTCTTCAAATGCCAACCCCCGAAGACCAAACTCAGTTACACTTTTATGATAAGCAGGTTGTGTTCTTAAGTGGAACCTGCAGCGCCTTTGAGAGCATGGAAGTGCTGTGGGTTGCCGTCCACAGAAGCAGTATGAACCTGTGGAGAAGGTGCCACGTAACTGTTCCCCGCTTCCTAAGGCACCAGATCTCCCGGGTACTGCACAAATTCTGGTTTCCTCCATCTTTTTCTTCCATGACAGAAATTGAGGATTCTCACCTTTTCCATAATTCCCTCCACCTCTCTACTGTTCCTCTTGCACCCACTCCCAGAACTAACTGTAGAAAGGTCCCTTTCCATCTTCAAAGATCTCAAAACAGGTTTCTGCTACTGCTCTATTTAATAGACATGTTGCTGTGTGTGACAAGGGAATGAAGTAAAGGGGAAACATGAGTGTTCATCATAGGGAACCACCCAGTCTCAGCCTGCTAGAGACACAAAGGCCCTGGCACTTCTGGACAGTAATGGTGGACCAAGATTTGAAGTTCTGTCTTGCTACCACCTACATTAGTGGAGGGTCAGTATTTTATTTTGTTTCCTGGAAAGACACGGGAAACATGTGTGTTTACATGCTCTGACACAGTGGGTAGGAGAGTAAGGACAGAAATTAACTGGTTTGACTGGGCTTTAAACTTTGCCAGGTTTTTCTTTTCCCTTCTTTTCCCTCCCTGAAACTACTAGGTGGGACTGAGCAAGATGGATCAGAGCCTGAAGCACCCAATGTTACCAGGAAGTTGGGGTAGTGCTTGACGAATGTTCATAACCCATCAATGGCACAAAGACGCAACTCAAGGAAATGGAATCAATTGACAGGATTAAACACAACTACATGGAAAACCAACATGTATGCATAGTTTCAAAACCCCTCCCACAAACACTTGCTAATAGAAAGGAAAGTGTAAGGCGGTGGAGATAGATCAGTGGTCAAGAGCACTGGCCCTTCCAGGAGTCCTGGGTTTGGTTCCCAGCACCCACATAGCAACTCACAACCATCTGTAACTCCAGTTCCAGAGGATCTGAAGTCCTATTCTGCCTACCAAGGGCACCAGGCACACACGTGGTACACAGATACACATGCAAGTAAAACACCCATGCACATAAAATAATAAAGTGATTTTTAAGGAGAAAGTGTAACTCTACAATGGATAGCCTAGCATATTTTAATCAAGTACTGAATGTGGACGTGAGGAGTAGTGCACCAAACTGAAATTGGTGTGGCACCGACTCAGATGCAGATGAGAATCTTGTAGCATAGCTTCTGCAGTATTCCTGTCAGAGACAAATAATACTCAGGAATCTAAACAGAGACATAGTCTACAAAATTACTACCCTGTAATCTTCAAAAGAAGTAAGGCCATGAATGTGTTCCAAATGGAATGATTAAAAGGACAAACATTATGTGCCTCTGAACTTCATGTTTTTGCAATACAGGACATTATTTGATGACTGGTGAAGTTTCAGCGAATTGCAAGAATAAAATGTTAGCAACTTGTAAATGTTAATTCCACCCATTTTAATAGTTATATTTTTACTCATAGAGCAGCAGTTTTCTCTTCCTGTGGTTCACAACTCCTTTGGGGATCCAGTGAAGTTTTCACAGGGTCCTCCTAAGACCATCTGCACATCAGATATTTATATTACAATTCGTAACAGCAAAATTGCAGTAACGGAGTAGCAACAAAAATAATTTTATGGTTGAGGGTCACCACAACATGTGGACCTGTATTAAAAGATCACAGCATTAGGAAGGTTAAGAATCACTGTCATGGAGGCAAACTTAATCTCTTTTTTTTTTTTTTTTAAATTTGACACATGGAATTATTTGGGGGTTAAAAGTACCATTCAGCAAAAGAATTTTAGCATTCCTGAACGCAAATGGGTTTGATTCTGCACACACAGTGCTTCTGTACGTTAGAGATTATTCCAAAGTTTAAAAACCCTATTCTAAGGCAATGATTTAAATAGTCCTCCAGTTAAGGCACAAAATGCTCTACTTGACTCTCCCTTCCTTATGCTCCTCTCCCTAAGATTGTTTGAGAGACTAAAGTACTCGTGAACGTGGAAGGAGAGCAGATTGCCTACTGCCATGCCTCTGAGGAAGGCAGGGTAGTAGTTGTTCTACCCTTTTGCTTCCCAGCACCGTCTACTGCAATGCCACAGAACAGAGGCCAGCTTTGCCTGGTGCACTGACCACAAAGCTCTGGAACGAAGTTTGCAGAAGAGAAAAGGCATATTTGCAACGCAGCCAAGAGTGGAGGTGGGAGACCCAAATCTCAAATCCACCGCCTCAAAGTTAGAATTTGTGGATATTTATAGGAAAAAGAAGCAGGGTGCAAGGTGTCTGGGGGTGAAGGAATCAGTGTCCTGTGGTGAATTCAGAAAATGTCAGCTTTGGCAAGATCTGAGAGTGGAGCTGGTAGCCTTGGATGTTAAGTTAATCATTAAAAACTTCATCAGGTACTTGTACAGGCCCAGGGCAAGTGTTACAGTTTGCAACATAAAGCAGCTTTCAAGGACCCAAGAAGTAACCTAGCTAAGCCCTGTTGTCAACCCACTCACCTAGGTTTATCAGCTACAGAACCAGTGGAAAGTTAATGAAATTCTGCTCAATTATGTCTCCCCTGGCCACATCCTCCACCCACCTTCCCACCTTCCCACGGTCCTGCTACAAGGACTCCAGGCTTGCTTGGGCTTTGACATGGGGCTCAACCTCCTGTCCTGTGGCCATACATGTGCGTTGTCTTAAAGGTGGAAGACTGCAAGGGCCTAGTTATCTTCCATCGTGACTATTGTATGGCTCTCGTGTTCCTGGGTATTAAATCGTTGATTGGTCAGACTTAGAGAAATCAGTCACCTGCTTGAAGGACAGAGCCTAGGCCGGCTGGGGATGGAATACAGGACCTGTGTTTCGTTTCCCACATCACTGAAAAGTCTCCTTCTGCAAGCAGGTGAATGTTGCCTTTAAGCCGAAAGAGAGTTTGGATTTCCTACTGCCTAAAATGATAAAAGTAAAAATCTACAAAATGTTTTTCTTGATACTCTTTGATTAAAAGCTATAAGGTGAATAGACTTAGAAGTGCCGTGACTTAATTCAATAAAGAGAAAAGAGACACAGGGGAGCTAGCTCAGTGGGTGAAGTGCTTTGCCATGTTCCAGTGAGAACCTCACTTTGAATCTCCAGAACCCATGTGAAGAATCAGTTGGATGTGGTTACAAGCATCTGCAATCCCAATGCTCCTAGGAAAATATGAAAGGCACAAGCCTGTAATCCCAGTACTTGGGGGGCAGAAGCAGAACCCATTGGGAGTTCAAAGCCATCTTTAGTTACATAGCAAGTTCAGGGTCAGCCTGGGACACATAAGATGGTTTCAAAAAAAACAAAACAAAACCCAACGAGGGCCAAGGATTTGACCCAGCCAGAAGCATCCTATTTAAGCATCCAGTGACAAGATGCTCCCCTTTAGGAGAGGCCTCAACTCTCAATCCCCACCCTAACCCTACCCCATGTTGTTATGCCTTAAATCAGAGTCCTTAGAACAGAGACCGGACATTCCTGCAAGGCCATTCCACAGGCTATCAGCCCTGAATCCCCCTTACACCACACATGCCCTTAAGCAATTCCTAATCTGTCTTTCCTGACCCAGTATCCACAGCTTCCTGTAAGATTTCCACCAGAAGAAACTGTGCAAAGGTTGGTGTTCCTCCTTGCTGACCTTCAGCACAATGTGGGAAGATAAAATCAGGAGAGGAAAATGTCTCCTGCAAATGTGAAAAGCCAGTTCTGAGTGCATATGAAATTCTGACACTCTGCGTCTGAGGGTGCCCACCCGTGTCCAGGCCTGTGCCTCACATTTTGATGCTGAAACGTTTTCTTTCATCGCTTCTTACATCTGACTCCCTGCATTTAATCTGACTAATGGCTCCTTTGTAACTTGTCAGTAATAGCCAGATTTTCAAGTTTGTGTCTAGATGCCAGCCCTGTGTCTTTTCGGTCAGCATATATAAGAATCTTCATTGCTCTGGGGTTTCTTTTAAGCTCTTATTACCTGAAAAATCCAAGCATACAATCTAAACATGAAACTTGAAACTTTAGTGTTGATAGGAATTAATCACGAGACGTCTTGAAAGTATTGGCTAAAAGAACAAAATATGTGTTTGTAAGCTTATTGGCACTTCTTGCTTTTATTTACCTAGGTATGGTGTTTTACAGGCTGAGAACCTTTCTCCTAATATCCATCCTCCACTTTAAAGCGAAGAACTGTTTGAAGCTCCTATTTGCTAATTCCTGTGCCTTGGTCATCTCAGGGTCTGTTCCTATTGATGCCGCCTTTAACTACCGCCTTCTATTACGATAATATTTAAATATCATACGGTTTTTAAAAATCATGTTCTGGTATTCGACCACCTCTGTGTTTGAGAACCAGGTGTGCCCCTTGCTGAAAGTCATGTTAAATTGGACACAGCACATTTTCCATCGGGCTCCTCGGGGATTGGTTTTCAGCTTTGTTAGGCAGAACCAGATAATGTGTTCTTCATCAGACCTGGTGCCTCTCAGCTGAAAGACTTCCATGTTCAGGAAGGTCATCCCCCCATGAATGGTCAGACGTGACTCCTTTCTACTGGGTCTCACTGAGATTCCCCTGTGTGGAAATAGCAAATTCCCCTGTATTTGGTTGTCGCCAAGGGCTTCCAGAGCTCTTTTTCTGTGCACTGTAGCCTTTTCAGCCTCTGGCCCCCAAGTTCAGGCTTCATGGACACTGGAGACTTCCGCTCCTCTGCATAGTCTGTTCTGATTGAGCTTTTACTCTCTGACTCATTACTCACTCATGCTAAAGGCCATTTATCCTGGACCTCACTTAATGCACATTTGTTCTCTTCCAGTCTTAAAGCTGGACAGTGCTTACTTCATATTTTATGACTGTACTTGTATTTGCATGAGTTATTAGTCATATCTCTATACTAGGATCCAAAGATTCATGCCCTTGATTTTTAACTCTATTATTTTTGATTTATTAATACTTGTGTGCGTGGCATATATGTGTTAGTGTGGGTGTGTATATGTACCTATGCCGGTGTTTGTTCACGTGCGTCCTTATGTTTATGGAGGTCAGAGATTGACACCAGACATTTTTCTTAGTCATTCTTTACCTTATTTTTTGAGACAGGGTCTCTCACCAAATCTGAGTTCATGGGTCCCTCTCGGTCAGCTGGCCGGGGGCTCTGGGATACACTTGCCAGGCTTTCACACGGGAACAGGGGATCTGAACTCAGGTCCTTATGCTTGCGAGGCAGGCTCTTAACTAGCAGAACCATTTCCCAGCCACAACCTAAGAAAAAATTTAACATTCTTATTGATCTTTTAAAATGTAGCATCCACACCATCATCTTTTAAAAAATGTAAAATGGATCTGTGATAAAATAGCTTGAAAATGCATTTTTATTGACAGTAAGGCACCTCAAAGGATTAAAACCTGTACAATATGGATTTCCTATTTTTTAGAGACTACATTGTCTGCATTTTTCAAATTCATTTGACCACAAAATCTACTTTTAGCAGCAGGCTTTGTGGGAGGGAGTGGTTGGGGACTCTGGGAAGTGGTGTTCCATGGTTCCCTTATATTAATTGTATTAAAAATTTATGTGCCTAATTAAAAAGCAATCATGGTTACAACTATCCTTTAAATTAATTTTCAGATGGAAAGTAAGCCTAGCTTCTCCTTCATCTCTCTAATGCTCCTCTACTCCAAGGGAGAAGTTTGCTTTTGGGCCCATTAAACATTTTATGTGTTATGAAAAAAAATTTTTTTTTTAAAAAGAGAAATGCAACTGTATGTTATGAAAACGAATATTTCATTCTGACACTTTTTTCCAAGAGAAAAGTCATTTTTAGACACAACAAAATAAAGTTAACATTTTCTCTTTTGTGCAGCTATCGTCTCAGCAAGTGTTTGATGAAAGAGGCAACAGTAAGGGTGTGAAAATGACCAGCCACCACCACCCGCCATTGCCTCTGCCACCACAAAGGCAGCAGCAGCAGCAGCACCTGAATCTCCTCTTTACCATCAATAATTAATTTAAGTGCTTCCTGCAGTGCAGTGCTTCTCCTCCAAGAACAGCTCATAGTGGAGCACCTCCTCACAGTCAAAAGCCTAAGACTTCTCTAGAAACAGCAGACACATGACACACAGGGTGTTTAACTGAAGTTCAAGACCCGGGCACAATTTGGCTCCTCAATTAACCTCTGCAAGCAGCCACTGTCTCTGGACCTCTGTTTCTGAAATGGGAAAATGAGCTCATTGGTCTGCATGGTTTTAGGGTTCCCCTCCAGCTCTTCCACTGCATAAATCTTGCAGAGTAACCCCACTGATGAAAAAGGGGCAAGGATGCTATTTCTATGAAATACGGCCTCCTTGGCTGGAAATAGGAGAGAGATGATCTAAAATAGTGGGAAATATGACTGTTAAACAACTTACAGTTTCATTTTTAGTTTTGTACCTGTAAACGGAAAGAAAAACTTAGACTCAGCAAGTTTGTCCTTCAAGACTTAAAATCATCTCCCTAATCACAACCAGTTTGTCCTCTGTCCAAACCCCGCACCTCAGTTCTTGCCAGGTGGCAAAGGTGATGGCCTTTTCCTGCAACTTCATTTTGACTTAGTTTCCTGATGGTAGCAGAAGGTTATAAGGCGAGGGAGAGACTTTTTTTCTCCAAATATACAACGGGGGTTTTGCTGAGAACCAGAACAAAAGGTTTCTGGATCTCCAAATGAAACTGGGAGGAAAAATAAGTCTTTCTGATTTCAGTTGCTAACAGAGGCAGAGAAAGAAAACCCAGTTGCTATGTTACTTGTCCACAAGCAAACTCAGCACAAAGTGAAAAAAGATTTCCTGATACAGCTCTCCATTATCTTAAGTTGCATTATTGGTTCAGATTACGGCAGAGAGGAAGAATCCGGGATTCAAGCTGTTGTGTTCCCAAGAGCGTGAAATGCATTCCTGTTGGGTCTGTCTTACAGGAACTCCCTAAGGGATGCTGTGTATTCTTGTCCTGCTCTGTGGCAGGTGAGCCTGGAGTGTCATCCAGCATTGCTCTTAGAGCACACATTTGCCTAGAGCTGTGCAGAACAGTAACAGGGAGGTCGGGAGGAGAAGCTGTGCCTAGATAAAGGTTCTGCAAGAGGGCAAAGCCTGAGAGGGAAGGAGACAGGAGGTCTAAAGCAAGGAAGATGAAGAGCAGACTGGGCCATGAGTAGGTCTGGGAATGGGTAAAGAAAACCACTAGGAAAAGAGGTACAGCAATGGGGTGGGAGATGCAGGGGCAGGGCTAATGGGTGTCTTTAAATTTCTTTTTTCTTTCTTTTAATGTTACCCTGGCACACTCTCATGGTGCTCAGGTAAGACTCATCTACTACTTCTTCCAGTTTATAGCCACTTAAAGTTCAGGTTTAGAAGTAGGGACGGACCGTTGTGCTTTTCTGTCACAGGGCAATTGGTTTCTGCTTTCTCATTTTGGAAGTTTCAAGAGCATAGTTGTTATGCCTACTGAAACTAGTCAAGACTGCCATTTACACTATCTGGGGCAAGAAGCCCAACTCCTGTAAACTTAGTTTCTTCTGTAAAATGAAAAAAAAATTAATAAAAATAAAACCAGTAAGGCTGGGGAGGTGGCTCACTGGATAAAGTACTGGCCGGAGAAAATGGGGATTAATTCAGATCCTCGTCCCCATATAAAAGGCAGTGAGACAGTCTGCCTGTAATCAGTGCTTAGGAGGCTGAGATTAAACCCCTGAGCAAGTGGACTAGCTAAAGTAGTCAAATTGGTGAGCTCTGAGTGAGAAACCCTGCCTCAGTAGAGAAACTGAAAAGAGATCAAAGACAAGCAATGCCAACCACTGACCACCCCCCAACCCCCGCACAAAGATAATGTCCTTTGAGCCTGCCTGTCAGGGTTAGAAGTCCCAGGACCATCTGATGACCTTCTTTGCCTACTTCTACACTGGTCTTAGTAGTTACTAATATATTAAACTCTATGGAGACAACAATCATGTCCTTCAGATTCAACGGCTATCTCCTGATCTAGCTGGGTATGGCATATGTAAACACTTCTTAAATATCTGTTTCAGAGACAAGAGAAGGAGAATGACCAGCACACCAGGATGGCGGCCCTGGGTTCCTATGAGGGAGTGAGTGTTTCACAGCAACCAAAGCAGGAAGTGCCCTAAGATGAGAGACTCCGACCCTGTCTGGTTTGCCCAGGGACTCTGGAAAATCATCTTCATTTTACACAGCTCTGGTTATTCAGGCAAAAGCATTTGCTTTTTAGTACTATTTCTAACATGTTGGCTCACATCTCGTTTATACATGTGTGGGAGTGAAACATGTGTCCCTTGTTAGTATTTTCACACAAACATGTTTAAGTTCATGGTGCTGGGCCAATAGTGTAGTAACATCGCTTTGTCCTCTCTGCCATGTTATTTCCAAAGAGAGCAGTTACAGCAGGCATGTCTCTCCTCTTCTTAATAGATTGTGTGTGCACAGATAGCTCATTATCCCAACACAAATTTTACATGCTAAGTTCAGCTGCTCAAAAATCCTGCTTAAGTCTCTCCCATCGAATCCCCAACACATCTCTGGGGACTTCATTTCATATGAAAGAAAAACACTTGGAATCCGGGAGGAGACGCTTTTGATGGTGGTGCAAGCAGTGGTCTACGGAGTGCCCGGGTGAGGTGGAGGAGGGGCAGGCCAAGAACAGAGTCACTGGAGAAAGGGGTGGAGAGGAAGGAGGGAGGCCCTGTCACACTCCCACGGCATGCCGTTCACTCTGTTTATGATAGCCTGGGACGTTCCCTGTGAAATCTTATGTTTCAAAAGTTGCTTCTATCATGGTATTGTATACTCAGTGGCAGTAAGGACCCACTTTATTCCAAGAGTCTAACGTAGCCTTTGACACATAGTAAATATGTCTGCACGAGGAATTGCGTGGATAGACAGATTGATCCAAACACAAGGCAGAGACAATCCCCAGTCAGTAAGAAGGAACTAGCAAAGTAAATAATTTCCAGCACCTCCCAGGACCAAGCCCAAGTACACTCTGCCAGGATCCTTGCACTAAGGAAGCCTATCTCTGAGAAGCAAAGGCCAGAGGAGTCAGAGGAATCAGAAAGCTGAGCTCAGTGGGGCAGACACAAAGTCCAAGTAATTCCTCATCTGGGAGCCAGGGGGTGGAGGGAGTAGCTTGGACAACAAGAAAAGTAAACTCTCTCTTTACGCACACTCATTCCACCAGTTCTGTTTTTGGAGATCTTTGGAGTCATTAATGCAGGTGGATAGTCAGTGACAGTTCATAGAGAAGGTGTGGGCTCTGGTTTGGCTGTAGGAACCCATGCCTCTGGGTAATAAACTTACACCTTTAGGAACTGACTGAGTTCCAAGAGCTATAGTCCCTCAAGTTATGTCAAGGGATCAAGATATAGAAATTAAAGAAGTATGGTTAATATAAGTGAGAAAGGGGGGAGCTATCAAAACCCACAGGAGCCATTCATGCCTCTAAACAAACGTGCTTTAGCAGCTGTAACAGAGGAGTACCTATGATGGCTAAGACACACTGTCCCTGCTCCCAGTACTTTTCCATTAGAGTTAAATGAATGCCTAGAGATAAGCAACAGACATTTTTAAATCTAAGAAAAAAAAATCTGAAAAAATAAAACAAAACAAAACAACAACAACAAACAAACAAATAAACAAACAAAACAAAACAGAGAGGGGTAACATATGTGAGCGTGCACAGAGGCTAGTGACCAAAATATACCAATGTAGAACCGACAGAGTCGAGAAGGATCGTGAGTGCGTTCTGTAGCATCTGTAGTTGTCTAGGCTGAGACTGACTCCTGACTGAGCAAAGGACTGGAAGGGTGACCAGGCTATCACAGGGAAAGGAGTGAATGAGGAGCTTGGCATGCTGCTTCAGCCATTACCCAGGCCCAGAAAGACAAACACTGCGTGTTTCCCCTTGTTTGTGGATGCTAGCTCCGAATCTGTAGATGTGAGTGTATAACCTGGAGTGGCCACAGATGCCGGGAAAATAAAGGGTGACCGTGGTGGCAGCGGGGTGAGGAGTGGTGTGGGGAGCACAGGAGTTCTCAGGGACAGGGACAGTGGGAGGCAGTCACCATGAAGGAGACAATGGGGGAGATGAATCAGGAAGGATCACCTGGGGAGTGAGAAGAGAGGGGAGGAATGAGGAAAGATACATAACACTGAGGATGTTTGAAAAAGCCTTAGGGAATCATGTTATTTTATATTTAAAACTGCCTACAATATATATAAGTCTATGTGTGTATGTGTGTGTGTATACATATATATTAGTTATAATATATACTAATTATAAAATTATATATATATATATATATATATATATATATATATATATATATATTAATTGAACTAACTCTTCTTGGGGTAACAGTGTTCCCAGCCCCCAAATCCCAGACTATCAAACAAAAAACCCAATGTCAGGCATGGGTTTTAGTTGCTAGTCTGGGGAGACCTGGAGACTTCATTCCCCCACTAGACCATTGCTGTAGCCCTTGGTTGGCTTCCAGTAAAAGAAGATAAGACCATATTGCTGAAGACTCCATACTTTGGCCACAGGACTTGTACGAGTTCAGTAGACCTGACCTGGAAGCCCTCTCTCTGAGAATTAGCTCTCATAGTATTGGAAGGAGCTATGCAAGCTGCCAAGGGAGGAAAGCAGTCAATAGTCCTGCCCAGCTGTAATGTTGAGAAACCACAACAATGGCCAGAAGAACAAGATATTATGAAAGGTGTTGCAGTGCCACTTATATTCTGGGGGCAGCCAGAAGCCAGCTAATTGGACTTAAGACCTGTTCATCAGGAAGGAATTCATGTCTGGTGTTGTATGCTTAGCTGACTATTATGGCTGGCGAGACCATGGATAGAGGAGAACATACCTCTGCCACTTTCCTAACCAGTATAATCTCTAACTGCATCCTAAATACTTATCCCCACCCACAATAAATGAAGCCCTCACACGTTGTCTTAGTTTCTTTTCTCTTGCTGTGAAAAAACACCATAACTAAGGTCACCTATGGAACAATGTTTAATGGGGATTTACAGGTTCAGAGAATTAGAGACCATGATCATCATAGAAAGGAACATGGCAGCCGTCAGATAAACATGGCACTAGAGTAGTAGCTGAGAGCTACATCCTTACCTATAAATAGGAGGGAAAGAGAGAGAGAGAGAGAGAGAGAGAGAGAGAGAGAGGGAGAGAGCACATATTGGGAATGGGTGAGCTTTTGAAACCTCGAAGCCCCAGAGACACACTTCCTCCAACAAGGCCACACCTTCTAATCCTTCCCAGGCAGTTCCACCGACTGGGGACCAAGCATTCAAATCTAGGAGCCCATGGGGGCCATTCCCATTTAAACCACCAAACCCTGCATCAAAGAAGCTTCTTTTTGCATTAGACAAGAGACTACTACAGAATCCACAACTGGTCAAAATGCAGAGAACTGCAGTGCCTGTCCCCATTTAATACATTTACAACACAACTGATACAACTAAGGTTCTGGGAGCATAGTGGGAAAGGGGTGGAAAAATTGTCAAAACCAGAGGACCAGGATGTTTGCTGCAAGATAGTGTCAGAGATGGGGGCGGGGCACTAAATGGAGAAGGTTAAGGAGGAAAGAGAGGCTGGATCTGGGAGGAGATGGAGGGAGGAGGATGCAGTATATTGTGTGAAATTCTCAAAGAATTAATAAAAACATTATATTTTAAGCAAATGCCTTTAAATTAACTTGTCTACTGGTCCTATGACCTGGATTTCATATTACTTTGTCTATTTTCTATAGTCAATATGGCTATTTACCAAATTAACTACTCTGGCGATTGATTTCCCTTGGCTGTAAGTTAGGACATGCTCTCCAGAATCCTTTGGCAGTGAATACAGGCTTATGAGTGAGTCAGTAAAACTGATGCTGCTGCCAACAAAGGCTCTTGAGAAAGAGAAGCCCCTCCCCTGCGCCCTCCTTTATGATTAAGTGGTTTGGCAAAGCCCTGCATGAGCCTGCAAATCATACTGAAGGTGGCAGATGCATTGCTAAATACACATGCCTGGATGACATGGAGGAGAGTGGACCTACAGACACAAACACCGAGTTTGGACTATGATGT
This sequence comes from Cricetomys ansorgei, assembly GCA_026225945.1. Classification (NCBI taxonomy): domain Eukaryota; kingdom Metazoa; phylum Chordata; class Mammalia; order Rodentia; family Nesomyidae; genus Cricetomys; species Cricetomys ansorgei. The sequence goes on along the minus strand of JAMJFZ010000242.1, from coordinate 52,789,113 downwards.
GAATATGAAACAAATATGATGGTTGGGGAGCCATCATTTGCATTCTGTTTATTGGGTTTTGTGACTCTAACTAGTGTAAGGGTAAATTAAATTGATTTTTCTCAATGAACAAAGGGCGAAGGAATCATTTTCACTTTTCTTTGTTGTTAGAGTGTTTGCTTAAAGCCATGATAAATCTGAGCTTGTATCTAAGTTTCAGAATGCAGGATGAATTTCTCTGGGGATTAAACCCAGTCTCTGGCTTTTACAGTATGGCGATATCTCCACGGTCATGAGCCAAGTAACCTTTCCTATGTAAAAACTATATGTCTGAAATTAACTCAGAAATCTCTTAGGAAAGGAATGGAAAGGGTCCCAAGCTTCAGGCCATCAATCAACAGAGGACAGAAGGAACATTTTACTTGTTCTTTGTACCATTTTTTAATATAAATTTGTGCAAGATTCTATGCATACTATCTTACATTCATATACATTTTTAGTGATTACTCAATATTAGTTTCTTTCTCTCTCTCTCTCTCTCTCTCTCTCTCTCTCTGTGTATGTGTTAGTAAGGAGAGATCTCTTTGTTGGCATTGGCCTTTTTAGTTCCCCAATTATCCAGAAATTGAATGTCGTGCAGGGCTTTGCTGTAACATGAAATTAAAAGTTGTAGATTTGGATTAATGGTCAAGTATCTGCTGGGGAAGAATCAGATACAAAGAGGCTGGAAACACAACAGCCCATTTGGTAACGTCACATCTGTAAGTTGGAGGGTAGGAAATGTATCCTCTCAACCTGGAGTAGAGGGTGTTATAGTTGATTTTAATGTTAACTTGCCACAAATTAGAATCACCTGAGTAGTGATGGTGGACTGAAGAGCCATCCTGATTTCTTTCACTGACGTGGAAAGACTCAGCCCTGTTGTGGGGACACCTTCCGGTAGCAATGCGGGGAGAAGGGGGTGTTGCAGAAAGATTACTCTCCTTTTGCTTGTTTGCCCTTCCCTCTTGCCTCTGAGTTGACTGACCATTGTCAGCAATTGCACAGTCCTTAACGAATGTCTAAGCTGGGGTCTCGGGTTTTCATCACTGGCTGAGGACTAGTAACTTTCCAGGAGCTGTCCTGGTTTTCAGTGTCAGATTGGGACAGCTGAGACATCCAGCTGTCTGACTGAACCACTCCCGGGTCATAGGCCTCCTCAGTAAGAGACAGCTGCTGCGGGGTTGCTCTGAGTTCAGAGGCACCCAAGTGCCAAGGACAGACATTTGCCTCCCAGCTGTGATTCCTCTGTTGCCATTTCAACCTATCCTAGGCTCATTTAATAAATTTACATCTAGTGGTTCTGTTCCTCTGGAGAATAGGGGAGCAAGCAAAATGGGAAGAAGCGAACGCACTCTCACGTGTCTGTGCGCACAGTACGTGCGGGTGCATTTAGCAAGGTGTTATAACGAAGGCTTCGGCAAGGACTGGTTGATAGGAAGTAGAAACTGCATCTGAGAAGCCAACAGCATCAGGACTCCAAACGGTAAGAAACACGGAAGTTATAAGAAGCAAACAAACAAAGTTGAAACCCAAGCCACACTGAAACAAAGCCACACTGATCACAAACAAAAGAAAAGCAACAAAGAACACAAACCAAACCCAAATAAAAGCTCTGCCCTTAGTGAAGAAACCTAATCCTTCCACATAGAACAAATAAACCTTGTCTTCCTGTCTGTGGCCATTTTTTTTAAGGTGTGCTCCAGTAGTCTAGGCTAAGAGCCTTGAATACTGTGTCTGGGAACAAACTAAGGAATCTGTGAGTTGACTGACAGCAAACCCATCAGAAGCCTGCTGTGCTTTGAAGGGAAATGTATTGTTGGGCAGGCCTGGCCTTGAAAAGTCCTGACAGTGGAAACCTCTGAGACTCTAGCTTTCCAGAAACCAGATCTACTAAGATGTCCTCCCATCATAGAATCATGAGTCTTCAAAAGACCTGCCTGTTGATAATCCATCCTGTCACAGCCCGTGATGCTTGAGTTCCCCATGCTTCTTAATCCCAAGAGGACTTTTCCTTGCTTTTTCTATCCTGATCCATCTGTACAGTAGGGTAGAGACAGCCTTTCATAATCACTTGACACACCTGCAGATCCAACCAAAAGTGGATCACATTTTTTTTTATTTCACTTGAATGGAAGATACTCGTGTATTTTCCTGTTACTGCTCCCCAAACAACACAGTATTAGCCGCTATTTACGGATCCATTTTATTATCTCCATTAGGTCTAGAGAGGCTGTGGGGTATATTAGAGGCTGGACAGAGATCATATGCAAGCACTATGCCATTTTATAAATGGATCCATTATATATATATATATATATATATATATATATATATATATATATCCTTTTATATTAGGATTGTGGTAGAAGTGGGGTTCTGGACCAACTCCCCCATGAGTACTGAAGGGCAACTGCAGAGCTAAGTAACAGGTTGTCACATCCAGAGTGACAGAAAGGACCACAGGTTTAAAAGGATTGTGGGCTTGGAATGTTGGCACAGAAACTGAATGGGGATATAAGTAGTTTCTTTGGGAACAAAAGTAGAAGAAGTTTGGGTAAAGCAACCTTTAGGATATTTCATTCCTAAATTATATTATACTAAACTCTACTCGGTCTTCTTTTCCTCTTCTTTGAGTTTCCAGAAAACACTTGGGATATTTTTTTTTGTGAATTTCAGAAATAGACTTTTTCCCATTTCCCATCGACATAGATTTTCAAAGCAGGAACAGAAGATTGAGCTATAATGGGGCGACCCACATATCACATTTCTTCGGCTACATAAGCACAGCCTGGGAAAGACAGCAATAATAACACACTCTTTTAAATGACCATTATGCTTTCAGTCCTTATAATTAAGTTTTTGGCTCTGAGTCCTGACAGTAATTTATTTTTCCTTTCTGCTTCCATGAAGGGTTCTAGTCTACTCCGTGCACAAATAGGTTCTGATTATTTATTTTTAACTCCAGGGTGTTTCTATCATGAGCTGTAAGGCCAAAGAAAGTGACTGTGTCCCCACAGAGAAAGTGAGCTTTGCTTCTTATGTTATGGGTCTGGGGTGCCCCCAGTTGCACTGGCGTAATCACGCCTGCACCTGGCAATCAATCACTCTTCTGGAGACTGTACTGGACTGGGACTTAGGCACCAGCACAAGAAGGACTCTTTGGAGCTAGAAATAGAGGCAGAAAATGCAATTTCAGTCTCTGATAGTGATTGAATATTGAGCCTGCCAAATCTTTGCCTGGCACGCCTGTATAAGAAACATACACAGGAACGTTGCAGAGTGAGTGGCTCCTGCTTCATTCGGAATAAAGCCACGGTTCGGTAAGGTGTGCGTGACTCAAGGAGTGGACCCTAAGCACACAGCTGCATGTAAAGAGCTGGTCCCTGATAGCCCTCCCAGTTTATTGCAGTTTTGGATCAGAATTGCTCCGCAAACTAAACCTTCTCTTCTTCCACCTAAATCCCAACTGCCACCTCATTTGTCCCCTCCTCTAGAATGCACTGAAATCCTGGTCCATTTTAAGTAGCTCCATCTTGGAAGCACAAAGTCACAGGATGTTGGCATGGGAACGTTCTGAGAGCAGTTTTCGCTTAGCCTTTATTTTAGGGACTGAAAAAGAGGCCCGAGAGCAACAGAATGTTTTCTGGTTTTCTTTTCCAGGTTCAGTTGGTAAGCGACAGATTCTGGATTTGAGCACCAGCTCCCATTTCCTGGCCGAGGCCTTATTTACAGATATTTTTCCAGTTCCACTCAGATTTCCGAATATCGGCAGGTATTCTCTGAACTGAATCTTAGGTATTAATCTACAAGTCCAAGTGTCAATGCTTTTGAAAACAGGTGCAGTGGCTGCCTCATTGTTCTATTTGGAGAAACAAATCCCCTCCCTCCATTATGAATTGCTTCCTTTGTACTCAAGGATCTTCTTCATAAAGGTTTCTTGCTTGATAATCTGGAGAGAGACGTGCTGGCTTGTACAAAGGAAAGTTTTCTCACAGAGAGAAGTCAGCAACTGCAGAGCTGCACATAGACAGCAGTGTGCTGTTACCATGGATAACTGTTCAGTTAGTTAATTCTTCATTCACTTCGCATGCACGTGTTTGGTGCCTCTGACGACTACATGATATTATGCTATGGTTTATGGAGACCAGAGACCAAAAAAGGTATGTTTGTCCTCAAAGGAATAGCTTCCACCCATCTAGAACTAAATCATGGATAGTGAAGTGGGCATTTGATTCAATAGGAAGGGAAGACACTCAGATGATTTTGAAGAAAAGGCTTAGATGGCCTTAGATGGCTTAGATACATTTTCTTTCAGTGTCTATTTTATAAAGCAGCTTTAATGAGGTTTAACTGACATACAGCAAACCATAGACTTTAAAGGGGGCAGCATGATGTATTTTGACATCTACAAATATCCATGAAGCCATCCATAGTGTCCAGATGATAAATGTACTCACCAACCCACAAAATTGGCTCATGTCCTTAATGATTTTTCTGTGTCATCCCTCTTAGACCCCATTCCCCAGGCTCCAGGAAAATGCTGGCCTTTGTGCTGTCATTGATTAGGTTGTAGTCTATGCTCCTATGTAAATGACTTGTTCTCTGTGTAGTTTTATTTGGCCTTCTTCACTCAGCCTCATTACTTTGAGGCCAATTAATATTGCTTTATGTATCAACAGTTTTTGCCTTTATGTATGAATGTGTGTATTTATGTGTACATAGTATGTACATATATGTATATATGCATGTATGTTTGCTAAATAACATTCCACTGAATGGGTTATCTATTACAATTTATTTACTTATTCATCTTTTCTGTGGAATAGGATAATTTGTAGTTTTGCAGTACTATAAGAAGTTATGCACACTAATGTATCATTTTTATTTTCAGGGACCTATGTTTTCCTCTAGCTTGGATAAATATTAGGGGGGAAGTTTGGAAAAATACCAGGGAGAAAGACAGCTGGATGGCCTGCTAGGTGTTATGGTTAAGTTTGTAAGAGTTATCAAAATGTGAGATAGTGTGCATTCTGCTCAGCAGTGTGTGAGACTGTGTGCTATTCCACATCTTCGGACACATGGTGTGCTTGGCCTTCTCAATTTCAGCAATTCTGAAAGTGTCTGCATGTATCCACTTATACCCATTGAGCTATAGAAAAGCTGGCAGCTTCTTTGGGGGGAAAAAAAAAAAAAACACCTTGACCATTATCTCCCATTTGTGTTCAGACTTACACGCCCGGTCCCCTTTGCTGAGGCACAAAACAGACCACTGGAAAATATTTGCCATAAATGCAAAAGGAACCTGTCTCCAGAGCATGCTTAGCAACAGAAACAATGGCAAACAGCAGGGCTGAGGAGGTGGCTAGGTGGGCATGTGAGCATGAAGACCTAAATGCAATCATTAACACACATAAAAAGCTAGGCCCTATAATGTGCACCTAGAATCCCAGCACTGGAGAGGCAGAGATAAGACAATCCTTGAGGTTGGCTGGCCAGACATTCTAGCCAAATTTGTGGGTTACAAGTTCAGTGAGAGACTTTGTCTTAGAAAGTAAGGTGGAGAGCAATAGAGGAAGATATTCAACTCTGTCCTTGGCCTGCACATGTGTGCCTATGCATACAAATGCTCAGACATAAACACACACGTGTGTGGACACAGGCATGTACACATGCACAAAATTAAAAACAACAAGAAGACAATTGCAATCCTGGTGGCCATGGAGTAGAGAAAACAGAGCTCATTTGTTCCAGTTTTTGTGCATAGAGGAACTGTTGGCTATATCCTTAAAGCTGGATGCACTTGGACATACAAGCAACGTCATGGAGGGTCTCCCACAAAAAGGCACACTGTCAACTTCATCTGGCATATCTGTGCCTGAGTTACTTCCACTCCACTGTATTGGATGCAGTTGTTTCCCAACTCTATCTGGTCCCAGGTGATGGCAGAGATGTTGGTGAAGATGGAGTTCTAACTCTGTACCACTGAGAAACTGTTAAGGGCTCAGGTTGACTGAGGGGATGATTTTTAATCAGAACTTTATTATGAAAACAGTCTTGTGTTTAATTGAGAAGGGACTGGGACTTCCCTTCTGTATTTCTAAAACAATCAGGAAGAGGGTCATAGTCATTGGTATTTGGCAGAATAGACGAGATGACATCTGTCCCCACTGGCAGCTGATGGCTGAGGCATTCAGGTAAGTTAAACACTTCACCACACAGCCAGGTATAATTTAAAGGGGCCATAGAGATGGTTAATGATAGCAGAGGTTTATTGAAAACTAGATGATGTGGCAGGCAATAATCATTTAAATGGATGATCTCATTTAGTCCTAACACAGGACATTTTATATCATGATCTACAAAGCCACAGAAGCTACCATCTTCACAATGAGTGTTTTGCTTCTTCAGTTAGGGACGTTACAACACGTAGATACATTTGCTGTATCTATGATCTACTGCTGAAATGAAGATCTCCACACCCTTGTGACAAAATAGGTTGAAATGATCTTGAATGAATCTCAAGGTCTTGCTAAGAAATGGAGAAACCAAGATCAAAATCCAGGTGCCTGATTCTAGGACCCATGTTCTTAGTTTTTTGTAGTGTTGACTCTAAAGAGAAGCATTAATACTCTCAAATTTAGAGAACAGTCTCATTGTCTCTTTTAAAGTAACAGGAAGGGCTTTATGCCAAATGCAGTCTTTTAAGTAGTATCTTTGTAGGATTATGAAAACAGAACATTGCATGCTTTGCAAGGAGTATTTCTTTCTGGTACATTACTAAGACTAATGGTTTTGGATACATTTTTTATTCATCCCAAATTTGACCATAATTTCGATAGAGGTGATTTATATCTAATATAGATGAATGGGCATTAAAGAATACACATGTGTGACTGACTTTTATATAATTTAACACTGTGTTAGCTACTTCAGAATAAGTAAAGAAGACAATACCTGATGAAAGATTTATTTAGAATCACGGTTTCAGAGAGTTTCAGCCCATCATGGTTGGGGAGGGCAGGGTGGAACATCTCAACTCGTAACAATGAGAGTATGTGCTGGAGGCTGCTCATATCACAGTGGACTGGAAAGCTGAGAGTGGAAGAAGAATTAACGCCAGGTATAACCGTGAAAGTCTCCCTGTAATGACCTATGTCTCTGAGCTTTGCCCCATCTCCTAAAAGTTACATTGTTTGCCAAAATAGCTCTACTCGATTTAGAGCAAGTGAAAGCACGAGCTTGTGGGGATATTTCAGATTGAAACTGTTGCAAACATATATTTGAGTGTTAATTCCATTTTTTAGCTGTTTGGAAATGCCATAAAGGAAATAGACAGCCCATGGGTGAGAGCGTCGGGTACTTTTCTAGTGCCGTGATAAAATATCATGACCAAAGCAACTTACAGAAGAAAGAGTTTATTTAGGGGTTTACAGCTCCAGATGGATACTGTCCATTACCACAGTGGAGGGAAGTGTGGCAGCAGGCAGGAAGGCTGTAGCAGCTGAGCGCTCTCATCTCCAACAGCAAGCAGGAAACAGAGGTGGAATGGGCATGGCATTTGACTACGGAAACCTTAAAGCTAGTCTTAGGTGACACACTGTCATAGTCAGTGTCCTATTGCTGTGAACATGAGAAGTCTTATAAAGGAAAACATTTAGTTGGGGCTTGCTTACAGTTTCGGGGATTTAGTCTATTGCCATCATGAGGACCATGGCGGCATGTAGGCAGGCAGGGTGCTGGAGAAGTAATCAAGAATTCTACATCTGGATCCGAAGGCAGCAGGAAGAAATGACAGACGCTGGGCCTAGCTTTAGCATTTGAAATCTCAAAGCCCTTCCCCAGCGACACACTTCCTCCAACAAGGTCACACCTGCTAACCCCTGTCAAGTAGCACCATTCTCTAATGATCAAGCATTCAAATATATGAGCCATTAGGGGTCATTTTTATTCAAATCATCACATTCCATTCCCTGGACCCTATAGGCTATCACATCATACCATAATACAAAAATTCATTCAGTCCAACTTCAAAAGCCCAATGTCTTTCACAGTCTCAATACTGTTTAGAACTTCTGAGATTCATGGCAATCTCTTAACTGTAATCCCCTGTAAACAAAAGTAAAAAATCAGATCACATACTTCTAACATACAATGGCATAGAATGTACATTACCATTCCGAAAAGGGAGCACAGTGAGGAAATACTAGGCCAAAGCACATCTGAAGCCAGCAGGGCAAACTCAAATTCTGTTTCTCCATGTCTGACGTCTAAGGGATCTTGAGATTCCCAACGCCTTCACTTCTGTCTCTTGAACTAGTTCCACACCTAGGCTGCAGCTTTCCTCGGCAGGTATACGGAGGCTCTGGCATCTCCAACATCTTGGAGTCTCCAAGGGAATCCAGGCTTCAGTTTCACAGCTTCAAGAAAAGTCCTCTCTGGGCCTCCATGTAGGGACACCCCTGATGCTTGCCTGGTCTCAACCATTTCCCTGAGTTTTGAAGGGAGATTTCATAACCCCTTTCTTGTATCTTTGATTCTAATGCCATGTGCCTGAAGCTGCCAAGGTCTGCTGCTTGCTGTGGCTGGAGCTTGGCCCCCTCTTTCAATTACATTTGCACCAGTTTTCTGTTGTTAATGGTTTCCTTCACTGCTTAAACTTTTCTTTCATTCCTTTTCACAAGCTGGAAGCTTAGCTGGGTGGGGTCTTCTCCTGAGGTCGCCACTCCCTTTATTCCATTCAGCATCAGGCTTTCTTTAATCTCTTTATCTCCTTGAGCACTGGAACTTAGCTCCATTTCACTTCCTGGTACTCCTTTCCTCCTCAAACTGCACATTTTGTATTTTTCTTTGCTCAGTTTGCTTCTTTTCATTATAGATCTGAGTAAGACTAGTTACTAATAGCCTTAAGACAGAATCAGTACTAGGCTGCCTTAAATCTCCTCTGCCAATGCTATTAATCTAAAACTCTTTAATTTAGCCTCAGGCAGATTTTTTTGGACGATGGCAGAAAGCAGTCACTTTCCTCACCAAATCACAAGAACTTCTCTAGGTCAGTTATTGATAATCTCCTCCTCTGAAACCTCTTGAGCTGGGCCATCATGATCTACATTGCTCTCAGCACCGTGCCTTCCATGGTCCTATGAGTATGGCTTATTAAGCCCCAGCTTAAAGCGTTTAGTGTCTTTCCTAATGGAACGTCCCAAAGTCAACATTCTGCCAACAAGCAGCATAGTCAGGCCTGTTACAGCAATATCCCACTCTCTGGAACCAACCTCACTTGGTACCAACTTCTGTCTTAACCAGTGTTCAAGTTTTGTGAAGAGACACTATGACCACAGCAACTCTTCTAAAAGCAAAGCATTAATTGGGGCTTGCTTATACTTTCAGGGGTTTAGTACGCTATCATCGTGGTGGGAAGCACAGCAGCATGTAGGCAGATATGGTGCTGAAGAGGTAGTCAAGGGTTCTGCATCTGTATCTGAAGGCAGCAGAAAGAAAAGACCAGACACTGGGTTTGACTTGAGCATTTGAAACTCCAAAGCCCACCCCCAGTGACACTTGCACCAATGAGGCCATACCTGCTCCAACAAGGCCACCCTTCCTAATCCCTGTCAAGTAGTACCACTCCTTAATGACGGAACATTTAAATATATGAAAGTATGGAGGCTATTCTTATTCAAATCACCACACATACTCCTCCAAAAAGGTCATATCTTTTAATCTTTCCCAAACAGTTCCATCAGCTGGAGCGCAAGGATTCAAACATATGTGTCTTTGGGGGCATTCTCATTCAAACCATACAGCGAGTGATATAGGAATATATACAGAATACAACTGCCTGACCTAGCCCAATAATTGACTCTACCCATTTTATTTTATTTTACCTTATCTATATGCGTGTGCTTGCCTGTATGTATACTAAGTATGTGCAGGTGCCCTTAGAGGCAAAAGAAGATGTAAGATCCCCTGAAACTGGAATTACAGGTGGTTATGACACAGATAACCAACTCAGGTCCTCTGTAAGAGCAGTAAGTGCTCTTAACTGCTGAGCCATCTCTCCAGCCTCCTCTACTCCTTTTAGCTGAGCTTTCTTGGACACTTGTATATCTTCTTGTCAGAAGTACTCAAAAGTCTAAGGACCAGAGATATAGGTCAGCGGTAGAGCACATGCTTGGCTTGTGCAAGACTCTTGATTTTGATTTCCAGTATTATAAGAAAACAAATTACAAGATGTCTACGCGTCTAGCCAGTAGCTGTCACAATTTCATGTTGGAAGAAGACATTAGAATCTTGACTCAGATGCAAAGCACTTCATCACTCATAGCAACTGTGGGAGTCAAAATGTCAGCACTTGTGCCAGCTCTTGGGCCTCATTTACTATAGGATCAGAGCATAGGTGAGCCAGTGGCACTGTTTTGGGGAGCAATTGTACCTTTAGGATGTGGAGTCTAACTGCTATATGTAGGCCACTAAGGGTGGGTTTTCATTGCAGGAGGGGAACCTGTAAGGTAGGATCCCAAATCCTTTATAATGAACAATAGTCTACCGGTCTCTAACAGGGATATGACCTTTATTTCGTTGAACAATGGACACATCTGCTTTTCGTATCTAAGGAAATCACTATCTTTGTTTTCACAGTCTGTTTGCTATGTTAATACCCTTGAGAAGAGGCTACTAATGCCTTGCTCACAAAATATACAGTAGCATTAGAGACACATTGAGAACTGTCACTCAACACCTATGAAGTGGACAGTTTATTCATCTAATATGAGAATCACAGTAATTCTTCACAAGTAGTTATGAAACTCAGCGAGATAATATTCTTATGGATGTATATGTACGATATGTGTTTTTTTGTGAGCATGTGTCATGTGCATGGAGGTTTGAATGTACATGTGTTCTTGTGTGTGGAAGCCACAAGTCAAAGTCAGGTGTCTTCTCCTATGCTCTCCACTTTAGTTGGGATGCGTTTCTAACTGAACCTGGAACGAATTGATTCTGCAAGACAGGTTAGGCAATGGGCTCCAGGGATAGCCTTGCTTCTTTTTATCAACCTTAGTCACTGTTATATTGCTGTGAAGGGACTAAGGCAACTCTTATAAAAGAAAACATTGAATTGGGGATTCGTTTACATTTTCAGAGTTTAGTCCATTATCATCATGGTAGGGAGCATACAGATTGGTACTGGCACAGTAGCTGAGAGCTTTGCATCTTGATCTGCAGGCAGAGAGAGAGAGAAAGAGAAAGAGAGAGAGGAGAGGGGGAGGGAAAAAGAGGGGAAAAGGAGAAGGGAGGAGAGAGAAAGAGAGAGAGAGAGAGAGAGAGAGAGAGAGAGAGAGAGAGAGAGAGAGAGAGAGAAAGGAGGGCCTGGCAGGAAATTTTGAAACTTAAAGTCTATACCAATGACATACTTCTTCCTACAAAGCCACACCTACTGCAATAAGATTGATCATCTCTTCTAATCCTTATAATCTTTCAAACAGTCCCACTCTATGATGATCAAGCAGTCAAATATACAAGCCTCTAGGGGCAATTCTTATTCAAACCATACATTCCATTTCCTGGCCCCCATAGGCTTGTGACTGTATCATATTGCAGGAATGCATTCAGTCCAACTTCAAAAGTCTCCATAGTCTACTACAGGAATTAACACTGCTTAAAAGTTCAAAGTCTCTCTGAAGACTCATGGCAATCTCTTAACTATTATCCCTTATAAAATCAAAACAAAAAAGCAGACCACATACTTCTAATATGCAATGGCACAGAATATACCTTACCATCCCAAAAGGGAGAAAAGGGAGCATAGTGAGGAAATACTGGACCAAAGCAGGATCAAAAACCAGCAGGGAAAACTCCAAATTCTGTATCTCCATGTCTGATGTCAAAGTGCTCTTTGGATCTTCAGCTTTGCTGACTGTAACACACTTCTCTCTTGGGCTGGTTCCACACTTGGTCTTCAGCTTTCCTCTGCAGGTATACCACAGCTCTGGCATTTCCAACATCTTAGAGCCTCAATCAGCTTTGTGCAAAGGCCTCTTTGGGCCTCCATGCAGGGACACCCCTGACAGACTCCTAGCCTTAGCAACTTTCATTAGTCATGGAAGGAAATTCCACCACTGGCCACAGCAAGATCTTGTAGGGTCTTTTAGTACCACCGAATGAATAAATCTGTGTTGGGAGCCGAGTTGAAACGCCATTACAAGATGGCGCCGGTTTCCTGCTTCCAGGTTCTTCTTGCTCGCATTTGGAGTAATTGCTCACATTTGGAGTAATTGCTCACATTTGGAGTAAACAAGTTACAGCGCAGGCGCAGGAGAGCAGTCCTTGCCACCTCCCTCCATGCTAATGAGGGTCTGGACGAGTATCCAATCATTGACAGTCACGTAGCCCTATGCTCTATATAAGCAGGGTGCTTTTTGCAATCAGGGTCTTCGCTATCAACACTTAATTGAATGGCTGTCCTCAATAAAGCGTGAACCAGAAGAATCCTGTGTGTGGCGTCTTCCTTGCAGGCGAGGCGGGCGTCCACAAATCTGAACAAAGAAACGTCTCAATTCTACATCAGATACTCCCTCTTTGCTGAGGAGTCTCATTTTGTTTTCCTGCCAAACATTACAGTTTGTAAATAATGGAAAATAAATATACATTGTAGTGGAACATTTGAACTTATTCTCAGATATTGTAAAGTTACATACACTATCTGTATAGTTAAATGAAGTTTAAAACATTTGCTATGAGCTGCTGGATGAAAGGTCACCTTGGAAACAGCTTCCTGGGTAAGTATGGATAGATTGCAACATTCTGGGATGCAGAAAGAATGCTAGTTTGAGGAACCAGTAATTGTCTAAGCAACTGATGCTCAGATTATCTTGACCTCTGTTTATATTATTGTTAATGAAAAGGATTTTCATGGTGCCTCTCCAGTGACCAACAAGGAGATATGGGAACATCCATATCTCTTGGTTTTGACTTCACCTAGTAGCAGCAAGGTCAACCAGGCAGGCACTAGGGGAAGTGGGTTATAGGATTCTGTTCATTAATTCAAAATAGGCCTTTGTATTGGTGGGTGGTTACTTTTCTCAATAAAATAACCTGGAGATCATTTGCTCAGGGTTCAGGTGGCTCAGACCATGAGAGGCTGGACCCTCTACCTAGTTGGGAAAGGGTGTGGAAGGAGTGTGTCTTAGGTCTGATCTCAGAAACTGTCTTCTAGTTTGTTACTGAACCCACAGGAGATTAATACTTGGTATCTACGTGTGTTATTGTTTTTTATACTCAGAACCATGATAGCTGGAAGAAGCTTGGAGAAGCAGTCTGCATTAGCCTGACAACTTAATCAGAAAGGCAAAAAGAAGGCAGAAAATACACTCAACGAATTGATGGTGAGGTTAGAGAGACGCCATTGTCACCCAGCCTGTCTACCCTGTGTTCCCAAACCTCCTCTTTTCCTCAGTTTCCCCACACAAAAGCATGCCTAACCTGGAGCTTCTCCTGAAAAAGCACTGTGGGACAGGATGTTGGGATGCATCTTGCATCCCATGTCTCTGCAGGCTAATGCAAGCAAGCCCTCTTGTATCCTTGACTGTTCAGCCAGAACCATGTGGCTGAAGCAGCCAAGGTCTGCTGCTTGCTGTGGCTGGAGCTTGGCCCCCTCTTTCAATTACATTTGCACCAGTTTTCTGTTGTTGATGGTTTCCTTCACTGCTTAAACTTTTCTTTAATTCCTTTTCACAAGCTGGAAGCTTAGCTGGGTGGGGTCTTCTCCTGAGGTCACCACTCCCTTTATTCCATTCAGCATCAGGCTTTTCTTCCAACTTTTTTATCTCCCTGAATACAGGAGTTAGCTCCAACATTATATTTCTTAGTGCTTTTTTTTCCCCCTCAAACTGTACATCTTTTATTTCTTTTTGTCCGGCTTGTTCCTTTTCATTATAGATCTGCCTAAGAATGGTTACTAATAGCCACATGACACTGTCAATACAAGCCTGTCTTGAAATCTCTGCCAATGTCATTAAACTTTAAAACTTTTTAATTTAGCCACAGGCAGATTTTTAGGACAAGGGCAAAACACAGCTACATTGTTTGCCACAAAATCAGAAGAATGGTCTCTAGACCGCTTATTAACAGTCTTTCCCTCTGAAATTTCTTGAGCCAGGCCAGCATAATTTACACTGCTCTCAGCACCACCGTCTTCCATGCTCCTATGAGCATGGCCCATTAAGGTGTTCAACTGCTTCCTTAATCCAAAGTCCACATTCCATCCACAAGCAGCCTTGTCAGCCCTATCACAGCTACACCCCATTCCTGGTACCAACTTCTGTTTTAGTTACTGTTCCATTGCTGTAAAGAGACACCATGACACATATAACTCTTACAAAAGAACACATTTAATTGGGGGCTTGCTTAAAGTTTCAGAGATTTAGTTCATTAACATCATGGTGCAGAGCATGGCATCATGTGGAGGGAGCAGTAGTTGAGTGCTTTACACCCTGTTCCCAAGGCAGAGAGAGAGAGAGAGAGAGAGAGGATGAATATGACCCTGGCATAACCTCAAAGTTCACTCTCAGTAACACACTTCTTCCAGCAAGACCACATCTTCTAATCCTTGCAATCTTTTCAAACAGTTCCACTTCCTGGTGACCAAGCAGTCAAGTATATGAGCCTATGGGGGCCATTAGTATTCAAACCTCCACAGCACTCCACCCCCAGCATTAGGGTTACATATTTGTGCCTCTGCGTCCTGTGTTTTATGTGACTGCTGGGGATCTGAACTTAGGTCCCCATCTTGCACAACAGATATCTTACCGGCTGACGTATCTCCCAAGCCCCTCAATGAGGTAATATTTGAAAAGAAGTTGGAAGAGTACCTGTTACATTTTAAGCACCCAATAAATGTTGTTTCAGTATTTTTATATACATTTTAAAATATTCATGAAATAAACGTTACTGTATCAGTCATGCTGAATTTTTCACACCAGTAGCACTCTGTGCACTGGCTGCCACCATGGTCCAGTTACGGAACTTGCAAAGCTGAAATTCTGTGTCTGTTAAACAACTCCCCCTTCCTACAGCTCCGCCTTCTGCCTTTGTTTGTTTGACTATTCTACAGACTTTGTGTAAGAGGAATTATGGAGCATTTGTCTTTTTAATGGCAGCTAGGTCTAGCTAAGGCAATGTTTTCAAGAGTCATCCATGTTGTAACATGTGCCACGATTTCTTTTTTTTTAATTTACGGCTGAATAATATTCAAACGTGTGTTAAATAATGGTGTTTCTCAGGTATCTCCCAAAAGTTCATTTTGTTTCTTCCTTACGTCAGTGTCAAGAAGCATGGCCTAGTGGGAAACTCTTGAGTCCTCAGTGGGTGAAGCCCACTAATGGATAATGCCTTTCACATGTGAGTTCTTGCTCTCAAAGGATGGGGTTAAATACCAAAAGATGGGTTATTACACAGCAAGTCTGACCTGCATGTCTTAGCTCTTCTGCATTTTCCTGATTCCCTTTGGCTTTCCACCCTGAAGTGAAGCAGCCCCAGGTCCTCTCCAGAAACTGAGTAAATGCTACTATGACTTACGGGTCAAATAACCCCCTGTACTTCATAAGCCACCCAATATCGGGCATTCTGTTATAACAACAAAATAGACTGAGCTCTAGTTTTGTAGCATGTCACCTGCTGATGTGGTTGTAAATGTTCCTGTTTGGATGGAAAGGTATCCTAGTGGCTAGTGGCTAGGGGCCAAGGCACCACCACAAAGTCACCCCATGCAACAGATCTCACACAAGAGATGTACTAGGAAAAACACAAGATAGGGTGGCTGCCTCTGCTTGGGAGAAATTCAGCAAAGAACTGAACAAGGGACAGGCTTTATATAGCATTTCTTGGGGTGGGTTGTACTTTCCAGAATGGCCTGGGATTGGTGGGATTCTGTGGCTTGATCTTGTGTCAAGCTCAGGGATTGGTGGGATTCTGTTACCTGATCTTGTCTTTTTCCTGTAGTGTGGGGTCTGGCCACTCTCTGGTCCAAGGGACTGGGAATGCTGTTATAGCAGTTTAGAGTAATCTGGGGTGGGGTTGCGGGGGTGGGGTGTGCTTTGGCTGTTTGTGTCTCAAAAGGCTTACAGTGGTTCTGTGGGTATTACCACACTCTGATTTAAGCTATATTAGCCTGGGTAGACAAAAACCAGATAACTTGATTTTATTTATTTATTTTTCAGTACATACCCAGCAGTGGAATTACTATTGTTATGCTCTTGGTGTTATTATTGTTAGGGTTTTTATTCAGCTCGAACAGAGATGGAAAAGTGGCCTGGCATTCAGGAATCCAGGAACTACACGGCTCTGACAGTGTCCTGCAGTCGGAAGGCCAGGGATGACATAGCTCTGAGTGGAGAAGTCCCCAACAGAAGTGTTTAGGGATGAGAGGAAGGTACCCGGGCAGTGGAGAGCCCATGGACCAAATAGCTCTGAAGTGAGGAAGGTGTCCACAATAGGAAGGGTATACTGACATTTGGGAAGCCAATGGGAAGTATCCTGAAATTTGGGAAGCCAGGAATCCCACAGCTCTCACAGCCTCTGAAACAGAGAAGGCTTCCCCAGTTGAGCTGAGTGTTAAAATGTAACAACTCCTCTCAGCTCAGCTCAGCTCAGCTCCAGCTTTGCTCTGCTCTGGTCTGCTCTGAGGGGAGAAGCTTCCCCAGTGTTGTAGCTCTGAAGGGTATATCCCCTGATGAGCTAAAGTGTTCTGGCTCAACTGAGGAGTTCTTGCTTCTGGCTGAGCTGAGGTGTTCTTCTCTGCTTCTCTCTGAGCTGAGTTGTTCTCTGTGTCTTTTCTCTGTGGCTACCTCCACTTGGGAGGAAGGCAGCAGCGGAAGCTCTGTTGAGCAGAGTCCAGAGGCTGCTCTTTATATAGTGTCCCTGGAGGGGATGGGGGTGGGGCAGAGCCTCCTAGATTGGCCTGTGATTGGTGGGATTTTTGCCCTTATTTGGCAAGTCTGGAGAGGGTTGAGGGTCTCAGCTTAGGGCAAAGTGTGTTAGTTGAGGTTGTTTCTGTGCTTCTCTGCCAGATTGGGGGACCTCACAGCAGGTTGGGACTGGGGTCCCTGATAGTCCCAGGGGTGAGCTTTCCTATGGGGGGGGTCTCAAGTCCCAGAGTTCCCCAACCTTGTAGAGCCAGACTCCCTCAAAGGGGAAATATGCCGGCTTTCCAGTGGTCCTCAGCACCATTTAGGGCTCATGCTGGGCAAAAGGGGTGGTCTCCCCACCCTGGAGGTCCCCAGCAGGGTGGCAAGAGAGGCAAGCAGCAGCCCTGAATGGCAGCTGGCAGCAGGAGTTTGCCAGGCTACTGGGAAAAGATAGATTTGCTGCCCAGCAGAAACATAGATAGCAGTGAAGTGCTATTTTGGGCCTGGAGCAGGCAGCTAGCAGCTCAGTCCTCACCTTGGTCCACCTGCTGCTGTAGCCATCTGCAGGGTTCACCATGAAGCAGCTCATGGCCAGCTGAGGCTGCTTGGCTGCTGAATACCTGGAGGAGGCAGGGGCAGGTGGGCTGGGTTTGGCAAGGGGGCAGGGCTGAGGTGGAGCTCCCTCCACACTGAGGGGTCTGCAGAGCCCCAGTTGTGGACCGCTGAGGAGCACAGGGCCCAGTCCCTCACTCAGTAAGTACAGAGGGGTGTGTGGAGCCATCCACAGTTAAGGGAGCCCTGTGCTGCAGACTCTGCACTCTGTGGAACGCTTACAATTATTATGGTCACCCCTCAAGTCCTCCTATAAAGAAAAACACTTGAACATTTTTGTTTACCTATAGAAAGTTTGGAAAAGAAAGTTTATATGTAATCTGTTACCTCCAACTCTTCCTCTTAATTTAATCCTCTATACTTCAATGTTTCCTTGTAGATTTCTGTCTTCTGGCCTCTCTTTTATGCTCTGTCCCCAAATGTGACTGTTGTGCATACTAAGAACCTCTGAAAGAGCTCTCCCATCTCCCACATCCTACCTGCCTTCGATGATTCAGTGCACCAACAGGCCCCAGTCATCAATAATGACACATTTCCTATGCACGCTCCATACTCCCCCACCCCACCCCAACCCTCTTAGGGTATGCCATCAGGACAACCCCAGCTCTGTCTCCATCTACTCCCACCCAGAGGCAGCCACATTGTCAATCTCCCCACCCTCACTCCCAATAAATCTCTAGCATGGGATTCTGTGGCTTGGTGTGACTATCCTGTGTTCCTCAGCCCCTGTTGCTGAGATGTCATTTCGCCACAAAAACCCTCTTAGTGACCACAGTCTCATCCTCAATCTCCAAAGGACAACAAATAGAATGTTCTCCTTGGTGACTGAGTTCCTTTGAAGGTTTGGCTGAAATTGGAGAATTGGTCGCATGGTTTCAGCTGTGTTCTATAGGAAGGAACCGCTTTCCTCCAAGACCTCAGAATCAGGAAAGCCCTGTTATCTTTTATTTTGCAGAGCAGTTTATTAATGCTGCCAATCACCCTCCCCCACCAAAAAAAAAAAAAAAAAAAAACTAGCACAGGGCCTTCATTTTTATAACTAAAGTCCTGTTCACAGAATTTTCATAAGCGAAAGAACATTTTTTTTCTTGAAGATAAATTCTACAATTTCCCTAGAACATAACTATGGTTGAAGTCAGATTTAGAGGGGCAGAGGGGAGGATATCGATTGTTTTCTCCTAGTTCCAAAAGAAATGACTAGGAAATGCTAGTGGTTTTTAAAACAACCCGGAAGATTTTTCAACATATTTATTCTCAGCCTTTTAGGGATAAGCCAGAACACGCAGAGAACACTTAATTGATTTTTCAAGAGAAAGGAACAAATCCATCTGCAGAGTATAACTGGGTAATACCTGGATGCTCTATAATTCATCATGTTGACAATTCAGGCTAAATGCTCACGAGTTTTAGTTTGACATTTAAGAAAGGAATCTAAGCAGGTAAAACAACGCTGTGCACGTCTCTTCTGTGCCAACATCTTTTCACAGCACAATCAAAGGCAAAACTACTAACATCTGAGAAAGGATTTTAAGAAGCAAAAGTGACTATTTGTGAAGCATTTCTTTGCTAGTTGCGGAATTACAAGTCTGTTGCTACACTTTCTGCACAATTCACATTGCAAACCGAGGCACCTACAGTTTTAACAGTGGGCCACAGTCCCCTTCACCTTGCTTCTTTGTGAAAGAGCCTGTATAAGAGAACAGATATACTTATGTCTGCTTGCCTTTCTTTAAAACTATTTTTGCAGTAATTTCGCTTTTGAAAATTTAGATGAATGATTTAAAATTTCCCCATTATTCAAAAGCCATCAAAATACTATATATTTTATATCGTCATTTAATGAGTTTGCTTTAAGGACTAATTTGATGTGAAATTAGCCAGCACTTAATTGAGTTACAAAAATAGAAGATGATTGATCATGCCTGCATGAGAGGTGCCTATTAGTCAAGCACAGTGAAGTCACCAGGTGGGGGACCTTCAAGGAAGCTGTCTCTGTTTGTTTTGGACACTCAGGGGGATGAGGAGGAAGTAGGCCACCTTAGCAGGTGAGAAAGAACAAAGCACCTTCAAGCTTAATTCTTTTTCTGAGAAGTTCTTAGCCATCTTGAACTGGGATTATTTTTACTCCTTTGGTATTTAAATAGACCATCTCATCCGTACCAAATTACAAGAGGAAAAATTCTAACTCATTTAAGCTGAAGATGTAATAGGAAGAAATACATCTTCCTAGTCTTCTCTCTGACGGGGAGTTGCCACCCGCTGCAGGGACCGACAGAGACACCCAACACCTAAGAGCTGGGGAGAAAAAAGCCAACAGTTGGGCATGCATAGTGCTATACTTGACAGTGGACAGTGAAGCACAATGGAGCTTCCTCGTGAGGCTCTCAGTCAGTACCTTGCAGTATTTCATTGTAAATTTTGCCCTTTCCTTAAACATTTTGGGAAGCATTTACTTCATATACCAACACATATATATGGACACAGACACACACAGATGTGAACATGCAGCACACGCAGACACCACGGAACAAACAAAATCAATTCCTGTTAAAGTACCAGAAAGCAAACAAGGATGGGGGAGGTGGAGGAAATGCTCAGAACCTGAACCTGGGTGATGCTGCAGGTGGAGACAAGCCAGATCTGATGGTGATTGGGGCTGTTATATATTCTTTTCTTTTTTTTTTAATATTGCTAGTAACATGCTAGGGCCACACTGAATTTGCTATCCCATTCATTTTGCTCTAGGAATCTTGCATCTGGGCTAAAGGGAGGAAATGTAAGTGGTGGAAAGTTGTATATAATTTAGGATTAAATTGGCATCTTCTGGAGCAGGTGCTATTTGTTTAAAATAACTATTTCTTCATGATAGTATTACGTTACATGTCGGTAAGTGATAGCTATATTATCTGTCTGTCTATATCTGCACTGGCTAGTTTTTGTTAACTTGCTATAACTTAGAGTCGCTTGAGAGAAGGGAACCTTAATTGAAGATGGCCTCTATCAGATTGCCTGTGAGCAAGTCTGTGGAACATTTTCTTGATTAGCGATTGATGTGGGAATGCCCAACCCACTGTGGGTGGTGCCACCCCTAAGCAGGTGGTCCTGTGTTGAGTAAAAATCAGGGTGAGTAGAAGCAGGAGCAAGTGAGCAAGCAGCATTCCTCTGATTGAGTTCCTGCCTCCTGGTTCCTGCCATAGCGTCCCTTGATGATGGACTGTGACCTGTAAGATGAAGTAAATATTTATCTCCCCAAGTTGTTATTTGTCATGGTGTTTATCACAGTAACACAAAGCAGACTAAAACATTATTATCTATGTATCCATCCTGAAAAAAAAAGAAAATTAAAGAATTAATTCAAACTTCAATAATAGTTGTATAAAATAACGGACTTCATTATGTCGCTTCACACACATTTATAATGTGCTTTGGTCATACTCACACGCCATTCTCTTCTCTTCTCCCCGCTCCATATGCTGGTCATCCTTCCTCTCAATTCAAATAAGTTTATAAAAGCCTTATTAAAACACAATTGTAAGTATGCAAACCACTCCATTTAAAATGCACAATTCTGTGGCTTGTTACCTGTGTGTCATCATAGCACAAATAAAACATCCCAACTGCTCAGAAACTCTATAGTCTTTATCCATTGTTCCCAATCCCCCCATCTCCCTGATCCTATGCAACGATCGATCTACTTTCTGCCTACAAAGGTGTTTATTCTAGGCTTTCATATAAACAGAATTTTATATTTTGTGGTCTTCTATTACCAGCTTCTTTCCGTGTGCATAACATTCCCAACATTTCTGTTCATGGAATGAATCGTACTTCCTTCTACAGATATAACATTGTTTGCTGTCTTGACTGATGAACGTTTGGGTTCTTCCACCTTTGGGCTCTGATGAATAATGCGTGTGAATGTTACTACCCTGACATACACGTTTTTGTACGGTTTCATGGTTTTGTTTTTCTTGAGAATATAGTTATGAATAGAATTGCTGCACTGTGTGGAAACTCCCGGTTTCATCCATTTTGAAGATCTGCCCAGTTGTTCTCCAAAGTGTTAGTACCGTTTACTTTCTTATGAGCAGGGTGTGTGCAATCTATGTTACTCAATTTTTTTTTTTTTTTTTTAAATCTAACAGTCATGGAATGTTAGGTGGCATCTCATCGTCGTTTTGATTTGCATATTGATATGTAATATTAATACGATGTGTCGTTAATTTCTACTCTAATCCTCCTTCCTGTTTGTTCTAAGTTTAGTTTGGCCTTCATTTGTCTGTGTCCCCGGATGGGATGTTGGGTTAAGGATTTGAGAGATTTCTTGCTCCCTAATGCCGTCGTTTTTGTTTTATTTCTCCCTAACTTTCTGTTGCATCCTTTGAGCTTTGGCGGATCTTCATTTCCATCATCTTAAAATGTTATCGTCTTTCTCTTTCAATTTATTTGAGTCATCAGTTGTTTAGGTATGTGTGGTTTAATTTTCATATACTTGGAATGTTCCCCAAAATTTCCATGACTCAGCCTTCGTGTTTCATTCCTCAGTGATAAAAGCAACAACAACAAAAGCCACTTTCTCATCATTTAAATCCCTTCAAATCTACTGAGGCATGTTTCTTAGATTTAGTATATAATTGGTCTGGAAGAGTTACATGTATGTGATCTGTTATTGGATGCCTGTAAATTTAATTTCTTGTGGTGCTTTTTTTTTTTCTGACTAATTTTATCCATCATTCAAAGAGGGTCCTTGAAACCTCAAACTCATTTTGTTAGATTTCCTTGTCACCCCTGTCTTGATCTTGGTGTTACTTGTGTGTCTGTGACAGCTGCTGCATTTTCTCCTTACTGGTTTTGCAGTTCATGTGCCCTGGCGTTAGCGTCTCTCTCCCAGCTTTCGAGGAATTGCTGTTTGACTCTTGCATCTTTCTCTCTTTCTTTTAGAGTCAATCTTTTTGTGTCTTTGCATCAAAAGTACTCCACCTTGTAGACGACATGTAGTTGAAATATGCCTTGTAGCTCAGGCTACAATACCTTCCTGCTGGCCGGATTCTGATCCATCCACGATGTCCCTGGTTAAGAAACTGTGTAGGACAACCTCAAGGACTGTGCCTGATACACAGTGGCTGCTTGGTAAGAATTAGCTGACATTATACTTATTCTCCACAGTGGTTTTCCTTATCTTTTATCCCACGAGGCTTTGAATGCCTTTAGCCCAGATATCGATCATCACGTGCAGACTATTGGTCCTACTACATGTCTAACAATGAAGAATTTCCCCATTGCTCAGGGGTTGTAATGAAGAAAGACAATGTCAGTCAACTGATAGGTGCAAGAGATGCCAAGAAGAGAGCATTTGTTTGGCCTTCACTCAATGCAGCAAGTTCCACGTGGCTGAATTGAGCCCAAGGTGTGGACACATATCTACGTGGTACTGAGGATGACTGCTGTTCAATGTCCTTTGAGAGAGGAGTACGCAGAAAAGGCCCAGATTCCTGGGGCCTGGATTGGCCTTTCATTTGGGTATTGAAAGATGCCTCAGGTTTTATTCTTCACTTGCCCTTCCTGAAAAAGACAGTTGTAGAAAACATCAGTCCTCACAACCTAAGGTATGAATAAAGCAGTTCCATAGCCCTCTGCTGTCCAGGGAAACTTCCTTCTTTGTAAAGTTTTTGAGCTCTTCACAGCCTCTGACTCCATTAGGGTCAGCAATACAGGAGGCAGACAGACTGACTTGAGCTGCATAGATTTCCAGCTTTACAACCCAGCCCTGAATTCAGCCTCAGACTACCAGCCTGAGCCTTTTCAGCTCTGCCAGAAAATGAATCAGCAGGGAAGCTGAGTAGCCTCTGGCTTGTCACAAGGCTGACTTTGCAACTACTCCTGGAAGAGGCCTGATGACAGCAGGTGAGGCAGGGCAGCTGTTTTTATCAGCATATGATTTGGAGCTCAGAGCTCCCAGAGATCATCCTTCATGTGCCCTCAAGGACCCAGTTAGTCACTTCTCCTTACTGACCCTCACATTTGAGGGCTCACAGGGACCAGGCAGCAGATCAGGGAGAACTGGCGCTTGTGATTAGCAAAATGGTTCCCCGGTGGGGACAAGAGTAGAGGAAGACAGAAGAGATAAGGAAGGCTGACTTGTTCATTTTTCCATTCCTTTACTGTGTATTCAATGGCAGACAGCTGCAATTCTGAGGTAAGAGTCCTGAAGAGGCTTGATGCTGGGGCTTCGCAAAGAACAGGAGAAGGAAAAGCAGACACATAGGTGATAAGCATGCCCTAGAAAGTCAGGAACTGGACTGGGAGATGGCTCAGGGGATTAAGCACTCTCGGTGAAGGCATGAGGACCTCAGTTCAGAACCTACATAAAAACTGGGCACACATCTATAATCCCTGAGCTCTTACAGTGAGATGGGGTGGGGAGGAGACCTGAGAATCTGGTAAGCTTTGTGATGGGGTGGAGGGCAGCTAACTTGTCTTATGCAGTGGTGAGCAACAAAAGACCCTGTCTCAAACTAGGTGGAAGGCAAGGTCTGACACTTGAAGTTGTTCTCCCATCTCCACACAAGTGCTATGGCTCCCTAGCACTGGCACTCACACACAGACACAGCTCCGTCTCTGTCTCTACTACTCTGTCTCTAGCTACCACAGCATTTCACCAAGGAAGGCATGGAGGTACTTTCATAGATATGAACCCTACCAGACCTCAGCAGAGGGAACCACTATCATGGCAAGTGCCATCCTGGACAGTGGAACTCTCAGCATCTCATATCAGGGGGTTTTATAGATCCCTAAGAACACTCTCAGGTGCTCTATTGATAGTGCATGCAGATCATGAGCAATTAAACATGCTCCACATAAAGCCAATGCCTGTAGACAACACAAAACACCAAGGTCTAGGCACAATCATTTTGAACATAACTGAAAATAAACTTCTGTATTAGCTTCTCTCTCTCTGTCTCTCTGTCTCTCTGTCTCTCTCTCTCTCTCTCTCTCTCTCTCACACACACACACTAAAAAAAAAAGAAGTCATGACAAAGGGAAATACCACCACATGTGGAAGCAGTTTAAAGCCCCTCTGACATATCAGGAACACTCTTGAAACAGGTGACACATGACATACAAGGAACACTCTTGAAACAGGTGACACAAGGACATATGGACTTGGAAGCAAGATGCCATCTGTCAGGGTCAGGGATCTGTAAGAAGCTCAGTGCAGTTGGAACATATGGCGTAGAGACCTGTGGTGGCTGTGTCAGAGAGAGGGAGACGTGGGGATGAGGGCTGAGAGGCAGCCCAATGTGATGTCTAGGTGGTTGAAATGCTTAATCAAGGCAGTGACATGATCAGATCCACTTTAGAAACTTCTGACGGCCCTGTGGTGATTAACCTGGGGCAGTGGTGATTCAGTTCCCTGGATGGAATTATTTGTTTCTGCCTAAGTTTTCCAGAGAAAGATATTTTTATATCTACATTTACACAGGCCAATGTCTTCAGTTATTTTTTAAAACAAACATCATGCTATAATTTCTAAGTAACGGGATTTAGAATTCTATTTTTATGACAATAAAATATGTCTCATCTACTTTCTTAAACTGGTTTTGTCAAAGACCCATTTCTGCTTGTTCTTCCAAGTTTTTCTTCACTAGCTATGTGTGTACTCCAGTTAGTAACATGGTAGTAACTTCTAACACCTACATCTAACTTGCCAGGTGACGTTCTAAGAATTTACTATTTGTTAAACTTTTGCAGTGCCCATGTTAACCTAAACAGTCCATCTTCGTGGGAGATAAACATACAGGAGATGTGGGAGCTCAGGCCTCCCTCTGTCACAGTCTCCTGTCACCCACTCTGCAGAGCAGAGCCAGAAACGCACCTTCCTGCCTCTCATGACAGCATGGTCAAGAGTTCATCCGTGACAAGTACAAGAATTAAGTTGAGAATCCAATTATTTCCCCAGTCAAGTGTCCACTTCCCTTGGCCAAGCTCTTCTTAATTTTATCTTTAATAATGAGCAGGAAGAACTGAAAGCCACTTCTAATAGATCAGCAAGCCTGCTGATATGATATTGAGATATACATGTGAGTCAGACAGTATGCCCATGTGCTCAGCCCCTAGGCTACATTTATCGAAGGATTTTTACAGTCCCTGATGATTTTAATTAGCTCCAACCCACTTGCTTCTCATTGTTATTTTTCTCAAAAACTATATGAGTATGGACATGCATGTGTCTTTCATTTCAGCTGGGTGTCTTACTTACCCACAGTTTGAAAAGCTCGGGGCAAAAACACTATGGTGCCTGGTACCTGGTGGAATCCTGAGCCCCAACTTCCTTGATCTCTGATTCCAGGATTCTGGCATTGTGGAACATAGTGGGACACAACCATGAGATCAAAAGGAAAAAAGGTCTCCTGGCTTCCTCTTCCTGCCCTTCAGTCCTGGGCAATTACTCTCTTGCCTGTTCTCTGACTTTGCAGGCCTGCAGAAAGCATCCTCTCTCTGATCGTCATGACTAGTAAATAGCTCGTGGGAACCAAGAAAGAGAGCTTCAACGTGGGGCATGGAAATGCTAGTGTGATTTTTAGAATGTTGTAGACCTTAGAGGCCACTGCTACTAGCTACAGTGTCAAACTGCTAAGAAAGGAGTTTAGAAAAGTTATTTAAAAATGAAAAAAGTACTATACCTGAATTAGCGTTTGGTTTATCAATGTTTTATATAAATTCCTGGAGAGAAGGCTCAGCTAGCATGCTTGCTGGCCAAGGGTGAGGAACCAGAGTTCGCATCTTCAGAAGCCATCTAAAAACTGAGCAGGGACGCTGGCTGCCTATAATCCCAGTCCTTGGGAAGCAGCGGCAAGTGGATCCCCAGAAGAAGCTAGACTAGCTGAACTGGTGAGCTCTGGGTTCAGTGAGACTCAGTATATAAGATGGAGGGCTATTGTGATTGAGAAAATCAGCTTTAGACCTCCACATACACCCACAACATACCACATGTGTTCCACAGACGTGCAAACAAGCATGCACAGATATACACAATGCATAACCCTCACACAAGCATCACACACACACACATACACACACACACACACACACACACACACACACACACACACACACACGGAAAAAAAAAATTGGTCTTTGTTCTCTCCTAAAGCCTGAATAAAGACCTGAAATAAAGCAGACAAGGTTGGCCTCTCAATCCCTCCCAGTCCCACCCGGGTGCCCACCCAGCTTGGGGCAAACCTCTCACTCAGCTTTTCTTCTTTTGGCTGTTCTGAGGGAAGTGCAGCTCTGGCCATTTTTCTTCATCTGACCACCCTACTCTCCCCCTTGCTTTACCCTTCTATCAACCTTCCTTAATCATGGAAATATATAAGCAATTTTCCCACATAATGACTTGAAAAGGTTTTCATTTCATAAAAGTTATTAAGTTGGAAAGGTAAGTCATATAAATGGCTGTGTTTTCGAGATGTGAAGGGCAGAAAAAGCCAGAGCAGTGTTGGGTGAAAACGGCTGCAAGTACTGTGATCTCCTGGGTTACAAAAATTCTACTCAGCCCTGAGAGAGCGGCAGGGGGTGCACGAGTCCTGGCATTTATTAACATTCTGATCTTATTAATCTTACTTTTCTCATCTGCATATCTCCCTCTCCACAGACTAGGAAATAAATATGCTACCAGGTCTCCTGTAGGTAGGGACAGCTCTTGGCCCAGTTCTAGTCAATACAATATAAAGGTAAGCCAGACGGGGAATTAATTTCAGGAAAGATCTTTATCTTACTATTAAGAAAGACATACTTGTAGGGAAAGACCTGTGCCCACTGATTCCCATTTCTGAGAGAGGTGTGTGCATACATGATGGTGGGAGCTGCAGCAGCCTTTTTGCCTCAAAGAGGAGAAGGTTCAGGGAATTGCTGAGAAACTGACAGGAATTTGTAGCACTCACTTGCAGATATTCACTTAACATATGGTTATTGTGTGTAAGCCACGGTGCTGGTGCCATAAGGTATAAATCATATCCTTATGTGCGAGGAGCTCCATTGTAATGGTAGACAGAGTGACCAAAGGTCAGTTGTATCAAGCAGGGTTTAGAGATACAATAAAGACCATTCACGTAAATGAGTGTGAGAGTGGTGTGACGTTTTATATAGATTGATTAAAGAAAGTCTAATTGATACCTGACATTTGAGAGACTTGGAAGATCAGGGCAGGTAACTCTTTAAGGGTGAGGGGACAGGAAGGATAAAGGACTCCAGGAAAAGGAAACAGCAGACACAAGTCCGGAGGGGGAAAAAAAACCCTAGCAGATTCCTGAGCAGAGGGAAGGCCTGAGGGCACAACCATGAGCAACAGGAAAGTAAAGGAGATAAGAGAGATCCCAGGGCCAGGCCTTAGAGGCTTGGAAACCCATGCATGTTTGGAGACTGGAATACAAAATCATGGAGGACTACTGTTGTTTTCTCTCTCTCTTGCTTCCCTCCCTGTAGCATGGCTGAGCTATCAGCCACCAGCTCCGCTCTTGGGAAGGCAAGCTCAGTGCATGGGTCATCATCATGGCAGGTCCAAGATGGGAGGATTAAGAGTTGAGGAGAGTGAATCAGGCTCCTGGGAGAGTCAGTCAAAGGAGCATATTTCTCTCATTTAATAAAGTGAGGCTCCACATGGAAATGAGGCTACTCCAGTATCCTTGTCTTAGCCAATGGATCCCAACTCTGGGTACCAACGAGCCTCCCCTGCCTGTACCCTATAATTGTAACCACTCTTGCTTTTATAAATGAGAGATATGATCCTCTGACAGCCTCCCCTGATTCACCCTCACTGACTCTTAGTCCTCCGATCTGGGACCTGCCAGAATGCGCTGATCCAAGCCCTGTGCTTTCCTTCCTGGTGGGCTGAGCTGGCAGTCAATAGCTCAGCCATGCTAAGGGAGGGAATTGAAAAAGAAGCAACAGACTGGGGTCAGGGAAGCAACTTGGTTCTTTAGATTTAACAGAAGCTTTCTGACTGCTGGATATGAACACTTCAAAGGACAGAGGGAACAGATGGAAATGTTTGAAAAATACTGCAGAAGTAGCAGTGCCTGGAATAAGTAACTTAGGAAGAATGAGAGCAAGGAGGAAGAGGAGACCTGGGTCCGTTCTTCTGCTGACTACCTGCACTTGACTGAGGACCAACTCACATGCTAGCCCTGCAAGGCATGGCATTGAATTCCTTAATAGCTGAAAACAAAGAACCCTGTCCCTAATGTGCCTTCTGTTACAGTGCAAGGTATTAATTCAGCTGGAGCAAAACTAGTAATTGTTCACATGCTTTCTCCCCTGAGTCCTACAATTCCAACGGAATCACGGGGACCATAGATCATACTAAATATTTGGACAAAAGCTTTAGCTATAACATTCACTGGATTATTAAGCTCCATTAACATATTAATTAGAATAAAATGAAATTTGAATTCTAAAGAGCTAAAACATACTGGATAAAAGTCATGAAGACCATTTATGGGTAGCAAAATCATGACTCAGAGCTTCATCTGAGTCCACATTAGAATATAGGACAACGTGAGCTACTTTACCATTGGTGGTCCAAGGGAAATGGCTGAGCCAGTGTCCACACAGGGCAGCAAGAAGTTCCCAGGCACTTGCTAAGCCTTCACTAGTACTCACTGTGCTGCTCTTCCTGTATGGGAAAGATTGCATTGGACAGGGTCAGTGGGTTTCATAGGGTGGATGCCCTGCCTCAGTGGCTCTCAGACAGCAAAAACTACAGGGAGGACGGTTGGTTTGCTGACTGGACTTTGACATTGAGGAGCAAAGAGAAACTGGCACACAGTAAAAAGGGGCCTTTAATGCCTTTGAGCCAGAGCACTCAGTATTACTAAGGTCTTTGTAGTGGTGAAAAATACAGCTAGTCAACTGCAAGACTGTGCATATTTGTGTGCATTCTACACTAAAAATAATAATAAAAAAAAAGCACAAATAAATCCTGTTTGAAATCTCTGCGCAGTTTCATCACAACAGAGCTGTGTGATAGCTACACGCAATGCCAGTTCCATGCACAATCCAATACTTTAGTAAGCTATTAAAACATTTTAAGCAGGTGCAGTTGTTGTGTTAGTGTTTTCATTGCTGTGACAGATATGTGAGCGTCTTAATCAGGGTTTCCCTTACTGTGATAAAACACCATGATGAAAAACGGCATGGGAAGGAAAGACTGTATTTCAGCATACAGTTCCATACAGAAGTCCATCACTGAGAGAAGTCAGGGCAGGAACTCAAACAAAACAGGAACCTGGAGACAGGGCTGACGCAGAGGCCATGGAGAAATGCTGTTTACTGGCTTGCTCCTCGTGGCTTGTTCATCCTGCTCTCTCACATTATCCAAGACCACCAGCCCAGAGGGGCACCACCCTTAGTAAGCTGGGCCCACCCACATCAATCATTAATCAACAAAATGTACTACAGACTCCTCTGCAGGCAAATCTTATGAAGACACTCTCCTTATTGAAAGTCTCTCTTCCCACATGACTCTAGCTTGTGTCAACTTGACATAAAACTAACCAAAAACACTGAGCAAGACAATTTAAAAGAGGGAAAGATATATTTTGGCTTCAAGTTTGAGAGGTTTCAATCCACGGGTTGCCACCTTCTTTGTCTCTGGCTCCGTGATGAAACAGCACACTACAGCCTAAGGGTAGGTACAGCGTCTGCTGCCTCCTGGTGGTCAGGAAGGAGACAGAAAAGGGACAGGGCCAGTATTTAAGGTCATTCCTCCAGAAGCTTATTTCCTCCTGCCAGCCCCCACCTCCCAAAGCTTCCAGCACCTCGTCAAATAGTGCATCAAAGCTTCAACACATAAGTCAATAGGGGGTAATTCGTACTCAAACCACAATGGGTAGTGTGCTCTAGTTAATCCACCACGTGCAATATTATTTCACACATACACCAGCCACATCTGAGGTGCGATCCATGGCCACCACACTGGGTAAGGCTCTATTAGAAGACTTGCGTGCGGAAAAAAAAGTTTCGGAGAAGATAAAACGCAATATTTTAAAGACTCATTAACAATTTTGCCTCTATTTCCAGATGTCAATCATCTCCAAGTTATTG
Source organism: Cricetomys ansorgei (assembly GCA_026225945.1). Classification (NCBI taxonomy): domain Eukaryota; kingdom Metazoa; phylum Chordata; class Mammalia; order Rodentia; family Nesomyidae; genus Cricetomys; species Cricetomys ansorgei. The sequence goes on along the minus strand of JAMJFZ010000242.1, from coordinate 52,758,478 downwards.
GAAAGCAATCCAGGACTTGGCAATGGAAGGGAAAATGGAAAAAAAGCAATCGCTATGTAACTAGGTTTTTGAGACCACCACCACTTCATTTTATTTGAACATTCATCCTTTTTTGTAACTGCTTCAGTTCTCTGCAGGTGACCCCCTCTGAGCCTCCCGCTCCGGTATTTGCATGCAGCTTTCTTTGAAAGCGATTTACAAGAATCACTGGCTAGGATCTCATTTAAATTTCCAAGACTAATCAGTGTGATCAAATTCGTGGCATTTTCTCCCATCATTCAAGGAACATACACATCTGTTCACAGGAAAAACTTCTGAGAGGCTCTGAGGAATCCACAGATTTGGGGGTGGGGGGGGGATGTGCTGCTGGCTTATCAGACGTTTTCTGATTAAAACTCATAGTTGAGAACAGTGTATTCCAGGATATAAGAACATGTAAACAAACATGCTTTTTTTCTTATTGATGTCTGAGATCTCCGTATTTCCCTATAATTACATCCAGCAAAGGAAAACAAGCTGACGCATGCCTGTGTAAGTAGCTCTCAGCAATCTGTCAGCCCTCCATAGTGCAGTAACACTCTGATCCCCTCAGCCTGAGGATTAATACTGTAGGCTCCCGACGCATGCGCTCAGGAACTTCACAGGTTTCCATGGATACATGAATTTTAGTGCCAATGCACATTTACTATTGCTTTTCTTGTCACCAAGGGTCCTGTAAACACTTGTGCTTTAAGGTTTTGTGTAGAAATTTGGATTTTATAGAGGACCAGTGAAAATTACCTTTTTCCCGCCGCCTAGAATGATTTTCCCCTAGGCTCAAGTCCAACTGGCTGCCTGTGGTATCTTTCAATGTTGTGCTTTTATTTATAAGACCAGTAAAAGACAAAAAAAGGTTAACTACATTGTCAGTGTAACTTTGAAGTGACATATTTATAGTACATAAATGTTACAATCGAAAAGTAAGACAGCTTATTCTATATTTTAAAAAGGAAAGAGGCAGAGAGAGAGAGAGAAGAAACAAAAACATAAGGTACATATTTAGACATCTTTCTATAAATGATGAAACATAAGTGTGATTTTCAAGAATACCCTTGGGTTATTTTACTGAACAATTATGGCTTTCTTACATATATTAAGCTTTTAAAATTTTTATAAGTCATTCACAAATCTGTGAAAATGGCAGGCTATGTGATGATTTCTCCCATTTCATTGTTGTATAAGCTCAGAGGATCTGAGGAATGTGCTATAGCTAGTGAGGGACATACCTGGGATTAGAACGCAAGCCTTCCATTTTCCTCTCCTGTGATTTTCCCTGGGCAGAATGCATGATTCTTCTATAGAAGATACAGCCATGTTCTTCTTTGCCATGTACTGACTAGGTCTCTGTTCCTCTGACTTGGATTTTATGAACTCATCCTGATTTCTAGCCAACTAGACTGCCCCTGAGAATTGGTTCAGTTGGCCAATTTAACAAGCTTAGTTATTTCCCATCAACCTAGCCCTGAGGAAGCAGAGTCACAAAGAGCCTGAAAATACCTTGGCTACTTAAGAAATCAGTAAGGACACAGATGTCTAATTCATCATGACCAAGAATGTACAATGTGGAATGAGGAAGAGAGAGCAATTTGCACACTGAGCAGTCCTTCCCTATACATCCAAAGCCCAGGAAAAAGCTTTTACTTTTACAGCATCAACTGATTGGAGAAAAGCAAGGTTTGAACTATTTAAATGATTGTTTCAATTCACTCCTGTTTATGTAACCGACAGTCTCTGCATGCTCCCAGGAACTCTCTGTAAGGCCATGAGGTCGTCACTATTTATCACACCATCTCTTATTTACCTTATATTTGTACAAGTCTTTTATTTTGAGATTATTTTTTCCCCCCCAGCATATACAGTGTGGGGTTTCTATCGCTGTGATGAAACACCATGACCAAAAAGCAAGCTCGGGAGGAAAGGGTTTATTTGACTTACATTTCCATGTTTATCATCAAAGGGAGTCAGGATAGTAACTTAAACAGGGCAGGATCCTGGAGGAAGGAGCTGATGCTGAGGCCATGGAGGGGTGCTGCTTACTGGCTTGCTTCCCATTGCTTGCCAACCTGCTTTCTTATAGAACCCAGGACCACCAGCCAAGGAATGGCATCATCCACAAAGGGCTGGGTCCTCCTCCACCAATAGCTAATTAAGAAAATGCCTTAGAGCTGGATCTTACGGAGACATTTTCTCAATTAATGTTCCCTTCTTTCAGATAACTCTAATTTGTGTGTCAAGTTGATACAAGACTAGCCAGCACACAGTGTTTATTCATTTTAACTTATTGAGATGTTTTAGTTGACTACAGCCTCTAGCTTTTTGACTTCTTGTATCAGTTTTGGTTTTAATGAACAAATACTTACACATATTTGTGGAGCACACAATAAAGTTTTGTGCATTTATATATACATTGTATAATAATCAAATGAGTGTATTCAGCATAACTGTCACCACATAGATTTATTTGTCTGAAAAACATTTAAAATCTTTTCTTCTATTTAAAAATATTCAATATAAAATTGTTACCCTGTTTATTGTTATTATTATTATCATCCTTATTATTTAATATAAAAGTAAGGCTGTAGAATTCTACTGTAGCTCAAGCTAGCGCATGTGTTTTGGCATGGATAAGCCTGGGCTTAAATTACAGAACCATTAAATAAGTAAATCGGTATAAGATTTTGATTTTGCAGTAAAATGGAAGAGGAACTCTGAATATAGGAAGACTCTCAACTTAGAAGCCTGAACTGTGTTATACCTGAGGAGACTCTAAGCTCAGAGTCCATGTCTCAGCCTTCTCAGCAACAGCCAGGACCTGCAGAGCTAGAGGTGTGTTACAAGAATTAAGTGACACACAAGATGTGACAATATTTTTTGCTGGTTATAAGAAATACATAAAATATATATGTATATGGTTGGGGTCACCATTTAATGACATACAGTGCTAATTGGTTTTCATCTCCATGTGCTAAAAAGACAAAGAATGGCTCTTGTTCCCACCCAGAGCTGCTGCTTAGATACAGGCTTAGTATTTATTTAATAAAAGATGTGACTAAATTGTGTCCCTTATGGCAATTTTAATGTCTCAATTCTTATAACCCCACTAGGCTCTGATTCTAATAGCAACACACACACACACACAAAAAACCAGGAACTGGTTATTTGGGTGAAATCTAACATCTGGGTCGATCTGTACTGTGCATAGCTTTTGAGACCCTAGGATGACTCCAGATGTTGACAGACTTTGCCTTTCACTGTCTGGCTCTCATCCTTTCTGATGAAAAAAGTAATTCTGTGTTGTCCACCCATCTAGTACAGGGAGTGACTAATTCCCAGCTATGGAGGTGAAGGAAGAACTCAGTCTTGCACACAAAGCTTTCTCTCTCCCCTAAACTCCATTCAGTGGTAGAATTGCATTTGCTTTTGGCCAGACGCATTTTCTCCACACCTGGCAAGGATCTAGAAGTAAAATTACAAGATTTATTTCATCTTAATTCCATTATGAGGCATTTAGTCACAAATACCCCCAAAATGAAACGGTAATTTATCATCTTGTCCTGGCTGAGCAACTCTCCTCAGCTGACACTCATGAATCCATAATGTGGGGAGGAGACTGGATGATTAAGTGTCTGATTAGAGAAAACAGATTAACCTGGCAAACGTAATAAATTTAGCTCATAAGCAGGACGGCTGTATAAATGCTCATGCTAACTCTCCTGTATAAAACACCATCTCCTTCTGTGATGACTCAATTGGATTGGCTGAGGAATCCAAGAAGTATGTGTTTATGTTTTTCCTTGGGGAAAGATCTTGAACAGCATATCTGATTCAGTTCATAACTAAATATGCATTAAATAGGAAACCTGAAAGAGAAATATTAACTCATGAAAAGCACACCTACAACCTCTCAAGTACTCTCATTCCACATTGCTGCCAGAAGGTCCCAGATGCTTCCAATGGCTTTCTGTGCACTGTTTAAAAGGTGTCGCACCTGACCCTGAGCTGCAGATCCTGAGATGCAAATCCTTGATTCCTTTATGAAAACAGCTGCCTGCTAGGTAGTTCCCCCATGTGACTTTTGCGTGGGTGGGGGTGGCTTTGGGTTGAATTTCACATGTTCTAGTGCACAAATCTAGACAATGATTCGTTTTAAGCAAAGTCCTGTGCAACTCTCAGAAAAGCTCACTGAGCAGTCTGAGCAGACTTCCTGACTTGGCTGGCTGGAGTCCCTGGACACCCTTTTCAGCCAGGAAAAGAAGATCTTCACCACCCACAACTCTATTTTTAACCTCAATGGCTGTTTTTCTGAAGTCTTGGCCTGCCTGGTCTGCCTGGCCCAAAAAGGCAGCACTGCTGTGTCATGAATCAGAAGTCAAACTGAACAAGGAATCTCTTCTGTCGCTCCAGGACCTTCTGGGCAGGGGAAGAGAGGGAACTCTGCCTCTGGTCCTTAATAAGGGCCAGCTCCATCCCATCCCAAGCCAGGTAATTTCCCACTTGGGAAAGCACCCTAGGTCTAGGGGATGGAGAACCCTTTTTGCCCTTTCTCCTCCTGTCTCTCCACAGTGAAGTTGATCTTGGCATGTGGGTAGGGATAGGGGTCAGTGTGTCTTCAAGTGGCCTGTGGGCTCTGGGTCAGTCTAAGTAGGACTGTTTTGTGTCCACACACAGAGGGGTCTATGAGTCATGGACTTTTCTATAGCAACCCATTTCACACTCATTGTTGAGTCAAAGACCAAGATTTTCTTTTGGGGGGTTGTGGTGGTGGTGGTGCAGGGAAGAGGAAACAAACCTTTGGCCCAGAAGAAATCTGTGCCCAGCTTGGACATGACACACTTGCATCCCTAATGGAAATACTCAAACATTTCTGGGCTCCTTAAGATAGAGCATTCTTCAAATTGTAGCACCCAGCACAGCCAAGGCCTGTTACCACAGAAGTTTGTCTCAGGTGACATCAAGCAGAGACACCAGGCTGAAGCGGCACTGTGAGCAGGAGGTTTGTGTATCTGCTTCAGGGGGTTGGAAGGCCAAATTATCAGGGATTGGGACTGAGGGGCACCGAGATAGGGACACCCCAAGCAAGCACATAAGGGGTATGAGGGGAGGACTAGTAGAGAATCAAAGCAAGAGCCCCGAACCCCAGCATTTCCGAAGGATCTTGAGAGTGTGCATGGGAGACCAGGGGGTGTGTATGTGGGTGTCACCGATCTGTGATGTGCACGGAGAATCCGGGGCTCCCAGGCCTATGGCCTGAGTGGGGCATCTGGGTGGCAGGAGGGGCGCAGGTCTGGGGCTAGCGCCCAAGACCAAGGGCAGGGACCTGGGCCCCGTGTGCGGGAGCCCCGCAGGCCGGCAGGGAACCCCCGTGGGGAGCAGGCGCGGCGCGGCGCGCGGGCGCTGGTGGTGACGCAGAGGATGGCGGTTGTGGCTGGCCATGGCCTCGGGATGGTGCGGCTGGAGTTGTCCAGGGGCTGCTAGCCGTGCCGCTGCGAGGCCAGGGAGAGACCAGGAAGCCGGCCGCTGCCTCGGGGAGCGAAGACAACGCAGCTCCAGCAGGGAGGTGCGTTGGGGGAGGGGAGGGAGGGAGGCGCCCTAGGCGCTAGGCAACCTTGTTTGGATCTGTCCGAAGGTTCAGAAGAGAGAGAGCTCCTGACTTCTTGCAGCCCCCTCTTTTTACAAATTGAGGAGTAGGGAAACAAAAGAGACTCGTTTCCTAGGCGGGAACCGTGGAGTGGCAGAACAGATACTGGAAACTAAGTCTGCGGGGTAGCGGCGATTTCTCAGCTCTGTTCTCGCCAAAATGACTACTAATAGGTAGCAGCATTGTCTTAGATCTTGGGGCCGCGGATGGTAATATTACCTTGGCACTCAATACTGTGACTATGACTCACGTTCTGGAAAAACGTGAGTTCTTGGTTCCTTCATTCATTTACTAGGTAGGTATTTTTGCCCTACACTCTGCTAGAAACCTATTGTGTAGAGATAAACAAGAACCAGTCCTCCATATGGGAAAGAGGAGAAGGTCCCCAGACACCAGACACTAGTTACTGACTGACAGATTCAGGAAGGAGATTGGCGAGGGAAACTCAGGTGTCATTATGACAGACTGAGGGATGATGGGACATGTCATAAGATGCCATCTTGCCTAGATCTACAATAAAGGGAGGCCAAGATTAAGATGGAGTCAGTACTGGGGAGCCTAGGAAAACTCAAAGCCTAGCGTGGTAGTCCTATGGGTGAAGGGTGGTTTGGGATGAATTTGTCCCAGAGTGAAACTCTGCTTGCTGCCCCAAGGTCTGAGCCTAAGACAGTCTAGTAGACACATTGCTTCACAGAGCCTGTGTAGCACCATTGTAGATGGAAATGGGAAACCGTCTAAATCAAACTGGGAGCTCTCAGAGACTGAGAAGCCAGTGATCAGTAGACTGACCAGTAGCATTCTTGGTAGTAGTGAATGAAACCTCCTGAGTACCTTACAACTTAGAGGACCACTTGGACATGAATAGCACTCAGGAAATGTCCGTCTACCCATGTCTATATTGCACAGAACACTTACTTCTTTTTATGTATCCCCAGGTACGTCTGAGATAGTGCAATAAACAGAGCAGCCAGTTTTTGTAGTTGAAAAAGAAATTCCTTGTACAAGATTGGGTGCCTATCTTTATGCCAGCCTTCATTGTTCAATATATGACTCTGTGCAGGTGAGCTGTCGAATAAATCTGCATAACCCTTTGTCTAAAGTCTGATTCTGGGAATCACATATAGATGGATGTAGCACCACCTGGAAAAACCTCCTGGGTAGAAGAGAAATAGAGATTCCCCAGCAAGGGAATTGGTCCAACATTTGAGTGTTTATATGAAGTATATTACCTCTGCCTTGAAGCTTCTCCTGATGGACATCTGAGAAGCGGAAAAGATGAAATGATTTTTAGCAGCATTTCCTTTGATTAATTATCAGTTATATTCAGTGTTATAAAAGAGCATGGAATTGGTATAGGAAATTGAGTTTCAGATTTGTCACTCACTGCCTGTGTGATTTTAGACCTGGTGCGAATTCAGCTTGTCTCTGAATCAGCTTACAAAGTTATTGCTCACGGGGTGACCTCATGTGACTCCCCGTGTGTGACTTCATGATGGCCACAACTGCTCTCCCGGGACCCCCTAAGTTTACACCTTTGCCGTCTCAAAAATGTTGCAGTGTGGAATCACAAATAATGCAAACTTCCGACATTGCTTGCTTATTTTGTGTATTTATTTTTTACTTGGCATGATTTTTTAGAGAGTCCGGCTTTGCTGACAGGTATCAATGGTGCAAATTTAAGGCGTTGGGTTTATATGCGTAGAGTATAACCTGGTTAAATAGAGCACCGTTCCCAGTCAGTAGCTCACTAGTCTACTTTGAATTTGACTTTTTAAGCTTCGGCATGAGAAGGAATGTGCAGTACTTGCCTTTCTGTGTCTGGCTTATTTCAATATATTTGCTTTGTTAGACTGAGTTTTTGAAACTCCTAATGTATCCTGCATGACAGCCAAACGTATCGTTTACAAATATTTTCTCCCACCCCATGGGCTGTCTTTTTCGTGCTGTTAAGTGTTTTCTTTACTGTTCGGTTCTGTGTAATCCCCCCGTGGCAATTTTTGTTGTTTCCTATGCTTTGGAGAGCCACATCCAGAAAAATCATTACTCCTATCTGTGTCTTAAAACCCTTCCTGTCTTTCTCCTGTGAGTTCTAGAACTTCTGATCTGATATTCAGGACTTTGTCCCACCTTGAGTTTTAGATACCCCTCCTGTACATGGGTATCCATGTCTTTCCCCAAATTAAGGGAAGTTTTCAGCAATTATTTCATTGGACAGTTTTTCTGTGCCTTTAATTTTAATCTCTTCTGGTCTGTTAAGAAACAAAGTCTTCAGATTTACGTACTATCTCTTTCACCAAGTCTAGTCAGTTGTGGAAGCTTTCAACTGTTACATTTTATCTGATTCATTGACCGCCTCACTTCCAAGATTCCTGCCTGATTCTCTCTGCTGAATTCTCATTTATATCCTACTATTTTCACAGTGACTCCATCAGATATTGATGCTTCCACCCAACTGTTGGAATTTTGCTATTGGCAAGGGCCTTTCCTGGTGGTGGCCAGGACCTTGTAGTGAGACCCCCTGCACTCCTACAGGAGTGCTGCTGCCCAGTCCTGAGCAGATGGCAGCCAGGCAGTGGCAGGAAGAACTCTGGTGTCTCTCTGCTGCTTCAGTGACAGTTCCTGCCAGTGAGTGGGAGCAGGGGCAGAGTTGAGCCGCATTTCTCTCAGCAGGTTCTACTTGGCAGTGTATGCCTGGGGTAGGATCTGGATTCATGGGGTTGCTCCAGGCCCTCCCAGCAGGGGCCCTGTAGGCTTGGGAAACATGGGGGTCCACTCCCCACCTTATTCACAACAGGAACCTGAATACAGGTCTTGGGAGAAGGGCCATGGGAGCCATGGGAGTACTTCCCTTCCATCTTGACACTGGCCAGAGTCCACAAGTGGCCAACTGCACTCTGGGTCTCCTCGTATTCAGAGGCAGCACCTTCCAATCTTCTCTGGTCATAGCACTCAACCCCCACAGAGCAGGGCATCCAGCAGGTTACCACAGTTACCCTGCTGGGGCCATGTTGAGTTCAAGAGGCAGCTACCTGCCAAGCCAGTGGGAGGGTGGGGGAATGCTTGTGTAATACAGGAGGAGGGAGTATGCAGGGATTTTTGATTCCTGGAAACAGCAGCTTACTTCTCAAGATGAGTGCTGGCTACTATATACTGGGACCTTCCCTTGGCACATGTGAAGCTCTTTTCCAGAGCCAGGATGCTATGCAGAATTCATGCTACTAATCTAAAAGGGCTGCCAACTGACTATCCAGTAGCTAGGGTTGTCAGCATTCACATGGATGGAGCTTGCTCCTCCAAAAGGAATACCCCCTTTATCCTGGTTGTGTAGCTGGGGTAGCAAACGGTGAGGTATTTTGCTTCCCTTACTATGGTCTCAGGTCTCTGAATTTTACTAGGCTGCAGTCTCTGTCATGAGGATTTTCAGTGCTCTCTCACTGCCACTGACCTCTAAGTGCAGCTCTACTTGGATTGCTTTAGTTGTTCTTTGAGAAGGGGAGTGGATACTGGGAACTTCCTTTTATTTTATTATTTTTGTTTATAAGAAACCCTCACTTTTAAAAAGATTCGTTAATTTGTTTTTTAAATGTATGTCTCTGTGTGTGCACCTATGTGAGTTTATGTGCCTCTGGAGACCAAAGGGCATCAGATGCCCCGGAACTGGAGTTACAGATGATTGTGAGCATCCTGATGTATGTTCTGGGGAGCAAATCCAGGCCCTTGGCAAGAGCAGTGAGTGCCCTTAACCCCCAAACCATTTCTCCAGCCCCATGTATTGAGCATGTCTATTCAGCCATCTTGAATCCCGAGAGAGTGCAGATGCTCACTGCCCTTTGTATATTAAAGGTCAGCCAAGTTGTCTGAAACCACTAGGAATAGCTCCACTGTAAACATCTGAATACCAGTTTTGCTTAAATGTAAGTACTCATTGATTTCATTCCTTGAGGTGGATGCTTCAAGATATAATTGCTGAATCGTATCTTGGTAACAAGGTAAAAATCTAAGACCTTGACAACCTGTTTCCGGGGTGGCTGCACCATTTCACACTCCCACTAGCAAGGAACCAGTGGCTCCACATCTTTGCCAGAGTCCAGCATTTGGGCTGTGCCGAGGGGCATGCAGTAAAGCTCCACCACGACTTTAATTTACATTTCCCTAATGGCTAATAATGAACATGGCTCATTTGACATCTGTTTAATCTCTGAAATATGAAAGGTGTCTTTATTCCTTCCGCTTACATTCTAATTGAATGGCTTCCCTTTCCACTGTTGAATTTTAAGAATTTTATTTATTCATTTGTTACTTTTAATTATGTGTGTGGACAGGTCAGGGTGGGTTTATGTGCATAAACGCAGTGCCCACGGAGGCCAGAAAAGGGCATCAGATCCCCTGGAGCTGGAGTGACAGGCAGTTCTGGGCCCCCTGATGTGGGCGCTGGGAACTGAACTCAGGCCCTCTCCAAGTAGCCCTTGCTCTGAAACCACTTAGTCACCTCTCCGGCCCCATCCTGAGAGTTCTACAAGTGTTCTCAGTGCTGTCTTCACTTTTGCATGGTGGGTATTTTTAATTTTGAGAATATCCAGTTTGCTGAGATTTTTCAATGGATCATACTTTTGGCAGTAAATATAAGTACACTACCAACCCTCGTACCAAGACTTTTTCCTATTTTCCCCATATATACGTGTGTGTGTGTGTGTGTGTGTGTGTGTGTGTGTGTGTGAGAGAGAGAGAGAGAGAGAGAGAGAGAGAGAGAGAGAGACATAACATTTAACTTGAAGTCTATTGGTGGTGATGGGCTATTTTCTCACTAGATACTCAATTACTCTAGCACCAGTTGTTGATAATCTGTTGTGAAATAGCATATGCCCCTCATTAGCAGGAATTATTTGCCTAGTTCAGTAGTTTTCTTTATCTTAAGAAACAAGGTCTTTGAACTGGGACCTGATAGCAATTACTCAATCTACATTCCTAGAAATTCTGGGATATCAGAAGCCAAGTTTAGAAAGCAGTGAACTAGATATTAAAACTTCACAGTAAAATCACCATTCCCCTAGTCATCTGTCATGCCTCTAAGACACAACAGGGACCAAGTAACATAGAAAACATGGTTCAATCTAAAGCTTTACCAATCTAAAGAGAATACTGTCTTTCCATCCACTTCTGTAGTTCTTGCCAGTTTTCTTATGGTGTTCATATCAGCTTGTATCCCACTCACAAGGAATGCTTTTAGTGGCTTTACTGAGATAAGCAAGTTAGCCCCACAATATTTTGCGTGTCTTTGTTGTTGTTATTGTTGTTGTTTGGTTTTCAAGACAGGGTTTCTCTGTGTAGCCCTGGATGGCTTGGAACTCACTCTGTAGAACTGGCTGGACTCAGAGATCTGCCTGCCTGTTTTCAAAAAAGAGGCAACTGAGGCTCTGCCTGAGTGACCTGCCCCTTAGTTTCTACTACCAGCAAGTGACAAGTAGAGTTCAAGGAGTTTTATTCAAAAGTCAGAGTTGAAAAGTTAGCCTTTACCCATCTATAATATAACAAACTCAAATGAAGAAATGAAGATTTTCAGTTAAATAAGGGTTGAGACAATACTTTTGAGAGGCATGTTACATTTCCAAGTCTTCCCTTCTCAAATGGTGCTTACTAATGAAAGTTTGGCTAGAACAGGCTTTGAATTCTGCAGGCTGTTGGAAGCTTGGTAATTTCTATTCATGGAAAATATACTTGTTTACATCATAATCTATTATCTGTTTTTCCTACCTTATTACATGAGACCCAAGTATATTTGAGATGACGACTAGACTTTAATGTTTCCATATACTTGCTTTAGCAATTCTTTCCCAACAGATGGACAGCTCACATTTGGCTATGTTTCTGTGACAGTGTGATGGGTGAAGCTCTCAACAGATAGCATGCAATTACTCAGGGAAACACCCTTCCAATATGAATTGTTGTTGAAAAGAACTAGACTTCTAGCGTGTCAAAAAAGAGTGTATTCCCAAGCCCTTTGCATGTGCTATTACAGTCATAATTTAGGTGAATTGAAAGTATTTAGCACTTGTATTGATTTGGTGGGGAGCCTATAGAATTGTAGGGGGTTAGATGATGAGGAGCACCATTGTCAACTGGAGGCTCAGCACGCGTGCTGCACTTATTTTTCCTTTGATTGTAGGTAGACGCACACGACTTCCTCTTGCAGACTTAGCCTGTCTCTATGACTACACAGAAAGTATAACCTCTACAAAAACCAGCTGTCAGAAACGTATGTACCTTCTAAAGGGCATTGCTTTAGATAGAGAAAATGTTATTACCTTGGAAATTTCAGGCCATGTTCACCAGTGCAGTGGACTTTGCCACCTTGCAAGTTGTCCAGGTTCTGTGGTGGACCACCCTGCACTTTTCTGGGATCATAAGTAAGGCAGATGTGGTGGGGCTGGTTGTCATGGTTACAGTGACAAAAGACATCTGTGGAAGCCAGAGCCTTAGACATCCTTCAGCACAGAGCACACTCTGAGCCGGGAAGAGATGCTCCAGTCCCTGTACTGCACCTGAATTTCTGGTTTGATATTCATCTTGCTTGTAACCTGTCTCTGCTCAAAATAAAATGGCACAGTGAGTTCTGTGGTACAAGTTATCACTTACATACTTTAATGTTCGCAGTGTTCAGCATCTACCCATACCTCTGCCTCTTAGTTGTACTGTACAGCATTACAGCCCAAAAGAATTCTAATCTTGGACCCTTGACCCTGACTTCTTTATGCTGTGGAAGCAAGAGTAGACTGATAGTTTCTAGTATATGTTTAGAACATTTACATAGTCAAACAAATACACATTTGCTTTCCCATCATTGCTGCTTCTTGTTCCAAACAAGGCATATTTTAATACTCAATATTACTGAAATTTTGTGTAGAAGGAAGTTCTACAAACCATGAATTCCAGATTCAAAGAAAGATCATGGTAAGGAGCCATTGTTGTAGAGAATTATGCAAGAACTACTTTGTTTCCCTCTTGCTACTAACACATAAACAATCATTCAAAGAAAACATGTTGAGAATCAGGGGAGGACATCTCAGTAATTTCTGTGTACCTCAGCTAATGTGGAGGCCTTTCCTAGGCTCTCATTTTATGAGTTGTATCAGTGAGACTATCTTTGTGCCTGTCCTTGTAGATGGACTTTAACGACTGCTTCAAGCTGAGCTATCCTCACAACCCCAACCCGGGAGACTTGATTGAAGTGTTCCGTCCTGGCTATCAGCACTGGGCGCTGTACTTGGGTGATGGCTACGTTATCAACATTGCACCTATAGGTAAGGTTTGTTTCCAGTTTCTAGGGGCTCCTGGGAGCTTTATAGTTGTTTTAAAAATAGAAGGGATCATGGACAAAAATCATCAAGCAGATAAAATATAGAAACTAAATCCAGCTAATTTAGGAAATGGTATTCAAAGACCAAAGCATTGTTTAAAATATTCCATAGACTAAATAGCATTAAATTAAAAAACCCCTAGATTAAAAAAATTCTAATTATGCATAAGTGACCAACTGAGGATGACATTGGCCCCAAACACAACTAAGTTTTATGTCCTTATGTCTCGTACAAGCAGGTGACTTTAATTAATTCAGCAGCTATTATTAGGTTGTACAGTATATGATGAATGCTAATCTAGGCACTGGGGCTACATAGCTGTACAGACAGCTCCACGGTGGTGCTTACACTTTCACAGACACAGGCAGAGAACAAGAGCAAATTATAGATGTGCTAGGGAGGATGTGGAAAAGTAAGTGAAGAAGATGGTCTCTGAAGTGCTGAGTATAGGAACATAGGAGCAGGGAGGGGGAGGGGAGATGCTGCAATTAAGGAAGGTTCTGCAGGGATGCAGCATTGGAAGTGGCTTGAAAGAGACGAGAAAACTAGCTCTGTGGTATCTGGGAAATGGGTGCCTCTGAAGAGAGACAGCAAATGCCAAGATCCCAACCCACAAATGGGAAAGTTTGAAAACAGTTGACAAAAGAAGAAAAGAACAAAAATTCCAATTTTGTATTCACCTGCAAGTTTATATATAGACTGAGAGACTGACAGATTTCATGCATGGCTCATTAGCAAAGGGTAGCACTCAGTGGAGACGGAGACAGCAAAATTAATACAAGTGTGTCGTTGTTGGAAATAGGAACCGACGATGCCATTCACAAAAGCAGTTCAATGGCATGTGTTAAGACTCTTACAAGATTTCGTATGCTCTGCATCTAGTTTTACTTACAGGAGTCTGGGGAAACATTTAGAAATGTGGACAAATTTCATTTCTAATGGTTTAAAAATGAGACAACGGCTAAATTTTCAACAAGGGGCTGATTAAGCACATTATGATTTAGCCACCAGGTAGTAGGTATCTGGGTTTGTTAGAATTCTCTCGTTATATATAACAGAAATAAACCTAGCAGCAGCTTAAGCAAACTAGCAAAAAGACAAGCTCATTGCCTCATGGGGGAAAACTTCAGTGTAAGGATGGAGCCGGCCTCAGACATTTCCAGGTCTAGGAATGTCATCACAAGGAGACCTCAAGACTCAGACCTGCCTTCTCTTTTCTGTGTGTTGCCGACACTCTCCTAACTTTGTAAGGAACTGAGAACAGACAACAAACTGAGGTTCTCATTTTTAGAGTTTTATGACTCAACAGGAAAGAGCTAATCTGTGTGCTGTAGTTTAGAAATCACAGAGAATGACTCTTAATTGGTCCATTGTCAGCCACAACTCTGTTTCTGGAGAATAAGATGTAATACAGTGATTGGCTCTGGTTGGCATTTTGGGGGAAAAAAGGCAATGGTGGAATGGGTGCCGAAGCCAACATAATAACTATTTCAAAATCATATTTTTGACGTGCTTAACTATTTGGGAGATGGTCTTAAATATAATATTTAAAAATTTCTAATTAAAGTGCAATAGGTGACATGATATCCACTCACAAATAATATGTATCAGTATACACAGCATCTGTTCTTGTACACTTCTACTGTCTACAGTAGTAACTGATGGATGCTACTCTGTCAAGGAGACACAGCTAGAAGAAGAATGGAGAAATGGAGAAAGATTTTTTATTTTAGTCTTAATTGAAAGAGAAATTTACAAAGAGTCCCTTCCTTTCAATAGTTACAAGAATATGATGGCCATGCATAGCAGATGGGTACATGTAGAGAGAGACCAGGTTCTGGCTCTAGGCCTAAGCCATGAGGAGTCATCTCTTAGTCTCCAGTACTGGCACAACAGACCCAGATACAAAGGTTCCTGGCCATCTAGGCAATGCTTACCAATACAGGTATCTCAGGTACAGAGAAGAGACAAGAAGGTAAAACATAGCACAGGGCCCCATCTATATGTAGTGTCTGCTGAAGTTAGCTACATATTTAGGGTGTTAGTTTTCTGGCCAAGGGAAATGACAGAAGAAAAGCAGGAGATTAGCTGGCTCCTTGCAGGGCCATCCAAGTTTTACAGCAGGAAATCTGGGTTTACACTGAAGCCTAGGGAAGACCAAGTGCATAAAGAAGTGAGGAGTGCAGTTGGGTGGTTAAGTGAGCCTAGAATCATAATGCACTACTCCTAAACCCCAAGACGTTCATTTGAAAGATTTCAGATGCTGAGAAGGCACAGGTACAATAGAAAAATTGGGCAATAATCTTATCTATAACTTGTTAAAATTGTCTGAAAGATCTCTCATAATTATTCCAATCAGTAGAGAGCTTACTTCCAAAGAACAGGCAGAGAGTTTCATGCAACTTGTGTTCTCACTTGTATAGTACTGTAATTAATAACACAGAGTGTGTGGGTAAGATCAAGCTCTTTTGGTTTACTACCTAAGGAGCAAAAGTCAATCTAAGTTCCTCAGGATCTCCAGCATTCCTAGATGACATTGGTACTGTGTGGACTGGGTCACTAGGCCCCACTAAGCAACATTTTCCTTGCAGATGGCATTCCTTCATCATTTACAAGTGCCAAGTCTTTGTTCAGCACAAAGGCCTTGGTGAAAATGCAACTTTTAAAGGACGTTGTGGGAAATGACACATACAGAGTAAATAACAAGTACGATACAACATACCCTCCTCTCCCTGTGGAAGAAGTTATGCAGCGGTCAGAGTTTGTCATCGGGCAGGAGGTATCCTATGACTTACTGGTCAACAACTGTGAGCATTTTGTGACCTTGCTCCGCTATGGAGAAGGAGTATCAGAGCAGGTGAGTTTCCTTTAGGAAGTATGAGAATTTCTCACCTTAAGAAAATCCTATCCGTTGTGATAAAGTTCTTTGGCTTCAACCAAAATGCAAAATGTGGAAACATTGAAGGGCAGAGTAGGACACTTTTAAAAATACAGCAAATCAGTGACCAAGCAGACTAAAACTTGAACATATTGAAATTTGGACTAGAAGGGATTTGAAGTAGCATTGAGTCCAAAGCTTCCCGCCAGTCTTACTGATTCTACTAAGTCATGGTTTTCTCCATTATATCAGCGTACAACAACCTCAATTCCAACAGCCCCATGTACTGAGAATAATGTAGCGGAAAGGAAGCTGAATGAGGTTAATTCATAGATCCTGCTCCAGTAGAGACTAGTGGCCAACCAATGGCATGTCTTGATGGGTTCATAAAATTCTTCCTACTTTCTTACAGTACTAGTTTTCAGCAAAATGTTGTGATTTTCAGTAGATAGTTGATTCGTTGAGCTTCTAGATGACTTTTAGTGTACGAAGCGACGTCACAGTGTCTTTCAGTCTTGTGGATTTCCATCACTTCTTTGTAGTATTATAGCAGATTCCCGTCTAAGTGCACGGTCACCTCGCTTGCCTTTCCCCAGCCTGTCCTCAGGTCAGGGCGGCTCCGTCCCCGAGGTCTTGACCCAAGGATTATTAAGGCAATGAATGATTGAATAAAACTGTTAGAAAGGGAAGCCCTCTTTGCCCAGAATACACATTGAAAGTGTTACTCTTTAAATTGAAAAAGCCCAATTAGTTTAAAAAGTATCAACCTCCAGTAAGTTGCTTCTTATAGACACCTTGAAAAAAGAGACTAAGACTCAGAAAATACCAGAATTTGAACATATTTTAATAACCCTAACTCACTCAAGGCTTCCTGTGTCTTACAGTGGTCATTAACTATGTAACCTTCTAGGAAGTGAGGTTCGAGTCTTCTCAGAACTAAGTTGAGAAAAGTGGGAGACAGAGCGTGATGAAAGGTTACATGTGCTTCCTGAGGAAGGAACTCACTGGAAGTGTGCTCCCATCAGGAAGTTCATTAACAGTAAACATTCGTTCACAGATAATGTTTTTTTTGAGCCACAACGCAGAGGCCACACACAAATTCCTCTTAGTTTTTGCATTGAAAACTAGTGCTGTTGTTGGGAAATAGGTTCCATCTGCTTAACTGGTAATTATCTTGTTAAGTAGCACATTATTTACCCTAACAAAGAGCATGTTCTATGCTTTCTGTATATAGCGTCCCAGTGAAAGATTGCATGGCATGTTCCTTAGCTGGTGGCTGTTGCTAAGACATAACCAGATGATGGGGTCTTCGGTAATGATTAAGTTGTTCACTGCATTAGCAAATAATATTTATTCATTTAATTTCTGCAAATGGGGGGAGGGCAGCAGTCAACGAACACAAATTTCTGTTATATCAAATAAACCAATTTGAAGTCCTACTCTTTAGCATAGTGTCTATGACTGACAAGCCTGTGCTTTTTATTTATTTTTTATTTTTATTTGTGCCAAGAAGTTAGTTCTTAGGGTTAAATACTCTTACAGCAACAACAGAGTCAAAAAGGATAAATCAATCAACCAACCAAATCCGAAACATCAACAGAATCAACAAAGGTGGTTGCAAGAAACCTGTGGAGGTGATAGTTAAGTGTGTGGTATTGACTATGATGACATTTTAATGGATGTAAGCTCACCTCCAAATGTATCAACTTGTATATATTAAACACAGCCTTCTGCTTGCTAATAATGCTTCAATATGGTGAAAATGTGGTTGACTAAGAACATCTTACAATCATCTTGCTTTGAGTTTAATCTGAAACTTACCATCTTTTTACTTTTCAAACCAAGACTCAAAACCCACGGGGGGAGGGGCTATTTCCTTAACAAACAGTGGAACCCGTCTCTGGCAGACACTGGTGGGAATGGTTCAGGGGCATCCCCGGGCATCACCTGTGTGCCAGCGCTCTGCCGGCATGAGCTAGTGCTCCGTCTTTGTTCACTGACTGGGTGACTTCAGGTACACTGCGCATGCTTTTTACTGTACCCTCAGTAAAGATTACAGAGATATTTGAAGCTTCTTGCTTAGCTATATTACAGATGATCTGTCCTAATAAACGTGTATTGTGCTTTTGATATACAGCATTCCACCAATGGTCTGTGTGGCATGTTCCACAGCTAGTTGGCTGTTGTGTTGGGAAATAACGAGATCATGGGGTTTATTGCCTCGTCAATAGATTAATCACTGATGGATTTTTAATCTGATGGCACTGTCGGGAGGTGGAGGAAACAAGGCGGGGCCTAGTTGGAAGGAGCATACGGAGGGTACCTGTGAAGTAGGTATCTTGTCTCTAGCTCTTCCGTGTCTCTCTGATGCCTGCCTGTCGTGATGTAAGCAGCTTTGCTCAGGCAGAACCTAACCTTGTTGCTTAGCGACCTTGAGCTGAAAAATGTTTCCTTGGGAGATGACTATAACTTAACTCATTTAAATTCACAGAAATGATTAAAAGTGTAGGATTATGACCCTGTTTATTTTTTCCACTTTGGTTTTCTGTAGTTTTACAAGACTAATAGGGAATAGTTACAGTAGTTTTTAGAATTACAACACTGTCCCCGACTGTAGAGCAGTCTCTCTGCTCCTCACACACATACAGTCTACTCCATCGGCGTCTCCTATCAATGTGCTATATTTCTAAAACACGGGTGAGTCAACTTTGAAAACTCACTGTCAGCTAAGACCATAGTTCACATCAGGAGCTCTTCTTTTATGTTGTACATTTTACGAACGTAGACAGATTTATAATGACATAGCCACTACTATAGTATCCATAGTTTCCCTGCACTGAATACTACCTAGTCACCTCCCTTCACCCCAGACCTGGGCAACTTTATTGGATTCTTATAGTTGTATGCATGTCCTTATCTTTGTTCAGTGTCACACAGTAAGGTCATATGTTGCCTTCTGGTGCCCATATCATTTTTGCATTCCTACCAGCAATACATGACATTTTCCCCTGTGCCATACCCTCGTCAGTGTTTGATGACGTCAGTGTTTGAGTTTAAGCTATCTGGATAGGCCGCGAAGTAGTCTCTACCTCATGATTGCTGTAATTTGTAGCTTCCTAACTCCATGTGATACTGAGCACCTTTCCATGTGCTTATTTTCCGTATGTGTATCTCTTGCAATTTGTTGCTGTGTATCATTTGGCCTATATCCAAATTTGGGCTGTTCATTCTTTTTCCATTGATTTTTAAGACTTCTTTGTATATTTTGGGTGAGTCTTTTAACAAATTTTTCTTTTGTAAATGTTTTTGTCCAGCCTGTAGCTTATCTTTTCAATACCTGTCATAAACAATATTTTAACTGTTACGTTCAAATACGTTAGTAAATAGTGTCTCTACATAAGATGCCTCGTCAGGTAGGCTCGAATCTAGCTGGAGGCCTCCCTAGCCCCAGCATCTAATGTTTCCCCAGGGCTAGAACCCGATGCCATTTGACTCCCTTTGGTGCCCATTGTACTTGCAGACTCACATTTTTCAGTTGCTGCCTCATTCCCCGGGCTCAGACCCTCTGTGAATATTAGGACTGAGTTTGGTTTACAGTCCTGGACTTTTAACCTTGCTCTTCATTATTCTTGGGAATTTTCTGTAACAGAATTTCCTTGCCTCTTCCCTTTGCCATGCTATGTATTTACCTTTTGATATTTTTAGTGAATCATTTAGGTAGTGATTACTTAAAAATTATAGATAAAATAAGCATAAAACAACCAGATAAATAAAAGTAAAATTACAGAAGAAATTAGGAATTGTCAGGTAAGGCCAAGCTGCATGATCATTCTCTCCACCGTCTGGGAACTGGACAGAGGCAAAGTTCTAGCTGCGTTCTGATGTAATGACCAGAAGCATGCTGGTGGGGGTGGGGAGAGTTAGCTTACAGTTTACAGTCCATCACTGGGGGATGTCAGGGTGGGAAATCAAGCAGGTACTTGGAGACAGTCCTGCATGCTATTCTACACAACATCATCTCCAGTCAAGGACTCACTTCACATCAAAGTACAGCAAGGGGGTAACTACTTGATTTCTGGCTTATGGGCTGGCGTTTACCTGGCTAGCTGTCTTATGCAGCCTGGGCCTCTTCTATATCAATGCCCTACAGACATGCTCACACAGTCTGATCTGGGCAATCTCTATTGATACCTCCTTCTAAGGTGGTTCTAAGCTGTGTCAAGTTTGTAGTTAGAACTGACTAGGGAAGGCAAGGAGTCACAGTTGTAGGCCTAGTCCCCTCTGGCTACATGCTAGCATAACAAAGTGAACACCGGTTGTTAATGCATGGAGTAAGTACTCCTTCCACATGCTTCTGCCTTCCAGTTTGCAACAAGGAAGCAGCAGTGAGAGAGACAGTACAGTGTTTTCAGAAAAACGTAGGTGGAGGTTCCGTGAAATGAAGCTTATGAGTTAGACGGATGGAGCTATCAACTATAAACTTGGCCAAGTGTCCAGATTTTAGACCAGTCCCTAGATATTAGAGGAAAAAAGTGTTTTGATTTATTTGAAAGCCCTGGCTCTTGAATCTTAGAGACTGAATGTTGTCTTCTGGGTCTGTGATGACTTCAGCATATCTGAATATGACCTTTAAGTCCATAAAACTGCTCTCAAACCCATAAGGATGGAAGGCCAATATTAGTTGAGTGCCATGAAAACCATGAATATTTATCAGTTGCCCTCACCATGATGATGATGATGCTGATTAACATTCTAATGGCTATGGATGTCTGAACTCCTTTATGGACAATTGAGCTTGAGAATGGCTCATTCTGGCTATATAAAAACCAAGTTGACATGATAATTAACTAATATTGACTCTTCTTAAAGTGTGTTGTCTTAGTATCCTGTGATAAAACACTATCCAAGGCAACTTTAAGGATTAGGGTTAGAGTTAAGCTTAGGGTTAGGGAAAGCTTATTTCAGCTTACGGGAGACAGTTCATCATCTCAAAATGCTAAGGCAAGAACTGAAGCAGGTGCTGAGTCAGGAACCATAGAGGTGTGCTGCTTATTGGCTTCCTCTCCATGGCTCACTCATCTTCCCTTCTTTTATAACTCAGGACTTCCTGCCCTGGGATAGCACTGCCTACAGGTAGCTGAGCCCTTCTACCTCAACTGTTAATCAAGATGGTGCCCCATGCACATGCCCTATGGCCAATCTGATTGGGGCATATCCTCCACTGATGTTCCCTCTTCCTAAGTGGTTCTAGTTTGTGTTAACTTGACACACTGACTGACACATGTGCTTGTTATATCTAGCAAATCAGAGCCTTAGCTCAGAGCTACTTAGCTCAGACCACACTCCTGGACTGTTATAGTAATAGGCATCCTTTAGTTAGAGAAACACGCATGCGTGCACATGCACGAGAAGGGGGGGGGGAGCACGTGTAGGCACGTGCATGCGTACGCGTGCGTGCGCACACACACACACAACCTTTAGTACAGATCAAGCTAAACCAGGCTGTGTAGAGGCTGCTGGAAGGAGAACATGCATCTGTGAAGCTTTGACTTACATCTAAACACCTTGGTGGTATGATCTTGGGTAGAAGAACCATTTACTTTCAGCCTCCCAAGATTTGTAGAAGAGCATAGTGCTTCCTCTCTCACAAGAGAATCCTTGTGAGATGATGAGTAACCAAGACTTATGTTCACCGTGAGTTTAGACCCTGCCGAGTGCTTTAAAAGTTTCAGGAATAGAAATCTGTGTGTGCTTGTATCTTTTGCATAATTATAACAATTAAAAATTTACTCATATATAGTTTTACCTTGACACGAGACTTTAAATACATTCATTGTACATTAAAATAGGTCTTTGGTTTAAGAAACAAACCAAAGCTTCAAGAGAACACAGACATCTTTAGAAGAAGATGAATTCTTTTGTTTCTTGTTTCCTTTTAGGCCAACCGAGCAATAAGCACCATGGGGTTGGTGACAGCTGCTATTGATGTCTTCACAATCCTCGGCTTGTTTCCAAAAAGACAAAGAACAAAATATTAGCAGTTTATTGAAGAGATTGGAATTGAAGGAATTTGCGAGGAGAAAAAAAAAATCCTGGGGTGAATACTTATTTTGATTGCATCATTATTGCTCCTGAACCCCATGATGGACGGCAGACTCTGTAATAAATTGCTTACTGATTTTAATCTTATCACTGAGTCAAGAAAAATTTTTTCCCCAGTAGTACGGATTTCCCATGGCATCTCGAACAAAGACCAGTTGTCTTTTGATAGAGCCATCTCAACAAAGCCACGGCCGCATTTTATCTGCTAATAAATATTCTGTAAATATTGTTTTCCTTTTCCCTAAGGGCAGCTATTTTGTGAGAGGTGTGGAGAACCATTTACATACGCTTCTGAGAGACAGTTGTTAGGGCTGACATCTGAATTCATATTCCCTTTCTTGAAAAAAGGAAAAGTGGATATATCCAGTATTTGGTTAGGCAGTTTAGGGATCTCTGAATGACAAAGCATTTGAGATAGTAACCCCATACTGCTGCACCTGTGTAGGTGTGAGCATGTAAAAGAGGGTGGGAGGAGCTCTTGTGCATGCTTATGCTTATGTATGGGGTGCTTATAAATGGTGTGTGTGTGTGTGTGTGTGTGTGTGTGTGTGTGTGTGTGTGTGTGTGTGTGGAGGGACAGCCTTGGGTGTCGGTCTTCCCTTTTTCACTCTCCAACATTTTTTTTTCCCTTGGAGACAGGATATGTTGTTCCTCACAGCTTATGGCAGGCTAGCTAGCCCATGAGCCTCCAGAGAGTCTCCTGTCTCTGCCCTCATCTCACTGTTAGAAGGCCTGGAATTACATATGTGCACTACCAAAGCCTAGCTTCATACAGACTCTGGGGATCTGAACTCAAGTCCTCATGCTTATGTGTCAAATGCTTTGCCCACTGAGCTGTTTCCCCAGCTCAGCCCCGGGAGGGCTTTTTTGGCTCTACTTTCAGATCCAGTGAGTTCCCTAGAATCTACTTGCTTGACAGGAATCAGTAATGAGCAACGGGTTGTATTCCTATCAAGTTAAATTTCCCTCTAGATTGTATAGTAGCTCAGTGGTTTGACCTTTGAGCCTTGGGCAAGGGATCATTAATATTGATATAAAGTGCTGTATTTAGAATGGAAACCATCCCATATCCTTTAAAAGACTTTTACTGTAAGTCAAGGAATTCCATTATTCTTTCATTATATTGACTGTGTGTTGGGTTAATCTACTTTTTAAAACCATTCCCGTGGAATTCTTGGCAGCAGCAGGCCAGGAAAGGTGGGGTGTAAGTCTTTATACACAAAGATGATGTAAGGTCATCACAGCATTACCCCATGGGTTCATTTTCTTACCGATCCTGTGAGGCTTCAGCAGCCTCAGTCTGCCATGAAAATGGCCAGTCTTAGAATAGGCAGTTAAAAATAGCTGGGATTGTTTTCCTGTAGGTACTCAATGCCCATGTAGTTAATGCAATTTGTACTTGGATCAACTGTCTTCCCAACACTATGAAACGCTGTCTGGGCATATTTTTAATAATCAACAATGGAGTTCAACTCTGTCATGGTCCAAAAACTTGAAATGTAAAGATCAATCTACACCAGGTGGTAGGTTGTTGGTAAGACTGAGAAAGAAATGTCTGTATTTTTATTAAATATATACATATAACAAATAAAATCCACTATCTAAATGTCACACTGTATCAGCTGAATCAGTCAAATTACTGAATAGGACTGTCAGCTGAAGAACTTTTAGCCTCTATAATTTCAAGGTTGCTATACATTATTTTTAATGATAAGCTAGCATGCTTTAAAAAAACATTTATTTTCTTTGTTACGTGGATGTGTGCATGCATATATGCCTGCAGAGGCCAGAGTCAGTCAGATTCCCCTGGAGCTGGAGCTACAAGAGGCTGTTAGCTGTTTAATGTGGGTGCTGGTATCCAAACTCATCCCCAGCAGTGCTCAACTGCTGAGCCATCTCTCCAGCCCTAAAATCTCTTTAAGAAAAAACAGACTTTTAATCTTGTTGTTTTTGCTAGCCACTGAATTAGTTACTCCTCTCATGGCTGTTATTAAATACTGGACAGAAGCAACTTAAGAGAAGAGAGATTTCCTTGACTCACAGTTTTATAGGGATTGCAGTCCATCACATGGGAAGGCTTGTCAGCAGAAGCGTGGGGCATCTGTGTCCACAATCATGATGTGTGAGAGACAGGAATGCTGGTGCTCAGCACCCTTTCCCATATTCTATCAGGCACCAGGTCCATGGATGGAGCCATCAACATGGTAGGCAAGTCTCCCCATCTCAGTGAAAACTTTCTAGAAGCCCCTTCACAGATGTGCCAGAGTTGTCTCTCTTACATGATTCTAACTCCAACCAAATTGACAGTGAAAGTTAATCATTACAGCCAGTAAATTGGACAGTTTTAAAATTATAACTCTCCAAAAAGCGCTGAACACACAAAAAAAGCTTAAAGGCAAACATTTGCTTTGCCTTTGGTATGCACATTGGTGCTACTGTTTTGAATAACAGTGATTATAATGCCAGTTATAGCCATAGTTTGCTAAAATGTCGAAAATTAAAGATTTCAGAACGGTGAGTCATCAGCTCTCTTACAGTGAATCCACACATTATGGTATTAGCCACATATTTGACATTCATGGGATTCAGTTGGTAATTTGCCTATGATTGTGGAAGATCTGGTTAACTAGCAAAGTTAGATTTAGTATTTAAAGGAAAACCTAGTAGTTAATTGAAAATCTTCACCGGAAATATTTCCTTTCACGTTCCCAGCAAGGTGATACACATCAAAGGTGCTAATTCCATGTTTTGAGCACACGGCGACGGGTGCATTCTTTGGCTGTCTTCAATGCACATCTAAGATGATTTGAATAATTAAAAGGATGCAATAGGTTGCCTAGTAGCCTGAGAATCCTCATAGTGTGGATAAAATCATCATAGCTCCCTTCTTTAGAATTTTGTTTTTAAGATGATCAATGATGATCATGTTCAGGGAAGTTTCTAGAATTAGAATTTGATATTTTTGACTATCAACAATAATAATGATGAAGGTAACATGCTTTATAAAGTGAAAAACACATTTGAACAGTTTATTTCATTATTTTAGTCTACTCTGAACTGTCAAGTTCATTGGCCCCATACAATATACTTTGAAAATGTACAAAGTTCATGTAGTTTGCTTACATTTTAGCAATGCCCACACTACGGTTATAAATGATAAGCACCAATCTCTATCATTCTCCACTTTCACACAACTCTGGCTTCCTCTGCAGTTTGAGTGGAATTACTCATTCTTGTTTCTCTATTGAAGCCATACAAAAGATGCAGAACAGGAGGAATTTAATGACCCTGGGCCGAGATATGTACATGAATATGCTTCACAAGTTAACATAAAATTGAGGAATCTGGCATTGATTAATATATTAGTCAAACATCCAAACACCAAATGCTTCCATATATCTAATTTCATTGCATGTGAGCTGTGAAGTAGAAACTGTACAGTATGAATATAGTTTATTGAAATGATGATCTGAGACATGCAGTTTTTTTTTTCTTCACCAGTGAAAGATTAAATGAATGTAAGGTTCTTTGTTGCAAGGCTCGGTATGTTGAAGTACTGTGAATTCTTGGATGGAGAGATAAGGACAGGAGATATATAGTGTTCACATCTGCACGATGTTTAGTTTGGGGGACAAAAGGTGAAGCTGTGGAACAAGCATGACAGCAATTCAGGTTACAGTCTGGTCCAGAAGTGCTGTTCTGAAGCTTGCCCTTCCAGCTTGAGTTTCCCTTTGGGGACCTGTTCAGGGCTTTCATAGGCTCTGTTGACATAGAATCCATTTTTGACATTGTCTGCATAATCTGTCCTCTTCATGGGAGGCCAGGTAGAGTCCTCTGCCAGTTTTCTTTGCAATATCCTATACTGACTTTTTGAGTAGAACCCAAATTCTTTCTTTATAAACAGCCAGAGCTCTCGATTTTGAAGGATGGCATCCTGAAACATGGGGGTAGAGGGAGTGAGACAATGAAACCACTGAGCTTATGCAAGCAAGCCCTTTCCAGATGCAAGCAAACCCCTTCCAGCCAGACAAAACTGGAACCTGGGGCCCTGGGCTTCCTCTCTGCTGTGCCCAGTGCCGCTGCCTCTGCTGCTCTTCCCCCTTGGAGGCTGAGATGTTTCTAGGCACAGAAGTCTGCTGAAAACTTGAGGCCTTTCATTTCTGTAGTTTCCTGGTGAAATATTGGCTAGAGATTCACTTACAATTCTTTCACTAGGGGGCTCAAACTCACAATAACACATCAAATATCAAGAAAATAAAAGAAAACAAAAGAGAGATGGGACTAGAGAGAGGAAAGGGGAGGAAAAACAAACAAACCAAAAACTGAGTTCTCTGACTGTCACATACAAAGTGCCGAATGTTATTGGTTGAATGAGGTAGTCTCTAGCAATTAGTTTTAAGGTTTATTTTTATTTATGCATATGTGCAGGAGTGGGGTGGGCATATGCGAATGTTCATGCAAGTGTCTGCAAAAGCCAGAATGTGTCAGGTGACCTGGAGCTGAAATTACTGGCATGGCAAGATCTGGGTGCTGGGACCAAAGTCAGGTCCTCTGCAAGAGAAGCAAGCACTTATAACCACTGAGTCTCTCTAGTTCCTCAAAATTGTTTTGTTTGCCACATTTTAAGTTCCCTTTTACTCTTTCCTTATGCCCTTTTTACAAACAATAGACTTGATCCAATTTTGCATAGTACTTCCCTTTGTTTACACTAGATTTTCTGTCATATAAAACTTTCATGTACTTACATCTTTTAAAATATTGCAGTTAAAATAAAGCTATAGACATCTTATCTTTAATGTCTATGGCATTTCTTCAAATTGCAGGATAAGCATTTAAATACAATGTTTGAATCATATTTTGCTGCTGTAGATAACACTATCATGAATCTCTTCATACAGGTAGGATTTAAAATTTTTGTCTCATTTTATGATTATTTTAAAAATTTGATATAAAGGTGGAATTCCTGAATTAAGGAGTATAAGAAATTTACACACACACACACAGAAGTGGGGGGAGACTCACACACCTATTTAATTTGGTTGGTCCTGTCCCTTAAAGGACTTGCTTATACTTCAGGAATCATCTATTTTTTAAATTCATTTAAAAAGTTCCATCTGAGTCTTTTATTGTGTGGGTGAGTCATCTAATGACACCGAGTAGAAGAGGAACTCCCCCGAGAAAGCCTTCAAGGGTCACAGTTGATGACAGTGAAAACGGCTTCCTTTCTCTCCCTATTAGAAGAGGCCTCGTGAAGATGCTGCTTCACTCTGTCTAAAGATCTCCTCGCATTTCAGAGCTGCAGGGTCACCTGGCCTCACCTCTAGATCATTGAGAATATTAGAGAGTAAATACAGTGCCTCTTGTGTCAAGCACTGGAGTTGAACTGACGTTTTACTTTCTATGGAGAAAGATACCAGGAGTATTTATCAACAGCCTTCAAAGAATTTTAAGCCATTCTCCAAAGATATTCCTCCCAATGAGATCGTGTACAGTCTTCAAAAAAAACCCTTACTAATTCTTTTTGGGGACTGAAGTAGTTGTCATAAACCATGAATGTATGTTGAGAGTGAGACCCAAATTTACGTATCAACCTTAAAAAAAAAAAAAAGCAAAGGATCTGTATACTTTACCTCTACAAAGAAGGCCACACAGAACTGGATAAAGGCTGCCACCAGAATTGAAACTCTCCATGATGTGATGGTTGGGATGAACTGTTGAAAACGAACAACTACCGTTATGTGTTGCGTGTGTTACATTTTGAAAAAGTACATACTTGTTATAGTTGCGGTATTTGTAATAACCCTGAGGTTGGAGAGGGGGCATTGTTTTCCCTACTTTGCAGACTAGAAAGCTGAAGGTTGGCATGCCCTTTCCAAGGACTGATTCAAAGCCAGAATCCAAATTAAAATGGACTCCTCCTGGCCTATGCTCCCTCTGTAGCCTGCTCAGCTGCTGATATCTGTAAGGTCAGTGCAACACCTTGGGCAGTAAAGTGGACAGTACTTTGGAGTTCATGTGGCCCTCTTCATTTATGCTTTAAAACACAGGGAAGAGGGTGAAAATTAAATCATTCTTCTGCAATTCTGACTGCTTTCTGTTCTCCTAAAGCAAAATTTGCTTGGAATTCATTGCTTTTTTTTTCCTCCAGCAAAATTGCCTTATGGGTAAAAGTCGTAAATCATGAGAAAAGATCAAGGTTGTTTTGACTATGATGTTCTGAACAAATGTTACTGGTCCCAAACCTGACAGCTTCATGCAAGTCCAACAACCTGTCTGAAGATTACAGGGTCACAGTTTTATCACTAAATATCTCTGTTTATTAGATGTGAGATCCAAACCCACAGTGAGTGGGGAACTATACAGCTCCATTTCTGACCCACAGAAAGTTTGATTGGATATGTAGAAGTCTAAGGTCTATAATCACAACTTCCTCCACCTCCAGAGTGTCTAGTCACTCACTTCAAATTCTCATCCATGCCCCGGGATGGGCTGTTTGGAGGCATACTTGGTCATTTGTTTTCCCAAGCATAGACAGCCTCTACCTGGGCTTTGAGGAGCAGTACATTAGGTGGAAGGCCTTGGAGAAGGTGTCATACTCGGTCCCACTCCAATCTCAGTGCTGCTTCCACCTTGACGGAGAAGGCTCTTCTCCATCCCCGGCCTGGGAATGTTCTTGGTTTGGAATTATTCACTTGTGCAGTAGACTTTTGTCAGTTCTGAACTACTTGGGGCAATACCTTGTTTAGCTTCTATTCCTGAACCAACTGTGTTCTGAAGCTCAGTGACTCATGGGATATGAATGAATCGCTTAAGGTTTCATCTCCTGTCTCTCCATGCCTTGCTTTCCTGCCCTCATTTAATTAATCTGTTTGAAATGTCCTTCCAAAGAGCCTTCAGCGTCTCCCTGTTGTTTTGGCAGAAAGTACAAAGCTCGTTGGCAGCCTTGAACTGTGCCCGCCTCCTTTAGACTTCCTTGTTCTTCATGCTCCACAGCCCAGCGCCTGCCTCTGCTGCAAAGACCCTCCTACCTGCACTGTAATGCAGGCCTTGCTTTGGTTCTCATCCATGCCACCCCACGTTCTTTGCACTACGAGAACCAAAGTCGTTCTTTGAAAAGCATATGGTCCCCAGCCTTCTCCCCTGGTGTTGAGGCAGTTCTGCCCATCAGATCTGGCAAGAGCCTGCCTGTGTGTCTGGACCCTCACCTGTTCCTTCCATGAGGCCCTGTGGCCATCCCGGTAACAGTGAGAATTCCTTCCTACATTCATCCAGCTCTACTTTTATATCCCCTTCAAGCATGAGTGTCGTCAGGCAGCCACGCTATACCTCAGTGAAGAATAGCTAGTCTTTACAACCAACAGCAAGGCAATCCTTTCCTTTCTAAACACTTCTCACGAGACTGGGTCCAAGAGCAGCTTTCATAACTTCCTGATGAATTTGGTTTCAAACTAGTGTGCTCTAGACCAAACAATGACCACTCAGAAGAGATTTTCTGTAGTCGATTCAATGATAAGACTGGCCCGGCCCTTTTCTTTTACAATTATATTTTAAAGGATGTTTTTTTACTATGTTTTAAATAGCCAAACTTGGAGAATAAATTATTATATTAGTGCATTGATTTCATTGTGTTGGTAAAATACAGCAAGACAAAATTTCTAAACATGATAGTTAAAATATTTTTATAGTTATTTAGTGTGCATGCGTGTGTGTGTGTGTATGTGTGTGTGTGTGTGTGAGTGTGTGTATATAGGGGGGCATACATGTCACAAAACACATCTACAGATATCACAGGGCAACTTGTAGGAGTTGGTTCTCTCCCATCACGGGGGTCCCAGGTGCTCTGGTCATCAGGGTTGGTAGCAGGCACATTTAACCACCATGTCATCTCTCCGGCCCTAAACAGTATATTAAGTGTGAACAGTATAAAAATGTAAAAATGATGATACCACTAATAATAGAAAGGTATGTGAGATACAGAAATACTTTAACTTAATACTAATAAAATGCTGTGGTGTTCAGTGGGCCAGCGAGAATATAGTAGTGACTGACTTAGACACTGCAATGCAAGTAAGGCTTTGGCACATCTGAGTCATAACAGATGTATAATGTATAACACTTACCTCCATTCTGTGGTATATATCTTGAAAATCAGAAAACAGAATGAAAATTGTGAGGCCCACAGCAGATGTCAGCAGAAGTGAGAATAAATCTGAAGAAACACCAAACATTATTTTCAGGTGCTAAGAGAATGCCTCATAGGACTTGGCATATGTTAGCAATCAGTTCATGTTGAGCAAATACTAGATGTATCTTCCGATGTTTTGAAACATCATCATATGTTTTAAAATATGTTCTAATGTTTGTAAGATAAAGGTGTTATATTAAAAATATCTCCTCACAAAGATAGATTCAAATGTACTATAGAAACCCCCATAAAGGAATTATCTTTACTGAGGGTCCCTGGGGTGGAGGCAACCTTCCATGGCTAGTCCATTTGAACGGTTACCAGAGAAGCCCTGCACGAGATCACCACCACCTAGTCATGTATGTAGGGCGCGCATCCAGTCCTGACAGCATCTCAGTCTCCACTTCAAGGAGGATGAGGTACAAGGATCTACCACTGACACTCAGGGCTTTCCACTGTTCGGGCCAACAACCTCTCTGAACTGCCCTTTGACAACATTCTGTTCCCTATCCCGGTTTCTGTGCTCTTGATCGCTAGGTGCCCTGTGTAGACAATACCCCTCTGTCATGGCACATTCCACTTTCCTCCACGTAATGAGCCCAGATTCAAGTGTCACTTTTCTTCAAACTCCCGAATCCTCCCTGAAAAAGCTTATTTCATATCACACATCACATTCTGATTTGTACGCTCTCAATTGATCTGTCAACAAGGCAGTGACCTCTTGGAAGTGACTGCAATCTAGGGCTTTGGGACTCTGACTTGGGAAAGGCAAGTCGGAAATAAATGTGCAGAGCTATTGGGCTCCTCCCTTCCCATATCTCCAACTCCTTGAGCTTTAGAACATGAACATCCCAGGATGTATTATGTCAAACTCCCTGTTCCTATCAACAAAAGTTCCACCTGTCCCTGTGTCTGCCCAGCTGTCAGCAGAGCACTTTGCAAATAGTGACTCAGAAAAGTTTTTGTTAGGGTTCTCACCTTAGGCCCCAAACACTGCAATTCACACTACCACAGTAGAGAGTATTCTTAAATTCTCATAAAGTAGTTTTAAAAAGCCAGCACCACTGTCTAGGTTTTCTATATCTGAACCAACTACAAACCAGAGCTGAGTCCACATAAACTATTTCTGAAGATGCCAGAATTATGTTTTCACCTTTGAGTATCTATACCCACCCTTAACATTTTCCCAACCATTCTCAGAAGAGTGACTACACTTGCTTAGAAGGAGTGTGAGGCGTATGTACACACACACACACACACACACACACACACACACATAGAGGAGAGAGAGAGAACATGGTGATATGGAGATCCAGGAAACAACAATGTGTTTTTTGCACTTATTCCATTGTAGAGTCACTAGAACCTAGAAACTTGAAAAAGGAGGCCTCAACAGCTATTAGTCCTACTAAAGGCCTGATCCGTATTAGGAACTGGTGAGTCTTGTGCATTCAATGTTGTGGATGTAGATTCAGGTTCAAAAGGCAGTTTATTCTTTTGACTAATCCAATCCCTGGTACTAGTCCTGGAATCCTGGAGCCTCACAGCCTCCATGAAATCTAATTTTAAGCCTAGAACTGGAAAGCTTTGGCTTCCATACAATCTAGAATGTTTAAGTCTCCAACACTTACTGCTGATTGATTCACTCTGACTAGCTCCTTCTCAGAGCTGTTCTGAACTCAAACTCTTCTCCAAGCTGACTGCTTCAAACTGATCTTTTGAGCTAGCTGACTATTTCTGACTGAACTCTTCTGACTCTGGCAGATCCTGGGTGACTCCTACAACTTCTTGACTGCACTGTTCTGCTCAGCTTCAAACTATCTCACTCTTCCTGTTTGATACTGACTTCTGTCAAACTGCCTCTTTGTTTCTGCCTCAGACTCCTCAGACTGCCTCAGACTGCTTCAGACTGCTTCTTCAACTCACTGCTTGCTTCAGAGAATCTCTGTGTCTGACTCCTTCTGTAACTCACTCTCTGAACTCTCCTCTCTGGCATCGACAGCTTCAGACTGCCTCTGTGTCTCTATTTTGACTCAGATTCTCTGAGCTGAGTGCCTACTTTTCTATCATGAGAGTTGCTTATGTCCTCACTCTGATTCACTCTGATAACTCTTCCTCTGATTCATCATTTTGCCTGCCATCACTCTGACTCATATCAGATGTCACTTCCTGTTGGACACTCACTCCTTCTGAGCTCTGCATCCTGTCTCCCAAACGCTGGGACCACACAGGCCTCCGTGTGATCCCTTCATATACCATTAGATTTGATCCCTTCCTATCACAGAGGCTTTTTAATTTGGTTCTTCATCGGAGCAGCTCCTGGTCCTGGGTTCTATAAGAAAGTAGGCTGAGTAAGCCATGAGGAGGAAGCCAGTAAACAACAACCCTCCATGGTCTCTGCATCAGTTCTTGCCTCCACGTTCCTTCTGGGTTTGAGTTCCTGTCCTGGCTTCCTTCAGTGATGAACTACAATGTGGAAGTGTAAGGCAATAAACCCTTTCCTCCCCAGCTTGCTTTTGATTATGGTGTTCATCACAGCAATAGAAACCCTAACTAGGACAGATATCAAACCTAGTGACTTGAGTTTGATCCCCAGAACGCACTGGCTCCTGTCCTCTTCCTCTGCCTTTAACTGTGCACCATGGCACGCACATAACACCCCCAAACTGGATAGAATTGTTAGTATGTGTCATGAGATGTCAGTTTTTTCCTTTAAGCTTCAAGCCCCCACGTTGTAACTAACCTAAATCTGATTCATTCGGTGTGTATGAAACTCCCCTGTATTTACTATTTATTATTAAAATGAGGACTATAAGAAATAATTTTAAAATATGGGGCAAAATCTTAATTTGTCGTGACAAGAATCAAGGGTACTTTTAAACACTGCTTCAAAACTGAGAAAAATGATGAGAAACTCAGACACTGCCAGAAAATATAAGATCAGAGGAAGACACACCAGCATGATCTCACATCATTTGACAAGGCCAAGTTATTCAAGAACAAAGAGAACTTAAATAATATAATCGAATGGAACGGCTTTAACAATAACTGCATGTCCCTAACAGGCGCAGTAGCTAAACCTAGGTAGCGCTGAAGCAGTTCCTCCGAGCAGGTGTCAGAGGCTAGGGTGCTGTCGTCTAACCACAACTTTTGTGACTGAGTTTAATTGACTTCCTCCTCCCGGCACACAAATAAAAAAGCTTATTAAAGTTTATTGGATCAAAATGGAAACCAAACATATGTTTATGAACTATTAAAAGAAATAGGAGAAAAACAATGAA
The DNA here is from genome assembly GCA_026225945.1 of Cricetomys ansorgei. Taxonomy (NCBI): domain Eukaryota; kingdom Metazoa; phylum Chordata; class Mammalia; order Rodentia; family Nesomyidae; genus Cricetomys; species Cricetomys ansorgei. Next base: position 52,725,000 of record JAMJFZ010000242.1, on the reverse strand, counting down.
AGTAATATCTGCCCCCCTCTCTCAACATGTAAAATTCACTGTTCTGAAAATTATTAGGCCCAAGAAGAAACTAGGTCGAAGTTACTGGCAGGTAAAAAATATAAAGAATGGAATCCAAACTACAATGACTAGCCTTGAATGCTTTTCTAATCTTACAAAGATGAAGACGCATACATGGACTGTGAAGTCTAGTCAAAACAATTTCAAGGAAAGAAGGAAAAACAAACCTTAATAAATGAGAAAATAAGAAAAAATGCAAGATTAAAAATCTGAGAGTTATTTTAGTATTAACTAGTGAAAATGCATTATGGTAAGAAGAATAGGAAAAAGCGACACTCTTGAAATTTGGATCTGAAATATCCATCCGAAGCTCAGGTGATGAGGGCAGGGTCTCTTGGGCAGCACAGAGGTCGCACCTTCGAGAGGCGGGTAGATAATGAGGGTGCTAACGTGATCAATGAATTATCCCACCGATAGGCTCACGGCTTGACGAGCTGTTGTGACGTGGTAGAGAGTTGAGAAGGTGGACAATGAAAACATGTCAGTGTGAGCAGGACCATACCCTTGACCATACCTATTTTGCTTTGGCTTCTCCCCCACCCCCACTTCTCTCCCCATCCATTCCCTTCCTCACCCCACCCCACCTTGCTTTCTTTCCTGTACCCTGGCCTACAGAAGGTGAGCAGCTTCACTCTTCTGTGTGTTCCCTGTCACCGTCTCTGCCTCACTGAAGTCCCGGTCACACGGCAGCAGAGCCAAGTAAGCAGGGACTGAAACCTGTGAGTTCGTGAGCCACCTAAGTCTTTTCTCCTAAGTCTTTCCTCTCCTTAAATTGCTGTTTTCAAGCATTTTACAGTGAGTTACAGTGAGTGAAAGCTGGTTAAAACATATATAAGCATAATCAAGACTACAGCAAGGGTTGCAGACAGTACTTAAAACGTTAAGAAAATCCTACCCCACACTATATGATAAAGTTCAATAACATTAATGAATTGATATTACGCGGGCAGAAATATATTATTTAAAACAGTATAACCCAAATCAATCCTTAAAGCACCTTTTCAAAGAAGGATTTGGAGCCAAGTCATTTACTACTAGATTTTGCAAGTTGTCAAGGAAGAAACCATTCTTATCTATTCAAATCTTTATAAAGGAAAGAAAAGGTCAATTTTTACGTCTAAAACCCAAACATAAGAAAAATCCACAACAACAACAACAAAAAGCTTCTGAAAAGGACAGTATAAAATGTAGGTCTTCAAAAAGCTATAAAATTCAATTTAGTAAAAGTTTAACCTCCTACGAGTAAGTAGGATATTCTTAAGGATATGATTTAATAATAAAATTATCAACATAATATATCTGTAGCATTAGAAAAGAAGATACAAAAAAGAGTATTCATTTTAGCAAGTTGTTGAAGTCTATCTCCTAGATGAGATTTTAAAATCACTCTTGATAAATGCAAACAAACAGCTATTTTTTTTACATAATAGAAGCTTTTGATGACTATTTCACCAACAGCCAAAACTATGTTTATAAAAGGTTTTGAGTGAAAAGTTACTACAAGTGTTGTTACTGAGGGGTATAGTTGTCTGCTAGCCGTGAAATATATCCGCTAGCTAACATTGTCCTGAATTCTGGGTGATATTCACAGAAATTAGAAAACATAGATAATTACTTGTGTAAAAAGAAGAAGAAATTATGATTTGCAATTGCTAACCACTGCTTTTCTAAAACACTTAAGACTCAGAGTAACAACAAACCTTAGAAAGGATTCTGAGTAGGAAGTGAAAATAATACTATCTGCTTCCCGTGTCACAGTGACAGCTATACATTCAACAGGAAAGAGTCATCCATGACACGAACAGACAAGCAAATAGGATTAGGTTCCTAACTGTACCGCACCTACAGTGGAGAAAACTACAGGTGCTAATGAGTAAATTAAAGAAACATGACTAAAAGGGGAGGAAATTGGTATGTTTTGCTTGTGAAATATCTCCCATATGCTCATGCGCCTGAACTCTTAATCCCAGCTAGTGGGCACTGTTTCGTAAACTTGTGGAACCTTTGGGAAGTGAGTCGGTCAGTAGGGGTAGGTCCTGAGGTGTGTTTATAACACAGGCCCACTTCCTGTCAACTCCACTTCCTGACTGTGAACATGGTATGGCCAAACATCTCATGTTCCTGTTTTGTTCATCAGATAGTTCATCATCACCGTTCATCATTACATGATACAGTTCATCATCATTCATCATTGTGAGGAACCGTGTCCCTTCAAACTGGAAAACAGATAAATGCATCCTCCATTACGTTGCTTTGTCTCACACCCTTGGTCACAATAACAAGGGAATAACAAATGAATGAGGAATGTTCCAACATGGGAAGACTAAATTGTATAAACCCCTAAGTTCTTCCCAAAGTGTCAAGATCTCAAGTGAGAAAATTTGAAGCTGGACAATTTATTCTACAATTCCTCTGGAAGAAAAAAAAAACCATGAGAGTAAAGCATTGTAAAAAAAAACAAACAAAAATGAAGGGAAATGAGAGTATACTATACACATGCTGCTTATTAAATCAACCATGAAACTGTAACTGTTAAAGTGCCATTGCACATAGTATCAGCGAAATAGAAGACAGTGTGTATGCTGACTAGCTCTACGTAAATATGTAGTGTATGAAGGCAACACAAACCTACAGTATCTAATACAAACTATAATACAGCAATAACTTACGTGAACATAGATATGATGAAGCTGCTGTTATTCTCAGTGGGGGAATAAGTAAATGAAAGGAATATTAGATATTCAACTGTACAAACTAACTTGACCCACAGAATAAACGTACCACATTGTATTAAAGTTTAGAAGTGTTAAACTATTTTAAAACTAAGTAAGTGTAATCTATTTTGTTTTGTAATTAGAAAAACATTTCTGTGCATAAAAAATAACTAGCAAGGAATCATCTCAGACAGATATAAGGAAAATAGCAGAAATCCAATATAAAAACAGATTAAAATGTACCAGACACGTTATAGAAGATATCCTTAATAATATAGATCTGTATTTCTCTTCACTGAAGATAAAGTGCAAATTAAAGCTAAATGAAATAATGTGCTTTAAAATTCCTTATCAGATCAGCAAAATTTTGATTTTAGTATATTTTCATTCCCCTTATCAGCCACACTGTTATGAACAAACCTCTGAAAAGAGCAACTGGTATCAATGAAAATTGCTACAAATACTCTGGAAATCAATTTAAATCATATCTCAGAAACGGAAATATTTCCACCTGGTTTCAACAAATAATTGAACTACTTTTCTTCAGGAAATCAGATGGAAGTCATTTGAAGTGATTTATCCATTTGTTTTGGGTTGGTTTTGTTCTTTGTAGATGAAGCTGCTACAGATTCATCAAGTAGCCCAGAATAACCTTGAACGCCTTCTCTTGCCCTCACCTCCTGCGTGCTGGGATTGTAGGCATGCAATGCCACACCTGATTTTATGTGGTACTGGGGATTAAACTCAGGTTTTGTGCACGTGAGGCAAACATTCTAACAAATAAGCTACCTGCCCACACAGCCTGAGTGCCCTTTGACATGGAATTATTTATAATGCTGATACAGCAAAGTTAGCTGTGCAGTAGACAAGATGGCCGTGCATCTGAATTTCCTAAGGTTCTACTTGAGTTGGCATAATTACTAACAGTATCTACTTCCACTGTCAAGGGGTCTTAACTGTAGCTTCAAACACTTTGAGAGCTTTGTGTTTGCCTTCATTCTACTTAGAGGAATGTATTGGAGAAGTAAAGCTTTTCTGTAAAGCACGTGTTATAAATGTGGGAACATTCCTATTGCTGCACTAGACCCTTTACACAAAATGCTTTGTTTAATTCTCACCACATATACAGGTCATATAATATATAAAGGTCATATAATACTCCCATTCTAGCACGAGAAAATGGGAGCATAAAAGACATAATGCAGCTGAAACTACTAAGAAATAAACATGTGTGAGAATTTGAGAGCTCCTTGAAAACCTTTTACAAAAATCTCTTGACATGTAAGCTTGTGTCTCAAGTGATCCCTGATGACTCGTTTAACCATTTAATAATGACGGTGCATCTCAAATAAGCATCCCACCCCAGGTCATTTTACTCAGTTATCATGTCAGAGAGGTGCAACCTTCCATCTATTGGTGAACTAGGACTCTGGGAAGGGAGTGATAACAATAACAACAAAGAAGAACAGAACCTTGAACTCTGTGAACTTACAGTTCGTGTAGATGGGTTTCCGAAACGGCTTTCCCTTAGAGAAAATAAAGGCTGCCGTGATACAGTTGAAGGTGACGATAGACCACAGAGTGGTGCCCTCAAAACTCAGAACAGAAGCAGGAACCAGAGTTGCATTTCCAGTCCAGTTGCTCTCCAAACTCATATTGGCTGAGAAATTTCTTTGGTTGGCCAGAAAGCATTCGCTGTGAGGGAATTGCCATCATTTATGAAATTTTTCTATACCGCTCTTTTATCTATTAGGTGACAACATAATTACTGCCAGGTAACTTCAGCTTCTAACCGATTTCTGCAGGGGGCTGACAAGACATGTCACATTTACTTCTTACAAGGACAAAGAAGAAATAACTCCAGAAGAAGTTAAGATCATCCCCTGTCTGCCCTCCACGTAGAGGAGATAATCTGTCTTGAAAGGGCTTAGGCGACACAATTTCTATGGAATTCCTTTCAAATAAAAAAGTAAATGTACTACATTAACAGAATATATATTTGTATGTGTGTGTGTGTGTGTATGTATGTGTGTTGTGTGTGAATGTATATATGTATGTGTGTATGTGTATATGTATGTATATGTCTGTACATGTCAGCAGTCCTGAACCTGTGAGTCACAACCCCATTGGGGGTTGAAGACCCTTTCATAGGGGTCATCTAAGGCCACCTGCATATCATATATTCATATTATGACCCATAACGGTAGCAAACTTACAGTTGTGAAGTAGCAATGAAAATAATTTTATGGTTGGGGGTCACCACAGCATGAGGAATTATATTAAAGGGTCACAGCATTAGAAAGATTGAGAACAAGTGGTATATGTGTATATTTATGTATGTTCTCTCTCTCTGTCTCTCCCTGTCTCTGTCTCTCTGTCTCTATCTGTCTCTCTCTTTCTCTCTCTCTCTCTCTCTCTCTGTGTGTGTGTGTGTGTGTGTGTGTGTGTGTATTCTCTTTCATTTATTGATGTAAGCCTCTTGATTTGTGTCCTGAGTCATGTCCCTACTCCACTCTCTCCTTGAATAGATAAGCTGCTTTCTTTAAGAAGTCCCACATACAGCTCTTCTGATTATGAAATGTACAGGGCTCTAGCATAGTAACAAGGTAGGCTCAAATTTCTCAGTCTGACCTAGAAGACCTACACATTCTTATCTCAGCCTAGCTTTCTAGTCTTATCTTTTGTCAAGTTCCCTACCAGTACTAACATAAAATCTGCTCTTGCTGAAATACTACAGGTTTTTTGAGTTGGATGTACAGTTCCCATTAATTGCAGTATCATTTATTCTTCAACCCTCACTATGCCTAATTCACTTTGGACGGGGATTAGTACTGATTTCCCTCTTCCATTCTTTCCTCTTGCTGCATTTAGCTCATTGTTTTGAAATTACTTTGTTGAGATACTTTTACTTTCAACCATTTATTATGAGTTCCCTTTGTTTTTTTTTTAATTTCACTTTATGTTATATGCATTGGTGTTTTGCCTATATTTGTGTGTGTGTGTGTGTGTGTGTGTGTGTGTGTGTGTGTGTGTGTGTGAGTAATGTGTGACATTTTCAGATCCCCTGGAACTGGAGTCACAGACAGGTATGAGCTGCCATATGGATACTGGTAATAGAACAGCCAGTGTTCTTAATTGCTGAGCCATCTCTCTAGCCCCCTACTCCAACTTTGTGGTTTTTGTCTTACTTAAAACAATTTTTTGGTATCTAGCATAGTGGAATCATATATTCAGTCAGCAAAATGTGTCTTTAAGATCTAGGCTTTGTCAGTTCTGATTGACCTATTTGCAATGCTCTTCTATTTCTTTTTACAATAATGAAACTTGAAAATTAGTTTTTGTTGGTTTTCTTGTTTAACTTCAAACTTTTAAATTACTTTTCAACTGCTTATACATAAGACTTATTTTCCAAAGGGAAACCCAAATGCAAGACCCATTCTTTCTGTTTCTTTGACATTGTGTGCTGGCTAGTTGTATATCAACTTGACACAAGCTAGAGTCATCTGGGAAGGGGAAACTCCAATTGAGAAAATGCCTCTATCAAGTTGATCTGTAGGCAGGTCTGTGGTACATTTTCTCGAGTGCTTATTGATGTGGGAGGAGAGGGCCTGCCCAACCTGCTGTGGGAAGTGCCATCCCAGGGAAGGTGAGCCAGCCATGGGGTGCAAGCCCCTAAGAAGTACTCCTCCATAGCTGCTGCTTCAGTTCTTGCCTCCATGTTCCTCCCTTGAGTTCCTGTCCTCTGTGTGATCTTAAGATGTAAAAGCTGAAATAAATCCTTTCTTCCTCAAGTTTCTTTTGGGCACAGTATTCTATCACAGCAATAGAAACCTTAAGACAGCATGTGTCTTGTTCTATAGCCAAGTTGGCATTGACCACATGATCTTTTTTGCCTCAGACTCCCGAGGTTTCATTCTTATAATCTTGGATTCTATAGGATCTATGGATGTGCTTTGTATATAGTAGATATTCAGTTTGTTAAATAATGTTTGCAAAGAGCCAGCAGTCAAAATCTTGAGATGGATGGATTGATAGGCTGGATAGCCTAGATTTTAGAGCTTAACACCAAAATGTATGTGGCTCTGTCCAATTACATTGCAGATGGGAAAGGTGAGAGTTAGTGTAGTATAGGTTAGGTTGTTAGTGACAGAGCCAGGGCCATCTTGGTTTCCTGGCCATGTCTCTATGGCTCCATCCTGCTTTCTCCTATTTTTAACCACAGTTATACTTCTCTGTGTGTGTGTTTGCTCCAAATTAGGGGAACATTGGTTCTGAAACTGTGTGGGACTTTATATTCCAAGTCATACTTGAATTACTGATTTTGGGGTCTGAATGAAGATCTACAGGTTCTCTGTTTATGTTTCCATGCTTTGGGGTTCTGATGCCATTAGGCTCATAGTGGAGTGCACATGCACTCCATTCCTGGGGAGATATTCTGTAGAAAACTACAGCTTGAGTTTACGTAATGTCTCTGGATGCTTCTGTACTACAGTAGCATCATCAACTAGTTGTAGCAGAGACCATCCTCCCCAGAAAACCTGAGATGTTCTTCTCTGGCTCTGTACAGGGAGTCTTCATCAAACCCTGGTCTACATGAAATCCACATCCTAAGGAACAGACGCATCCACAGTCAACCGGTTGCTAAGATTATCTCATCAGCAACCACTGTGACAGATCTTTTCCTGCCCGCTTCATGTGCTCGCCCGTCATGCCACCAGTAAATGAATTGTACCATTCGTGGTCTTCAGGATCAAAGTATTGTTTTTCTTAGTTAAAATTTTTAGAGTTTGTATCGGCACAAGTTAGACAATGTCATTGTGCACTGCTTAGATTACTTTTAGAAAGGAAACCTCAGGAAAATGAGCTCACCTGTACTGATAGACCTCACAGTACCAGGGCTGCTGCTTCACGGCGAGAAACGCAGACACCTGCACGATGCAGGTGAAACAGGAATTCAGGAAGACTGAGAGGAGCAGCTGAGGAGAAAGCAGTTGTCCTGCTGGTCTGTATGGAGCCAGCTTCGGGTAGGCATGGTTTAAGCTCACTGAAAGACAAGAAAATGTCTTACTTTTACAGATTTGTTTTTGAGGATAAAAGATGAGATGTATATTATGAGTCTCTGAGGAAGTTTCTGCTTGAGAAAACACTCATTGAAGGCTTACACCTACACAAGTCCATTACGTATTTGCATATCCATTTCTACCAACCTTGGTCTCCTCTATGCTTTGGTTTTACTTTCAGAAGTAGGAACACAATGGGCTGGAAGGTCCTGTGATTGATCACAAGATGTCCATTTTCCCATGGACTCAGCAGGGATGATATATAAAACAAGGATGTATAAAACAAGATGAGCAGTACCAATATCTCCCACAAAGGATGAGAAAGTGGATAGTTGGGATTAGATGTTAAATAGTCATGTATCTAGCTGAATCTTTGTATGCTAGTTAAAAGAAAGCCTTTACTCTGCTATTCAGCCAATTGTATCTGAGCACTTCGGTGTGCCAGGCACTGTGATAGACGCTCAAGATGTGTTTAGTTCCTGTGGGCCCTGCAGGCTTTATATCAGGCAGGGGAGATGATCAAGGTGAGGGAAGAATGAAACGTGGATCAGCCCCCTTTAGGTACTGGTGCTGGGCCGGGACTTCTGGAGTCTGACCCAGATCATTTTACTTTAGCCATATTTAAGCACAGAACAGTTTTGGGGGAGAAAAGGGGTTTTTGATAATAATTTACTCAGTCCCACATGCACAACAATTTTAAGATATGTTTCTGTTGAGATTCTTTACACATTATATACGGCTTCTTTCACAAAATGGGTACTGTTGACCCAGAGACAGTGCCCAAGATTTAGGGTTTAGAGGGATTGACTCAGGTAACCATAATGCCTGTGGGTGTCAGGATTGGCCTGGCCCTAAGATAACACAGAAGTTACATAGGCTGTTGTAAAGTACAAACGACATCTCTCACAAGGATGAGTTTTATGACCTAGGAGTAATGCTCCAGGTTTTAGGGGGGAAAGGGTCTGGGATAAGTAAAACATACATTCTGGAAGACATGGGCAGAGCCTGTCTCATCAGACAGCAAAGGATCACTAGATTGTAAAATTATATCCATTCCTGACATTCCAGGAGGAGCAGCTAAGCACCTCATCCCACTGAAGAGGTAAACTGTGTGCTTAACTTCCTTGGCTGCTCCAGTGCTTATCTGTGTGTACAAGGTCTGTTTGCCCTCTATAGTTCCTTTCTGGATACACGTGTTCGGGGGATTGCTACTGGACATTTCATTTGGTTTGGTGGAAGAAACAGGCTCATAAAAACCTTGAGTCAGATAACAGTGTTAAAATATGTTGCATTTTCAGTCCTAGGTTTTGTCATTTAAAGTGGTTGGAAATGCAAAAAAAGAATGCTGTTTTTACATCCTTCTTTGATGCTTCATGTTCTAACAAGCCAACGAGCATGGAATGTTCTTTGCCTTTCAGGACAGAGCAGAAGAGAGGCATACAGAGTTAACAATTGAAAACATCTCATTTTAAGATTTACATAAAGTATGGTTTAATCCTTGTTTTTTAATTTCTCATTCCATCCTCTTTCTCAGCTTGTTTCTTTTTAATGTTAAGAAATTAAAACACGTGTACTTTAGCTTATGTTCATGACTGTAGAGGTGGTGGTAGGGAATTGATGTGAACTTTGGGATAATAAAACTGTAAAGTAGATTTCTGTTCACTAAGTGATCTGAGATAATGATGCAAACTCTCTGATTCTTCCCTTTTTATGTAAATTAAGAGTATGATATAATGTTTAAATGTTTCTCAAAGGCCCTTTCCACTAATTCATTCTAAGCTCTATGACTACCTAAGGCATCAACGTTCCCTTCTAATATGTGTTTTCCCAGAAGAGCATTAGAGGTCATGGAGTATGGAGTGTCACTTACTCTGCCCTCCAAGTTCCAAGTCCAGTGGAAGACACAGAGAGACTGTGTTTGTTATTAAAGAATATGGTGGGCACACACATAGTATTTAGGGAGCAGTTTGATCCTATCTATATTCATTTAGCAAAATCATAGTAGTAAGTTTATCCTGGGGCCTGTGAGTTCCTCGACCATGAGTTTTTAGCCATATTTATAGTAGCAGGCATGTATTTCTTCCTGTGGAATGGTTCCTAATTACAAACAGAAAGCGGTTGATTATCTCTATAACATTTGTGCCACTATCACACACAATCCGATTCTTGCAATACCAAACATTATAGTAGCGCACAAAGTTCACACCTGGCTAAGTCTGTTGATAACTTTTCCATCAGCAGCCTACACAGCACTTTCCACCACTAGGAAAGCTAGCTAGCAAGGGGGAAGCTTCCTTGTCATTATCAATTTGATTTCCCTACGCCCTGTGACTGAAATGTGTTGTCTTCAGCACGGGGACTAACCATCAAGTTCTGGTGGACAACCAGAGCAATGCCAATAGCTTATGATATTTGGGGTTATCTCTTGGACACTCCTAACTGAAAAATTGAGAAGTATCTCAAAGCTGACACTGTGCTTTTTATTTGGCAACCTATGGCTTCTGGAAGAAATACTCTCTTCTATATAGGGTAACTTCAATACATTTACGTATGTACATACATATATATGTATGTGTATATATATACATAAATGTATATAAACATAAATATATATATTACATATATTTGGGGAAGCTTATAAAATAGTGGGTTTGCATATGCCTTTTTCAAACATCTTTAGTGTTAATTATCCCTTCTCCCACCACTTCCTCTGCCCTAACTTTCCATCCAACCTATATCTCCCCTTTCTGTTAGTGTAGCTCTCAGTCCTCACCAGAAAAATTTATTCAGGAACTCACAACTGATCAAAGCACAGAGAATAAGTGGCATGCTCAACCACAAATGGGACATCTATATTCTGCCCAGAACAGGGTTCAGGTCCTATCACAGAAATGGTGGTTGAAAAGACAGTAAGAACCAGAGATCTGGGAGGACCAGATGGAAATGGTATCTTTGGGACGTGACAGGGCTATTGCACTTATGAATTTATAACAGCTGTGCATAAACCTACATAAGATCAGGCAAGACAACATTACAGCATGGATCGAGGAAAAGCTCATGAGCCCACACATCAAGGAGCTATTGACAGCTTGTTATGGCTTCTGATGAAGAGTCAGTTTTCTTTAAGAGCATTGTTCCTGGTAAGTTGACCATGCTCCAGTGGATGGCTGCACATCTGTGAACATGTGGGCAGACCAAATCACACTTGATTGGTTATTTCTTAAAAGAAAGGACATGAAGTTGGGAGGTGGAGAATGGGTCTGGAGGGAGTCAGGGGAGGTGGAAAATATAATGAAAAGACATTGTATGGAATTATCAAAGAATTAATAATTTTTTTAATGATAAGCTTTTGTCCTTGGTTTATAAGATATATGCTCTAAATCCTTGACATTTGTTAGGTGAAAGGAACATCTTTGTTTTTCATAATGGGCCCTGACAGTTTATGCTAAGATGACTGATGGTAGGCACTGGAGAGAAGACTCAATGGTTAAGAACAGCTGTTCTTGCAGAGGACCTGGGTTCAGTTTCCAGAATGCACATGGTGATTCACGTCTATCTATAACTCCAGTTCCAGGGGATCTGATCCTTTACAGGCCTCTGGATTTTAGCTACACATGTGGCACAAACATACATACATGCAGACAAGCACTCATACACACGAAATAATAAATCTAAAAGTATTTTTTTTTAAATATGAAGGTAGTTTTGAAGAGAATTGGTGCTAACAATGTTATGCAGGAGCTGGTGGAAACCCCACAGACCACTTGTAAAACTGGGACTTCAGGCCACATATCTGACTGACCTGGAAGAGGGTAGGAGCTAGAAATAGAGTTTATCCCTGTGGGAAATGATTCAATCAGTTGTGTTTAGATACAAATTCCAGACCTGAAAAGTTAGTTGAGCTCTGGTTGGCAGTGTTCTGTACATTAACACACATGTGTGTACTGAAGGGCGAAGAATTCTGATTCCACATGTGAAGGACAGCAAAAATAACCTTTAGGACCTTTCCCAGAGTTTTCCCCACGTGACTCTCCCCTTGGCTAATTCTAACTTGTATTTTTCCATTAATAAAATTATGATGATAAATACTACACTTGTGTGGGTTCTATTAATCAGAAAATTATTGAATATAGGATGGGGAGTAGGGGAGCCCCTAAATTATAGATGGCTAGTCAAAATGCAGATGGTTTGGAACCCCAAAACTTGTCCCTTGCATCTGAAGTGAAGCCATTCTGTGGTTGTGTCCTCAGTCTGTGGCATTTGGTCTAACTGTGGGTAGTTGGTATCAGAAGTTCTCCATCTGGGCACACTAAGAAGGGGCATACAATGTGGACTGTGGTCAGTGCTGAAGCATGCGCAGTGACCTTGTATCTAAGTCACAGAAGGCAGAGGCCGTAGTGCTAGAGTGCCTTCTATATGCCACAGTCCAAGACATAACTGCGAAGTTCATGAGGAGGCCGTGGGCACTCTACACAGGTGTCATCACTGCTCTGGGCAGCGGCCCTCTAGCGCATTGGCATACTCTCCCACACATGCTTATTATAGTTTATTTCTCCCTCTTCAACCCAAAATCTGTGGGGGGGGTTGAGTAATTGGCTTGATAAAGATGAGGTTCATTTGGGGCTTCTGGGTTTGATTTTGGACACAGAGATGTTAGCATAAGTTTCAATTGCGCATGGCTCACCACGCAGTCAGACTCTGTTTCTGTGAATGTCAGTGAAAATACTCTGTCTGGCCCTTCACTGTAGCCCTAAAATGAGAAAGGTGAAATTGACCTGAGCTCGACTTGATTGAAATCAACTATTTACAGCGTAAAACACAGCGTAAAACAGCTGAGCAACCTGAGCAGCTGAATGGCAATCAACATCCAGGTCCATAAATGTAGTTGGCTGTTAATGAAAGCCACTGTGGTGGCTGGGTTGCGATGCAGCAGTATTGTGGCACTGGCTGATTGGTATTTTTACACTGGGAATTTTAACTTTTTCTATATCAGAGACTCCTAATATTTCTAACAAGAAATTTGTATTTCTGATTATTAAAAGAAAATTATTACTGGTTTTGGATACCCATTAAATTACACTGTTTTCAGAAATTACACTGTTTTCATAAGTATTATCTTTATTTCCTTATAAGTCAACTCAAATGGGTAAAATTTGTAGATGAATAAACATGTTAAGTAGATTCTCTCTCTTAAAGACAAAGTGAGTAGCAGAGCAAAGATATGAACCCCTGCTCTGCAGCATTTGCAGAAGGATAGATTTCCTAAGTTTAAAAGAACACAGTGGGAGCCCAGAATGTGCTTGGAGAGCAGTACTGTTTATAAGCAGGCAGGACATTTCTGAACTGTCCAGATTTCCTTAAAATGAAGATGAGATATTCTACTGAATTTCATGAATAGGAATATAAACTTACAGGATGTTATATTTTACCTAAAATTAATCACCTTCCTTTCTGAGGCCCCACAACACATTATACATATTGGGGGCCCACTGCAGGGTATTGTGCAGTAGACCATATTGCTCACACATGCAACCCAGCAGACTGTGAGCTCCCTGAGAAGAAACCCTGCCTTGTTCCACTTTTTAGCTTTTACTAAAGCCTCATAATTGAGCCAGCTAAAGGAGAGAATTTGCCATTTCAAATCATGGTTTTTAATTGTTCAAAAAATCATTTGATGCATTTATATTAGAATGTATGTATTATAAACCATGTGAGTCAAATTTCAAGGTGTCCATAAATCCACCATAAATCTACAAGCAAAGCTCAGATTGTGCCTCGTAAGATCTCCAAGATGTACATCTTCCATGAGAGTCTCCAAAGGACCACTCTCAGAAAGATTACTGTTGTTTGATGAGGATTGTGTAAAAGATGCATGTGCTTCATGGAGGGATGTCTTCTCACGCCTAATTGTTGCCATGTGGCTTCCTCCTGTACGCTGGAATATTTAGTCTCCATGGAGCTGGCTGGACCCCATCTTCATCCACTGTAATGACTGTCCTAAAGCCATATTACATCAATATGTTTTTCTTCAAGAGGCTTAGAGGAGGGACAGTGAGAGTTTGACATCATTAGCCATGGGGAGCCATGCAAACAGATGGAAATGGTGGAGCTTCAGCTGTAGCGTCAGCGCTGCAGGCATTTGCATGGGAATGAGTAGAGGACATCAGATTAAAACTGCAAGGGCTGCACTGAAGAGAGGAGGGTGGCTGCTTGGGAACAGAGACCCCGTTCTGACCCTTTAGTGTGCAGGCCGTCCTTAGGATGAGGTGCTTTAGAGTTTCTATTTCCAAACATTTTTGAGAATCGTATTTTTAATCACTTCCTTCTTGTATTTCTTCATGTAGTTTGACTGGATCTTGTTAAAGAGGGCAAATGTGTTCCTAGAACAAACTTGCACACAGATTAGGGTCAAGTTGGACATCATGGTGTGCATTTTCTTAGCTGACTTCCCTCCTGATATATTTTTTAAATGTTTTCTTTAATATAACATATCTTGTATTATTATTAGCTGCATGTATCAAAATCTCTGTGATCTTTGGCAAGTTATTTAAGAAGTAATAATTTCTTTGAGTGAAATGGCCTCGTGGAGTTCTGCAGATCAGCTAAAGTGATACTTCTGAAGGACCCATCACAGGGAACAGTAAACTCACAATACGGTAAATGATCTCCCAATGAATTCCTCTTTCCCATCTTTTGGGAAGACTGGCCATCTTGGTGAGCACTTGGAAAGAGTCAAAATATATTCAAGGAGGCTGCTTTCTTCGAAGCTCAAAAACATGGGCAACAGTTCTTATCTTGCTTCGGTATAAGACATGGATGGAGTTATTCTGGTCTTTCCTACACTCATTTGCATGGTATTAGTTACGAAGTTGACTGCCATGGAGGTGGGGCTACTGCACCCCTTTCCATACTGGCCTGCTGACCCTCATCTCAGATGTTCACCCTGTGATTCAGTCTCTCCTGAACATGAACTTAGTAGGACTGAGATGACTCTATTCAGGGCCATAGCTACCTCTAAGAGAAGAGGCTCTCAGAAGGATGATAGATCAGAGGCTGTTCCACCAGGACAGCAGCACTTCATTTAACAATCAACAGGCACGTAGCTGACTCCATCAATGGGCTGAACTCTGGGGAAACCTGTGACAGTGAGGCTAAAGGTGAGAAATGGCCATTTTTGTTGGTTCATCACCCTTTGCTTTCAGACATTGTTTTCCCATCCTTGTAAGCTCACTCGTACCTTGGGTAGATCATTTCCTGGTCGGTATCAGGTGTTGTAATGACCTCACCTTTAGATGTGAGAGACTCAGTGACTTGGAACTAGCAGTGGAAGAAAAGGACTTGCCGCCTCTGTGATTCCGTTGTGTAATCACCTACTTTCCACTGTGCTTCAGAGAATGGGGCAACCAGGGAAAGCTCTTTCTTCATCCCACTTGCTGTTTCTCTCCTGGCAGATGCTCTCTAACATGGCAGCTATCTAAACTTAGGCAGGTTGTACAGGATCATTGAGGGGTTCTACAGAGATTCCCTGTTGACTGCTCTAGACTGATGTGGGTGATTCTGTCTCCTTCTTTCTCCTCAGGAATGTTTTCTTCAAATGTTTCATGGAGTACAGACCATAATGACCTCCATAACCTGCCCCATTGGGCAACTTCTTGCTAAGACACTTCCAGCCTGAGTAAGTTCCATGACTTCTACTTCACCTGCAAGAAAATTGATACATATTTTCCTTTCATGGCTCTCCTCTTTATTACTATGAAGGGGTGAGCAAAAACACAATGTCCTCTCAAAATCATTCAGAGTTTTCTAGAACACTTCCTATGACTCTCTTTTATCGAGTGTGGCTATCCTGAGAGGGAAACCAAGACGCCCCTCCTTTCAGTTCTCCTGAAGCAGCATTCCTTGATAACCACTGCTACATTTTGTTAGCTTGCTTGTTTGTCTGTTTTTCAAGACAGAGTTTCTCTGCTGTTACTCTGGCCATCCTGGAGCTCGCTCTGTAGACCCAGCTGGCCTCAAAGTCACCGAGATCCACCTGCCTCTGTCTCCTGAGTGCTGGGACTAAAGGCGTGCGTCACCACCACCCAGCTATTTTTTACTTTTTTAATGATAATCTGTCATCAGAGAAGAGAAAGAAGTTAAATACTAGAGCAGCTTCATGGAAGATGGGATTCACTTTAACACAGGAAAGACAGGCAGATTTCAAAACTGCTTAGGACCGCAGAGATGTCTCAGTAGGTAAGGGTGAGTACCACTCTCACAGTCCATGAGTACTGCATTCACAGACACATTCACCCCCAACACGTACACATAATTTAATATTTTTAGAGAATCTTTTACTAATAGAAGGTCATTTCCAGTGGAAGGAAGTAGCATGAGTAGGAGACAGGAGATGAATATGGGATGCAAGGTTTTCAGTTTGACCACACTGTAGGGTAAGCAAAAGGAAGCAGCAGAAGATACAATCTAAAAGGCCAGTTAGGCCAGGCCTGAGAGTGGAGTCTTGACTGCCAGGCTGAGAAGTGTGGATGCTCATCTGCCTCCGTTAAAGTCAAGGACCACTGGATGTGACCTCTATACATGACTCTCCTCAAGGCTCCTTATGTTTCCTCTCCCCAAGGTTAAGGTTAATACTGGGAAATGGCAATATTGTCACAGTTTAATTATTTACTTACATATCTATACATGTCATGCATTGTTCCCATGAGATCTTAAGGAGTTGAGTGCTAGAAGGCGGTCATGGCCTTCAGCCCACAGCACTGCCTGCTGTGGAATCTCCTGGGCTTCCTTCCCTTCGCAGCATCATCCATAAATAAATCACTCAAATTGCTTAACCATAACCCAGCACCATAGAATCACTATCACTGATCCAAAATTATTCAGCTAGATGAGTGCTAATATTATGTAGCAGAAATATATAATAGGCTTGGAATAGACACTTCAACCTAATAATCAAAATTGATACTACTTATATCACAGCGACTGGTAAATTTCATCATTGGATGGATGTAATAGATGGCTTTAATATCAGTTTTGTATTTTAAGATGCGACATGGAATTGTCAAGGTTATTGATGTCCTGCAATGCCTGATACTTTACGTGTTGTTTCTCAAAACGCCTCACCGTTGGGCGGAGAGATGGTAGCAGCGCTGTCGCTCTCCCTGCTCTGCTGAGGCACTCACCCTTCTCGCTTATCAAGAGTTAGTACCAAGCCCCTAGTTCCTTGATCAAAAGCCCTTTATCAGTGTCATCTCAAAAGGAGGCAGTGAGCAATAGCTCTGCAAGACACACCTTGGTTCTGAGAGAACGGCGCTAGGATTAAATGTTAGCATTGCTTCTCACAAGTCAAAGACCTAGCAAAAATCTAGCTTTGTGTCCACGCGAAACATCGTTGAATAATGGAAAGCGACCGTTGGGTTTTTTTTTTTTTAAATTATTATTATTCCTTTTTAGATTTCTTAGCTGTTTTTCTGTGGACAAGACACAAAACTATAAGGAACTATGAATATGTCGACAAGTTCTTAAGGCTATTTGCTATCAGGACTGCAGGTCTAGAGGCTCTGAGCCTCCACTCACTCCAAATGTTACTTTAAATAGATTCCTAGTAGAGGAATCTAATGAGGTTTTAGTAATTATGCTGTCACTTTCTCAGGAAGTTCCTATCTGTGTGTTGGGACTTCACGAATAGATACAAACTTACTTGTTAAGCTGACCATCAGAGTGATAGCCACGTCTTGCAAGAGATACTGGTAATTCCCAAAGAGTTGTAGTTGCTGCGGGGGGAAAGGTCAGTGTAAGCACAGTGTCTGTCACAGAGTTTCTCATTCACAGCGATCTCCTTCTTCTTTTCAAAGGAGAAATATGGACCTAAAATTGTGAGTATCCCATAAGAGTAAATGATCCCAGTACCTATTTCCCCAGTATTTAACTCATTTCTTTATTATTAGTGGCTCAGTCAGAACCAAGCCAGCCTCTTTCTGGCCACATTAACCCTGGCAGGCATCTTCTCAGTCTGGACAGCTGAATTCTCATCACACAACATAAAAGTCCGAAAGTTTATAACTGAATCCTAAACAAAACTTGAAGTCAAGACCTCTATTCATTCAACCTGTGTTGGTCTCCACTCTTGAATACGGATTGAGAGCTTGGAGCTCACTCACATTCCCAAACTGAACAAGACCCTTCCCTAAGTAAACCCACTGAAGACTTTAGTCTTCTGCCTCTGTCTTCCTAGGGTCTGGTACACACAGAACTTAGCTTTCTGGTTCACATTTTCAGAGTTGAACCCATAGGGCCAAAAGGTCAAACCATTATTTTCTTCGGGGATGCCCTCGTTGGGCCTGCAGCAGCCAGGCCTGTGGACTTGCTTCCCAGCTAGTGATCGAGCTCTGCACTGTGATCTGATGCTGAGTGCACTGCAGACGTTGCTGATGTCTGATGTGAACACGCAGTGGCTTCCAGAGCTCAGTAGTAGCCTCTGGATTGAAGTGCATGGAGGGCTTGTCCATCCAGCTCTGAACAGCTGGAGAGGATGACGTGTGAGTAGATTGATTCTAACCCTACCACAGACACTTCAGCTCTGTGTCCAGTCTTATGAAAAGGTAGGTACATTGTGTCCCACCACTCCCAATTGCTCTTTATCCACACCCGTGTGTGTGTGTGTGTGTGTGTGTGTGTGTGTGTGTGTGTGTGTGTGTGTTGAACATACACTTGCATGTACACTTGCATGTGAAGGGGTATGTGTCTGAGTACTCAATTATGGAGGCCAGAGGTCAGGATCAAGTGTCTCCCTCTATACCTCTCTATTTTTTTGAGACAGTATCACTGAACCTGGAGCTCAGCAGTTGGCTAGACTGGCTGGCCATCAAGTACCCAGGATCTTCCTGTCTCTACCTATTGTCACTGGAAGTATATGTATGTGCCACTTAGCCTAACTTTTTATGTGGGCACTGAGGATCTGAACTCGGCAAGCATGTTACTGCCCCACTCATCTCCCTGGGCCCTGGTTACCTTTTCTTATCCTTCCGCTCCGAACAGTAAAATTACATATAAGCAGAAAGAGAGCAAAGAAAAATATCCAGTAGCAGCTTTTGATTTTTAAAATAAGAACAGCTATTGTAAAACTGTGGAGACCTTGAAAATCAGTCACCAACTTTCCAGAGGTGGGAGCTGGCTAAGAGCAAGACCTGCCTTTGCGTTTTGGATGGAGGTCAGGCTGGAATGGTGTTTTCAGATCCCTCCCCACCTGCTGCGGGTTAGCCTCCCACGTGTGTCCTTGCCAGCAGTAACTAAGGAGATACCCTAATCCCTGGTCTCCTCATTTACCTCTTAAATATCCCCCCAAAGCAATAAAATAGCTTAATCCTCCAAGTGTCCCTTGAGTCTGTTGGATCGTTTTATTGTAGAGCAAACTATGCTTGAAATAATGAAGATTATTTTTAATCTATACATAGTTCCTCCACGCAGCTAACTCTTAAATGGCTATCACCATTTGCTGGTTAGGAGTCCTTTGTAGTTTTCAGGTGTTGCTAACCCTTTGCTGATGATGCATCTAACCCTATTAATTTCTGAGTAGGTTCAGAAACACAGCCCCAGTGTGGGAGATTTTTTTCAGCATTCCTGTCCTTCAAAATCAAATTCAAAAACTTCTTTTCCTTTTTATCTCTTTTGAGTCTTTTGCCAAAAATATTCCACAGTTGGAGGCAGATCCATTTCCTGCAGAGTTAAATTTAGGCTTCTCTGAAGCTCTGTTTGTACCCCAACCAAGGAGGAGACAGGAGCTTGCAGAGGTCAAGAGTCTCAGGTTACCCAGAGGAAAACCAACACCCCAGAAAATAGGTCCAGGGCTACTGACTTCTAGCCTCAGGTTGCATGAAGCACACCGGGTTCTCAAGTTTATAGGCAGCTGCATCTGAGAAATGTCATGTATTTATAAACATTCAATAGGGTGTAGGAGATACATCCCGAAGCTATAAATACAATTAGAACTGAGAAGAAATTATTTTAATTCATACCCAGTAGAGAAGTGATGTTCCAATAAACTGGATGATGCCGTACATGGTCAAGTATTTAAATACACCAAAGGATGAAACCAGAGCAGCTCGACCCTCCCTGTTCAGGACAAACAAACACAAAAACTGCTTATATAAGCCACACATCCCCTAGTCTTTATATTTCAAAAGGAGTTCATTTTTAAACAATTCATTCTTTCACAATTTCACATATGTATGTAATGTATATAAAGCATTTGACAACTCATCTTTCCACCCCCTCTTACCCCTTCCTACCCTTACAAAGACCCTTGCCCCTTGCACCACGTCCCCATTCTACTTTTGTGTCTTTTTGGTACAATTTTGTTTCTGCTTTGTGACCCACTAGGTTTAACCGGAGCCACCCATGTGACCATGGATATGAAGCCAACCACCGAGACACGAGTAATTCACCAGTGACTACGTCTCTGAAGACAGAGCCCGACTGGCATTGGTTTCCTTGGGCAGAACGCAGAGAGCCCCATGAGGCTGCCCAGTAAAGTTCGTGACTGAATGTCTAGGGACTCAGTCTGTGTGTATGCCTTGTGCAGCTCATGTGTGGCACAACCATGTCACACTCATAACAAAGATCAAATATGGTTTGTCTCTTACATTCTTTCAATCTCCTCTTCCATGATGACCCCAAGCCTCAGAGTATGATGGGACTGACCCACTAGAGGAAGCAATTTAAGGCTGAGCGAGGAGTTCATACTTAACAGCCTGTTGATAAACACACACTCTCCATCTTAGTGGCTTGAAGTAGAGTCTCTCCTGAGTTGGAAGCTTGTTGCTTGGCTAAGTGGCTAGTTTAAGCTAGCAGAGTTCACTTGTCTTTGATCCCCAACACTGGGGTTCCAGGGAAACCAAGCCACACCAACTTTTTATGTCACTGCTTGGATTTGAACTCAGGTCCTCATGCTTTCATACCACATGCTCTGACCCATTGAGCCATCTCTCCAGCCCCTTTTATTGTTCATTGAACTCCTGATACTTCTGCCTCTACCTCCAGAATGCTGGGACTACTAGCTTTCACTGGCCTATGCAGTGCTATGAATCAAACCCAGCATCATGTCCACGATAGGCAAGCACTAATAATATAACTACATCCCGGGCCCTGTTTAACCTTTCATTAATTTGCTCATTTTCTACCTCAATCTTTAATTCCCTCCTTGATTCTTGATCCACTTTTACTTAGGTCTCATGAAGTGGCAACATGACACTAAGAATCATTACAAAAGGATCTAAAATCAGGCCCTTTCCTTTCCATGAAGTGAGAATATTCTTGTGTATATTCTAAGTATAATGCAGCATTATGATAAGCTAAAATGTCAAGCATTGACTCCATCCTAGTTCCTTCTATCTCAACATGTTCTTCCTGGGGGATTGAGTGTGAGTTTCATGGCTCTCGGACACGGGGAGCTAAAAGGTTGGTGCTCTCACATTTTACAAAGTATGGATGGAACTCTAAAATTTGAGGTCTGATGCTTTTGCTGGCTATGATATTCCAGAAGAAAACCATGTGTTATTTGGAGCTGATGAAGAGATAAAGAGATCAAGAGATCAAGACTGTTGTAGAAACTACATCTTGGAGAGTGCATACTCCTCCTTTTGAAAAAGAATTTTTAGTTGAGTTTTGGTGGATGGCAGTGGATCAGAGGACAGTGTAAGAATGCAGCATGATGTTCTGCAGCTTCCCCTCACCAGGGCGGACACGAGTGCACATGGGTTTAGCTTTGTTTCTAGTCCCTAGTGACACGGGCACCTGCTCAGCTCAGAGTGTTGTAACTATACAGAAACATAAAATGGCAAACCTGGAAGCCAAACAACTAACTACTTGCCTCAGGCAAGATGAGTGTTAAGTTGGGAGATGCCAGGATACTACAGGCAGATGTTTCCCACCAGGCTGTGAACAGCTAGCACTTGTTTTCAACAAAGGATGAAGGAGAAACCGGCCAAGAAAAGAAAGCAAAGCCTAGATTGTTTTCCCAAGTCTGACATAAACATTATGATTTCATCTTTTTTTCACCTGCAGTTGTATATAATTTCAAGAAAATTAAGACAGCCGGATTCAAAGCAAAGTACAAAACAGTGTTCTAAGGGCAGGATAAAGGCTGTTTCATGAGCTCTCAGGGTCTCTGCTGTTCCCAATGATATGAATTTTAGTAGTTCATACATGTATCTGCACATTCTGCAACCATCCATCTAATGCTCTGCTATACCAAGCTTAGAGCAGGATACAATGCTTGATATGAAAATGAAAAAAAAAAAAAAAGATACAGCTTTCCCCTCAAGGACTTGAACTTGACAACCAGTGTCATGCTCCAAAGGATGTCAATGAAACCTGTGAACCTAAACCTATTCATGTAAGACTTGCACATCATCGCCCTTCTAGAATTCTTTCTCAGGAGTAAGCATGTGTGGAGAATACCAAAGGCCAGAATGAGCCTAAAGGAGCTGAACACTAAACCGTATCTAATTTTTGAAGCTATGAAATAAGAAGCAGAGTCTATCCTAATGGCTTAATAAGAAGCCATCTGCCCCTAACAAAAATTTTATATCATAACTTTTATTCTAACCAGCATCTGCATTCTAAATGCTTTCTAGGCGCACACTACATCAGATCACAGTCATGCTTTGGAGGCACAGGAGGTGATGGTGCTCAATGGTACAGAAGAACACAGGTGTAGATGCCCAAGAACGAAGGACCTGTCACCATGTGACCCAGCTGTTTGATGTGCAGGAAAGATGTCGCCCTGTTCTCTGAGGCAACAACAAACATGATGGAGAACCATGTGATTGTCCTTTCAGCCTTTCAGTGTAAGCTGAGTGATGACTTCCAGCCCACTGACCATGGAGGTGCCCACTGACCACTGGTCAGTGGGGTGCCCACCCCAGGTATCCTAGGAACAGCCATGGGAAAGATCTGTGAACTAAATATAAAACTGGATGCTTTATTCTTCATTGTACGTAAAATGCACGTAGAAATGAGATTAGAAATAAGGGCAGCAAAGGAAAGCAAACACATGTCCCTTTCCCCATCTCCAGTGAAGTATACTACGTTATACAACAACAGCCTGGAGGCTTTGGAATCTTTGTTTTAGAGTTATACAATAGTATTGGGGGAAGCTATTTAATGCTGTATTCTCATTTTCCTTTCTCACCCATCCCAAATTCCTGGAAAAAATATCACAGAACATATCCAGTATATGAAACTAAGGGAAAGAGAACGCATGCAGTCAGGTTTTAAATATCAGAGTCTCCCTGACACACCCACCTATTTCTTAAAACTCACCAAAGTTTTAAGACCTTTATGACTTTAGGACTTGAAGTTAATGTTAGACAATGAGCCACAGCGGGGAGGTAGAGGGGAAGGTGTGGCTTACCTGATGAGATGAGGTACACATTCAATATTGGCTGTTTTTGAGGTGAAAGGAGATGCCACCGATGCTTCCTGTTCTGATAGCGAGATTCCTGCATGAGCCATTTTCAAAGCCTGGAATGATCCATCCAAATCAGACTATGGCTCCGTAGCCTAGGCTCTTACTACTCAAATGCCAAGGCTATTTGTCACATGTCAGTTACAACACTGTGCCTGTCCATATTTGGGTCTCTATTCATGTGCTCCCTTCATCTGTATAGCCTGTTTCCCCTGGTCCATAAAGTCACCATGAAAGAGAAACTGACTGTGTGCACGTGCATATGTACATTTCCACACATGCACACATAATGTACTATCTGTGTGGCATGCATACAGCATCAGGAAATGGAACTACTTTTGCAAAAGATCTATAAAAGGATGGCAAAGGGTTGGAGAGATGACTAAGCATTTAACAACCCATGCTCCTCTTGCAGAGAACCCAAGTTCAGTTCCTAGCACCCATGTTGAGAGCTCACAGTTGTCTGTAATTCTAGCTCCATGGGATCTGATGCCCCCTTCTGGACCCTTCAGGCACTTATACATGCATGCACGCATGGACACACATTTGTACATAATGAAAAATAAAATAAATCTCTTTTAAGAGGATGACAGAATTTGGATGGCCACAGATCAGAGACTTACACTATCTTGGTTCTTACACTTAGCAGGGTCATCTTCATGAAAAAAAATGGGGAAAGATATCTAATTCCCAGCTTTCTCTGCTGATTGATCCAGCCAACTGGCTAACTGCTGGCTACAGAGCATGGGGCACACAGCATTACCACTAAATGGACAGATTAGGCCACACACATCCACAGGCACTTGGTGACACACGTGTCGCTCACAGAATGAGGGCTCATTAATTTCTTTTAAAGAACACACAACAGACTAGTCCATAGGCAAGCTGGAAAGCCTCAGATCTCACAGCAATTGTGCGGCCATAAAGTGAGATTTTGTATTCAGGTTGCTCTATAGTATTTGCTAGCATGGTTTGGTATGCAATAGATTCTAGTTCAATAATATTAGAGCATTCCCTTCCTCCTCTTTCCTCCCTTAATATTTTATACCTCTATTTAATAATTTAAGATGGTCTGACATATGTCAGAAATAGCTTTAGGTATGATTCCTCCATCAGATGATCATCTTTTGGGATAACAGAAATTATGACTTTTTGATATCTTTGCTTTGCTGTAAATGTCACATAATCAATAGCAATAGGTATTCCCTCTTGGTTGAAGGAAAGGATTAACAAGTGTCTTCTTATGAAATACAGGCAGAACAATTTATACTAAGTCTTTAAGTATGAACACATTTTTTTTTCCACAGACATTGGAGAAAATATTTAAGAAGAAAGTAAATTGAATAAGCAGATCGTAAATATCTAATAAGCTCTGGAAATATAAAGCAATTTCCCTCTTCCCTCTGTGCCCTGCTCCCCTCTCCATTTCCTCTCCTGTTAGTGTTGGGATTTGAGCCTCACACACGCTAGACAAGTGTTCTACCACTCAGCTACACCCCCAGTCCTGATCTTCGTTTCCAGTTCCACAGTTAGTTACTAAACTATGTATATAATCTCAAAGTCAACTATTACTTCACTATATCCTTAAAAGTCAGAACATTAAAGATACACCCCCTTTCTGCTGGAATGAAGAATAATCTGAGACTCACTTAAATTTTGTGTGTAAAACCCAACCATTTAGCATTTCAAGAATGTAACAATTTGGAAGAAACCTAATTTTCAAATATTAACCTCAGAGTAGGTTTGGTGGGAATAAATGCAATTTACACATAATTAAAAACTGTATGAGTTTCAAACTTTTTCTTCTCTAAGGCTTTACTAGCTATGCACTTTGTGAAAAAGCTTGCCACCTCCCAGAGGCTTCCTTTCCTTATAAGTGACATTAAAGGCTCAAACCAGATAATCTTGTAAAGTCCCCAGTGGGTTTAAACTTTAGGGGTGTCAGCAACATCTCCTATTCTTTTTATTCTGGGAATTGCCAGAAGACAGCCGAAGTGACTCAACTGCTTTTTGTTTCCAGCCCTTGCTCAGGGAGAGGTAGGTATAAGCAAGTGGCTGCAGGAAGAAGGATGAAGAGGGCCTAGGGGGCTTGGGGAGCTCAAGGGAGATGCTGAAGTGCTTCCTGTGTTAGCAGGAGTCATGTGTACTCACCCCACAGTCGTTGGCTCCATCTCCACACATGCCCACATAATAACTACAGAGGAAGAGATACAAAAATCAATAGCTCAGAAGTTCTCTTGAATCACTTCCATTTTAACTAACTCCTATGGGGTGTGTGTGTGTGTGTGTGTGTGTGTGTGTGTGTGTGTGTGTGTTCTGAACAGACGTGAAATCAAAAAAATGACTTAGAGAATCTTGGTTTAAGAGGGAAAAGGCCCTCGACTTAATTTGTCTCAATCACTGAAATGACAGTGATGACACCACGGAAACATCAGCACTGATGGTAACCACACACTTGAAAAGAATCTCAGGTTGATTATGTCCACCATATTGAGCTCAAGAGTGGAGTCATGATTACAATGAGGTCATGATTACAGCGCTTCTCACTCAACCTAATGGCCGGAGCACAGCCTAACCTGGCCGAATTGTTCTCACTGCTGCTGATAGTTCAGTTTGGCACATGGCTTAGCAGATACAACTAGAGCGTGCACGTGTTCTTGATGCATCTCAGAGTGGCAGTGAGGTAATGCATACCCCATGCATATCAGCTTGGTTTGCAAGCAGGATCTAAATGGAAGGATAAAATTTAAAGTTGCTGCCAGGGAATATGGATTTCTTATGCAGGATCCGTTGCCTTCCATTACAAGTGAATGGCACATTATTGACAACGACTCATGGCAATGCTCTAAATGATTCAGTGACATTTTTCCAAAATCAGATCATAAGTGCTAAACGTCAAATCCTGTTAGGGTATCATTATTAGTTGGCCCATAAGAAGTTGCCTTTTGGCCTTTTCTATAGGTCAAATGTGATCCAATGTAGACAAATTCAGCCTAACACTGGGCTGGCGAAACCATAAGCATTTGCATACCATGTCATAGTGTCATCACTACCTGTAGTCATGAAATTGACTTCCTTTCTCAAGCCTTAAAGCCCATAACTAGTCTCTGCATTATACCAAGAGTCTTACATCTTCTACTAGTTTCTGGATTGAGAAAGAAAATCCAGAGAGCTTGGTATGCATTGCCAACGGTAAGAACGACGAGTAACTGAGAAGACAGCTCATTCTGTCACAGTTTGTGTCTTCCTAAGCTATTGTGTTTCAGGGGCATATGGCTTTCAGAATGTCAGCCAGCAACGTTTCTCAGGCATTTGAGATGGCAAAATTACTCTCTTTAGCCAATGTCATGTAATGACTATACGAATGAGCTAGCCACTTACACCTGGCCATTCACCCAGTCTGAAAGGATGGGGAACCTAATGGAAGGCATTTGAGATTTTGCTGTGTAGCTTAGCCAATAAAATCTGGTGCTAAGAGGCCATCTCCTGAGTCAGGTGTGAGTTAGCAGCAATTATCCTGTTTCACCACTCCTTGTGGTTTTTGGCTTTCTCACATTTTCAGGTTCAAAACCATAACCCTCTCAGCAAGTAATGAACAGGTGGATCTGGTCTCAGCAAGGACCTTCCTGTTCAGATGTGACTTGATCATCTACGCTTTGAGAGTGTGCTTAATTTGCCCTCTGTCTCTAGTCCCTGCCAGCTGCTGCTGCACCTCACACCCAGAGGGTCTGAAAGGATCACTTATCTTCTAGTGGATCAAACTGAAGGCTTCAGGAGACAGCTCACACTTGCCCACCTTCCCCATTCTGAGCTACACAAACCCTCATTATTTCTTATCTCCCTGCTTAAGCAGGCAATCTTCCTGTAAGATAGGCTCTATGGGCCACAAAATGAATGTTCTTTGGGGTAGTTGGAGTCTAAAATGTGCCTCAGTTGTCCCCACCCCCTGAAATTCATGTCATTGTGAAATCCACTTCCTTGAGGATGGGCAGGACCTAGTGACTTGCTTCTACCAAAGAGACGGCACCAAATTATTTCGAGAGTAGAGAATGAAACACAGTAACACCCTCTCTCCCTCCCCATCCCCTGTCTTCTCTCCCTCCCCCTCCCCTGTCTTCTCTCCCTCCCTCCCCGCTGTCTCTAATATTATTATTGCTTTCTCACTCTACGTATGGAAGTCAGTAGCAACATAAGCTTCTTTCCTGCAAAATGGCCCTTATCTCAAGAGGCTGAGAGTGCTTCTTCCAACAACCAGGAAAAGCCTGCGTCTCTATTCCAACACAGGAAAGGAAAGGAGCTTAAGCCTGAGAGTGAGGTAGGAAGAACACCACCAGACTCCAATTCTGACCGACACCACCTTACATCCCTTCATAAGGAGCCAAGGCTTAAGGGAGCCACATCTGCATAGCTGATCCATAGAAACACAAAACAACTCATGCTGTCAGCCTCGGTTACTAAGGGGCAGGGGTGGGCAGCTTTGCAGCCGCAGAGAACCAGCATGCCTCCCTTCCACACCTGTCACCTACTTTAATTTCTGGAATTCTTCCACGAGGCTTGATTTCTGCCCAGGAGACATCCTTGCGAAGATGGTTCCATTAACCAGGATCTAAAGAGAAAAACAACCATCGCAATAAAATTAGGCAGGAGAATGTTTCAGAAATGAAAGCCCGGAAAAGTCATTCCCAGCCACTGATGTAACACAGCACTGGGTGTGTGATGTTAGACCCGGTGCCAGAAATTGGAATGAGGGATTTAATGCTTTCATATTGAACTTTAAGTCCTCCATCACAAGTCCATTACTTTTTTTCTGGGCCTTTTCTTTTTTCCAAGAAGGCATAATTTCTCCTTAACATAGCAACTGAACAGCAGCAAAGCGACCAGAGTAAAATTCTGTGGGAAATGCAGCTCATTTGACTAAGCTCATTCACTAACTGTTGTTGAGGACAGAGAGGAGAGCAACGGGCCTGGTGTGAGGAGTGAGGGTCTGCTCCCAGATGTTCTAATGTGCTGTGCAAGCCTCGGTTAAGCAGCTTAACCTCTCTGAGTGTCAGATTTCCATCTCCACAATAGTGATTGGAATAAGGGCTTTCAGTCCTTGACTTACCAAGAAAGGTAAGGTGGCAGGATGTTTTTAGACTCTGTTAACAGATGTTGCTACCCTCAGTTTATATGCCATGTGTCTCCACCACAATGACAGCGCAGCCCTGTTCAGCACTATTTTAAAGCAGGACACACAGAGGACAAGATAATAAATGATTTTGAAAATAAACTGTGGTGCTTTTGTTTCCTTCTGCTGTGATTTAAGACTCCAGACAGCAGGGGAATGGAGCTCTGCCTGACACAGGCCAGTGGCTTTCAGAAAGACTAATGCACAAGGAAGGCTGATGTGTGGATTTACTGGGAAGTTGTGCCAGGTAGTGAAGAAAAGAACAGAGGCTGAGCTTGACCAGGCCACAGGGAAGAGAGGACCTATCAGTGCTGAAGTCTGAAGGGCGGTGATGTGGATATGCAGGATCTGGTGGGCTTAGACAGGAACGGGAGCCTCCTGCAAGTTCAAGGTACCTCCAGGGACGCACATTCTCACGCCCCAAGCCCACCTGGGTGACCTGTCACCTCCTTTGCTCTCTGTGTTCCACTCACCTGGAGACCCCGAGGAAGCACTGCAGTCCGCCAGTACTTACTTTTGGCAGCATGCTGTAGAAATGCTGAAATAGCACTTGGTATGACTTCCCACTCATGGCAAAATGGAAACCTTTCCCGCCAGATGCAGAACTATTTCCGATATCAATGTAGGTTTCCTAAAACCAAAAGGGATTGTTTCTGCATGGGATTTCAAGCAGTGCCTGCTTTCCTGCGATGCAAGGAGAAGAGAGTGAATTTGTGTTGCTCAAAGTAATGCACATCAGTGAGGGAAGACAGGTCATTTGCCCATGGAACCTCGACCTACAGGAAGAAGACAAGCAAAACAACCCCCCCCCATATTATATAAATACATGATGCCCTGACCACTCTCACCCTTTCCCGAGATCGCGTCAACTAGGTGCCAGCGGGAAGGACAAGAGCATCTCTCTACTTCTTCCTCGTGCACCTGTGTGCTTCCTAAGATCTTATACTGCTCACTCAGTTTCATCATTGCAAGAAGGCATATTTTTGTTCTTAGCACATAGCTCTTTCCTGTGCCTGACTTCTGACATCTGTTGCGACCCTACTAAAGCAGAACGTCCCTTTCCTCACCTAGGTCCCCTGCACCATTATCACATGTTCCCAGAACCTTCCCTCCTTGCCACTTGTAGGCATCCCCCTCTGCTGTGCTCTACCTGCTCCTGGATGCCAGCACAAAACAGCATATCTGATGATGTCCAGTGGGTCTGCCTGTCCATCACCTTCAA
This sequence comes from Cricetomys ansorgei, assembly GCA_026225945.1. Taxonomy (NCBI): domain Eukaryota; kingdom Metazoa; phylum Chordata; class Mammalia; order Rodentia; family Nesomyidae; genus Cricetomys; species Cricetomys ansorgei. Next base: position 52,695,314 of record JAMJFZ010000242.1, on the reverse strand, counting down.
TGGTTTCTTTCAAGATTTATAAGCAGGCTTTATATTTCTATAGGACTAAATTTACACAGTATAGGAGATGAGAATATTTTATTCATTATGAAAATACGTATCATAGAAAACATTGTGTTTGGGGGGGGAACCTGCTGGGACTTGAAGCAGCAGGAGGGGAAACCCACCTTCTTTTCCCACTGCCAACCCCAAATCACCGAAACAAGACAGGAATCCCTTTTCTTGAGGAAGGTAGGGAAAGAGCCAGAGGGGAGGAGGGCTAAGGCTGTGATGTAACTGATGCTGAACCTCAGATAGGGTATTAATCTCATGAATGCCAGCACAGATGGCCTGTGTTCTGCAATTCAGTGAGATGCAGGCAGTGTATGAAGCACGCAGGTTCATAATGAAATGAGCACTAGAGAGCCACATAAGGGACAGAGAGAGCTGTCATCTTCTGTAGCATGCAGAAGTGGAGGTTGTGCTGAATCAACCCATCTCAAAGACCGAGAGCCACTCTGTGTACTTGTCAGTCTGTATGCTACACCAACGAGAAAGGCTGTTCAGATGGAACCAAGGAGCATGTCTGCAATTGCTCACCAGAAGGGATATACAGAAAAGTGGAGTGTCAGGCAATGGCCATTCTCATACTGGAGAGCTTTTCTCAGACTAGTGAGCAGAAAGCTTGCTTCCGGAAAACCTTTGTCAGCTTCCTGGCAAGGCACTGTGCAATGTGGATGGACACCCGTGGATTCGTGTGGAATCAGAGACCAGATCTGCTGTCTGCTGTGAGGATCCCCAGGCTTCCTCGGCAAGCTGATTTCCCTCCTATCCAGAAACTCTGATGCAGTTGCTGCAACCTGCTGTAGGAAGTTGGTAAACTCCCCCAGGTCATGATAGTGTGTGGCTGGGTCTGCAGAATGCCACTGGAAACATTTTGAACAGTGCCACATTCAAGACACACCTGATGCGTTGTTACTGAGATGGCTTCTAGGACCCTGATGGTTGCTCCATGCCAGGGCTGTATTCCAACAACCTGAGCCCAGCCAAGGGGCTTTGAACATCTGCTCACCTTCTTCCCAGGACTGGGCTCTTGTGTTTCCACCAGCTGCCAGGTCACAGAAGCAGGAAGAAGGTCTCCTGGCTCATTAGCCTCCACAATGATGACTTGGCTTCCCATAGGAATCATTTCAGAATTCTTAGCAACAGTGATGGCAGTTTGAAGATTGTCACCTAGATGACAAAGAGACCATACACACAAACCCATCAGCCACCAGAACTAAGATGTGGCTCCTTCCCTTTGTTGCTATTCATTGAAAGTATTTAGTGCTTTCTGTGTTGCTTTATAACAAATTATCTTTCCTCTTACCCAAGCGTATGCTTCTAGTGAGCAAACACCAAGGTCAACATCTCTCCCGCTGTGAGTTTCCAAACCACACATAAATGAATGAAGAAATGTATGAGTTCTTTATAACTAATATTGAGATAAAGATAGCTCTCAGCAGTGAACATGTGGCTCCAGGCTGAAAGCACAGTCTGTCTCCTTGTGATCTGGACTAACCACATGAGAGAACACTGAGGACGAGGCCACTGTGGGTTTGCTCACCACACACCATGCCTGACCGACTGTCCCCATGTGTAAACATGTGTGTGTGTGTGTGTGTGTGTGTTGTGTAGCCTGTGTGTGTGTGTGTGCATGTGTATATGTATGGGGTGTGTGTGTGTGTGTTCACATATGAGGTCTTCCTTAATCACTCTCCACTTTTTTTTTTTAAAAGAGTCTCGCACTGAACCCAGAGCTCCTTGCTCTGGCCAGGCTGAGTGGGTAGCAAACCCCAGGATGCTTCTGTCACCACCTCCCAGTGCAGAGATTACTGGCATGCACAACCTTACTCTGCTTTGTACCCAGGAGCTGACTATCTGAACTCAGCTCTACACGCATAACCGGCCCTTTACTGACTGAGCAATCTCCCCAGCCTGTACAAATATTTCTACGCGTACAGTCCTCGGTAGGACGAGTGGTACTGGACAGACAATAAGGCAGTCATTGCCTCAAAAGTGCTTCTCCTGCCTGAGGGTGCTGCAAGGGCGACAGTGTCACACAGCACACCCCCTCCTGCCTCCATCACATGGACTTGCTCAGTTCTTTTGTTTTGCTTCTTTCCAGGCTCCAGAAACCCACATACCTGTAATCATCACAGTCCGGATGTTTGCCTCACTCAGCTCCTTTAGCACGGGCTTTGTTTCTTTTTTCAAGCGATTCTCCATTATGAGAAGTCCCAGAAATGTGAGCTCAGACTCGGCTTTCTCCCTTTGGATTCAGGAGAAAATCATCATTTTAAGGTGGTAGCACTGTGGTACCCATGGATGATTTATTTCCTTTAGAACATCTCTCTATGTTTTATTAACGTAATAGTGCACCAGTTAAAAAGAAAGGAACCCAGGAGCTTATGCTGAGAAACAGTGGTCCTGTCTCCATACCATCCTTTGTCTCTTTGTCTCTTCCCCCAAAACGATTACTGCCAAATTCCCAACTGAATTTTTAAAATGGCGTTACCTTCCCAGTCTTATTTATTAGTTGTTAATCATGCACAATTTTTAGTCTCCAAAATACTTCAACATTTTTTCCTTTGACCTTATATTTAAAAAAAGTCTGACACTCACTGGGAGCATTCTTTATGAATGTCATCATGACCACAGTGTCTATGTCCAGACTATACCCATTAAGTACTAAACTGCATTCAATTTATGCATATACAGTGAATGAATATTCTCTTATTAACTAGAACAAATACTCACCAGCTATTTCTGCTCATTGTGTATGTGTGTGCATACCTGTGTGTGAGGGTACATGTGCTCACTTGTGTGTGCATATACGATTGTGCAAATGCACATGCATGTGTAGGCTTTGTCCACCTTTTTTCTTTGAAGATAGGGTGAGCTGTCAGTGAGCCTGGGCCTGCCCATAGCGCTAGGCCAGTGATGCTTAGGGGTCTGTCTGTCTCTGTCTCGTCAGTGTTGGGATTACAAACATGTCCTTCACGTCTCTTGAGCTTTGCTTCTTATGCTTGTGTAGCAAGCACTTTGCCCACTCAGCTCTCTTCCCAGCCTCCTTGCTTGTTTTGAGTAGATCTATAAAGTGTTTTATTTTTACAGCCTTACTGAAGTGAGACTGTTAAACCAACCTGGACGCAGTTAAAGCACGCACTTTCATAGATTCAGGCACCTACCCACTTGAATAACCATCACCATCATCAAAAGAGGAAACATCCCAGTCACCTCCAAACGTGTCCCCGGCTCCCATTTTTGTCTTTTCTCTGTGATAAGATTTGAGATCCACTCTTCTAACAAAACTGCAAGTGTGCAACACGCTACTGTTAGCGAGAAGCAGTGTGCAGCAGAGCAGACCTCCAAAACTTACCCACCTTGTGGAACTCAAACTTTCACCCATCGAACTTCCCTCTCCTCCTAGGCTTGGATAAGTGTCACTTCACTCGATCTAGAAGCCTATTCCGAATACGTGGTATAAGTGGGATCAGGTGCTGCTTGTCTCCCTCCTCCTCTGACGGGTTTATTTCAGCTAGCATCACTTCTACCATATGAAGACTCATTGCCTCCACGGGTGTTCCTGCAAAACTCCTACAGGCTGGAGACGGGGAGTCTCTGATACTTTTACCTGCCTTGGAGACCCGCTTGCTCCTGCTGGGTTGCCTAAATACCCTTGATGTAGGACTAGTGCCCAGCCTGTTCCATCTTGCTATGCTATGTCTTGCTTGAGTGGTAACCTGGGGAGGACTGGTTTTTTTTTTCCCCTGGGGAGCTTGTTGAGGGGTTGGGGGTGGGTCTGAGGGAGAAGGGAGATGGTGGAACTGGGAAGAGTGAGGGAGAGGAAGAGGGAGGTCTAGATGTATTGTGTACATTGTATAGGAGAAGGAAAAAAAAAAAAAAGACACGTTTCTTCAGATGGCGGGATTCCAAGATTCCTCCTTTTTTTTTTTTTTTTTTTCCCCCAGATCTCGCCTGAAGTTTGTTTGTAAAAAACACTATAGGGCACTGACCGTCTGCAAACAATGTGTAGGTGTGTCACACCAGCCCATCTGTCTTCCCCTCCGCAGATAGAAGCCTTTTCTATGGGACCTTCACAGGGGCCTGGGTATCTTTGGGAGCCTGTGCTGGAGCTCTAGCCTCTGCCTTGGTTTGAAGCTTAGGCTTTAGTAGGCAGAACCTGTGCCCCTTGGCCACGTAGCCTCGAATCTGCTTCCAAGCATGGGGTGAGCGATGAAAGCCTTTGCGGCTTGGATCTTTTGGCATCTTGGGCTTAATCGACGTAGGCTTCACAGGGCCTCAGTGGCCTCTGCACTGGCACCCATTGCCTTCGCACTGATTGCCTACATTTCTGTCGTGCTTCTTGAGACAGTGCATGGTCCTCAGGAACTTGGGGCCGACCCCCTTAAGAGATTCCTACCTTTGTGACCTGAGTTTCTTGATGCCATTTCTGTGCCATTTTTGAGACAGGTTGCATGTGGTGTGGCTCTTGGGCTTGGCCACGTCTGCACAGTAACCTGTGGCTCCTGGATTACCTTCTTCTTAAAGGCTAAATGATACCCCATTGCGTGTAAATACTGTATTTTCTTCACCATTTCATTTCATTCATGACAGGTCGTTTCCAAATCGTGGCTCTCATGAACGTTGCTGCAAAGAATGTGGGATTTCCGTTGTCCCCTTGAGATCCTGGCTTCAGTAATTTCGTGTCCAGAAACAGGATTAGGACGATGCTTGGCCCTAACTCTGTTTCAGAACCTCCACTCTATTTTCCATAACCGTGATGCATGTTTCCACTCCTGTTAATAGCAGGATAGGTTCCAACAGCTCCACACCCTCACCAACACTTCCGTCAGCCATCTTCTTTCAAGATTCACGTATTTTTACTTTGTGTGTGTGAGTTTTTGCCTGCATGTATGTATGTGCACAACAGGTCTGCCTGACGCCAGGGAAGCTAGAAGATGGTGTCAGAGCCCCTGGAACTGGAGTTACGGACGGTTGTGAGCTGGCATGTCGTGTTGGGTGCTGATCCTGCCAGAGCAGCAAGAGCTCTTAACCACCGAACCGCCTTTTCAGTCCCTGGTCAGCCGCCTCACCAGGCATCATCTCATGGTTAGTGAGATTCCAATCCCTTTTTATGCATTATGACCATGTGTATCAAATGTCTTAGACAAGTTTCTAATTGGGTTCTTTGCTCATTTAAAACGAAAAGCAGCCTCACTCTTTTTTATAATGAAATTGTGCTCCTTACGAACTTTAAATATTGATTCCTTATTAGAGTAGGTTGCTAGGAACAGGCCTGGTTCAGTCATGTGCTCGCTGCTTCCCGGGTGGCCGCCATAGGACCCTTTCTGCCTCCCCATCCGGCACAGCTGATGGAAGTCTTCTCCTCTGCTTTCCCTCCATGACCATCTAAAGTCCCTCTGGAACTGAGAACCAGAATAAACTCTTCTTCCCTTGCATTTTCTGTCAGTCAGGAACTGGGTCAAAGTGGTGCGATTATCATCAACGCAGTATGCAAAGTTCAACTGGAAATGGACTGAAGGCATAGACTCAAAACTTGAAACTCCAAGATGAAATTACAAGGGGACATTTTCTTGACGTGAGTCTTGGCAACAGTTTTATGGATAAGACACCAAGTGGATGGCACAATGGCAAAAATAAGGGAATGCTTTTGTTTCTATTACAGTTTCTCCCCTCAATCAGCTCCCCCGCATGTGGGACCCTTGCTGTTTCCTGCACCACACCAGTGGAGACTGCGCCACTGCGGACCCTGCCGTGCTCGGCCTCTGGTGGGGTTTGCCTGGCTCTTATTTCACTTGCTTCTTTGCTTAACTGCCTCTCCTCAGAAGACATCTTTGACCTCTTTATGCAAAGCAGCAATGTGTATTTTTTAAAAAGTTCTTTCCATATAATTTATTCCTTTCCTCTGCGATATTGAAGAACCACCAATGAGACAATATATTGTAGATTTATTTTATTATCTATTTTCCCCAATTAAGATAGGAAATTCTTGGGGTCAAGGAGTTAATTTTATTCATTTCTGAAGTTCCTGAATATCTAACACAGAATGAAAGTTAATAGAAATTTGCCAAACCAAGAAAAGGCTGGGTCTTAAGGAAGCATTTCTTCCATTATTCAGAGCTGGGTAGTTTTCTAAGTTATCTCAAGAAACTCTTAATTTCCTTTGGTGACTCCAGTTTTCAAGAAACCTTTATTTTCCTGATTAGAAAGAACTGTTAAATATAATTTTACCCTAATTAAAATAAAAGCAATATTATTTTACCTTGTTTGAAAAAAAAGCTATACAATAAGAAGCATTTTAGATTAATGGTATCTCTTGGGAAAACTTACAATAGGTGGGAAGATAGCACATTTTTTTTTATTCCTAATAATGCATATTTCCCTACTGGCTCAAATGAGAATACAGCTGGGCTTATATGTGGCAGTTGGGGCTGTCTTCATTCTGTCACTAGACATGTAAATCTCTGGTTCACTCATGACTTAACACTCTTATTCAAATTTCTGTCTGAAAAATTATAATATCCCATGTTATATGTTTGCTCAAGGATAGCGAACACCTGGAATGTTAAATCTGAGGATGTCACTCATATATCTGAATGAGCTCCATTCCATTTCAATGATTCCATTGAACACAAATGATGATTTGATCATTTCAAATGATTCCATTTCAAACACAAATGTGTCATGTCTGTAAAGCTCCTTGGAGATGACCTCATCCTACGTTTTAAAGACCTAAAAAAGGTACCATGTAAGGCATCAATTATCTTAGGTAGAAATAAGTTGCAGAGAGTAACTTTGAACTAAATACATTGGTACCCTACAGTAGAACCAATTATATAGAAACGAGAATATCTGAAATAGAAATAGAAATTTAGTATACCAAATATAAAGACTATATGGGTTATCATCTATTTAGTTTTTCTATTCTTTTTATGTAGATTACTTAAAAGGAGCCTCTAAAAGCTGGCAGAAAGCAGTATATAGATTATCCTCTAAGGAGGGCAATTCATCCCTTTAATATAATTAAAAATATTGAGTTTTACTTCCTATATGGAATTCAATTTGCACTCACTACCTCCCTGATTTGAGGGAAATAAAACACCCAGGCCTGAGAAATTCCAGAAACAAAAAGGGATTCTGTAAACTTTCCAAATGTTCAGCTGTGGTCTCTAGAAAGACAGCTAGGTACATATGAGATCTCCAATACGTCCGTCACATGGCTCTCAGAGGTATGGTGAGAGTTTACTGTTGTGAGGGACAAAAGCCAAGATGAAGATGAACCCTAATGGCAGGGCAGAGATTAGACATGGGGTCTGCGAAATCCCAGCTGCCATATTTGTTCTGTCAAAAACCACCATATGATCTGAGTAAGTCTTGCACACAATTATCTACCTTCAAACCCTAGGACTGTATGTGATCAGTTCTCCATCTCCGAGAACTACCTGGTGATGTGAGCTGTCCATCAGTCCATCCAGAGCTTCCTCCATTCATGTGCAAAGACCCTCCCCTAGTGATGACTTCCAATGTCTTACCTTGCTAAGTGTCCCACATTTGAAAGCTTCTCCATCTTCAGAGTTTTATGGGCCAGTGCGATGACACGGAAGCCTTGCTCAGTGTAATTCCTCAGCTCCTGTGGAAAATCCTTAGGCACTTCGAAGAAAGAAGGAAGAGGGAAATGTAAGATCACACTGGCATCTACCCAGTACCCAAGCAACTGCAGCCTTCACCATGCTTCAACTTTCACTTCATCAAAACACTTTACTAGAAAACATACAGCTTCAGACGCAGGTCACACACAGCTTCACGTTACTCAGATGAAGACAAAATGCCAAAATTGTATTGTTCGTCAGCTGTACTACGTACTGATTCTGTGCCCCAAACTATGTAAAAACCTAATCCTTAATGTAGCTGTATTTGGATATAGGTCTTTGGGGAAGTAATTAAGTCATGAAGGTGAAACTTTTATTAGTGGGATTAAGACAAGGACAATATAAGAGATGATCTCTCTTTATCAGGGTACAGCAGCAAAGTGGGCATCTATGGCCCATTAGCTAGCCCTTAGCAGTAGCCAAATCATCTAGCATCCTAACCTTGGACAGCCTCACTTCTATGAGAGCTAGAGTTCTGTCATTTAAGCCACCCAGCCCGTGGCATTTTGTTATAGCAGCTCCCTCAAGATGACCAAGACGAATCTGACCAGTGTCAAATACACTGATTGGGTTCACCAAGGTTCCTGAATGAAATTAGAGAAATGGCCAATCTTCCAGACCAGGATTGATAATGTTCAGACTACATTTGATGCACCGCTTGCTTTTGTTGATAAAGTTTTAAGCTATGTCCACTCACTTATTTATAATTCATGATTGTTTTGTGGCCACAGTGGCAGAGTTGGTGAGCTGAGACAGATACTGTATGTCCAGAAAGGCCTGGAATGTGCAGAGTGACTCTTTACTCATATTTGTTCATTCCTACATATGTGTTTGTGTGTGTGTAGTGAATGTGTGTGTGTGTTTAGTGAGTGTGTGTGTGTGTAGTAGTATGTGTGTGAGTGTGTGTGTGTAGTGAATGTGTGTGTGTGTGTGTGTGTGTGTGTGTGTGTGTGTGTGTAGTATGTGTGTGTAGTAAGTGTGTGTGTGTGCCTAAGTATGCATGAATGTCATAACCTGAGCCTTTGCTTTCCTCCTTGTTTTGAGACAGCACCTTTCTTTTCTTTTACTGCTGGCCATCCTGAAAGCTGCTGGAGATTCACCTGCCTCTGTCCCCCCATCTCCTCATAGATGTTCACTGAGGCTACAGTTGTGTATGTTACACATCTGGCACTTAACATCGGTTCAATCCAGCTGTCAGGCTTACACAGCCAATGCTTTACCCACCGAGCCATGTCCCCAAGCCCACATCCCTGCTTTACGAGCCTGGTGATACTATGCAGCACTTACATGTTTGGAGTAATAACTATGTTTTGTATTTATAAATTCTTAGTGGGTTCTCATGTGCCTGTGTGAGAGTATCAGACGAGAGCTGAAGGGCAGCACGACAGTGGCTGTGATGGCGTAGGTGGCGAAGCACCTAAGTTTATTCTCCACTCCACTCCCAATTCACTTTCTGACATCAACCTGTTAAGTCTCTTCCGCACCTTGGTTTCCATCCATCACATAAGAGATGTCTGGCCCTCACATTCCCACTTATCTCAGACCGTGCATTTCTACAATATTCTCTGCAGTATGGATCTAATCTCAGGGAAGCTTCTAGCCCTGCATTTCTTTCTAGGAAAGGGAGGTGAAAAATCAAAGGTCCAGACAACAGGAAGAATTGGATGGGCTATTATGCAAATAAGAATGGCAGATTACAGGCAGGTTGGTCCTTCTAGACAGCAGAGGCAACAGGGAGAGTCTCACTAAAGTCTGCAAGGCTGGAAGCAGAAGAGAACAAAGCCGAATATAGTCTATAACCCTTTAGAGACATAGTTGTGGGATTTATATGGAAGGTCAACGGCTGAAAGGGTGATTCTTTTTTTGTTTTTTTTTTCCATTCTGGGAATCAGCCCCATATCCTGTGCATGCTAGGCAAATCCTTCACCCTTGGCCTAGACATTTCTAAGATTGAACTAAACAGACTCCAAATGCAGAAATTAGAATAAACATTCATGAAATCTGGAATTCTGTGCACAGTTGGTGGCTATCTGCAATCACAACAAGTAGATGAAAACTAGGAGAAAAGTGCCGGTTTCATTCAAATGAATTTATTTGAATGCACCAATTTTCTTATAAATTTGGCCACCACTTAGAATGTGCGTATATTTAGGAGAATATTAAATAACAAGCTCATCTCGGAGTCTGGACCAGAAAGACAAAAATTGCTGGGAAAGTCATCTAATATCATCTAATTTAGTCTAATCACTTTTTTTCCTAAAATATTTCTCCTTTAAAAATATTTCCAACCAAGATCTGATTTGATTGAAGGCCCACTGAATGGGATGGAACCCATTGCCAACGCCACTTGGGTGGCCAAGAACCTGAGACTAGATAGGTCATCGACCTAGGGGAAAACTGAATAATATTGCTGTGCTAAAGGAACATGGCAATACAAGGACTCCAGTGACATTCTGCTGCACTCATAGCTCGGTGCCTTGTTCAGCCATCATCAGAGAAGCTTCCTCCTGCAGCAGATGGGAACACATACAGAGACCCACAGCCAGACACTGTGCAAAGAGTGAGAGACCTTGGAACACTCAGTCCTAAAAGGGATGTCTCCACGAAATCAGTCCCCCACCCCCAGGACTCAGAGAGCTCTGCAGTAAACGAGGTGGGAAGAGTGTAGGAACCAGAGGAGATGGAGGACACTAAGGAAAAGCGACCTCCAAAACAACAAGACTAACACACGTATGAACTCACAGAGGCTGAGGCAGCATGCACAGGGCCTGCACAGGTCTGTATCAGATGCGGTCCTAGAGCTTGATGGAGAAACGGACACATGCCCCATCTCTAACCCAGAGGCTAGGTCCAATTGATAACCACTTGCAAATGAAAAATTACTTTTCTACAAAGGAAGTCTCACTAGGGAAACAAGCTACTCTTAAGGGTAGGCCCCATGCCCAGCAGTAGATGGCCAACACAAAATGAATCTTTGGAGATTGTCTTATATGTTCTGTCAAGGCTTCTTCTTTCTTTAAATACCATATATATTTTTTTCCAGTTTTGTATTTTTATCGGGTTCCTGTGTGTGTGAATGTGCGTGCCTCTGCATCTATATGTGTTTCTCATGCTTTTCTTTGGCTCTTTTCCTTCTGTTTGTTTGTTTTACTCTATTCTGATTTGTTTGATTTTGTTTCGTTTCATTCCTTAGATGTCTGTTCATTTCTAACAAGAGACAGAAAGGATGTTGGATCTGGATGGAAGGGGAGGCAGGGAGAAACTGGGAGAATTTGGGATACAGAAACCATAATGAGAACGCACTGTATGAATAAGAATATATTTTCAATAAAAAGGAAAAAAAAACCACACAATTGGAAAACATTTTCACGGGGTGGGGAGACGGCTCGGTAGATACGAGATCCCAAGCCTGAAGGCCTGAGTGCAAACCCTGGGGCCTGCATGGTGGAAGCAGAGAAATGACTCTTACAGGTTTTACACATACACACACACACACACACACACACACACACACACACACACACACACACTTCCTCCCCATTGCTCTGTCTTAACTCCTAATAGCGGAGCCAGCCCTGCCCCCTTTCCTGGAGTTGACAGACTACCTTGTTTTTCAGATTTGGTCCAGTGTTCAAATCTCACTCTAGGTTTCCTCTCAGTGTTCCTTAACCTTACCCTAGTCCTCCAGCCCATGGAACTGCAATTTTGCTCTACATCTTCTGCCCTGATGTCCCACTGTGCCTGTACTTTTCTGGCTGTGTGACAGCCAGAGTTTTACCCTCTACCTCTACACCTTCAGATCTCCCGTTCCACCTCACAAAATCTCCGGTGCCACTTCAGCCTACCCACAAATCGACCCGCTCCTTTTACTGGCTGTGGCAGTTTATGTCTCTGTGTGCTTTATTGTGGTGGCATAGACATTTGCTTTCTGTGTTTGACCTTTAAAAAGGTTTTACTTCTTGAAAAGGAAAAAAAATAATATCAATACCTGTTTCAGAGCGGCAGAACCTAGTCACCATCTCTGGGGCACCCTTCATGTAGACGTGGAGGTGAAGGTCACCAGCCAGCTGAGCGATCACAGACATCCTCTGCAGGCCGGAGGAAAACGGAAACTGGCGCAAGATGGTGATGGTGTCCACAGGACTCTGCAAGGACATCAAAGAGAAGGAGACTGAAGAGCCTTTGAGCGTCGTTCAGCAGATGCAAGCACACTAACCAAGAAGGTTTATGCCCTCCAATGTTCCCAGCCTCATCGTGGCATATTATATTGTTACAATGCTTGTATTTTTCTAGCCTATTCAAGGGTGACGCCCTCAATTTGTTATCTGGTCTCAAAACCCCTTACCTGGGGCTGCCTGGAGAAATCCTGATCTCCTTCCAGGCCATCCTCTGTGATGTGAAGCTTCTTTTTCCCAGAAACACTATTCATTCCCAGCTCTGGTCTCCCACAGCTCGTTTGTCAGCCTTTATTAGAGCACTTGGCAGGGTGTACTGCACTGACTTGCACTTGTATTGATTTCCAACCACTATGTGCTCTTCCCATGCAGAACCCAGCAGGGCTTGTTGTGAAGTCCAGCTCAGTGTTCCAGCACTCATAGACACTCACTGAGTGTTTGCTGAAAACACTAATGAGCCAGGTCAGGACTGAAGGCCTGGCCACACCAACTATAGAATTTATTAGGATAAAGCTAAATAGTAGAAACATAAAATATGTGCAACACTAGAGGTGTTGAGTGTTTGGGGAAAAGAAATACATGGACTAAGGAAGAAAATCATACCTGACTGGCTTTCGGTCCTGGTTTTATTACTGTGCTTGAATCTGACTTCCCAAATTTGCAGGAAGCCACTTGGCAATCTTCCATATTCTGTAATAAAATGAAACATTTATGAAATTCCTTGGAGACATATAAGAAGAAATATTGTTCTTTGCACAATGTGCTAACATTTTCAAAACCCATTTCATGTAGCTTCTCTTCCCAGTTATTTACTTAAATACCATCATTGTCAAATTTCTGTTGTTGTCATTGACAATAAGGACTTTATTGTAAAAGATGTCAAAAGCCAAAAATACTGTGAAAACACTGAAGTAGAAATGGATGGGGAAGCACGGGATGTAGGGTTGCTCTTCCTAAGGGCTACGTCTAGTGAGTGGAGTGGAGATCTAGTCTCCAGTATTGTCAGCAGCTCTCGGCTGGGTTAGCCGCTGTGTCCTGAGATAAACAGAACTTGTACGTCATTTGTACGGGTAGAAGGAGACATTACTAGGATCACAATCCAAGTCACACAGAGTAGCAATGAGGTCATCACTCTAGTTCCACTGGTGCTGTGAGGGACTCTGTTCTTTAGAGAGTTCATTTCTTTCCCTTCCTTAAGATCCACTATTTTGTGTTTGCGTTAAAACCTTATTCAGAGCTAACACTCTCATTCCAACTTACTGATTTCAAGGGTTTCTTCTTATACCAGGTTTTCCTTCTTAAGCACTGGACTTCCAGAAAGCCAAAACTTCCCACGATTCATCTTTGCAAAGCTTCCTGGGAGCTGTGTCTCATGCTCTGACAGTCATTTGCTCCCACTCATTTACAACTAGATTTAAACGTTTTCCCGTGGTGTGTGTGTGTGTGCGCACGTGTGTACGTGTGTACATGTTTGTATGTATCCAGGAGTGCAGGCAGGCACATGCAGCATCTGCTATGTGCTTTAGACAGGGTCTCCCATTGGGACTCTGGGCTCTGATTTGGCTAGGCTATTTGGCCAACAAGCCCCAGAGATCCATTTGTCTCTGCCTCCCCAGCACTAGGATTGCAGGTGCATGACATCATGCCCATCTTTTTACCAGGGTTCTGGGGATTAAACTCAGATCCTTGTGCATGCAAGGCAAACTCTTTTTCTGACTGAGATTTCTCCCCAGCTCTTTCTTGCCTTTATTATATATTACTTTAATTGTCTTTGAAGCCCTTTTTAGAGGTCAGCAAAATGTTGCTAATTAAGGGGCTTATTACTTAATACTCTCTTTGTTTAGCACTTTACAATGCCCAAAGTCCTTCACAATCTCAGTGCTCATCCAAGTCTGTGAGTAAGGCATTGTTATCTCAAATGCACAGATGAGATAAGAAACGTACAGTCTTGGTTCTGGATGTACGCGGCCAGGGACAGGTGGCAAGCAACTTTCACTGTCACAGCAGCAGCCAGAACAGGTTTGCAGTTCGTGCCTTTCAACTTTCATTCACACTCAGCTCAGAAAATAGGACGAGTTGGAACAAGGGTGGTCTATGTTGGTACATAAACCTCGACTGTGCAATACACCCACTGCGGCTACTTAAATTTAAATCCACTAAAAACAACTGAAGTTAACAATTCAGTTCCTTACTTGTATTTTCACGTTGCAAGTGTTTGTTAGCTATATTTGGGAGTCTGATTTAGACTACTGTTTCTTCAAGGCTTTTGTGGAACATTGGTATCATCTTATAGCCTACTTAGAAGGATTTAGAGTCAAATAGTTTTGGTGAATGCCACGTGTCATATTCTGCCTTAAATATTCAAAGTGCACCACAGTATATTAAAGAAGATTCCTAATCAAAAACTGCATTTAATTTTGTTTAAAGAGAAGTTCTCCAAATTATAAATTTATGGACTTCTCTACCATGTTCTACTCCTTAGCAGAATTCTTTGAAACAGAGGTTGGAAGATCTTGTTAATAGTAATACCAGAATTCGTCCAAAGAAGATTCATACATTATTATTATTATTATTCATGATAATAATAGGAACTCAGGGGTGGATTCTGGAGAAGGTGTCACTGTGCCTCTCTACCTCATTGGCTGGGGTTGCAGAGAAATCTGATTCTGAGAGAAACTCTGTATGATGGCTAGCTTTAATTGTTAATTTGACACATCCTAGAATCATCTGAGAAGAGTCTTAGAACAAATTATGGTGTTGGCCTATAGCTTTGTCTATAGGGATTGTGTTCATTAAGCTAAGTGATATGGAAAGACCCAGCTCACTGTGGGTGGCACCATTCCCCAAGCAGGAGAATCTGAACTGTACAACAGTGGAAAACTCAAGGCAAACACAAAAAAGCAAGCAAGTGAAGATGCATGTTTTCATGTCTCTCTGCTCTCCATTGTGGATATGATATGACTATTTAAAGTTCCTGTCCTGTCTTCCCCACAATGGTGGACTGTGACCTAGAATTTTAAGCTGAAATAAATGTCTTTCTCCCTAAGTTGTTTTTGGTCAGGATTTTTTTATTACAGCAACAGAAATGAAATGAGAACCCTCTACAGTCAAGCTATTCTTTTAGGGAGATCAGATTATTCAGCACTATTATTTCTCCAAACCCAAAAGCTTACACCCTCTACTAAGAGTCTGGCAGTCCGTAGAACTTTTGTGAACAAGGAAACATAGCTGACTTGAACACAAACTTTCACAGACAGTGGACAATGGCAGAAAAGCATCCTGAACTCTGGAAACAGAAGAATATCCAACTGCAAAAGAAAGTACAAGCATGTGTCTGCCTCAGTCCTAGACAATGAAATATACAGTGTAAAGTGTGGCCAACCAGCGTAACAAAGAGTAAAGACAGCAGCTAAGAGGACACTCCATGCTGAGGGCTGAGGATACTTGTTCTAAGCAGCAGAGAACAGCTCCCAAGACATTCCCACACAGGAACTCAGTGGAGCAGAAGATACACAGAAAGACACTGCGGACAGCCACTCTATTCCAATCTGTTTGAGAACAAGACAGATAACAGCTGATTTCCCACCCGCAAATTAAGCTTCAAAGCTAAAGGTGGAGGAATCCACATTAATCCTAGCAAGGAGAAATATTTACTACTATTGTAGTATTTTAATTTTTTGTTTCAGTTTTTATGTCATTTAATTAGGTTTTATGATTATTCTTTATCTGTACCTCTTCTATACTGTCCTTTCTTGTTTCCCAAAGCTTAGACCTATATGCTTTGCTTCTTATTCCTACTTTATTTCCTCTTTCTTTCACTTCTTCATTATTAATCTCTCCAGTGTTAATCGTCTGTAAGCACCTACTTTATCCTCTCAATAGCTGTTTTATTTTCTAACTTTATTGGGGATGTAAATGATGTACTGAAGTGCTTTTTACTGTTATCGGATTGTTGACAAGTCATTGTTTTTGTTACTGTTTATTGCTTTTCCCCCTCTAACTGGTAGACACCATAAGCTCAAGAGAAAACTACTCAGTAAGAAGGCCCACACGGAACAAAGTGAACAAAAGATGGGAAAACCATGAAGGATGCATCTACCCAAACAGATGTGCAAATCACAAGTGAAAATGAAGCACTGACACCTCCAAAGGCATACAGTTCCTAAGTACTCGAAAGAAAGAAAGAGAGAGAGAGAGAGAGAGAGAGAGAGAGAAGAGAGAGAGAGAGAAAGAAAGAAAGAAAGAAAGAAAGAAAGAAAGAAAGAAAGAAAGAAAGAAAGAAAGAAAGAAAGAAAACTAAAACTGACAAGACACTGAAGTGCCAAACAAATGATTCAAAACCCTACTTTAAAGATTTTTCGGTGACTTCATGGAGGATTAAACAAGCCGATAGATGAAGTAAGAAAGTTAATTGAGATGCTGTGGAAATAGCTCAGCAGGCAAGAGTGCTTATTGCCAAGAATAAAGACGTCAGTTCCGAATCCACACAAAGTCAGGCACAGTAGCACCTGTGTGTAAACCCAGCACTCTTCCAATGAGATGGGAGGCAGAGACAGGAAAATCCACAGAAGCTAGTGGGCCAGGTAGCCTGGCATACACAGTAGCAAACAGGAAGATTGGGGAGAAGATGAGGAATAATATCTAAGGTTGTCCTCTGCTATCCACACATACCTGTGCACACACACAGAGAGGGGGGATACGTTCACATGCACACATGTCTAAAGAGAGGGAAGTGGAAATTCAGCATGAAAATTGAGATTTTGAAGAAATTAAAAACAGAAATATCGGAAATGAAAGACTTCAATTAAAAAACAAAAACAATGGAAAACACCACCAATAGACTAGATCAAGCAGAAAAAGAATATCAGGGATAGAAGACAAGGTTAAAAAAATGTTACATTCAGATAGTAATTAAAAAACAAAACAAAACAAGCAAACTTTCAGGAAATCTGGGACATGATCAAGAGAGAAAACTTAAGAATTTATGGGGGTAGAAGAAGGAGTTGCAAAAAAATTTGAAGGTACAGAAGAACTATACAATGAAATTATATAAGTCAGTTCCCCAAATTTAGGAATATGTATACTATGTATATTTGTATGTGTATATATATATGGCATTTAGAACCCCAGATGGACATGAATGATAAACCCATGTCAAGAGAGGTTACCATTAAAATGTTAAAACAACAGGACAAATAAGCAATATTAAAAGTTTCAGGAGAGAAATAAAAACTTACTTGCAACAACAAAACTATCGTAATATCACCAAACTTCTCAGTAGAAAGTCCTAAACCAGAAAAGCAGGGAAGGAAGTATTTCAAGTCCTGGAGTATAAAACTGTCAACCAAAATTATTATATCCAATATAGTTACTTTTTAACTTAAAGGAAACATAAAGACACCCCAGGATAAGTACAAAGTGAAGCATTTCATAAACACTAAGCTAGAATTACAGAAGATATTTATAAGAATATCTTCATACAGAGGAGAAAGGTAGTCACAACATGAGGGCACAAGAAAGAAGAAAAAAATCCCATGGGAAGAACAGATAAATAAAATAAAAAGTAGGAAAAAGTCAAACAAACCCAATTCGGCAAATCAGCAAGTCCCAAAGGCCAGTGAAAAGAACGGTTTACAAACTAACTAGGAGAACAATAAATAAACTACAGCAAATAGCAAGTACATCTCATTAATAACCCTGACTGTTAATGCTCTCACTTCCCTAATTAAAAGACTCAGACCAGCTGATGGAATCAGAACACAAGATCCAACACACAGGAAAACTGAAAATCAAAGAATGGAAAACTGCATACCCTGCATGAAGAAGATGCAAAAGGCAGGTAGGGTTAGCTGTTCCTGTACCAGACAAAATAGATTTTAAGCCAAAATTAGTAAGAAGAGATAAAGGAGGTCACTAAATGTTACTAAAAGGAAACATCCATTAAGATGAAAAAATTAAAGATATAGATTCAATGTTGGCCACCTAATTTCACAAAAAAAAAAACACACATTAGAAAGTCAGATAGGTCCACATACAATAATATTGTATGTCTTTAATTCCCAACTCTCATCAACAGATAAAAGACCCAGCCAGGAAAATCTTCAAAGAGAGCTCATTCTTCAACTGCACCATAAATCAAACAGATCAAATGACTGAATATGTATTCTTGTCAGCAGCTCATGGAACTTTCTCAAAAAACAGATATTTTGTGCCATAAAAGAAGTCTTAAAAAATAAAATATATTACTTAAATCTTATCAGCTCACAGTAGAATAAAACTAAAAATCAATGGCAAGGAAAGCCAAACAAATGTGTGGGTGATAAATAATACTCTCTTGAATGATCAGTGTGTCACTGAGAAAGTCAGGGAGGAAATAAAAAAATTCCTAGAGTCAATAAAAATAGAAACATGATTTACCAGAACTTTTAGGACACAGTGAAGTTAGCTCTATGAAACGTGAATTAGTATGATGTCCTACACTTAAAAATCAGGTAAACCTCAAATATACGACTTAATGGTTTACCTATTAGAAAAACAAGAATATGCCAAACCCAAAAGCAGTAGATGGAGATGAATTATAAGAATAGGCCTGAAGTCAATAAAATGAAGATTAAAGGACAGTAAAAATAAAAATAAAAGGGTTGGTTTTTTTAAAAGATAATCAAGCTCAATAAAGCCTTAGTCAAGCTTCTGACAGAAATAGAAGATCCAAATTAATAAAAATGGAGATGAGAGAGGAGACAGAACACAGACTCTAATGAAATCTGGTCATTAGGAAATACTTTGAAAACATATACCCCCCAAATCTGGAAAATCTAGAGGAAATAGGTCCATTCCTAGACACATATGACCTATCAATGTTAAATCAAGAGGATGTAAACACACAAGAAACTTACACAGAACAATGGTAATCAATAAAATTGAGAAATCACAAAAAAAAGTTCCAAAAAAGGAAAGCCAAGAGCAGATTAATTCACTGTCAAATTTTACCAGACCTTTAGAGAACTGCCTCCAGTGTACCTCAGATTGTTCCATAGAATAGAAAGAAAAATAATTCAAATGAGCTAATTCTGTGAAACCAGTGTTACCCTGACCCAAAACAAAGTTTACCCAGCTTCAGGCTGATTGTTCTGTTAATGTGATTCCAAAAATTATCAAAAAAATCTGTAAACCAAATCAAAAAAGACATCAGAAATATTATATGCCACAGTGAAGTTGTTTTATTCCAGAGGTGAGAAGATAATTAGGCATTATAAATATCAATAAATGTAAAAGACACAGATGGACTATGGACAGAAATCACTTATCACTTCAATAGGTGCAGAAAAGACAAAAGTTCAGCATGTCTTCATGATAACAGCAATGGAAAAAAAGGAACAGAATAAATATAATTCAGAATATTAATGGCTATACATGACTGGAGGAGGCATGTGATATTTGTGCTCACAGATAAACATGAGGGAAACCTCCTGGAAGTGGATGTGGTTAATAGCCTGGTGACTTTTGCACTGTATGGCTAAAACACAGGGACTTCCCTAGACCCTTATCAGACCTTGTTTACTTTAAGTCTGTTTCCTTAGTTACTCTATTGGACCTATCTTTATGAAAGATTACTTGTACTTTACAAGAGTTTTGATGTAAGCCTGTCTTAAACTTTGTTGTGCACTCAAGGTTGAGTTAATTCTCATCAGAAAAAAAAATTTTTTTTTCCAAATTGAGCTGTGCTTACATATGCCTAAAATAAACTACCCAGTGTCAGACTCTCAAAGTTTGAAGCAACACCAGCTACTGAGTTGTGTTGAAATGAATTTTCTTCTTGCTTCCCCTGGTTCACACTCTGCTGGCCATGGTGTTTGCAGAGACACCCCCCCCACACACACACATATGACAAATATACAGCCAGCATGAGAACAAATGGGGAAAAACTTAATTTCCTAGAAAAGTAAAAACGAGAAAGGAATGTCTGCTCTCTCAACTCTTACTCAATAGAGTACTTGAAGTCTTTGCCAGAGTAATAATGGAAAAGAAAAATGAAAAGCATACAAATAGGAAGAAGCTAAATTATCCCTGTTTGCAAATGACATGTTCCTCTACTTAAGTGCCTGAATGTCTCCACTACAAAGCTCTTGGATGTGATGAAGGATTTCAGCAAAGCAGAAGGGCATAAAATCAACAAACAATTGCAGTAGTTTTTCTCTATGCCAACAATGAGAAGGAAATCAGGAAAGCAATCTCATCCATAACAACTTCAAAACATATCTGGATTATATCGTATGCAAGTCTTAAGAACTAATAGAAATATACATAAAAACATAATAATAAGAAAGAAAAAATTCAGCTCTATTGAAAAAGTACTATTTTTTTTTTAAAACAAACAGCTTTTAACAACACAGTGAAGCCTTTTCTGACTTTTTCAACCAGAAGTGTAACTGGTGATAATGAGTGGTCCTAAGTTTACTCTTCCCTACTCTGTGTCTGGAGTGTCAGGGTGCTTCCAGGCTGTCATCTCTCTCTCAGAGTTTATTTGCATATAGGAAACAGTTGAAGGGCTTTCCAAGATTATCTCAAATCTTCCAGGCACTTTACTGTTATGTGTAGAGGCTAACTCTGCTGTAAAGCTCAGTGTTATTCAGTAGATAGTATTCTAAAAATTTATTGTGCAGAAAAAGTACTGTATATCTTTTTAAAATTATACTCTACCTTCATAAAGATACTTATGAACTTTCAATGTTAAGAAGCAAACTATGTGATTTCAAATGTTGTATCTTTGTAATAAATATGATTCAAGATATGGAGGGTTTAATGAAAGTATTAAAGAATAATGGTTACTTCCCAAATCTCTTTTCATTGATCACTGAAAAGTAGAATTGAGAAGGTTAAGTATAATTGTCTTCTGAATCTAGACTTGTTTTTAAGTGTTCTCTATCACTTCTAAATGTGGAAAATTGTTTTTTTCCCACTGAATCAAATACACTTAGATAAATTGATGTGTTTCTCAAAAAATAAAAATAACTAGCAACAAATTTCACCAAGGGTATGAAAACCCTTTACAATAAAAACTTTAAAGCATCATTGAACAAAATTGAAAAAGACACTAGAAGATGAATAGATGCCCTATGTTCGTTGATTGGCAGAATCAACATTGTAGAAATTGCCATTACCAAAAGCAACCTGCAGATTTAATGTGATCCCCACAAAAATTCCAAAGACATTCTTCACAGAACTAGAAAAATCAATATTAAAATTCATATAAAAGCACAAAAGGCCCCAAAGAACCAAGCAATCCAAAGCAAAAGGAGCAATGTTAGAGGTGTCACACAGCTAATTTCAGATTATACTGCAGACCCATGGTAACAAAACCAGCACATTTTTGACAAAAATATATATAATGAAAAAAAAAAACAGCCTTTTCAACTAATGACACTGGAAAATGTTGATCTGCCTGTGCAAATTAGAACTAGATTTCTATCACCTACCTGGTGAAAACACTGATTCAAAATACATCAAAGACTTTAATGTAAGAACTGAAAATTTAGAAATGCTAGAGGGAAGCCCTTCCAGACATGGACACAGGTGGGGATTCTCAGTAAAGGATTCCAACAGCTCAAGAAATATTAGCAAGAACTGACAAATGGGACTACATGAAATTAACAAGCTTCTGCACAGCAAAGGCAACCAATAGGGTGAAGAGAGCCTGTAAACTGGGAGAGCAAGCCACAACACACACTGACAGGGATTTAGAGAAAAAGAAATATTTAGATACTGTCGACAGTATTAAAAATCATCATCCAGCTTCTATGAAAAAAATCATAATCACGTTTCCTGAAAAAAAGCTAAAAATAGAACTACTCTATGATCCTGTTACATCACTCCTGGGATCATAATCAGAGGAATCTAACTCAGCACATCACAGAGACATCCACACATTAACATTTACTAGAGCACAATCGGCAAGAGCCAAACTAAAAAGTCAGCCTAAAAGTCCACCAACAAATCAATGGATAAGGAATCAGTGGCATACTTACACAGTGGAGTTTTACTCATTCATAAAAATAAAAGTACATCATTTGGAATAAAAACTGGTGGAGCAGGAGATCACATTAAATGAAACAAGCCAAACTCAGAGAGAGTCAAGTAACTGCAGTTTCCCCTCATATGTGGGACTTAGATTGCACACACACACACACACACACACACACACATATCATATATATAATATGTGCATACAAAGATTATTTATAAAGAGGAAGGACAATTGAGGTCAGAAGAGAGAAAGGGGGTGAAGCTTATCAAAGTACATGATATTGAAGAAAATGTCATTATAAATCCCATCACTTTATGATCAATCTGCATTGATAAAATCTGGAAAAATATAGATTTGTGATGATTATCCAGTCATAACAACAACTAATGATAAAGTGTGATCATTTTCCAGATTTTTAACTGAATTACGAAGGATCCAGTTCTGCCAATAAAGATTTCTTCAAGTTCTCATTTAATTGACTGATGCAACCATCACCTTACCCAGCCAGTGCCTTCAAACATTTTGAGGTCCAAAGGGTCTCCTTGGATGGTCCCATCAAGAAGGATTAGGGAGTGGCAGCTGGCCATGGCTGCACACAGTGGGCCCCAGGGAACAGCCGAACCTGAAGCAAAGCTGTGCACTGCCTGGAAACTGGTTAAGAAGTTAATGTTAAAATCTTCAATAAAGTCACTTGCATACTCTGCCCCTTAAACCTTACCAAGGTAGCATTCCAGCTAGCTGACTCTTACCCTTGGACCCTTCCGTGATTTTCCCAGATTCTGTACCATTGTTTCTTAAACTCTGGGCACAGCCCATATGGAATTGAGTGAATGACTGTGGGGGCTATGAAAAACATGGCAACATTAAAATGTTTCTGGATGTCAACAACCACAAATGAATTCAAAATCAAATGTGTAATGAATCCAAGGTGTTTTGTGCTGTGCTAACCTACATTGCCTCCTGTGACTTCAGTGTAGCCTTGCTTCTGAACACCCAACATGCCCAGGCTGCACAGTGGATGCCAGTACACCAGGCAGAATCAAGGAAAAATGCAAGAACACCTTTGCTCAGAACATACACTATTGTTACAATATAAATTGCAGTGTCTGTGCTATACATACAAAGCTTTCTGCTACAGAACATAATGGTTCAACCATGGAAGACAAAGACGTTCAATATTTTCCTACTGTCACTCCTTAGGATGTGTTAAATTAGTGTACCTTTTGGTTGGTATTATATTAGAATGTTTGTTTTAAAATTTGCTATTTGAGTTGCTAGGAACTTGATTTTCATTATAAAATGCCGTCAATGAACTTTGGCTTAGAATCAGGACTGAATGTCCAACAGTTTCTGAAATGGCCCTCAATACACTTCTGTCATTTCGTACTGTGTTTATATAAAGCTGAATTCTCAGCATTGACAATTATAAGACCAAAACACTGATCAAGAGGTTGGGGAGGACCTGAGCTCAGGTCCCAGGACCACATGGCAGCCATCAGTACCAACAGTTCAAGGAAATCTGATGCCTCTTTGGACCCTCAAGGTACCAGCTTCATGTATGGTGCATATGCCTACACTTGAGCACCCACACAGACACATAAAATACAATAAAAATCCCTTTAAATGTTAAAAATAAAACATACTCATCAAATCTGAGAAACACAGAGCATGCTCCTCCTGTATCAAATATTCAGGCGAGATTGAATTCATTATTTAAAGACAAGAACATCCACCTTGTTACTGCGCAAATTTGCTTTTGTCCTTAATAAATGGTAAAATTGTGTGTATATAAAGCATAGTTTTAAAATAGATTTATGTTTCACTATCAGAGTGTGTTTGGTGTGTATATCCCTAGGGCTGACTACAGATTTCCTGGGTGAAAGAGATCATACTCAGACTTGTCTCAAGTCACTTGGTAGCTGAGGCTACCTGTCCTAGCTCTGTCTCATCTTACAGCTGCTGATCCCAACAATATTCTTTATGCCCTGATTCCAAAGCCAGATTAAGCTTCTTGCTTTGTCTCTACTTGTTCAGGGATGTTTTTCCTGCTCATGGTCCTCTACTTGGGTTTTTCAGTTTTCAGCCAGGGTATTCTACCTGCAGAGCAATGTTGACTCAATCCTTCTTTGACTTGGATACGGATTTTTCTCACTTCAACACAGACTGCCACTGGTCAATCAAAAACAAAATTTCAGGAGGCGTGGATGCGGATTTTCACATGGGCTTTTGTGATGTTGCCTCTAAACCCAGGCAGTTCGCTAAAACTCCCCATACCCTAAGCAAGAAGTCAGTGGATTAATGAGGTAACTGGGGCAGGAAGAAGCCTACTTCGTGGCCCCACGCAGCTGACAGCAAGCAGAGGCTTTGAACTGATTCTCATTACTCAGTTCTTTGTAGTCTACCACCGTTTCCTGAAACTTCTAGTCCACACATCCTGGCACTAAAGCTTCTTCTCCTCGTTGATGGTATACCCCGGCATCATTTACCGTCATCTCCTCTCAGTTTCACACCGAATAGTGATTATGTTTAGTTGATTCTGTCTCTCCAAAGCTTCAGAGTTCTAGGAGCGCAGGAGGAAGATGGGAGTGGGAAGTACAAAGACCATCTTCCCCATTCACTGCCCGGGACCACAGGCATTCTGCTTCTCTGGACAGAGACCTAATCAGCGTGTCTGAACACCCAGGAGCAGATGCACATGAATAGAGCTAGAAATCAAATTGTTTCTTGTGCTCAGCCCAGGCTGTCTTCTGCAACGTTGCTCTGTGCCTGTGTTGCACCTGGGCCCATCACTGGTTTCATGGACCCCGCCTGACTCCTTCTCTGACTCTCCAGTTGCCTCAGTCTCTGTTTGGAGCCCAAGTAAGGTAATCAAAGTTGCAGAGAAGCCATCACCATTTAGAAGGCACAAAGACATGCCTCAGCCCTGCAGGAAGGAACTAGGACCACTCCTCCCACCCCCACCCCCGCCTCTCCTGTTCTGCTCTAGGGTATGTATCTCTATAGCTATCTTTTTTGCTTCTCCATGGCAGACTTTAGCACAGGTCTGTAAAATTTCTCACCTAGATATGCCTCAAAAATATGCCTCATATGCCATCATTTTCAGATAGTCATCACTAATGCACACAGTTTCAAAATGAATTCCTACCTTCAATCTCATGTCATAAAAAATTAAGCAATTTTATTGTTTTGTCTCCATTCTAATTTTCCGTCTTCATAGCCATCACTTTTGTGGCCTGCATTACGCGTCCAAGGTAAGTGCATTCACATGTTTTTATCCCACTAGGCTGCGCACTCCACAGGGAAGCAACGGAGCCCTTTCTGGGTCTCTGAACACACGCGTCTGCCCAGCCACCAAGGAAGCCTTGCGATCTTTAATTAAGCACTATCTTGACTCCACTCCGCCATCCTCTGTCTTACTCATTTGGGTCCTTAATCTTCTACCTCATTCTATCCCATATTTCACGTTAAATTTGCAAACCTACTTTTTTGTCTAACTCAGAGCTTGGGACACATTCAATTAAAGGAGTTAGACTAATTGGGAGCTGGTGTGAATCTCATTCCTCAAGCCTCCAAGGATGGATTTGAACATCACCACAGTCACTCCACAACCACTCCTCCCATCTTAGAGTCCTACCAGTTGCCAGCAGTGGGGACAGTGCCCCAGAGGTCCAGTCCATCTTCTGTGAGTGTTCCTGTCTGAATAAAAAGTTACAATTGACTTTAAGCAGAATGTTCAAACCTTTGATACCATGATTTAAACAAAATCCAAGCTTCTCAGAAACTACAGCATCAATAGTCACCCAAAACCTTGTTTATGAGCATCCGAGTTCGAATCTAGTGAAGGATCCCAGGAGGTCCCAGTTTCTATGTGATACCATGCAAGGGCTTTGTTTGACTCTGCATGCTTGCTGTCCTGTCTGCTGCTACTGTTATAGCGAGGCTCCATAAGAGGAAACTCAGCAAGGGTCATCTGACAGTTGACTCTGCAGTGGGCACCTACTGTCTCTTCAAAACTTTCGTGGTTATTTATTTATTTATTTGTTTGTTTATTTATTTATTTATTATTGGTGGTGGTGGTGGCGTTTTTCTTTCTTTCTTTCTTTTCTTTCCAAGACCTGTTAGTCCACCCTTTGCCATTTGGTTCACCATGATTTTCTAAAACTTTATTCAATTCAATGACTGTTCAGATCAGTAATGAAATGTTGATAAAGAACTTTCAGGCCATAGACAGGAATGAAATGCTAATAATAAACATTAATGCCTGTGAGTGAGTTTTATTGTCGGAACAAGAGGAAAATAGCCATGAGATTTCCATATTATGGGAAAGCATTTGTCAGTTAATGTAACATAGAAAACAAAATATAACTGGGTCTATCATACCACTTTTCATGCCCCAGCTATTCATTAGCTGCACACCCTGTGGTCCAGCAGCCTTTGGCTAACCACCCTGGGCCTGCTCAGAATGAATTGAGTGCTGGCTGCTGCTCCAGGACAGCCCAGGCAGACACAGCACTCCTAAGTACAGACACCAGAGGGCCCACACAGTCTACATAAAGCCATCACCATACAAAACACCGCATTTCCTATTGGACAGCATCATCTGTCATCACAACACATCTTATCAGCAAGATGGTTTGCAGACATGGCCTTTCAAGGCTCTCCTCCTGACAACTGAGCAAATGCCAGGGAGTCAGACAACTCCACCTTACAAGGAGACAGCAGTCCACAGGCTGGAAGACTGAACCAGAACCCAGACAACCTCCACCAACAGGGGTGATGCTGGTGAATTCTTTTAGGCATGTGGGAATACAAAGCCCACACTTAGTCTCCAAATTAAAAGAATTAAAGAGTGCTTTCTTGGATTCATTCAGCCTTCTCAAAGAGGCAGGCAGAAGGAGAGAGGCAGCAGGCTCGGAAGAATCATTCCTTAAGGGCGACTTTTGTAAAGCAGCGGTTCGCTGCATTTCCCCCTGCTTTTTCTAGGGCACCAACCTGTGTGTTCTCCATCCACATCCCTCGGGTTGTTCCATTTCAGAGAGAATTAGTAACTTAATTCAATCTGAAATGTTTTCCTTGGGAGGCTATGCTTTTAAGCATTGAGGTTTGAAGCATGAGCATAGATTTGGCAACAGGGTCACAGAAACGAGACCGTGTTACTTCTCTACATGAAAATGATCTCACACAACAAAAATAAGCATGAGTAGAAAGAAAATGAAATTATAGTTAAAGTTTTTGGTTTTTCAAGACAGGGTTTTTCTGTTTGTAACTCTGGCTGTCCTGCTTCTCACTCTGTAGACCAGGTTGGCCTCAGACTCACAGAGATCGGCCTGCCTCTGCCTCCTGAGTGCTGGGTTTCAGGGTATGTGCCACCACTGCCCAACTTCACAGTTAAAGTTTCAATCTAAGGAGAATAAAAATGTGAAAGGAAAAAGCTCTTAGTGTGAAGTCAAACCCAAGCTCAGGATGAATTGAGTAAAGACTCTGTCTTAGAGAGCATCTAGCAAACAGAGAAAGGAGGGGGGGCGTTGTATCCCAGTGCTATAACACTGGCTGGAAATGAATTGTGGGGTGTTCTATAGCAACATCACGTTGATAGAGTTCTTCTATAATATAAAGCTAGGAAAAGAATATAAAGGTAATTCTAGTTCAGGCTTTTTGCAGGAAGTAGCTACACAGACACTTAATTTTGAACTCGGGGTAGAACCCTCATTTGACCATCTCTCGTCAGGTGCTCTTGCTCTATAACACGCTGCCAGGCCGTGTGGGATTCAGCTGAGTGGGTTTAGAAGCAGCCCCTCTGCCTGTCCAGCAGATCACAGCATGTGGATGCAGAGAAAAGTGTTACACAGGAAGGAAAAAAACAAAGTCTGGGGGAAATTAGTCTTTGGGACAGATGAACGCATAAGAGACATAGCATTTAAGTCTGCCTCCCGTAGTCTAGACACTCGTGAGGCTGTTGGGCACGTAAGGGGCCATATCAGAAAACTGCCAAGAAGCTAGAATCTCACCACAAATCTAAAGTCAAACTGCTGCTCAGCTAACTTTCCAGTTCCTAACTGGAGGAGCACTGATTTGGCAAGTGAAAAAGGAAGAGAAAGAGAAAGTAAAGTAACCTAAGAGACAGGTTGCTTCCACCTGGGAACAGCAGTGCAGGCTACCCTGGGCAGTGTCTCCCCAACTCTCCAGGTGTAGGAAGATAACAGTCTTTTCAGTTGTCCCCAGGTGGTCCTCCCCTCTCTCCCCTCTCTCCTCCTTCCCTTGTGTTATGGCTTGAATGTTAACCCCCATCCCACACAGCTCCTGTGTTTGAATATCTGGGGGCACAGTTTGGAAGGTTGCAGAACCTTGGGACATAGATCTTGAAGCTTATAGCCTGCCCCCACTTCCAGTCTAGCTCTCTGCTTCCTGTGGTGCCCCGGCTGTGTGAACACCACCATGGCCTCCCTGCCATGGTAGACTGTCCTTGAGGCAATGCAAATCTCTCCTCTCTTACATTGCTGCTTTTAAGTGTTTGGTCATACTGACAAAAGTAACAAATTGTCTCCTCATAAAGTTCCCATCAAAGGAACAAAAAGGAAAAAAAAATATATTTGTCTTATTTTTTTTTTAAGGCCTCAAATTCCCCTTTGAGACACTGCCGCCTGCTCAGCTAGACACATGAGCCTTCCAACATTATTTCGCTGGACAGTGCGCCTTCTAGCCCGACCCTATATCCTCTGTCCCTGGAACACTGGGTGTCTTTTACATCCCCGTGCTCTGAGCTGGCCACCTCTGAATCTGGGCCATTCCATATTCTTCAGCTCATAGGTGGCCTCCCACCTGTAACAGGTAAGGCCTGCGGACGCCTGCTCAGACTTCCACCCCGCGTACGTCTCACAACGTGGCAGCTGCCTTCTCATATCCCTACATCCTTGGCTAGACCCTAAACGTCCTCAAGATTAGAAATGACCACTCAGGACGCTCTACAAGCACATGCACAACAGCGGTTCCCTGCGGATGCGAGTTTGCTAAAAAATGGCCTGAGTACTGATTACTTATTCAAGCACAAATGAACTGGAATGGGAAAAGGCCAGCCCAGGCCCGTTCACTACAGCCTGTCCAAGGGCAAGCTGAGGTATCTGGGCAGATACGAGGGCAGAATCTGGATATCGGGGGCTGATGCTGAAGTCACTCCTGGTTCCCATAGGAGGACCGTGGGAATCTTGCAACCCACTCGACACCAGCAATCATCCCCACCCAGCGTATGCTCTCCCTCTGCTACCTCTCCAGAGCCCTGAGCACAGACATAATCTCCCTCAGCCTGGAACCCTGGCCCCGGGAACAGGAGAGGAAAGAGCGAGCGGTGAGAGCAGTGTCCACGCTGGCGGTTGTCGGCTCTGCCTTTACAAGAAACAGTGCGCCGAGGTGAACCGGATCGCTCGCTTAAGTTCCATACAAGGCACTCCTAAAACAGGGATGTTCCCCACGCTGTTGCCCAGAAAACAGTTATGGAAAGAAATTGTTTCAAAGCATAACACAGGCACAGAAAGTACTAAATTTTACCACAGAAAGGAAATCACGATGAGGTGGCCACACGGCCACCCTCTGACTCAGAAAATCCGCATTCTAGACTATGACCTCATACTATTTTGCTCTGTGACTGCCTGTGGCCTCAGTTTTCTCACCTGTAAAGTGGGAACACTACAACAGACATTCTCTGAGGTCCTTCCCAGCTCTGCCATGCATCAAAATCATCACCCCCACCTACCCCCACACCAAACCTGGAATGTTTGGAACCCACTTTGTCAAAGCACACAAGGTTTATCTGGCCACACATGTTGATTCTTTGTGGGGAGATACAGAAAATCTGCTTTTTCTTCAGCCTCTTCTGGGCATACACAGTGCCTATGGTCAGGGCAGCTGGGAGCACAGGAGGGACAGTGGCAGTGAGAAGAATCAGGGCCATGGTGGCAGTTTCTCTCGGAGGAATCTGGAGAAGGGAGAGGGATGCATACGGGTTAGCACAGCAGAGCAGGACAGCACCATTCTTCCAACTGTCTCCTATAACGCTTGGGATTCCTAGACCTTGGCTCATCGTGTTCCTGGTGACTTAGCTTTCTTGATGGGGTTTGAGTAGTCTCTTGGCTGGCCTTATGGCATGCATAGAACAAAGGAGACCTTTTGGCCTTTGTTCCAAGTCTCCCTGACCTTTCCTGACTCCGTTTCCCTTCACCTAAACAAACACCTATCTCTCCTCTGTTCACCACACCTGCATACACCCTCTGAACTCCCAGGGGCTCACATGGGCACCACTCTGCTCACGTGGGCAGGTCTTAGGTCATAGTATTTCACTCCAAAGCTTGACATTTGTTTTGAAGTCTTTCTCCCTCACCAGCCCACACATGCCATGAGCACAGCAGCTGTGGCTCATTCACCTTTGAATCCTTGTTTGTCTGAAAGTCCAAAGCCCAGTTCAGTGTCTGGGACAGAAACAGTGCTCAGTACCCAGAAAGAATGGTGATCTGACAAACACTGGAACCAAGACTGCCAATATCATGGTATCTCAAGTGTATTCGTAGCTCTGGGGAAGCCAATAATGAGATTAGTTTCCCTTGCTGTGGAGGTCACTGTGTCTGCACCAGATACGTTGTTTACTTGCTTCCTACAACCACTGCTTTCTCCACTTTCTCCAGCTATTCATACAGAGAAGTTTGGACTGTGCAGACTCAAACTTGTCTAATCCTGAACCAATGCAGACAGAGGGAGCCACAGAGCCAAAGTTTCTGACCCGCAAGGTCTAGGATCCAACTTCCAGGCTTGGTGCCATTGATTGCCTGCTGAGCTCTGTCCAGGAAACCTTCAATTCCTGGCTGTGCCACAGCTTATTTTGATCTTCTGATTGGGACTTCTGCTCTCCAGGTCAAACTGGCACACTGCGTTATTCTGAACCCAACGGCCTTGACATTCTTCCTAGTTCTTCCCAGATTCCATTCTACTAATGACAAAAGCACTGGGACTCTCAGGGGTCCCTCCCTGGAGCTTATACCAGTTTGAAATTACTATTCAGAGATTAGGCTTTACCATGAACATTGACTAGAAAATCTTGGGTTATGTCCTCATCTACCAATATCCTGTCCCTTCGTACATTCACAAACACCCAACATTCTCTGGTACTACCAGTTTAGACAATACTCAACTTCACACCCAGGCTTTATCTATAACTTCCTTGTCTCCTTTATCACCCCAAAGGTAATAACCCCCCTCTCCCAGCAAGCCTTGAAAACCACATGACTGCACAGCTGAACGGACTCTCAGGACCAGAAAAATCCTCAGAGGTTACAAACGACAACCTCTCCCTCACTGGTTACCAATGAAGAGAAGTATCCATGAACTTGGGCACCTTGAACTTGATGTCCTGCACCTTAAAGGAAAATAGGAATCCCACTAGGTATCAGCTCTAGAAAGTAAAATTAAATGTTAAATTTTGCTTCAGACACCAAACAGAAAGCATAAGCAAGCCACTTATGGTGTGTGGGGTGACTTGGGATACCACTTTCAAGATTGCATGGGAAGTGTTAAAACTAGATGTGCCATCCAAGATCTCCTTCATTCTGACGGCTTCCTACCCTGATAGGGTTCCCCCCTCAATCGCTTGTCAGTTCTAGAAGGCATTTATGTATATCTGAGTTTGATGCATTTAAATTAGTGTATACATCATGCCTTCTGACCTGACTGGCAATTTTTTCTCACCTGACTAAATGGGTGTCAGAAACATGTATTTTCTATAAAGGTCTTTGGATTTGTGTTGCCCATGTCATGATTAGAGCTGCCCCTCCTTACAAACCAAATAACGAAGCAGACAATGAACTGTGCAACTGCACCATTGTGTGTGTGTGTGTGTGTGTGTGTGTGTGTGTGTGTGAACACATGTGTGCAACTTCCCTGTAGAGGCCAGAAGAAGTTACTGGATATCCTAGAGCTGAAGTTACAAGCGTTTGTAAGCCACTCAATGTGGGACCTGGGAATCAAACTCTAATCCTCTGCAGCAAGCACTCTTAACTTCTGATCTATCTCTCCAGCCCCTTGTGCAACTTTTCATCCCTCTGCTATCTAACATGAATACAAACTGAAAATTCACTTGTTACATATGGCTAAGTACTATAATGATATTCAAATAATATTTATACAATGTATGAATATGTATACATATTGTGTGTGCGTGTGTGTGTGTGTGTGTGTGTGTGTGTGTGTTTATGGGGATGTAACCCAGGGTTGTACATGCTAGGCAGCATTCTACCACTGAGCTAGTGGTATTTCCTGCCAAGTCTTTTCATACCACAGATGTAGGCATAGAATATTTCTACAATCTAACAAAATTCTTTTGGACAGCATTGATTCACAGAATTGTGGGATCAAGAGTCGATCTAACCTAACCCTCTGGAGTTAGGTCGAACTCTTGGAAAACTATGATTGGAAATACTCACTCACAGAACTTACTTCATGATACATATAGACACCCAGGGCATAGAAAAATCCCACAACACCAAGGCAGGCCAGGAACACCATGAATTTGAAGGCATCATTATACAGTTTGAAGTTCAGAGGTCGAGGGTAGAGGATGGATCTCACCAAGTCCCCCTTTGCTGTATTATAACCTAGAAAGATAACCACAAAGGGATAAAAGACGGAGCTTCTTTCCAAACCTAAGAAGCTGGGCTACTGGAATCTGAGATGGAAACAGCGCTGCTCTGGCCAAACAGCACATTTGCCTTCCTTGTCAAAAATCACTGAGAGTAATCAATTACATTCAGTCAACCTGTTTAAATCCTCTCATTCTGGGAGTTAGTGCTTCAGTGGTCCCCACATCCAGTCATCTCCAGAGTTAGGAAAAACCACACTCAGGAGCTGAATGCTGTCACCAGAGAAAATGAGATGCCACCAGAGAACTGTAAGGCAGGTATGTGTTGAAGACAGATAAAAGTCAAAAAATAACTGAAACTTTTAAAGAAGCATAAGGTATAAGGCAAGTCATTCCTTTAAAATGTATGTACGCAAGCTTCCGATCATGCCTCCTTTGTGCTCCAAAACCTTCCAGCGCACTGGCTTCCTTAGACTGAAGCTCAAAGTTATAGGCACAGTACTGAAAGTCCCCGTCAACATCATTTACTTCTATCTTGATAGACTATTTTAACTATTCAATGGTCCCAGAAGACCTTGCATGTTCTACTGTGTGCCTGCCTTTCTAACTTTCATATGATTGGCTAAATTCTCCCTCACTCTATTAGGCTTGGTTTAAAATGCCACCACATCACAAAAGTGTTTCCTGGTCCTGCTCCATTTTGCTATGTCATGCCATGTTTGAGTGGTAACCCTGGGAGGACTGTTCTTTTCTGGGAAGAAGCATTATGGGGATGTCTGTGGGTGGTGATGGGGGGGATAGATCTAAGGGAGAGGGGAGATGGGGGGACTGGGAGGAGTAGATGGAGGTGAAGAGGGGAGTCAGGATGTATTACATAAGTTGTATGAGAAAAGAAAAATTTAAAAATAGGGAAAAAGTGTTTTCTGAATTCTACATCTATAGTTGAAC
Organism: Cricetomys ansorgei; assembly: GCA_026225945.1. NCBI lineage: Eukaryota > Metazoa > Chordata > Mammalia > Rodentia > Nesomyidae > Cricetomys > Cricetomys ansorgei. Next base: position 52,661,855 of record JAMJFZ010000242.1, on the reverse strand, counting down.
CAAAAGTAATTTATTCTCTGAAATACTTAGTCATAGGCATCTATCCCCACTCCGTAGTTTAGTTAACTGTAAGTAACTGTAAGTACATCCATCTGTCTCCTTTATCATGCCATACCCATTCTTAACAGAACATACCTTAATTTCTTAACTTATATAGCATATTGTTAATGCTCATTCATGCCTGACTTATCGATTACAATGATTGGCAACTGTATATTTTAGACGTGAGTCAGTTTTACAGGTATAAAGTGTGTTTTATCCCTATTTCTTGCTGGACACATGGTTTTCTCAAGCCTGATTTTCTGGACCATGGAGAATGGGAGCATAGTTTCCTCTAAGTTGACATCTAAGTACCTTACAAGCACTCTCTGAAAGGTATGGTCTCTTAATTCAGTTTCTTGCTAAAGTGAAGATGTCATTGCTTTTATAGGACTTCAAGCATCAGTTTCTGTTTAGACACCTGGCTGAGGGTTGTTCTAAAGTCCACTAACTAGTTTTAACATAGAAGCCATATTCTTAATTAAAATAGTGTTCAGCTCACATAAGTAAGTCACAGAGCAAACTAGAGCATAGCATAAAAGAGCAAGATGTGCTTTTGTCTACGGATCTGTGTAGTAGCACAGACACACACTCAGCCTGGACCAGGTCAGGGAGGCCTGGGTTGGGTAATGTCGTGTGAAAAATAAAAATGAATGTAGCTATTAAAACACTGTGAGCATAATATGAATGCAAACTAAGCTTAGGAAATGTGTCTGTGATGACCGACGAGTAACGGTACTGAGAGAGATTAGGGCAAAAGCTGATCTGTTGTGACAGTGTGCACATGAAAAGACTAACTGGGCGTACATGACAACCATGACAGTGAATGCAAGGGGACCATGACTCAGCAGGTGGTGGCAGAGTCGTTGAGATTTGACGCCCATTTGGTCTGAGGGAAAGAGAGGTGTGAAAGCTGATACATACAGATGGGCTTGATGGTGAGGCTGTGCAAGGCAGTGCAAGAGAGTGAATTCCTGTCTAGACCTTTGACCCTGAAGTGTCTGCAGAGCTCCCAATGGTGGTATTCAGCAAGCAACCTTTCCTAGTTGTGGCTGACATTGTTTACAGGGAATAACTCCAAGGGAGCATTGGAGGAAAAAGAGAAGCCTACAGCTACAGTCTTTAAGGAAATTTACAACATCTGTGCATGTAACTCATCACGTATAAGGGTTTAACAATGTATGTTCAGTTTTAAAGTGGTGGCGACTTTGAATCAAAAAGGGTTTGGTTAAGAAAGATTACGGCTGCAGTTAGCCAGATATCCCAAATCCTTTGTTGTTGTTGTTGTTATTTTGTTTTGTGTTTTGAGACAAATTTTCTCTGTTGTAATGCTGGCTGTGCTGGAACTCACTCTGTAGACCAGGCTGGCTTCAAACTCACAGAGATCCACCTGCCTCTGCCTCCCAAATGCTGGGATTAAAGGCATGCGCCACCACTGCCCGGTTTAAACTCCAAATTCTAAGCAAAATTTCCCACCTCCAATTCTCCCCACCTCCAGCACAGCTTAAATTTATAAAAGTTGAATCTACTCACCTGTCTGCAGAACAACAGCCCTTACAGGTCCCTGCCCAAATGGCTTGACCTGGATCACTTCCGTTCCGCAGAAAAGCACGTGTTTCCGGTAGTCCTCCAAGCTGTGGGACTTCCAGGGCATAGTGTTCTCCGTTTGTGGCAATGGTGTCTTTGTAACAGGTATACTTTCTCCTAAAGAAGGTTGCATTTTGTAGATTCTGGGTAAACTCAGGCAGTTATAGACCTTTTTATGCTACTCATTTTACCCTATGGCATAGAATAGGTTTAAAAGATGTGTTTTCTGCTAAATGTGTATCTGAGTTAAATAAAATCAATTACTTAGGTTTTTCCATTACTGTTTTTCAAAGTTAGTTTTCTAGGGTGGAGTATGTTTACATCATAAGGTTTAAGAAGCTATAACATTTTTATTAGTCTTGAATTTTCTTTAGGAGATAACTTGAGCTGAGCACAGTCCATACTCCATTTTCTTTAAAATGGAGTGATGGTGCCCATGGTGGTGCCCACCCACTGTGTGAATTCACCAACTGCATCCTAAAGGACTCTGTAGAAGTCCTTTTGGGGCAAGCCTCCAAATAACTGCACCATGTTGCTTTTGAAGTCAACCCCCATATTAGGTAGATAGAGATTACTTTGTGGCAAAAATATTATTAATCCAGAACACTGCTCTGATTAATATAAAGGTAGCCACTCATTTTCTGTTCTATACCTCAGTGAGATTGGAATCAGACAGGTGCTGATCAAATAAAAACACCTCAAGATAAAGTTCTGGAAAAGACACTCCAGGCAGATAAATATACACAGAATTAATGCTACTCATATATTATTAAGAATCTCATCCCTGAGCCTTTCTGGGGAGTCCAAAAATAGATAGATTCACCTGCAAAAATTTAGAGTGTGAGGACGTTGAAGCACATTTCAGAGGGAAGTATTTTGATTGTTCACTCTCAATTATAGAGTTGGCTCCAGGGACCTCGAGATCTCAGCATCTGTCATACAGAGAATCTCCCATGTCCCCACGGAGCTGGATGCCACTTCATGCTGACAATACTTGAAATGCCATATTCTTGTTTATTGCATCACTGGGACCATTTGACAGAAAACAACCTGCCAGTAAAGCCAGCTTTCCTTTATCTTGCTGATCCCAGCACAGTGCCTGGCACATAACGGGCACTTCAGAACTTGTGTCAAGTAAACAGATAAGCAAGCAAGAGGAAAGGAGGATGAGAAGAAGAAAAGAAAAAAAGAAAGAAAGGGAAGAGGAATAGCTCTGATCTACCCATCGCTTACAAACTTGCCTGGCAGGATATCAATTCAGAAAGACTGCAGAGGGAAAATCCTGTGTATCCATCTCAAGCCACTGCATCTGTCCTGACCTTACGCTTCAAAACAATCAGGTCTTTCATCAGTAGAGAGAGGAGGAAGAGTGCTGCCCTCTCTCCCATAAGCATCTCCAAGAGAGCCAGAAGGTGCCAGCCAAAAGCGCAGGCTCTGGGGAGGCAATGCCTGGCCTAGGTGTTTTATTTTCTTTCATGAAGCAATTGTTAGGAATGTGTCATTTATGACTTTCATGTTTCCTATTTGCTCCAGAAACCTTCTCTGCTTCTCTCACTGCCAGATCCCCAGTAGATTTCCAGCTAATAAACTGGTGAAATAAGAGAATGAACAGCCGAACAAATGCACATCTCAGAGGAACTACTTTTATCCTGTGTGGGTATTAGAAAATTATTTCTCTTCTCTGGCCTCATATTCACTCACCTTGAAGGAATTACAGAGTAAATGGAACAGTGTGCAAAATGTTGGTATAGAACAGCACATGCTAAGACTAAGAAAATGGTAAATATTAATGGATTCTCCCCGCCATCATATGCCCTTCTGTGTCTTGCCTTCTCCCCTTTGAGGGAAGCAAGGTCCTGAAGGAGGTCATTGTCTCAGGAAAGGAGGCACAAAGTACAGGTGTTGTGGAAGTTTAGTTTTAGTTATGTATAAAATAGTTGTTTTATGCACTGTTGGGTGAGGAGCTGTCTAGGTCTCGGCTTTTGTATTGTCTGCAGGTGTTGGATTTATGTGGGGGATGTTTGATTGCTTATGATCTGCATGTGGTATCAGAGTTCTGAATCCAAAATAACACCTGAGCTCAGATGCTCACGGTTCCACTGGCCAGTATGGCATTGTCCAGGACAGTTGTCCCCTCTGCTGAGGTCTGGCAGGGTTTGTACCTATGATTGTGCCTCCTTGTCCTGTTTGATGAGCCACCACAACAGCATAACAACTACAGACAGGGAAGGTGGGAACTGGCCTCTAGGTCCTGGAAATCATTTGTAAGCTTGATCTAGGGACTTCCAGAAAGTAAGTCAACCCTTCTCACCACCATGCCATCACTCTCCTGCATGTCCATCTATATTAACAGTCCTGTAAGAGTGAGAAAAGGATCCAAAGGAAATTTATACACCATGTATCCCTAAGAAAAGGGACCTGCAGATCAGGAGGATATGAGAAAACTCAGTGAGGCTATGGAAACTGGGTGGCAGGACTCAGGCAGCCTCCCAGACTCAAGAGAGACTACGGCCACAACCAGAAGACCTGGGTCTGGACCCCATCCCATCCTGTTGTCCTACTGCAGGGCTTGAGTAGCTAGAATGGAGTCAACAGTAACTGAAGGGGTCACTGGCTTGTATCATCAAGCACAGTTAGAAAATGAAGTTAAGCTTCTTGCATAACAGTGACAGTCCAGGAGAAAATTCTGCCAATGAGCAGGTGCTATGGGAGGGAACAGCTGCATAGAGTAAAGGTTCATGGTGCCAGAATGATAACAACAGCTTTGCAGACTCACCTTCTGCACTCTGTTGTCACTTTGTGTTTGGGAACAAAATTCCTCTAGTACCAACTCTAACACTGATCACTGAGCAACCCTGGACTGTCATCAGTCCTGTTCCTTCATCTGCAAATTGGTATTTTAATAGCTCCTAGTCTAACTTGTTTGGTGTCATGATGGAGTGAGATATAAATGTTATTTATAAAATATGTTATGATAGGGATACTAGGAATGTTTATGTATTATTTTTACATAAATAAAACTTCTATGTCTGCAAGGGGTTATTTTGCAAATGGAAAACAGATGCATCTGAGACGCTTGTGTGGACACATACCCTATCACTGACCGTATTTCAGCCAGGAACCTGACTCTAACATTGTGATAGTTCTGTTCGCCCAGCATGTGCACCAGGGGGTCCATATCCTATATGAAATGAAGTATTTTAGTGCATGCTGAGATGTATGTGTTTTTGAAAAAATTAATGAGCAACATACAGTTATTTTCATATATATTTCTGTTTCACTGGATCTGACTCTAAAATGGATTTTTTGATTTTTTTTCAGCACTCAGGATATGTAGATACTGATGCAGGGACTTCAGTTTTGCCATAAACGAACATACGAAATCTCCATTGTCATTTAAGGTCAATTTAGATCAGTTTTCTCTGGAATATTCTGGCTTTTCCTGAGACTCAATGCAAATCCTGTGGATCACAAAAGGAGAGGGAGCAGTTGGAAGGCCTGAGTCTTCCTGTCTTTCCTGCCTCTGATGTCTCCATGTCATGCTCTCTGTTACCCAGTGAGAGAAGCAGAGCACAGGCACACTGGGGATGCAGGGACACGGGGCTGAGGCCAGCCAGCAGCTTGCTTAGCTTGAGATCTGCACACTGGGCTCTATGGTAGCATTCCGTTGTGTAAACCCTCATCGCTGCCATCACAAGGCAGGTTGATTTCGACACATTAGAGGAGCTAGTTTGTAATTATACGAAACATATTTAGGTTTACTACATTTTGTCTCAACTTTAAGTTAACTAGGCTCATTTGTAAATGTAAGGTCTGCTTATGTTGAACAATTTAGGGGCAGACAATGGATTTCTATTAGACTTGGGTCTTATTCAAAGTTTGTGTGTACTTCTTCCCGTCTTTGTGCCATATGGAAACAAAAGTTTAACAATCTATCAGCACAAAGGACAGATAGCTTTTAGCTTTGTGATTCTGAGTAGTCTGTCTTGCTAAAATGTGCTGGGCTGCATAGCTTTTCTTTTTCCCCTTCACAAAACGACAACTGTATAAATAGCATCTTACTAGTTATACAATTACAAGAAGGCTTTAGAAACTATAGGTGAACACTAGAGCCACCTGGACTGCAATGTGGGATCAACAGGGACCTGAATCTGAAGAACAGAGCCACTGTCCCGCTGTCTATGCTAAGGCCCACTGGAACTTTCCAGTGAAACCCAGTTCTATTCAGTTCCCACCTGTGGATCACAGAGCTGGACAGGTTTCTCCTCCCTTCTGATTGGAACCCAGTTTTTCAGGCTGTGATTTGTTAGCCTACACATGGAATCACTCTCAGATTCATGACGAGACTATTTCCACCTGTTCAGCCGCCTAAGCCTCCTCCCACTCATCCGTCACTCGGCCGTTAATCCCACAGGATAGGAAAGGTTTCTTCTGGGTTTCTGTTTTATGGTCTAATCCTTATTGTTAAACCAGCACTGTCTGCCTGTGTGTTCTGTGTCTTTGCGTGAATAAAAAGGCAGACTGGATCTCCTTTATCTACTTGATATCCTAGTGAAGGGCGTGGTCCCAGCTGGACAGGGATAGCTTGTCTGATTGGCTGACCCTTGACCTAGCTGTTGAGTAAGGAAGAGAATGCTGAGTGACATCAGCCTACCTGTGAGCATTCCTTCGTTCACCACACAACTCCCATCGATCAGAATAGCATCACAAGGCAATGAAACTTTTCCGGGAAGAATGAGAATATCTCCTGGAACCAAGAGTCGAGACTCCAGCTCCTGCAGACCTACGTGACAGCAAAAGTTCCATGACTGTCTTGGCCTTTTCCTGTGTTTCCTTAAGAATTAAAATAGCTAAGAACTCTTATTCTTTCCAACTTACTTTTCAACTGGGCAAGACCTAACCTACCTGTTCACCTACCCAGGGCACCTTTACACTCAACTGAAAATCACAAGGGAATTAGAATTAGGGGATTGTTTCCTGTGACCTAGCAAAGGATTAGGAGCAACAAGTTCCTGTTTGGAATCTGATACCCAGTCAGGATCAGTGTAAACATTTCAGAGCATTGGTCAAGAGGGAGGCACCCTCTGGCTGCTACTTACTCTGGGTGCTGGGACCCTGTGAACACTTTGAAGCTACGTAACTGTCCAGAGACCTTCTGCTCTCATTGCAACTTGTTATTCCTTACACAAAACTGTGGCCACCCCACCCTGAGCTAACTCAGCAAATGCCAGGAGTCCAGTCAGCATCAAAAGCCCCACTCAAGCCTGTGTTCCAGATGACAGCTTGGAGTGTATGATGCAGGGACTGTGGGATACAGCTAGTTGAAAAAGATAAAGGAGTCTTTAGTTTACATATTAATATCCAATTGTATGAAATAAGGAAAGCGAGGGAATCTGAAGCTGAAATCTATGATGATGATAATGTGCAGTAGTCTGGCCAAAGTTTGGACGAAGGTGAAGCAAACCAGCCTGGACTCAAAGATGAACAGGGCAGTCTGTCTCAGGGTTCTGCAGACGTGGGGTGGGCATTTGTAGTCTTAGCCTAGGTTAACTTTATGAGTCAGATGTCTCATTTGGCTCATACTCCCAGTCCTGTGTTCGGTCAGAAAGAAGTTTTGTCTCTGGTAATGAGGACACATGGTAGAGCATGCTGTCAAACAATGGGAACAGAAACAGAAGAGTGAGCACTCACCTTTGCCTTTTACAGTGATTGTGACCTGGACTTTGTTGTGGTCCTCCACAAGGTTGTGCAGCTTAACTGATTGCTGCCAATAGAAAGTCAAGGCTTTACCAATAGGAGGTCCATCTCCTGCCACCCACCTGATCTCAACATGGTAAACGACAAGCATGCTGTCACAGCCAAACAATCTGGGCAAATGACTCAACTTCCACTTGATCCCCTCGTTTCTGTCTTTGAGACAAGGTCTTGGTATAGCCCAGGCTGCTCTGGTTCTCACGATGTAGCCCAGGATGGCTTCAAACTCAAAACAATCTATCTGCCTTCCTCAGTCTCCCAAGTGCTAGGATTATAGATATGTTCCATTGCATTCTACATCTACTTTGGCTTTTGACACCCCAGCTTTCCTGCCTCCACCCTTCCCTCCTGATAGAACTCCAGAAGCAATTCTCTCTGCTCATTTAATACAACTTTTCTCTCACGGGGGGAAGAGGGGATACACAACTACAGAGTCCAAGACACAGGTAGAGGAACAAGCCTGAGCAGGGCATGAACCTATCTGGGTTCATTCTAAGACTAAGTTTCTATCCCCTGGGAAGAGCCACCTCTGTAAATTGCTTGCTCCCACTGGGTGAGTGGGCAGGCTCTAGGTTTGGAATCCTGATGAGACAGTCAGTCTGTCTAACCCTCTTCTGCTCATCTGAAAGGGGAGATGATAACATATGCATTTGGTAGAGGCGTTTTAAGCTTTCAGCTAATTAATTCTTACAAGGCCCTTTGTGCAGCAGCACTGTGCCGAGCGGTGAGCATTAGCGATTACTGAAGAGGAAGCTGCTGGAAAATTTGCAATGAGGAGCAACTGGAATGCATCACTGAGGCATAATTTATTGAGATATGTGTGTGAAGCGGGGAGGAATGGAAAGAAACGTGGAGAGGAAGCAGCAAATCCGAGGATAACCCGGGCCAGGAAGGCAGAGGCAAGAAGGAATTTAGTCTTCACACTTCCCATACTGACATGGTGTGTCAGCATGAGGAGGGGGACACCAGCAAGTGGGGGTGGGGGCACTGGGGAAGGCACTGCTGCTTTCCAGTGGGTGTCAGAGAACTGGATGTCTCTAAGTAGGAGCAAGCCTGGGTCCTGTTGTTGCTACTCAAATGCAGCTTAAACTAAGCCAGACAGAGCGCTCTTTCCTTTTACAGGTTCGATTACTAGGATCTGTTTCTGTTAATGACTTTCATTGTTACAAACTTTGCCAAACTGATAGGCATTATGCACAACTGTGTGACTTTTCCCCAGAGAGAGAATATAATGAATTCAATATTAATATTTATACAGGAAAAATGGTATTTACTTCAGTTCCACATGGAAAACTAAACTTCCCTAATTTGGGTCAATTGAATGGAAGAAATGATACTACTGTTAGGTACACATTCATCACTGTAAGGTGACCTTGTGAGTCTTGCCTGTCAGGGAATGCATTTACACCACAGGCAACTGAGAAAGTCAGCCAAGGTTCTGTGTTGAGGGCCCTAGATTTGGACAAAATTCTGAAGTTGTATGTCTGGGTTATCCCGGTAGCCAGACATGTCCAATGTGTGTGAAATATCCCCTGAGAACCTAGTAGCTTCTTTGGTAAACAACTGATAGTAACCTGGATACATCTGAAGTTACCCTCAAGCTTTGGAGTGGCATTGTGATGATTTGTTTTACATGCCAACGATTTATCCCAAGCTTGCAAAGTTTCATTGAAGAAATCCATAAGATATTACAAATGACTCACATGATCATGTTTATAACCAACTCCATAATATCAAGCAGCTACTACATACCGACCACCGTGGCAGATCCTTTGAAAAGCTATATATACACAAAGTAAATAACGAATTCTATCTCTAACATAAAAATAAACAAAGAGGCAAAAGACTGGGGTGGAAAGTGCTGAAGTAATTTGCTACAGCCGTGCATTTTTTAAGCATTGAGACTGACAATCAAACCAAAGTACGTCTGCCTCAAAGTATATTCTTCAATGTGTTCTTTTCATGATTAAAATATCTTCTTTTTCCTTTCAGAGCTGTTTTTCCTTCTAAACTTCTTTCAGTTCCTTTCTGTTCAGCAAACTCATTGAGTCAGTGCCATGATAACTCCAGCTGAAGAGGACGCTAATCAACACATTTGGAAGTGGTGAAGTATGAGTTAATAGTGCTTGACTGTAATTCTCAAACCTCATTATGCTGGGAAACTGGATTTGTTTATCAGACAGCATTCTGGGGAGCTTGCCATGTTTCCATGCCTTTGTTCCAGCTATTCCCTAGAATGATCAGCCCAGCTTGCTCTTTCTAATCTTTCACATGAAGCTCTATGTAAATATGACACCCCCCTACCCCACCCCCACCTGAGGACCAGATCTGGGAGGAACTCAGTGCTCTGCTCCTGGCTTCACCCTGTGCTGGAGCACTGATGAGTTCCATTGCAGCTACCTGTTGTCCTTTCTCCCAGAGAGACAGACACTTCCCAGGGTGGAAAGGGAGCCACGCATTCCTCTTTATCCCCAGACTCTGTCACAGAGTAGACCCTCAGCAAAAATCTACTTTATGCGCCTTGAGTATTCTACATCTTCCAACAACACAGGGGTAAGTTCTGTTGTAATGTAATGGAAGCATTCTTTCTGAGCTAGTGTACTCAGAAACTATAAGCATGGGTTTCTATGACAACCAGCCAGCCAGGAGAAGGCAAGTGCTGTGATGCTTGCCATGGTTGCAAAGCTTATTGCCTGATTTTCATCAGGCCCCCTCTGGTTTCTACAGTCCCTCTTCAGTGAGACCAGGATCAGTTTCCACAGCTCATTTGCACACTGTTGTTATTCCACATCTGCTGCTGGAATTTTTATGTTTCCCTTGACTGGGTTTCCTCCAGAGACAGCAGAGGTAAGGCGTTAACTAGATGTCCCAGGGCTCTACTGGGCCATGACTGAAGGTAGAGCCAGGGGCGAGGGGTTAGAGGGACACTCTCAATACCACGCTGGCAGACGCACAGATAGCCCTGTTAGACTGTATGCAAACACATGTGAGTATAAACACAATCTGGGTTTTGCACTCAGACCTGACACATTCCTAACTTCTTAGCACGGGACTCCAAGTGTTTCTTAGGAGCATAAGGGAAGTTTTCTCCACTGGAATGATTTGGGGTAGGGCAATCAGGCAGAAAGATAAGCCGACTTAGCTTTTATTCAGAGAAACAATGAACTCAGCACAATGACTTAGGTGTTCCTTCCTTCATTCCTGCTAGCCCCCTTCCCCCAATATTACTATTTCCTCAAAGTCCACGAGTCAGCGTGTGAAAGGCCACTCAATGCAATAGTGTACGTTAGTTGATCGGGAGTCAGAGACTCCTAGTCACTGTCTCTTCTGTGGATGTGAGCAAGTCCCTCTCAGGTGGTGGGAGGGTGTATTGTTTCGTGAGTCTCATTCTACAAATGATGTGCCCAACGCATGGATAGTGTAGATGCAGGGACCTATTGTGAACTAAGAAATCCTAAACCGTATTGTGTCTATAATGGTTGAGGGCTCATAACAAGCTGTGAAGGAAACAGGCTCACTGGGTAAGTCTTTACAGGATGTTTTACAAGTTAGGTCAGTTAAGCTTTGCAAACAAATACCCGCTGCTAAGGAGATTAGTGTTTGTCTCCTAATTCCTATTCTCCTTAAATCCTTTGCGGAGCTGCCATTAAAGCTCCTGTTCCCATGTTGCTCACTATTTTTAGCAAAGTAATTTAGGGATTCTGTAAAGACATGAATTTTAATTTTAATTTTTTTGATTTGTTTAATTGTCTGTGTATAGCTGTTTTGCCCACATGTGTGCCATTTGTGTGCCTGGTGGCCCTGGAGACTGGAAGAGGATATCAGATTCATTGGACTGAGTCGTAAATGGTTGTAAACCATCATGCAGGTGCTGGGAACTGAACCTGGGTCCTCTGCAAGAGTAGCCAGCATTCTTAACCACCAAGCCATCTGTCTAGTCTCAAATGTTTACTTTTGATAAGGGATTTAAAATACAGAAAAATTAAAAATTATCTAACTTTGGATATGTAGAACAGGAAACCAGGAACCATAAAGAAAAAGAAAAATACATTTGCCTCTCTATAATCTTTAGTGTATGAAAAAGCCAGAGTCAAGGGGAAAAAATAGACGAAACATGGAACTTCTTCACACATATGGTGGGTATAAAGAGCCCTTGAATATAAATGAAAAATGTAGTGTTCAGATACATGAAACGGGTCTCCTTTCACTAGCAATCAGTGAATGTATTTCAAAACATCAATTTAAAACACTAAACACTTACTAGATGAAAATTTCTACATATCAATATATCTATGGATAGATAGATAGATAGATAGATAATAGATAGAAGGATGGATGGATAGAAAGAAAATAAAGAAAGAAAGAAAGAAAGAAAGAAAGAAAGAAAGAAAGAAAGAAAAGAAAGAAAAAGAAAAAGAAAGAAAGAAATCACAATGTTGGTGAAGATCTGGAGAAATCAATGCTCTTGTGTGTTACTGATAGGAAGAATTACTTCATTTGGAGAAAATTACAGCAATATCTATTAAAATTCAGATTATACCTATCCTTGGATGTAGCAATCTGGCTTTTGGTTGCTATACCAAAAGAGAAATACAAACTAGTATCTTGTGTCTTGGTTGATATGTGATTTGAGATGTGGCCCCTGCCTAGCTTTAGGAGCCAGACTATCATCAGTCCATACAGCACTCCTCATTCCTTACTCTCACACAACCTCAGAGTCCTAAACACAGTTTAGTTAAGCCTCCAGCTGATGACCAGACATCGAAAAGATGTTTAAATCTGCTTGGTACTCCCAATGCCCTGTTCCCCAAGTATCCCCATATAACATTCACCTATTGCTACCTTGTGATTTGGGTTCTATAGAGTTACTCCATGCTCTGGGTGGAAATTATATAAACTTTGGTTGTTTAGCCAGAAGCTAACTATAAATAGAATCCAACCATGAATTCAGTTCTTACCTGTCTCAAGTCATACACACTTAAGACTATGGAGATAATGGTCAAAATGATGATGGCCACTGAGTATTCTATGTAACCCTGAGACAGCCACAGAGTGAGGGTGAAGGCTTGGAACACATAGAATGGATTTAAAACCTGCAGGTACAAAAATAGCACAGGAGTCATTTATGTGGTAGCAATCAGAATTATAACATTTCTTTATAAAATGTCTTTCCAATTTAACGACACATGATGACCTCTGTTATTTAAGAATTTGCTTAGAACTCAAATAACTCGGAAAAAAACAATGCCAAGTACATAGAATGGGATATGGTACGTGTAAAGTTACTCTAAGTTTTTTTACTCAGTTACTCAGACCCAAGCTCAAAAATTCCCACTTCTTATTTCCAAAACGTACTTTACCAGTAACAAAATCTAGCAATTTGCAATTTTCCCACATGTCGTGCAGCAATTTCCACCCAGGTTATTAAAACTTTCTATCTTAGGGAAACCTCTTAAGACAAACAATGCAAAGGGAAAGTTAAACAACAGGATTTTTAGGTCAAGATGTTAACAAGAAAGTGAAACAACAGGATGTTCTAGGGTAGTCATTCTCAGCCTTCCTCATTCTGTGACTCTTTAACACAATTCCTCATGTTTGGTGACCCCTAACTATAAAATTAATTTTGTTGCTACTCCATGACTGCAATTTTTGCTACTGTTATGAATCATAATGTAAATAAATATCTGATATACAGGATGGTCTTAGGCAGCCCCTATGAAAGGGTTGCTTGGCCCACAAAGGGGTCATGACCCACAGGTTAAAAAACACTGTTCTAGAGGGATGTAACACTATCTGGCAGGGAAATGTCATTAAGACCAGAAGTAAACAACTAGGATAGTTTCAGGAAGTACCTGAAATTGACTGGATTCATACCAGACCACTCTCTCCCCAAAAATTTATAAGCAGTGAAGACTGCTAAGAGTAAGTAAGCTGAGCTGCTTAGAAGACACTCTGATCAGGAAACCTGGAAGAAACAGAAGTAAAGCAAACTCCCTAGAAGAAACAGAGATCAGCTACCGTATCTGGAAAAGGTTCAACCCCCAAACCACTAAGAAAAGACACTTCTAACCCATTGAGTTGCCTGCAAGTTCTGCAGTGCACTCTGGGTTTCTAGATTTTGTAAGCTGTCACTCATGCTGGTTAAACGTTGTTGATATGGCTGCCTTTGAATCATTTGTGGACTTATAAGTAACCCCTCACCCATATTCCCATAAGTAACCCCAATAAAACTCATTGGTTCACCAAATTGGACATCAGTGGCATGAGTACTTTGGTCTGTTGTCAGTTCCCTATCTGAGGTGAGTAGATATTTCTCATGTCCGCCCAGGAATAAGGTCACACAAAACCATAATGGAGGAAAAACACAATTCAGCCTTATTTTAAAATCACAGGTTTAGTCGGGCAGTGGTGGCCCATGCCTTTAACACCAGCACTCTGGAGGCTGAGGCCGGTGGACCTCTGTGAGTTCAAGGCCAGCCTGGTCTACAGTGTGAGTTCCAGGACAGCTAGGGCTACAACAGAGAAATCCTGTCTTGAAAAAAAGAAAAAAAAATTAAGAAATTTTAAAAAATAAAATAAAATCACGGGTTTCTCTTTCGTGTTCTCACATGCTGCAGACTTAGACTAATCGTGCTGTGAAAATGGGAGACTTTTCTTTTACTCAGGCTATTTAAAAATAATATAGTCTTTATGTTACAGCCATGGTAAGGTCCTCTTAGAGGCAGTAGAATCATTGTGTTCCTTCCCTTGAGCAGAGAAGGACCCTGAACAGTGTCTTTCCTAAGGATTTAGCAGACACTGTGAGAAGAGAGTGTCACTAGCTCCTAAGCTGATCAGCCACAGCATCCACATGTGTCTCCACAGCACCTCCAGTTCTTTTACTTCCCATATTTTCTACTTTGGTCTCATTGGTTCCTACGAATGATTACAGCGGAGGGCTGGGATGAAGCTCAGTTGTTCAGTACTTGTTCAGTGTACACAAGACCCTGATTCTACCTCAGCACCATGAAAGTAATTAATATAGCAATAGCAGCAGAAGGAGCAAATCTTAGGAACTGAAAGAAGGTTCTCCAACGCACAGAGACAGCAAAAACGAAAGAGCACATTAGGATGAAGCATGGATTCCCTTCTTGAGGAAGTTCCCTTTATCATGTTTATAAATTAGATGAAATACTGGCTAAAACCAAGGGTACTCTTTGAAATACTACTTTCTGTCAATTTTCTCACGCACTACATAAAACTCCATTTTGCTCCTAACAAATGAACTGGTAGCTACTTAATAAGTTAATAAAGCTACATATTAAGGGTTTCTCAAGCCTTTGGATAGTATTTATACATTTAAAAAGCTTTTGTTTCTTGGTGTTTCTTATTATTCACATCTCAACTGCTTTACTTACAAATTATAGCTCTTGAGTTCACTTGGCATAAAATGCTCTAATTATAGATTATGTACTAATGATAACATGATTCTGAGTTTATAGAAATACAGTAGAAAATTACTTAAATATTTCTTCAGAAGAAACAGCACAGCATAATTAATTTAACCCCTTTATTCAATATCCTTTAAAACTAAATGTGAAGTAATTTACTCATTTTTAAAAATTTTACTAAGGTTCTGGCTGATGCATACTAAGAAATATAGGATTCCCTTTGAAAAAGTTTAAATTGATACTTTGGAAAATATTTAGCAGTTTTCAAATGCACTTTGGTGGGAGATTCATAAAGCAGGCTGCCTTTCCACGGCTGGGGAGCTATGTGCACGTGGGGCAGACCTGGGCACGCGGGAAAGCTCCGCTCCTCCTCCTCTTTTTTGGGAACATAATACTACTCTAAAAGCTAATGCTGAAATTTTAATAGCCTAGTGTTTGTTCAAGAAATAGAAAAACCGTGGGTAATGTTTTATACTAGACAGATACAGCCATTTTCCAAAACAGAAATAACAATATTCATGGATTAGAAAGAGACTAAAAATATGCTTGTTCGGCAAGATGGCTCACTGGATAAAGACTCTTGCCAATGCAGCCTGGGGATCTGAGTTCAATCCCTGGCATCCACACAAAGATGGAGGAAAAGAAGGGACTAGATGAAGCTGTCCTCTGGCCTACACAAGCAAGCCTTGATACACGCAGCCATGCATCGCATCCCGTTCCTGTTTCTACCCCACTCATCATGCATAAACACAGACACATATAATAATATTTTTAAAAATAGATGGAAATGATAGAGCACTGTGTGGAGTTCCAGACCAGCAGCCTAGATCAGAGATAGATAACATGCAGAAGCTCAATGCTAGGGGGAAATAGGGACAGAAAATCTCCCATAAGAGGCAGGGAACTAAACTAGGGCTATGGTGAGAAGTAGAGGTATCAGTAAGCTTTCTGTCCCAGCATGAAGGCTGAAAACAAAGCCAGCTGTGGCTCAGCAGCTTAGAGTGGAGAGGGACAGAACAGAGTCCATGGCACAGCAGTGACCTGCACCAAGTCCCACACAGACCAGAGGCCCTGGTGGCAAGTCACTAATGGCCAAACACTGTTGCTTCCAATATGGGTTTGGCTCTGACCCAAGGATGCACTGCAGACCAGACGGAGGCAGGTACAAAGCCACTGAAGAGGGACAGCAAGACAGAGAGTGAAAGGAGAAAATTTTCCCACTTAAGTTCAGCTTATACAAAAGTTTTAATAAAAGTGTCAAAATATATGATAATATTTTAAAAAATCAGAAAAGAAGTCATACGCAAGAAGATAGAAATAGTAAATTGATTTGTAAAGGACCAAAATGACACATTTCCAAATCTTAGGGATCACAGATGTAACACTGTGGCTCCGTGGTTAGACTGAATGCTTATGGCCTCTCCAGAGAACTTGCTTGTTGAAGCACTGACCCCCAGTGTGGTGGTATTTGGAAGTGGGGCTTTGAGAGATAATTAGGGTTACATAGGTCCTGAGAAGCAGAGATCAGACTTCCCTCATGAGAAGACACGCCGAGAAGCTGGTGGTCCAGACATAGCCTGAGCAGGGTCTGAGTATATAGCCCCTTGACCTTGGATTTCTAGCCAGTCTATGTGACTGTGTTGCAGTATCCTGAGCAGATGACACCACACACCTCCACAGTCAAAGAGTTAAGACAGCAAAAGAAGCAGGGCATTACAAAACAGGAGTCTGACAGAAGTGTATTTAAACTTAAAATAAGGGGTTATTGGGCTGATGAGACGGTTTAGCAGGTGAAGGCACTCTCCACCAAACCCGATGACCTGGGTTTGATCTCTGAGACTAACTTGGTAGAAAGAAGAACTGACTCCTGTGAATTGTCCTCTGGCCTACACCCACACACCCACACACCCACACACCCACACACCCACACACCCACACACTCACAAAATTAGATCCCCAAACACGTAGAATATATATATATTCATCTTTCATATAGGTAAACAGACAATAAACACATAAGAGGCAATTGAAAAGGTTTAGTCAGAAATCCTGAAATCATATATTTATATACATATACATGATTTATATATTTCTCTATATAAAACATATTACATACACACACACACACACACACACACACACACACACACACACATATATATATATATATATATATATAAATATATATATAAAAGATTAAATAAAACTGAAAGGAAGTCTAAACAGAAAAATCTTAGGCTAGTCTCAAGAAGCAGTTCCATGAAACACAGATAGCATTCCCACAGAGGGATGCAAATGTTATTTATAATTCCTCTGAGGCCAAGGAATTAAGAAACAGATTTTCTTTTCAAAAAGGAAAAAATGATCTAGTTACCTGTTTAACAAGCAGCTTCCATATGGGCTGGATCTCCACCTCGATAGCGTTGGGCCCGCACACTAACCTTCTGCGGGAGAGTGACCATCTGTTAGTGCCAGGCTAGAAGCCCAGTGACATACATGCACAGGCAAGCTGGCCACAAGCCACCTACATCTCTGCCCTTCAGGCATCTTGTGCCTTGATAGCCCCACAGGCTTACATTACCCTGAATCATGAATATATTTTTAAGATGGAAGTTGATGCATGATGAACAAAGTTGGTTTTTCCTGCTTTAAGTTGTTTTAATACAACTCAGTTGAAATGAAGTTAGAAAATAAAAAAAATTTGATTACATCCTAAGAACAGTTAAAAAGACACAGGTCCGAAGATTTTCCTAAACTTATCAGGCATTTAATTTACCCTGGACATCAATGGTGGTGTCTGTCTTACCCGTGAAATCTCCTAGAACAGGTCCTTCCTGTGTGAACCAATTCAGTGCACCAGAGAAAGAACAAATCCCAGGAAGGTGATCTATGGTTGTCATTTGTAGCTGTCTGCTTTCCATACGAGGTGCAGGACACATGTGCATTGCAAAGAGAAGCCCTCATGTTTGGGTCCTGTTTTATAATTTTTAGAGTTCTTGCAAAAGAACGTCACAGTACAAAAGAATCCTTACAGGACTCTACGGAGTTCTAAAGGGCTAATCTTGCCAATAAGAAAAGTTGGCTGTTGTGGGTCTTTAGCCAAAGGTTCACACAGCTAATATTAATTACAGCTATGAAACTTTTAAGCATCACATTAACAAATACTTCATATTATCACTGTTAATAAAGAAAAGTGAAGTTTAAGCAAATTAAGTAACTATCCCAAGTTTTCGGAGCCAGAAAAGAAAACCAGTCTATGAACGCCACTCACTTCACCTCTGTGAATATCAGCAGGGAGAGCCTACATGAGGAACCTTTGATACTTCAAACATATAACACAGAACTGAGCTCAAGTTCATCTGACTTTGTTTGTTTTTGTTTTGGCTTTTGGTTTTGGGTTTTTATGTTGTAACTCTGGCTATCCTGGAACTCACTCTGTAAACCAGGCTAACTACAAACTCACAGAGATCCTGCCTCTGCCTCCTGAGTGCTGAGATTAAAGGCGTGTGCCACCACCTCCTGGCATTCATCTGACTTTTAAAACATGTCATACCAACTTTAATTACTGCTTGCCAGGGAAAGGAATGACTCATATTAAAATCTTCTAGTTCATAATGTGGGGGACACTGAGGGTTAGGGGATAAAGAGGCAAAGAGGAAGAGTAGCCACACTGCTGTATGAACTTGTAAACCCTAAATCTCATTCTGAAATCTCAAAAGACTTGAACTTAAGCCATGTTGAGTCTGTGGCAATAATCAACAATTGGCCAGTTGTCAGAATTTCTCAGGACCCAGAGCTTGACCTCCCTTCCCTCTGCATGGCGTGCTCTCCTCAGTCTTCCTTTTGGAAATGCCACTTAGCCTTTAAAAGCCAAACATGACAGCTAGGCCAAATGGCTCCAAACTATCTATAACCCAGCCTCTGCCCTTGCTGTTCCTCCTACCCAGATGAGTTTCCTTGCATCTTAGCATGGCTCACTACCTTACTCCATTCAGATCTCTAAAAAGTATTTCCTTCTTGAGTCCTCTCCTAACAATCCTATTCAAAATAGCATGCCCTTTCCGGTCCTGGGGGTACAGCTCCGTGATGGAACAATTGCCTAGCATGTGTAAGACCCTGGGTTTGCTCCCTAGCACTGGGCACGGGGAAGACTCTACCCTAACTTTCCTTAATTTCTTTACTCTACCTTAATTTTCTTCACATCACATATGATTATCTGAACATATACCTCATTTGTATGTATGTGTGTACAAGTGTCCATGTGTGGGCAGGTGCATGTGCACATTCATGCATTGATGGGAAAGCATAGGAAAGCCTTTACTGTCTTTCCTCAGTTGCTGTCCACCTCTTCTTTTAGATAAGATCTCTCAGGAAACACACCACGTAGTCTAAGATGGCTGGCCAGTAAATCTCAGTCAATGTCTCTAGCACCTCATAACACTAGGATTACAAATAAACATCACTGTGCTTAGCTCTTTTTACATAAGTTCTAGAGAACACACTCAAGTCCTCGAGCCTCCAAGGCAAGCGCTTTGCCAGCTGAGATATCCCCAAAGCCCATCCATTATTTTTTCAATGTGTTAATTGGCCATTTCTGCCATTCTAGTAACATGACCATTTAAAGGACACCAATAGATCCTGAAGAGCTTAAATAGAACCTAACACATACAACACAGTCAAGAATTGTTTGTTTAAATTAATGGGCAGCCAGATTGGAGATGGGAACAAACCTTGTTTCCCTCATCTGGAAAATGAACTTGATAAAATACACCTAATAAAAATTGTGATCAATGTCTTAACGAGATAAATATGCAAAGCAGTTGTCACAAGCGTGCTTAAAATGTGGCTAATCCTAGGTGGATGTCAGTTGCCTTTGAAGTTTGACTCTGTGACACAATTATATAGTTTTCTCTCCTTCAGCAACACTTCCTTTCTTAATAACATCACTCACCTCATTGAATTAAAACATGTATTTACATGCTTTTCTCCTCAAACCCCATCAACTGTTTTTAAAGGCAAGAGGAGAGCTTTTTCAGATCTGTTTTTCTAGGATCTGGGGCTACACATAGAATCTGTTCCCCAAAATTTTGGGGATAATGAAAATCACAGGGACCCATGTCTAGGGTACTGTCTCCCCTGATAACCTCCCCTGATGCACAACTAAGGACCCACTGAGTCTACAGGAATCCAATTGAGAATTCAAGCTGAGGGTCTGGAGACTCTTGGTCTCTCTCTGTCTGGTGAGATGGTCCCTGAAATTGCTTTTGAGGGAAAAGCTCACATCCTGGAAGCATGAAGGATGGAATGGCATGGATCAAGTCTTGCCTGTGAATGTCCTCTTGGGCTCATCTGGGCTGTGATGGAATCACAGCCAGCCTGCTCTTTATTGTTTTGTCATGTTTACTGTCCTTTGCCAAGAAAATTCTAGCGTGTCTAGAGACTGTGTACACATCTCAATCTCAGAGTTAACCACAGAGAATCTCAGGGAAGTTGGCAGAACAACCAGAAGAAAGATTAGGCTTGAAGCCAAGTCGCACAAGGAAAGGCCAAAGATCCAATTCCATTTCTAAAGATCTGATGATGTGGCAGAGAAAGGAGGTCGAGATCATTCTGTGTGGCTTTATCAAAGAGTGTAGCCCGAACACAGTTAAGGAGGTTTGCCTAACACCTGTCACAATCCATGAAGGGAGAAGCTGCTGAATGCCAGGCAACCCCTTCTCATAATCTTGACCAAGTCCTCAACTGAGAACTGAAGAAGAGAATTTCATGCTAGTTATGGTTTGTGCTTCTGGGTTCACAGGGCTTTCTTCCAGCTCTGGGATATTCAGATCTTGTGGAATGTATGAATTCTAAAATATCAAACAGGAATGGTTAGAGTATTTTCCTTTGGGGGATAATCCATTCCTCTTTTCAATTTGCTTGGTTCTTCCTATACTGATTCAAATGAATATATTTGAATATATATCAAAGAACTGTTAAAGAATTTTGTGTGGGGCCCCACAGGCCTGTGGACTAGAGTCAGGAGCCCTTAATGAGGATGCAGGAGCATGCTACAATCACTAGCGCTTCTCAGCTTTCACACCAGCACTCTGCTTTTGCTCACTCTTTCCATTCTGATAGCCTGTGAAGGCATCTCCGTCATCAGAGAGTCCTAAAGTTTCCCAAGCAATCAAGGCCAAGCAGAAGATTCCAGCGTGATTCCCTTCTATAAGAAAACAAATTGAGAAAGCTCCTGGGTGATTCTGCTGGCCAGTCACTCGCTTCCTTGAAATTCCTGCCTTACAGAGGAATAAAGGTCTAAGATGCTCAGGCTATGACATCCAGCTCCTGGGATTTGGATATAACTGAATAGTACAATAAATGGTTTGTAGAAATCCTCCATTACAAAACGCTTTGGGTATGCTTTGAGAGATTTTTTTCCCTAGAAGAAACTTTACTTTAAATGAACCAGTGTTATAAAGAACCTACACATCTCTAAATGACATGTCGTAACAGTTGTTTAGCTTTTCATCCTGGTTCTCATCTATGGTCTGTCCATTTTTTTCTTTCATTTCTTAATGAAATGTGCTTTGTTTACTAAATCTCAACTTTCCAGATAATCTGGAAAAGTTAGCTCTTATGGGATTTCAGCTCTCAGTACCAGCTAGCAAGTTCCTCCCAGGAGCCTCTGCTGATGGAGAATGCCAGAGCATTCCATATCTGAAGGACCAGAAGGGAAGAACCAGAAAAGGCATGATGAGTCATGGTGAAGGTACAGAGAAATCTAGGCATAATCTCCATCATTTTACCTGAAAGCCTCAGGACTTACACTCACTGGTATCTCCACAAGGCTTTGCTCTGAGAGAAGCATTGGAATTAGATTATTTTATACTACCAACAGACCCAGAACCCCAGAACTGTGGGCCTGAGAATTCCAACTCATTAAAAAGAGAAGATTGATCTCAATTCATTTAATTTTATCAAATTCATTTTAAGTGAAATATAAGTAGTGTTTTATGATAACTTACAATCTCCAAGTTGAGTGTTAGGAGGTGAGAGCATGTTTTTAGCTTCTAGAGGAATGAGTAAGGCTTCTCTCCCATTCTTCAACTAGCAGTCCCTTGGTCCTTTCTGAGGAGGTGATGTGGAGGCTGAGTATGTATGATTGGACCATTTTCTCAGAATGCAACTTTCCAAAAGCATAAGAGTAACTGTTACTTTTCTTTAAAGTTTTGTTCCCATCAAGATCTGAGGAGTACCAAAGCACAATCCCACAGCAGTTCCAACTGCTCTTGCTTTCCCTCCTCTATCCACTTTCTTCCGGTTTATTGCCCATCTTTTCATGAAACAGCTTTTGCTCGGTGAAGCATGCATTGGTGTCAATATAACTCTTTGGCTGCTCATGACTCACACTTCTTTTCTAGGTCCCTAGCAAGCAGGCCTGCTTTTCCTCAGAAGGGTAGAACAGGTTGAGAATTGAGTATGACCCTGAAGAATCACAGAACCAACTGTGAGAGGCTTTTCCCAACTCCTCCTTTGAGGATGCCACATTGATGGTATGAACTTCCTGTAGAATAAATATTCCCACTACAGAGACTGGCAAACATTCACTCTCAAAGTTTTTACCTCTTCCTGAGTCACCAGTGAGGTGATTGTCTGGAGTTTAATCCCCACTAGGGGTCAAATAGGAGTTAACTGTATGCTGCCAGGAAGTCATTTCTCTATTTTTAAGGAGACCAAACAAAGGGTCAGGAGCAGGATGGGGTGGACGACAAAGAAGGTATCCAAACCTAGTCCTGGTAACAAAGGCTAGTGAGAATCAAGTAGGTGTGTGTTGCTGTAGGACCTCATTCTTGTGAAATGAAAGAATCACTCATCTGCCTGCTGTCCAGGGTGGCTATAATGATGCAAAGCTGAGCTCAGCTCCTGAGAGGTAAGGATTGAAGCAAAACAATTCCTGAGACAATTTACTTACTCATTTTATGATGCCTTCTGGCAGTTTCTCTCCTGGATAGAATCAACCTTCCCTGTGGCCTGATAAGCTTTTGCTGCTGAAAAGCAAGAACTATGAACACCCTGCATCCTCTCTGCCCAGCTGCTAAGAATCCCAAAAAGATGTGTGCATTT
The DNA here is from genome assembly GCA_026225945.1 of Cricetomys ansorgei. Lineage (NCBI taxonomy): Eukaryota > Metazoa > Chordata > Mammalia > Rodentia > Nesomyidae > Cricetomys > Cricetomys ansorgei. The sequence continues at coordinate 52,638,939 of JAMJFZ010000242.1, read as the reverse complement.
AGATGCTGTAGAATGTCATCATACCAGATTTTTGCATGTCCTCCTTCCTTCTTCTCTTGCAGCGAGCTCTTGTTTCTTTAACGCAAGCAAGCTCAGATTCAGTTATTGAATTTGCATGCCATCAAATCAATCAGTCACTTTTAATTTCTCTGTCAAGGCCCCAGTTTACTCTAAGGAATGAAGGCAAAATGTGCCATATTCCACCAATTCTTTTTGTCTTTCACTCAGGCATGCCTATAACATAAAATATGCCTCTGCTTATGAGATTATTTCTCTATTCTTCATATTTGGGATACTGTACTCTGTCTTGCTTATTAGATTGTCAAGTTCTTTATAGTGTGGACCAGATTTAAATTTAATTATGTATGATGTTTATTAAAGTTTTGCATTTGATAAATAAGGACAAATGCGAGCTAGCTATACCAGTGGGGAATCTTTCCTGCGGAATGGTGTTGTGCAGAACATCTCTACATCTATCACTGAGATCTTTAAATGCCCTAGATCAATCCTCTAAACATTCTACGCTAAGTATTATTGAGCAAGTTTCATTTTAATGACTTTGAAAAGTTTCTGTATCTCAGTGTAGTAACATTCATCTGAAATCTTCTGTAATGGAAGTATTTCTAAGACATTTTGCAGTATTGCTCTGGTATAGATGCCTACTTCATTTCTCATAGTGGTTCCACAGAGGAGGAGCTGAAATCAACACTTCAGGGTTCTTAGCAGACTCTGTGTCAGAATTATGGTGGCAGGAGAACCAGCCAGATGGCCTGGTGAGTAAAGGCACCTGCTGCCAAGCCTGCTAGCCTGTGCATGATTCCTGGGACCCACATGGTAGAAGGACAGAACTACCTCCTGCAAGCTGTCTTCTGAACGTTACATGTTCTTTGTAGCCATTATGCTCCCACACGCATTCACATAAAATCAATGAAAAATTTAAAATTTAACGAAGCAAAGAGTACAAGGAACTTGCTAGAATTCCAGAGTCCTTTGTCTCATATGTACGGTCTTACTCCTACAGAACTCTCAGAGCTGTGGGGGTAGAGCTCAAAAGCAGTAATTCAAGCAAGTTTTCTTCTTAGTTTGACAATGGATGCTTCTGGTTGATGACAATGATACCAGGTTAATAATGTCCCTAAAAGTGTCTGAGAAACTAAAGGGATTGTTAAGATTATCAGAAGAGCTCAGTTATTTCCTTTGGGGCTCACTAGGATCAGCCATTTCAAACAATAGTTGAGGGAATCAGGAACTTTTCCCCTCTAGTTAGTAAATTGAGTGAACACCTCCTAATCTCTGGCAGTCTACAGACACCAGATTCATGATTTTTGCCTGCCTGCCTGCCTATCTCTATCTATCTATCTATCTATCTATCTATCTATCTATCTATCTATCTATCTATCATCTATCTAAATATCTACCTATCTCATCAATGACTATGTCTCTTTAGGTCACTGGTCCTATGCAAAGAGCCTGGCATGATTATCTGGTTTGCAGATAATAAACTAATGAATATCACCATTAATTTATTGAGCTTCTGCTATGAGTCCAGGGCTATTCCAGGCACTACATACGCAACAGTGAAAAACAGTCAGGCAAACAGTAAAATGTTCACCTCCATGGCTGCTTGTCCATAGCAAAGCACAATCTGAATATTGCCTTATTGGTCCTCAGTTGACTTGGGAGGATTAAGAAGCTGATGTTCATAAAATGACTCAATATTATTATGCCTGTTCTACAAGCCTGAGAGAAAAGGTCACATTTTATGTGATTGCTTTGCTCTTTTGTAATAAGTTTGACTAAGAAGAGAATTTGGAATGTCTTTCTGATGCCAGCAAATGGCAGCAAGCTGATGAAGCATTGTGCCAGAAACACACTGACAAGGGTCCATTTGATACTTCATTCCCTCAAGATTAGGCTCAGTGAGCATCATTAATCCTACCTGACCTCTTGCTCTTCACTGGTCAGACCCAATCCAAATGTATGGTGGATGTCAAAGCAGGAGTTACTGTCTTCCAGCAACCTAGGGTGTAATTGGGACAGGAACCAGACTTCAGTTTACAGCACCCAGTGAGCCAGTTTCTTCAACTGTGTCCCGAGGTAGAGATGAGAAAAGAACATACTTACCCAACTTTCTGAAACCGCTTCTCCAAGACATCCCACACGTACCTGATTTTCTGCACTTGGATGTATCGCAGCTGCAACCACAAATGTGAAGGAACAGGCATCATTCACAGAGGAAAAACCATCCAAGGGGAATTGTTCAATGTAGATTCCCACGTAGGAGTCACACCTACCTATCATTCTGGCCCAAGATCTTATATTCTTGAATGTTATTTTCAGAATAACAAGAGTTCTATATTATATATTATCACACACACACACACACACACACACACACACACACACACACACATATATATATGAATGTCATATTCAGAGCTTCAATAGCAAACACATTCTATTTTGTCTCCACAAATGTGCCATAACATCCCACACATGAGACCTCTTACCTTTAATTCTGGCTTCGTTACAGCTTTGTTTATGACAGAGTGACGGTCAGCCACCAGAGGTACCTCTGGATTCTTGCTTACAGGGAACTTCAGTGTGGATAAGTGGAGGCAGAAGACCTTTTTTCTCATGTATCTTCGAAATTCATCCTTGAAAAGTCACAAAACAAGAGTACAGTCTTAGACCTCACCCAGAATGCAAATTCTTAGCCCCACTCTAGACTTGACAGTGGCTAGAGCAGACAGTCTGTATTTCATTGCACCTTCCAGAGGCTTCTGATTTTTGAGAAATACTGGACATAGAAAAACAAACTTTTAAGGAAAGCATTATGTCTAGAGAATTTCTTACATGGTCATATTTATTGTTATTATTTTATTTATTTAACCTTTTGTGACAGGGATTCATTGTGAATTCTAGACTGGCCTCAACCTCTTGCTTAGCCTGCCTCAGCTTCCCATGAACTGGGATCACGGGTACACACACCACACCAGGCACTAGCTATTTTTAAATGACAGCTACAAGTTTAAATTGTCTAGCATATGGCAAAGCATGTATTTTTTAAAATGGAAGGTACCCATGTTGTGTGGTCTCTAAAAGCTGTAACAGTGGCAGCCACTGCCCATGTATTAGCAATGAGCATTATCCTTCAGCCTGAAATAGCAAAGACTTCCCCAGACTGAAATAAAGGAGGTGTGCCTATTCCTGGGCTAGATAAGAGATAACATGCTGCTTGCTAAGATAGTTTTCCCGTCTCTTGTTCTGGCTTAGGTAAACTGTTCAAACAGGGGAGATCTTCCCTATGATCACTGCTAGGCCACAGATGAAGTATATATGTGCTCATAGTACTTTTTCTTCAAATGGTATATTTCATGTTTTTAATTTAGATATAGTACTTGCATGTATTTATAGGTCTTGTGTAGCTATTTCCTCTGAACTTAAACATGCTCTTCTTGAAGACTTGGGATAAAAACAAAACTTCCAAGGAAATAAATAAAAAGTTAGGAAATAAACAAAAGTCTGAAGTAGTTCCTGAAACTTATAAGATTCCAAGTCCCCTCTCACTTACTAGAGAAGCAGTAACAATTACCTGACAGAGAAGACTCTCCAACCTGCCTAGTTGCTTTCAGATAAAGCAAGGATCTTCAGGAATGGGGTGGGCTTTTCAGTGTAGCAGCTGCCTATGAGTCACCCACACTCCCTTAAGAAACCCCAATGACTGTACTGGTTCACTAAGCTAGATGTGGGTAAAATCATTTCTTTGATCTATTGTCAGAGAATAGAACAATTGTTCAAGTCTCCTCAGGGACAATCCCACAATAGGGTATGTTCTGACTTTTAAGTATACTTGTAATGTGTATAATGATCAGACCAGGGCAATTGACCTCTTAACCATTTCAGAAAATTATTATTTCTTTGTGCTGGGAACATGCAAAACCCTCTCCACTAGCTATTTTTAAAATTTGCTCAGGGCCATGTTATCCTTTCATGTGATAGGATATTAGCAGGCACTCCCCTATTTAACTCTAGCCTTGTACCTACTAATCATTTTCCCTTACCTCTCTTTGCCCTTCTCAGGCTCTAGTAACCACTATTCTATGTCAACCTCATAGCATCCCCCCATGTAAGTGAGAATATGCAACATCTGTCTTTCTGTGATGACCATGGCATCTGAAATGGATAACAGAAAGGTACGTACTGTTGTCCTCAGCAAAACTGTGTCTGCTTCTTGTAAGGGGCATGGGATGCAAATGGTCCACACCCACCACTCAGGCCTCCAGTAGAATATCAGCTGAAGGGCCCCAAGAGTCAGGACGGCTATGACAAGGCAGAGGGCTCTGCGTAGATTCTGGGTATGGTAGCCAAACACCTCCTACATAATAAATAGAGCATTCTGTTTCAGTATGTACATAAACATCATTTTGCTTCACAGGATACATGCTTTAGATGCAGGGCTGTTGGTTGAGAAATCTGGCATCAGTTGGTAGAATCAGGTTGACCGCAGCTGACAGCTAATATAATAGGGGGAAAGAGAAGCACAAGCCCTCCTACTTCCCTGTCATGTGAAATTACACTTTAGATGGGAGAAAAAAGGAAGATCTACCTGCATCCATGTATTCGTAAAAGGCACCTCAAGCGTTTGTAACATTGAAGCACATTTATTTTCTTTGGGTATTTAAAGAAATTGTTAATATAAATCTAATAAAGAAAGTGATAGGACTGTGAGGGACGAGATCCACACATATGCAGCTTTGTCTGTATTTATGTTTGGTTAGAATAATAACTGAACATGTTTGAAAGTATGAATAAATGTATTGTTTTCTACACCAGCAAAATGTAAATTTACAGACTATCTGAAGAGATAAAAGGCTTTCAAATGATTTATTGTACTTACTCATTCTTTTTTAAATTATATTTTTTATTATTTAGAACAATTATTTTTTCCCAGCCTCCATGTCCTTCCAGATCCTCCCCTTCTCCTTACGCATCCAACTATAAGTTCTTTCCCAAAAATCAAAAACCCAATACAACAACAAAACCAAGAAACCAAAATAACCCCCCCAAAGAAAACTCCACAAAACTATAACCAAATAAAAGCATACAAAACAAAATAAAACAAAAACAACCTTGTGGTGTGCATTATAGCTTGGTCATCTGTTCCTGAGCATGAGGCCTGTCCTGGAGTGGATGATACACACATTGTCATTCTATTGGAGAAAACTGACTTTTCCTCTCCTGGCAGATATAAGTGACAGTTCAGTTGTTAAACTTTGCCTAGTAGCTAGGTTTTCATTCATTCATTTATTTTTTAAATATAACAAAATAAAATGTAACTAGATAAGACAAAAGCTATTACATTGAAGTTGGAAAAAACGAACCAACAAAAGTAAAATGCCTGAGAGAAGCCACAAGAATCAGAGACCTACTCATGCACTCACTCAAGAATCCCATAAAGGCATAACTAACTGGAAGCCATAACATATACACAGAGGACCTGATGCAGACTCTTGCAGGCCCTGTGTGTGCTGCTTCAGTCTCTGTGAGTTCATATGAACTTTGCTCATGTTGATTTAGAGGATCTTGTTTTCTTGGTGTCCTCCATCCCCTCTGACTCTTACCCTCTTTCTTCCTTCTCTCCCATGGGGCTTCCTGAGCTCATGGAGACCTCCCATTCAGGACTGAGAGTTCCAAGATCGCTCAGTCTCCAGATCTGGCTGTGGATCTCTGTATTTGTTCCCATGTGCTGCAGAAGGAAACTTTTCTGATGATGGCTGAATAAGGTACTCATCTATGAGGATTGCAGAATATCATTAAGAGTCATTTTATTGCTACTTTTATTTTTCCTGTTTTAGACCAGCATTATATAGTTTTACCCTAAATCCCTGGGCTATCTAGTCTCAGATTCTTGGTTGACCAAGCAGTGTCAGGTATAGGTTCCATCTTGTGGAGTAGGCCTTGAGTCAAATCAATTGTTGGTTGGTTACTTGTGAAACTGAGAAGCTTCTGCATGACTAAGGACACTGTCATTCAGACAAAGTGACAGCCTATATAATGGGAATAGATTTTTACCAAGTATACATCCCATAAAGGCCTAATGTCCAAAATTTATAAATTAAAAAAAAAAAAACTCAAGAAACTAGTTGTTAAGAAAACAAATAACTCAGTTAAAAATGTAGGACAAATCTAAACAGAGAATACTCAACAGAGGAAACTCAAGTGGCTGAGAAACACTTAAACATTTAACATCCTTAGCCATCAGGGAAATTCAAATCAAAACTACTTAGAGATTTCATTTTATCCACCTGTCAGAATGGTTAAGGTCAACCAAACAAGTGACGGCTCATGCTGGCGAGGATGTGGAGTAAGAGGGACACTCACCCATTGCTGGTGGAAGTGCGAATTTGTACAGCCATTATGGAAGCCAATGAGGCATCTCCTCAGGAAGATGGTAAAAATCAACCTACTTCAAGATGTAGCTACACCACTCTTGGGCATTGGACCAAAGGACACTTCATACTACCATAGAGACACTTGCTCGATCATGGTCACTACTGCTCTATTCATAGTAGCCAGAAAGTAGAAACAACTGAGATGTCCCTCAATGGAAGAACTGATACAGAAAATGTGGTACATTTATATAATGGAATATTACCTATCTATTGAAAAATGACATCATGAAATTTGCAGGCAAGTGTATGGAATCAGAAAAAAAAATCATCCTGAGTGAGGTAACACAGACTCAGAAAGATGAATATGATATGTATTTGTTTATATGTGAATATTAGCTGTGATGTCAATGATAAACTACAATCCGTAGAGCCACAGAGGTTAGGTATAGGGTAAGGGACTAGAGGGAATAGATAGGTCCGATAAGGAAAGGAAGATAGAATAGATAGTTATGGGTAGATGGGGAATGGAATGGGAAAAATCAAGTTGGGAAAGGGGTTTGTGGGAGAAAATATAGAGAAATACAGATAAAATTAAGGGTAATTTGAGGGGTAGTATGGAAACCTAATACAGTAGAAACTTCTTAAATATATACATACATGAAAGTAATAGCCAAATAATGGGGAACATAAAGTCCTAACTAGCCATCTCTCATCAACGAATGAAGCTTCCAGTACTGGGATTTGAGTTGCCTCTATTGAGTTTTTGACCAAGGGTCCCATGGGAGTGCCCAAACAACCCAGGCTGTTGCCAAGATTATAGGTTGCTCTCCACAAACTGACAGCAAGGCCTCATTGTTGAAGACAACACCTGCACAACTCATTGAAAATGGAGATGTCAAGCTGGTGCCTACATAGAGCCTTCACCCTTATGTTCCAGTGGCCTTAGTACAGGAAGGTAGACTGCACTCTCTCAAAATGGAGACACAAGCACCAAGCCAGCCACAAAACTTTTATCCACAATGTTGTACTGTCTGCAAGATATGCTAGGGCACTTAATTATTCTTAGGATAACATGCTAATATATTTGTACTTTTAATAATAGGTTAGCTAATATTTGTCACCAATTAAATGAATTGAGATTTGTTTTAAGGGGATTTAATGATTTTGATTATTTAGAACCCAATTTTAGTTTCTACCTCTTCAATGAGGATCCACAACACTGTTTTTACATTCAAAAAACAAACTTAGGTTACTTTGAAATACCCACGCTATGCTGATAATTACAGTTGGGGTATGCAGTATCTCCTACAGTGAATGCTCTTGTGCTCTCATTGATGATATTGAGAGCTGATTGGTTCATAAATGCATTAACTTCATCCATTGATCAATCCATTGGTGAGTTCTTAGCTGAATGGGATATTGGGAAGTGGGGCCTAGTTGGAGGAAGCAGATCAGTAGAGGTTGTGCTATTGAGCAGTGTATCTTGAAGAGAGAGAGGGGTGGGGGGAGGGGGGAGAGATTGATTCATTTTCTGACTATTCTGGATGCAATTGGATGAGCAGTTTGCGCTGACTTTCCACCATGTTTCTGCTTTGTCACAGGCTTAGAAGCAATGGAACCAGCCAACCATGGACCAAACATCTGAAACTGTGAGCCAAAATCAGCTTTTTTTCCTGCAGCTTGTTTACCTCCGGTAATTTGTTAGAGAAATGGAAGCTCACTAACACACTAATAAATGTTTGACCATATGTGCTATACAAATGGCTTCAAGTTGAGCTGGGTATTTTCATTTGTTTTTATTTTCTAATGACTCTAAACTCCCATGTCCAGATTACAGAGCTGAAATATCAGGACAACAGATTTTTTTTTTTATTGTTTTGGTAGCATTTTTAATGACAGAACCTCTTGAATTTTATGCCAACTTAGATCATGCATCATCTAACAAATCTCTTGGCTTAATTCTTTGGAAACGTCTCCATCTTTGATATGACCTCTCTTATTAGTTTTTCCTAATAATTCAGTGGTGGATAAAGAGTATAAGAGGTGTTGAAAGCAATCCTTAAACAAAGTAGAAAGGTCACAAGTTTAAGAAACAAGATGTAGGTTTGAGTCGCTGCTCTGCTGCTTATTATGGGCTGTGTGGCCTCAGGTAACTCATCCACCTCTGGGAAATGCCAGCACAGTCTTCTGCAGAACAATGAGGAAGACACATGACACAGGGCTGCAGCGCTCAGCTAAAGCAGTGTCTGCTTGCATGCTCTGTACAGTGAGTACGAGTTGGGGAGTTCCATTCAGTGCTACACAGTTCATGTAGGGAAAGGTGCACATTGCTGGATGATACAGTCTTAGTTTGAAATTATTAGTGAGAACCTCTGATTTAATGTAGAAATGTGCAATTTCCATAATTTTATGGTCATTTCTAAGATCTCTTCCTCTCCCTGTCCTCCCTCTGCTTTCTAACTCTTGTTAGAGAGTTAACTATATCTATAGTTATAGATTAACTATGTGTTATAGGTTTATTATACAAAAGTAACATAAATATGTGAGTTCTCATATTGTATGATAAATACACAGCCAGTGAGTTGCTTATGAGTTACTTACAGTCAGTGTCAAGGCCCAACTGTGTGCAAAGCAAAAGCAGAACATATTGGAATTTTAGTCCAGCTCATAGCCGGAAAGAACTCAGTCGTAAACACATTTTCCTGTTTATTTTCACACAGCAATGACACTGATAATCACAATTCTGTTGCCTACTTAGTGTTTTCTCTGTATAACTTTCTGTTATTAAACAAGGGAAATATAAGCCCACCAAGACTGCAATGAAAGTATTAGAACTGCAGACGGCTAATAACCTCTTGAATTGGAACAACTCTTTAGGGAAGTTACAAATTTACAAATTTACAAGTTACAAATTCTATCAAGAATTATAAAGCTGTTTCTACCTTTAATCAATAATTCTTCAGTTGGAAGGATGCCCTACCGAAATAACACATAAAATAATGCAGGCAAGATGCTCAGTGTACCATTGTCTTTAATAACAAAACCACTGAGGGAATGAAATGTTAGCCAATGGTTCAGTGAGTTTTGAAACATCAGAAGAATGGTCTGTGATGAAGCCATTAAAAACAGAGTGGATGGTATCAATGTAGAAAACCTAGGGCCATATATAAGACAATGTTAAACGAAGAGAAGACATGTAAAATGAATGGAATCAAATAGCAGCAGTATACAATTTAATCCAGCTGTATTAGAAAATACATTAAACCTAAATGGTTTTAATACCATGAATAAAAACAAGTTGTTAAGTTAGATAATAAAAAGGACACTATATGCTGTTTATAGGAGACATGCTTTAAATATAAATAAGACAGAAAGATAAGAGGGGGAAGAAGAAAAACATACGATGTAAATGTTAATGAAGAAAAGCTGAGTGACTACATTAATGTCAAGCAAAATATATTTCTTCATGGATATTTGAGGAAGGGACTGTCATGAAAAGAGAGGAAGACATTTCATGAGCTAAGTGATAAACTCAACAGGAACACAACAGTTCTAAGGAAAGAGAAGGAAAACTGTAGTTAGAACATCCTTTAAGCCCAAATGACTTGTGACTCCTTTCAAATGTTTAAGTTTGAAGTGAAACTGATCTTGTATAAACTCCTCTTCCATAAATGGAGGCTATAAGCATGTTCCTAACTTGTCATAATAGGTCAGAATTACCAGACATCTGAACAAGCCTGTTGAAAAGACAGCTATAGGCTATGATTTATTGTCACTATATACAAAATAATTGTAAAATATATTGTGTAACTAATGCAGTGACATAATGAAACAGTAATATACTTGTCTTAGGAATACAGTCATTTGAAAGCCAATGTGTTTTTCAGTGTTAACATTCAGGAAAAAATGAAAAAGTCTGTGCAATAAGCAGAGAAAAAGACGAGTATATATTGCGTACAAACAATTTGTTTAAATACAGACAGATTGTAACTAATTAATAAGTGAATTTATTAAAGTTGTAGGATGGTTATTAAATATAGAAAATCCAATGGTAATCGCATGTATTAGTAGAAATTTGAAAATTAATTAAGTGCAAATATTATCAACAAGAAAGATTCAATTGTCTTGAGCTAAATTTAAGAAAGATGTACAAAGCCTTGAAACAGAGAGCTCCATGTTACTGCTGTAAGAGTAAAGAGCTAAATAAATGAAAAGATACAAAAAAAGCTGGGAAATCTACAGTGCACTCACATTTAAAGGCTCACCAAATGCTTTTGTGATCATTGATTAAATGATTCTAAAATTGGTGGAAATACCTATGGTATTTCCTAGAGTAGTCAAGAAAATAATTCAGAACAAAGCAGAAGCACAGAGGACTTACACCACCAGAACTGGAAATTTACCACAAAGCCACAGTAACTAGGAAAAATCAGAATGCATTATATGGAAAAAGGGTGACGAAGAACAGAAGGGAGTGAAGAAAGGGTCTGAGACATCACCACTGCCCTTCCTGAGAAGGGACCACAGCAGTCAGAGGCAAGGGATGTGCTGTGGCTTGTGGGACTGTCTTAGAGCTAAGAGCAGGTCAAAGTGGCTAGGAACCCCGTGTCATCCCAGGAGATGAGAGTGATAGGGGTTCAGCTGCTCCTCATTTGGCCATGGCCAGAATCCAGCTAAATATTAAATATTGCCTGTTTCCCAGAAGCAAAAGAAATATGACTTGGCAGGTACTTATCTGTGTTGTGCTGGAAACCTAGGATGGGCCCATTCGCTGATAGGGTGCCTTCCTCCTTTTACCTGTGAGACCATGCCTTGTGCAGGGGGTGCCTTTGCAGGGCCTTGATGCTTAGACTTGAGACCCAGGTGCAAGTAAGGCTAACCCAGTGTCCTTGTCTGCGCCAATGGATCCGAAACCCAGAGTACCAAAGACTCTCCCCTGCTTGTGGCCCCATATATGTAACCTACACCCTGCATTAAAGCCATCTCTGCTTCTACCAAAAGAGAGTCCCGAGGCCTGGTTCATTGCCTGATTCATTCAGTTCTCTGCGCTGAGATTCGGATCCCACGGTTGGTCCAAGCCCGTGTCCTCCTTCCCCTCTGCCCCTCCCCACCAGCCCCAGGTCCGGAACCCCCTTCTTGCCCATCCAGCATGAAGTGGGCACCAGGGCAAAGGGGGAAAGGTAGAAACACCTATCCCACCAGGAAATCAACAGTGGCTTAGGTACCTTAAGCCTCAGTAGTGCCAGGGCTAAGGCAGGGGTGCTGGGGAAAACTGGTTCCCCTTCATCTATGCATCATATGCAAAAATCTACTTGGCATTTAAATGTGAAAACAAACAAATCCCTTGCAAGAAGTCATAAGAGAACTTCAGGTAGACTAATATTCCTTAAAACAAGAAAAATGTATCTGATTAATTGAAACTAAAAGAATCATCAAAGGGTTTCTCGTAATGGCATTAGCCATTTAGAAGGCCTCTTTATTTATATACTATATAGAAAGGGAGATTTATTTTTGAAATTCACAAAATCAATATAAAAGATAAAACTGGGAAATGAACAAAAGATATGAATAGACAACTTCAGGAAGAGGACTGAGATACACAACCATCAAGAGAAAGCTTGGGACTTTGCTAAAGAAATGTGAACTAAGCCACAATGATATGTGACAGACTAGAAGTGCCATACAGAGAAACAAGTCAGAGCTCTCACACAGCCATGTTGGAGGGCTTATTCTGAAGTCACCCTGATGTTATGAAAGATCACAGATCAACTACAATTAACTGAATGTTTCAGGGTGGTACAGATTGGGAACAACTGGTGGAGTGAAACAGCATTCAACTGGAAATCTCTGGAAGTGTGAATTGGTATGAATATTTTAAAAAGCAGTGTTGCTACAGACACAAGTACTCTACTCAACTCTTAGATTTTTGTACAGGAAAGATGAATGTATATTCATACTAAGTTCAGGGAACCCCTCAGAAGAGGTGAAGGAAGGGTTGGAACCAGAGGGGTCGAGGACACCAAGAGAATAAACCCCACAGAATCAACTGACCAGCATTCTTAGTGACTCACAGAAACTAAAGCAGAATACATGGACCTGCTGGGTCCTCTAAATATAAAATCTTATGGTTTTCTGGCTTGGTGTTCTTGCAAAACTCCTACAGGCTGGAGTTGGGGAGTCTCTGGCTCTTTTACCTATCCTTGGGCTTCCTCCTGGGTTGCCTAGCTCAACCTTGATGTAGGGAGTAGTGCCTGGCTTTGTTGCACCTTGTTCTGCCCTGTTTGATTTGTAACCATGGAAGGACTGTTCTATTCTGGGGAGAAACTGGAGGTAGGAGAGGGTATAGTGCATGGAGGTGGGGGTAGATCTGGGGAAGAGGGGGAGATAGAGGGAGCTGGGAGGATTGGAAAGAGTAGGGTAAGGGGTCAGGATATATACAAAATTAAAATTAAAATAAAAAGGTTTCTTAAAGGACTTAAACAAGAATATTCTGACAGGCTGTATTTATGAGAGCTGAGGAAGATCTATCAACAGGGGAAAGATAAAAAATTTTGTGTTGTCATCCAATGGCATACCACAAAACAACTTTAAAAAGTAAACTTTAATACTTATACAAATGTGGAAACATTTCAGATGACACAGTGAGTAAATCAAGTGCCGAAAAAGCAGCATAGGACTCTGCTCCTGCGAAGTTCAAGGATGATTGACAGCAGCTGCTGAACTGTGGGCTCAGATACCATACTTTACTAATATCGCTGTATTTATACATGCCACCAAAAGTGTAAAAGAAAGTGAAGTGGTGTGAGTTTGTTTATAAGACACTGTGTTCCAAGGAAAAGAAAGGAGCCTTAATGATTTTAATGGGGATAGCTCGAGAAAGGGAAAATGGACCTCAAATTTAAAGCGCCAATAAATGAAAAGACTGGACTTGGTGGTGCATGTCTTTAATCTTAGCACTTAGGAGCCAGAAGTAGGCAGATCTCTGTGAGTTTTAGGATAGCCTGGACCACAGAGCAAGTTCTAGGCCAACCTGATCTACATACTGAGGCACTGTCTCCAAAATAATAGATAGATAGATAGATAGATGATAGATAGATAGATGATAGATAGATAACGAATAAATACTATTTATATGTGAAGAAGTTTGGTGACATGGCACGCCTGTAGCTGCTCCCTGATAGAAAGATAGGAAGGAGTTACCATCCATGTAAATAGAAGTAAAATCGCATCCCTAATAATGAACTGTCAAAATAAGTAAAGATGCTCACAGGACATTTTTTTAACTGAGATTATCTATTGTCAATGTTATCCCACCACTTGGGATGCTGAGGCAGGAGAATTTCTAGCTCAAAGCCTGCCTGGGGTACAAAATGAATTCAAGGCCAACACTGGGGACTCAGTGAAACCTTGTCTCAAAATAAAAATCGCAAGAGATCTGGAGATACAGCTCAATAGCAGAAAGCTTGTCTAGCATGAGTAAAGCCCTGGGCTCAATCACTGTTATGGGCATCGGATGCATAGAAGAAATCGGATGGAGGGAGGAAGAGAGAAAATACAGAAAGAAAGAAAAGGAAGAAAGGAGCTTGAAGACATAAAAGTAATATTCTGAAGTATGTGTCTTCTTGAGCAAAGAGGAAGAGAAATGATGTATTTTTTCTTCCTTGGCAAATCATCCTCATAAACTTTGGTGAAATTCCTTTGTAAATCATGTCTCCATTTTCCCAAGGGCACAGGGTCCAGCATGGGATTTGAGGTCTTAGTAAAAGCATTCTTGCTTTATTTGGTGTACCTTTGTCCAAATGCTCTCACTTGGCTTACTAGCTTTCTGGTTACAGCTTATCATAATGTATTTTCTTTTTGCTAATCAATCTCAAGTATAATTTAATTTTGAGTATTCCTCCAGACAGAGTCACAGATTTTTTTCTAAATATTTGTATCATACAATACCAGTAAATTCTACTAAGAGATGGAGATTATAAGAGAGAGGGAGGAAAATAACCAGAGCTGCTATAAATGAGAAGACACAGGGGAAAAGGTGGGAAGATGAGCAGGTCGAATCCGTTATACACGATTCTTTGCAGACACTGAGTTTTGCCACCTGTTTTCCCATTTGACCTCAAGATTTGATTTCCTCGGTTCTGTTTCTCTCTACTCCGGATCATACCAGTAGCACATACCTAGAGGAGTGCTTGTGATGATGGAAGAGGTATAAGGATTGCAAAGGATTGCAGTTGTGAACAGGTGGTTTGGTAAGAATTTCAGGGAAAAGACAGGTGACTCAGTTTCTGGTTGGTGCATACCAGGTCAGGGCTGGCAGGGGAAACAACCTACATCCCAGGAGGCCAGAAACCAGACCTGCTGCTGGGCAGTGGAGCCAAGAGTATGGAGGATGTCAGCCCTGACTGTACTCTCTAAGTCCAGGACACAGAATCCTGGATTAGGAGTCACAATGGTATATGTGTATGCGGCCTGGACAAAGGCTGTGTGTTATGTCACAGTTCAGAGCCTAGTCTTTGCAGGTCTGACACGACAGCCCCTGTTCTTTATACCACATGCCAGTGCCTTCTAGAAGCTCTTCTGTTTCTTTCTCTATCACTTACCCTATGACTTAAGTTTGCTAAAATTTGGATTTCTCACATGAAAAATGTAGCTGGTTAAAAAAAAGCGAAACAATTTGATAACAGTTAAAGGCTGAGGACGTGCCATGAGACAAATTCAAATCATCTCCATCACTCAACCAGATGTGTGACTTTTGGAAACCCACCGTGCATGTTCTCACACCTCCCTTTCCTCCTCCATAAATGGGGATAATAACTATCTTCTAGGGCTGCTATGAGACACTAATAAGACAACCCAGAATGCACGCACTGTGGTCCCTGCAGTGCTTTGTGCATTTAGTGTGTGTTGAGTTAATATTGTCACGGGTGCTACATAATTCAACAAAATTTCCACAGATTAGTGGTTGGTTCCTTTGAACTCGCTGTAGAATATTTTGGCCACAGGCAACATGCAGAACAAAATGTTATTTCTAAAGGTGATTGATCCACTGGCTTAAGTAGATCTTTTACTTTTCCCTAAGAGAACACGTTGTCAAATTTAAAGTCAAATAGAGACCCCAAATAACACTACTCGTCTTTATAGTCTATGAAACTGGAGCAAAGGGCTTGGGGAAAGACTGAATTAAATCAAAGATTAGCTGAATGTAGTAACTATATATTTAATCATGAACACACATAGACTGAGAGAGAGAGAGAGAGAGAGAGAGAGAGAGAGAGAGAGAGAGAGAGAGAGAGAGATACAACTTCTGCAAGGAGAAAGCAATGTAATATAGGGGTAAAATAGAGTGCCCCCCTCTGATGCTTATGCAGTGTGATCTTGTATACCTTGCGTTACTTAACTGGACCTCACTTTTCACAGGTATAAAATGAGTATCTAATGAGGTACTATCTCATGGAAAGCACTTCTTTAAGTACTTCTTTATTCTCATACAGGTTACTCCTGCACTTGCCAACAAATGGGTGACTTTCCTGAGAAAAGGAATCTTGGAGAGTCCCTGTTAGTAATCCTTCCACTTCTGAGGTTCCACGCCTTGGGACACTTCCTGCTGTGGAATTTTCACTGTGTCTAAAACACTGACTAGTTTTCATAGCTCCTTTTATTCTTGTTTTCTGTGCATGACTATAGCCATTTGAAATATTTGGTTGAGTATCCACAGCTGTGGGCACCGCAGAGCATGAATGAAGTGCTGTGGAATCTGTGTGTTATTTTACAGTTTATGAGACCTTTACACAAAGTGGCACAGACTCACTTTCTCAACCAAGACATTGCAAAAAACATACTCCCTACTATAGTTGCCATGGCGGTTGAGTTTGCTGCTCAACTGCTGCTTATGTTTTGTTGTTTGTGTTTTTTGTTTACTGTGACGTGTTTGCCTATTTAATGGGTGAGAATGTATTAATCACCTTAGAGCAGCAGTTCTCAACCTGTGGGTCTCTACCGGTTTCACACAGTCGCCTAAGACCATCTGTATATCAGATATTTACAATTCATAACAGTAGCAATATTATAGTTATGAAGTAGCAACAAAAATAATTTTAGGGTTGGGAATCACCACAACGTGAGGAACAATATTAAAGGGCCGCAGCCTTAGGAAGGTTGAGAACCACTGCCTTAAAGTAATTAGCTTTTTCTGTGCAGACATCAAACTTTAGTCACTTAAATCATGGCCAAGGAGATCAGATATCTGTTTTCTTCTATGAGACTCGAATTCATTATATTTTATCTTTTATTTTCAAGCAACAATCCCAATACCACCTGTCCACTTATTAACAATTCCCCATTTGCTTTGTCTGTCTGGACACGCCACATCATATTCCTTTACATGTTCAAGGAGGACATTTCTAAAACTGTTCTTTCCTCTACCTCTGCCGGAACATCAAAATTCTCTTCAGTGATAATATAACATTAAATGGATCACGTTGGAATGGCCTTTATTCACACACCCTTTATTCCAATTTGTCCACGTGTAGTAATTTATACTATCACCAAGTGCCAGTCTAGCCGTGCCTTCACACGTCATTTCTTGTATTCATTCAATGGACAGCACAGGGTTGGAAGAGGAAGTCTTTGTTTAATTTACATTTAAAAATTTACTTATTTGGGGATTTTTGAGACAGAGTCTTGCCTTGGCTGGCCTGTAACTACGTGGACCAGACTGGCTTTGAACTTTCAGTGACCCTCCTGGCTCCTTTTCCCAAGTTTTGAGATTGCAGGCATGAGCAACCATACCTAGAAGAGAGTGCATCGCGTTTGCTTATATAAACACTTATATAAGAAGCTTATATAAACACTCTTTCTTGAGTGTTTACTTAGCTGTCATTTAACTCTGATAATAATCCGTAAATCTGGTTTTGCTGGTTATTTAAAATCATATTATTCATGTTTATAAATTATTCTATTTGTATATCGAACAAACTGAATCTTGGTGATGTTAAATAGTTATCAAATTGTTCGATCTACTATACTCTGCCTTGCGTTTCTTATTTTTTTTTCCTAGAGTAAGAGAGACCCTTCAGTCAATAGCAATGTCAGTCAAAACCTGTACTAAAAAATAAATGAATATACTGATACTCTATTATGGGCATCACCATAACCAACCAGCCCTATAAGGCAACCTCGTGCTTTTCATGCACGCGAGGGTTCAAACAGGGACCTTTGTTTGGTGAAGAAAACAGGGAAGAGCAGCAAGTGTGGGCCATCAGATGATGAAATGCCTGCACAGTTTCTAGAACCGGTGTTTGTCCTACGTTAAGACCAAGGGACAGCACGAGATGCTTTCTGACAGGCTATTTGGATAATAAACGTGTCACTGATCAAAAGAGGTGCCTCAGAAATTATTTGGCTCCAATTCCTGGCTAAGTAACAAACAAGCAAACAATGATTCTACACATTTGGCAAGTGGGAGTCTCTTGTGTGCTTTAGGGCTTTCAGTCCTTTTCACGCTACGCATGCCCTTGTTGGCCAACTTTAAGGGTATCTTAGAGTTTTAGTGCCACTTACAAACTTAGAAGCTTGAAAAAACAATGCAAAGTATATAATTAGAAGTTCTTAATTTTCTCTCTGCAAGTGTGAGTTTTAGTATTAAAAATAACTCCATGGAAGTTTTCTAAAATCACAGGTTAAGCGGAAACACTAGTTTTCTATTCTGTCAAAAATATTGCTCTTAAGACCTCCCAGGACCAATTTTTTAACACCCAAAAACACTGGTAACTAAAATTCACTCATAATAATGTCGAATACTTCAACTGCTATTTCATACTTAACTACGAAGCCCAGATCGCTGCCATGCCTCACGTGTGTCACTAGCCATTTAGAACCACTGAGGCCTGTTATAGTGTATCTCCAGTATCCCTCCCACAATCCAGACTAAAGAAAAATGTAAATCTTCATTCTAGCATTGATATTATCTCGCCCTCACAGCCAGGTGTCACTTGAAGATTGATAAGCTTCTTTTCTCTCAAGTTGTTAAAGATACTAATGGGTACCAATGGAAAACCATTGGCTACCTTCTATATTTGAATATGTACTTTCCAATAGTGATCCTTTGAGTGTCTTTTGAGAGAATGGGAAAATGTCCTTTCGTGGAGTGCAAGGGATGTGTGATATTCTGCACAATGGTCTATATACTCACACCGGATTTTTCTAGCAACTCTTCACATGTGTTTTTTTTTTTGGCTTTATGATGGTAGCACTCAAGTACTTACCATTTCCCAAGTTTTCATCAGGGACAGGGGAAATACACCCAACACAATCTCAACTATCACCTGCTTCTTTCCTTTTGCACATCTTAATGCAACGTAAGTGAAGTCCGTTTTTGTGGTAGCATTTTCCATATTTTTGATATGGCCCTCACAGAACTTATGAGTTAAAGGGGTAAGTGGTTCTGGTTTCAGGAAACCAGCAGTATCCCGAGAGATTTCCACCCCATTTGGGTAGCAAGAGCTCCTGAACTGCCTTAGGGAAGTTCCTGTTTGTGGGACAATCATCGCCCCGATGTGAAATGCTGCCCTTGCCGTTCTATGTCCTCTACACCAAACAGCCATTTTCTTTTTTGAGTGGTTCCTGTCTGGGCTCTTGACTCCCAAGCAGTCAGTGCTCACATGGAAGGAGAGCACTAAGGGAACCATCAGTGACTTGTGTGAGTAGCAGTGGCACTGGTCCAGCCCTCTTCACTCCATTCCCTAATGACACCCAACACTGACTCCCAGTGACTCACCCCAGCCATGGACAAGGATGCCCTGTGACTGTGGAAATGGAAGAGCAGGTCTAGAACCTCACCCTGACTTTGCTGTTCCTGCAGATCTACTTTCAGCTAGGAATTCTGTTGCCTCCTCCCCACAGCCAAACAAGCTTGACCTTCTGTCCCATGGGGAAAGGCATCCAAAAAGCCAGTACTGCCAGAGCATAAAGTGCCAGCCACTTCTGCAGGGACATCTCAACTCAACCATATAACTCCTCATCCCAGTGGTGGGGGCCACATCATGTTGGTGGGAGGATAAGGAAGAACCTCAAAGGTAGACCTGAGGGTGCTCTGCTCAATAAAGGCAGTGTGTTCAACTGTGACGTGAAGAAGTCAGCAGCTCCTTCATCCCAACACCCAGTTCTCAAAAGCCACCAAATCCACATGAGGTACCTGACACGAGGGAGTTTGTGACTTAAACAATACACTTCAAGTTTCAGAACATGACAGAATCTACTGGAATGGACCCCAGGGAAAATAAAAAATCTCACTGAAGAACTCACAAATCAACAGAAAACCAGAAAGGCTTCTGAGTGACACAGGCCTCAAGGCTGGGCCTTTTCCGCTAACTGGAACTAAGATGACAGTCTTGTCTGGCCCACACTCAATACCTACTCAAGTTTAACTGTGCTCTCAACTCAGGCCTGTTTCAAAAATGAAGACTGGCTCCGCTAAGGCTTGTATTATATTTGGATTTTGAGTGTCTGTCAAAAGTGAAGTATATTGTTTTCCCTTCCTATATCTCACTACATATAAGCTTAATACATCCTTTAAAAAGAAAATTCTAACTATTTTAAATTCATAGTTCAAGTCAACAACCAAGTGAAAAAGTCAGAGATGAGCAACTATCTTATTTGGGGCATTTTTGTAAGATGTATAAGCACAGATTTTAATAACACTTTTGCTTTCGTAACTTTATTCTTTAGATACACTTACAAATGTGTTCACCTTTGTGTGTTTGCACAGAAGGTTTAGTAATTAACTTTCTTATACATAAAAATTAAAACAATATATGTCTTTCATTGAGACCATCCCCACTTTTCAATATAAGAAAACTCAGGTGAGAATATATGCACACATTCACACACATGGACACACATAATGTACACACTCACACACATGAAAAATTCCATGAATCCCTATGTGTGGGAATGGAAACACAGTGATTCCTTCATAGAGGTTTGGAAGAAATTGTACTACGTTCCAGACTCTGGGGTGCACTGTTACCTCCCTGCCTTTTTCTCTGTGTCCCTCAAATCAAAGTGGCAGAGACAAGTGACTCGGATTAGGTAACTGATCTAACAATTTAGTTTAAACCCACCAGCCTGAGGCCAAACTCATCTCCCTAGGCATTGTGATACACAGCCTGGAGGCTTGGGTTCACTGAGGGTCTGTGTTATGAAGGATCTTAAGGACTGCCGGTGAAGCTGAGGACCCTTCAAGAAAACTGACAAGAGAGAAGAAAAATCTGCCTGTGAATAATGGGACTGCGAGAAGCACCCAGGAAAGGCGCAGACAGAGGAAGAAAGAAACGAAGGAAAAAGACTCTGTTAGAGCTGGGATTATAGTGAGGAAGGTGGAGAATAGAGGCAACAGGTTGGGAAGGTGGATAACGGCCTGTTAAGTTGGGGTATCTATCCTCCTAGCCACTGTGCAGGTAAAATGAGTGTTTAAATCACCCAGAACTGGGACTGGACAGTGAGCCTTCAGCTACTCTGCCTTGGAGGAGTCAGGCCCTAGAGCAGGAGTTGAGAATGAAAACATAGTTCAGCTCTCCAAGCTAACACAAGGCTTTCTACCTATGCTGAGCAGATTAACCCAAGACTGCCTTTGAATATTTCACAGGTCTTCCTCACTTGTTGAAAATTCTTCCTGGGTATTTGACTGAAGGAACTTATTTGATCTATCAGTATCTACTTTTTACCTCAGATTATCTCACACAGTCGCCACAGTTTGTTTACTGAAAGCCCTGAGGGTAAGTAGAAGTCCCAGTAGGCCCCAGAGAACCTCCAGGAAAGGAAGAGCGAGTGAGGAGATACTGTAAGGGTCACTAGTTTGAAGCCCCAAATTGAACCCAGGTTTCCTTTGATCTAATGGTTGTTTTTCAGAAATTTTACTTCCACAGTATATAATCAGTCTATTTGACTGTTTGATTCAAAGCTCCAACTTTTTTGGCTTTCCTCTGAACTCTGTAGGTCCAACAGCACTGAGCAGTTGACTGGAGCCGAGTCACAGGTTCCTGATCACCTCCTTATGTCAATAAGGTTTGCATTTGTGCTGTCTGCCCCGGAGTAAGATTTGGGGAGGAGACTCTGTTACCAACTCCTCTCCCAGAATGCCTTGACAATGTAAAATTATCAGAATAGTTATTCCCAATAATATTCCCAATAGGGGTTTCCAGTGGACAGCTCTACAAATATTTGCTCAACCATAAATATAAAAGAAACTGTGGCACCTGGATCATCACTCTGACCTTTGATTGCCCTTGTAAATGCTCCGGGAGAACTAAAATGCCAAAAAGCAACACATAGTAAGGAAACAATAAGAGCATTGTAAGGTTTTCAGGACTGCTCCTCTACATTAAAAAAAAAAAAAAAAAATCTGACCATGGGGCAGTGAACACGGATAAATAGTTTCTAAAGAACTATACTATCACAAAATCCAGCACAAGGATGCATTAGAGTGGCTACATTTGTAATTTTTAATTTCCCAGAAGCCAGAATAAGAAGTAAAAAGAAGCACGTAGGATTAATTTGTATAATAGATTCTATCAAACTCAATCTACCTAAAGTATCGTTTCAAGCTGTCACCAATACAGAAATTATTAACAACGTATTTGAGCTGAATTCTAAGTGTGGCGTGAATTCAGCTTTCAATTTGGATCAGCCACTCCTAGCACTCAAAAACCACAAAGTAGCCATCCAATGGCCCAGCACAGCTGTAGGAGTGATCACTTATTGACAATTGATTAATAAGTAAGAAGAGTAGAGATACAGGTAAAGACTTCCTGAGGACTGAGCAGACCAGAGGGCAAACTGACACCCTTCTGATCTGAAGGAGACTCCGGACTCAGCCTCCAGCACCACCAGCATTCTGTACCCTGTGGTCGCTCTCCTAACTGTCTCTCCCTTTCTCATTTCCTATTCTCATTGTCCCCATCAGAGACTGCTGGAGAGTGGGCAGCCTGGAGTACAAAGAGTCAAGGAATTGGGCTGGATTTCCAGCCTGTCTAATGACCTTGGATGAGTTACCTAACCTCCTTGATCTCAGATTTCTTTTCTATGAAACAGGATTAGTTCCTTCATTACTGGGCTGTAAGGATTGAATGACATCATAAATATAAACTGCTCAGCATCAAATGGACACTATAAAGCTTTCAAATTTTTAGGGCTAATTTTTTAAAGATTTATGTAAGTTTAGAAGAAGGGGCAGTAGGGGCAAAAAGGAATCAGAAAAGGAAGTGAAAAAAGTGTAATGGACTAAAGTCTCAAACAAAGTGCCACTTCCTCAGCCCTGGGTGCCTGGAGCCTCCCTGATCTCAGTAAATCTGTGACTTCAGCCCAGACCGCCAGAGCCTGGGCTGTGCAGACACACCGACAGGAGAAGCAGAAGAAAAGAAAGTTTCCATTTTCACCAGCATGTCCAAGGCCATGGTGACCCAGGTGGTCTGTGGGAGAAACCTAGATGAGCACAATGAGGGAACGTAGCCCCATGACTGCAAACTTTCTGGAAGCTTCACATGGTCCGTTTCTCAGGGACTCTGCCATGCAGAACAACTTACTCAGTTCCTCCAGGTCCCTCCACATGACTAGACCCAAACTGTTCCAGGTCCTAGAACCAGCACCATTGCTGCTACAGTCTCTATGGCACCTGAAAGCAGCCCTGAACCACAGCTTCAAGCACTTGGAGAAAACATGAAGAGGGGAGACTCACCAGCTCATTCTCCTCTCCTTCATTGAGCAAAGCCTGATGGTCATCCTTCTCCCTCCTCTCCATCTAAAGCAGCGAGTGTGGTCCTCTCTGACTGGTGCGTGGGGGAATGTCAAAGCCACCTGTGCTTCTGTGACTCAGGAACTACTTGTCATTGCTATGCTCAGGTGCTTACAAAATCCACTGGCACCTTGCCTGTTAGAACAACAAAGGAGAGAGAGAGGAAAGCCTCCTCTTGGCCCAGGATTGGTCTGCTAATTTATCTGCTGGGTGTGTGTTTTTTCTTCCTAGTGTTTATTTACTGAGCTACAAGTGAAGTGCCTCTAGACTTAAGGAATGATGGGGGGGCGGGGGAGCTGTTGTGCTAGAAAGCAATTTCACATGCAGCCCGTGAAAGTCTTCCCCGAAGAATAGGAATGGATACTGTGCTAGGAACACAAGACAACAGAGTCCTATCTGTCTCTTGAGAGCTGTGGAAAGAAAGTCCTTGGAGTTTAGAGAAGCTGTGAACACAGTGTGAGTGACAATGGAAGCTGGAAGAAGGGAATGAAGGACTCCCTCTGAAGCCAGGACCAATGGAATCCTAATCCCTACTCTAATGGTGACCCTGGATAAATTACTTATACTCTGAGTTTCTGGTTTCTGATATGTAAAATGACAATGATAATTATAGGGTTGATATGAAGGTTCATGATGATATTTGCAAAAGGCCAAGTGTAACTTCTGCCACATTGAGTGAGAGACAGGTAATCATCTTGGTTGCAATCATGGCACTAATCAAGGAGAGCAACTTTGGAAAATGAACTATGGAATAACTTGATTCTACAGTTTACAAAACTGGAAGGGAGGGAGCAGAAGAAAGAGTAGTACTATGGATTTAGCCTGAATATTCCACTCCTAAACGCACCTCTGAATTGGATGCTTTTTTTTCTCAAAAGAAATTTTTAAAAAAAATGGAGCCATTCTTGTGTTAACTGGTTAATTTGTAATTAACCACACGCACACCAAACTTTTGCCATTTTCCTTGTAGTTTGCTGCATCTAGTCCACTGAGGGAATCCTTGTCCCTCTGACACTGGAAGGAAGTTGACTAAGGTGAAACTAATTAGAAGATAGTACTAGTATTACTCTTTCCATTCATTAAAATCATTTCCTGTTGTTTGAGTGGGCTCATGTGTCTCCCTTGACATTCAGGACATATCAATGGAATTCCCAGTCCTGGAAGACATCACTGATGAGAACACACACAAGGTTACAGTTTTTCATGCCAGCAAGGTGACTGAGGTGCCTCTCGTTCAGAAAACCAATGGTGTCATGAATGTTGCAGTCCAACATTAAGTCAAGTTCAGATTTGAGGATGGTATTCCAATAAGCCCGAGTAAAAAACCATGCATGGCTGCTATGTAACTTTTACCCACAAACCCACTCATGTTTCTTGCTAAAGTAATATCAATTTTGTGTCTGGGTCACATTACTAAAATGAAATGAGCCAGTAAGTCATGACTTGTCTAAAGTGGGCCCAGGACTCCATTCTAAACAATGACAGTAAAGACAGCAGATAGCAGCTGGGGGGCAGATTATCCTGGTACTGAAAGAAAAAGATTGTTTTGTTTGCTTGTTTTCTTTTTTTTTTAACTTTCTTTCTTCTCTCCTTTGAAAAATGCATGTGAAGAGGTTGAACTTGGAGCACAGGGATTGTATGAACAAGAAGAAAGAGTGTCTCCAGATGTAGTTCTGGAGTCTTACTCCATGAAGAGGGTTGGAAAGGCAGAGCAGGTTAGAACCACACCTCTGCTATCTTTTGCAGAGACTAGTTCCTCAATGCCCACTTCTCAGTCTAAAGGAAACCAGACTTGTATGTCTGATCTATATCTCAAAGCTCTTTTGTTATTGTCTCTACTTATTACTACAGTCTTACTGGAACATTCTATTTCATCAATACTATTCAGTTACCTACATGGGGGAAATTGTTTGATTAAGACAGATAGTAGCAGTTTTCAGCATTTTGGTTCTTTCCATCTTTGACACCATAATCTTGAACTTGTTGATTCTTAGAGCTACACCCTTATGAAGAATGGGTACATGGGAACAGTAAGTTGAAGTTTCTGTAGACCAGTCTTGGAAGGATTTCTCTGTATTTACAGCAAAAGATGAGTTGTGTCTCAGGTGGATGACTACACTTTCCTGTAAAATGGGCTACAAATATGTGCCAACTGAATGCCAGAAAAAAGACGTGGATTTGGTGGCCACCTAGCAGTCAATCTCAGAGATCAACAAAGGGATAGGTCAGCCCAGATCTCTAAAGACTCATAGTACATAGCAGAGCAAAGTGACACCACCATGGAAGGACTAATGTGCACAGTAGAACTGAGGAAGGCTTGAAGGCTTACAAACTTGAAGAGCAGCAGAAATTCAAGAGTCTATATAGCCATAACAGGATATGAAGTGGTTATGGTATCTCATTGAATGACCTGTGATCTCTTTACAACTACACAGGTAAAGAAGATATATGAATCTCAGTACATGGCCTAATGCCCAGTCTCTCTGTTCATAGACAGAGCTAACCATCCCTTTCTTTTTGCATCTTAACCAACCTAACTGGACTAAAACAACCCAAGTATTCTCTACAGATAGAATAGAATGGAAGTATGTCTTTAATTACACAAATATGGCTGATGATAGTGAAAGCATGATTGTGATCTTGCCCCTCCTATTCATTAAATTCCAAAATAGAAAATCAGCAAATTAAGAATTTTGCGTCAAAACCAAGGACAAGCAGAAACAGAATCACGTGATTTTGTTTGTCTCAAAAGACATAAAGGAGGAAAGAGACCTCTAACCCCTAAAAAAGGTTTTTTAAGCCACTAAAGAGATGGCTCAGCATTCAGAGCATTGGCTGCTCTTCCACAGGAACCAGGTAAAATTTCCAACACTCATATGGTAACTCACAACTGTGTGTTTCCACTGTTTCCACTGGCATCAGGCATGCGCAGCATGCAGGCAAAATAACCATACATATTTTTAAAAAATTAATGGCCTTTTAATTGTGTGTGTGTGTGTGAGAGAGAGAGAGATATGGGGGCAAGGGAGAGGGAGAGGGAGAGGGAGAGGGAGAGGGAGAGGGAGAGGGAGAGGGAGAGGGAGAGGGAGAGGGAGAGGGAGAGGGAGAGGTGTGTGCAGGTAAGCATTCCAGACCATTTGGCATGACTGCTGGGAACTCAGCTCTTTTGGAAGGGCCACAAGTGCTCTTAATCACTGGGCCATCACTTGAGCCTCCAAAAGGGCCTTTCTATATTGCCGGACAACTACTTGCCTTGTTAATTTATTTCAAAAACAGCATTTGAGCTTATGACTCAGTTTTAGGATTGAAGATGGATCAGAAACGAATCAGACAATAACTGTCCTTACTGAGTTCAAAGCCTTGTTAGGAAAAAAAGACAACAGAAGGATCCCATCATCAAGGCTGGGTTAGAGCAGTTAGGGGCAGACAGGGCTGAGAGAGGAGGAGGAACTCCGTGTCTAATGTGTCTAGTCCGGTGGCTTGTTCACCTGAATGTAGAGCTTGGAGAATTAGATGATGTATGTAGATTTTTTCCCTCCTGCAAATAAAGCACATGTATGTAACATGTGCATAATAGCATTTTATTTACATCAGATTTTTCTCTTATCTGATCTCTATGTCATGTTCTTCATAATTTGTTGAAAAATATGTTCTAACTAAGAACTAAGCTTTCTTTCTCTCACTGTTCAAGGTGTTGAGAGAAGAGCCATGGAAAAGGAAGATCAAAAGCCAGTGAGGTTGCTCACTGGGTAGAAGTACTGGCTTCCAAACCTCACAACCTGAGCTCAGTCCACAGACAGAAGGCGAGAATAGATTTCTACAAATTGTCCTCTGACCTCATGAGTACACCATGGCAGGTGTGCATCCTCCCACATATGCATAAGTAAATGTATTTTTAAAGGAGAATGAAGATGTAAATCACTGTCCTGTGAAGTTGACAGTTCAGTGGGTAAGGAACAACAGATAGAGCAAATAGATAAGTTGGGTCCAGAGTTTGGTAGACAATCACATGTCCATGAGCAGAATAAAGCTCAGACGTGAACACATGCTGATGAGGATAGAGAGGGAGCAAGGTGTCAGGAGATAGGGAGACAAGGTCCAATGGAATGGCATGTTTTAAATACGATGGTTGGGGTGCACTTGCAGAGACTTAAGAGCACATTTGAAGAATGCTAAATGAGCATTGCCCACTTGGCCACCTGTGCACAGAAGACCATAAATCAAATGACTGTCGAGCATCAACATGTGGAATCCGGGGCCTGGGGAAGGAGGCAGTGTGCTGAGAGCCGTGCTCACAGAACAAATCCTGGGATCCCAGGGAACCAGGTAGCAGTGTGCAGACAGCTTATCTGACACCCTTGCCCTCTTTTATATGACAAATATTTCAGTTGAGTAACGAAATGAGTAACATCAATGACTAGAAAAGAGACAGAAGTAGTAGCTGTGGTCTTTTATTAGATTTTGGTTATATGTTTGTATGAATGACAGTTGATAAAAATTCTTAAATAAACATCACTATGCAAGAAGAGTAAGTTATTTTTTTTTGACTATGTTAAAGGTGTTTTTACAAAAGGAGAAAAAAAGTCTATTGTAATCAACAGTAATACTGAAGCCACTGATAGCGACATTTTAATAACGATATAATTTCTACCAATGGTAGAACCTGGGCGGTTACTAAATCATCAAATAAATGGAACATTTTTTTTTTTCATAGCTTATTGTCTAGCTCAAAAAACAAAAACAAAAAAAAAGGAGCCAACAGGATGGCTCAGCTTGTAAAGGCGCTCGCTGCCAAGCCTAACAAACTGAGTTCAAGCCCTGGATCCCACCTGATGGAAGAACGTGTTGCTCTCTGACCTCTACATTCACACACACACACACACCACACACACACGAGAGAGAGAGAGAGAGAGAGAATAAATATTTTTTAATTAAATAGACAAATTTCAAATACTGAAAAAAATTAATTTCACATATAATATTAAAGTTCAGTAATACACGTCAAGTATAAACTGAAATTTGCACTTACTCATACGAGACTATTACACCTGGTGATGTGGCCTCCCTTTTGTCTTTTTACTATTTTGAAGAGGAGTTTTGAAGAAAAATCTAGACAATTAAATTGGTGCTAGAGGATGGACATCAGAACTATCTAGTTAAGGAATTCAACCTTGTAAGGTCACCAAAACCATCCCCTGGAGGAAAGAGGAGCCTCAGCGGATCACAGCCTCTTCCACTCTCCTTGGTTCTGTTCCACCTACATGTGGAAAATTGTCATATAAAGCCCTGTTCTAGTCTCAAAATGAGATCCAGAGGTGATCGCGTCACAGGCTTGCCTTTGAGTTCATTTTCCCGAGATGCATTTGTGAGCCGAGTCTGTTTCAAAACGCGTTTTTATTTTTAATTAATGCATCATCATACATATTTATGGGGTACAGTGAAACAATTCAATATATGTGTAACAATCAAGACAGGCTAATTGGCATTATCTATTACTTCAGACATCCATCCATCATTTATCTGTGCTAAGGACAGAATCTTTTCTAGTAGCTATTCTGAAATGTGTGATTCACTTTTGTCAACCCTTGATGCCCTGCTGTGCTAGAGAATGATAGAAGTTATTCCTCTATCCAACTGCATGTCTGTTCCCATGTCCCTCCATTTCTAACGTTCTGATAACTTTCTATTCTATCTCTGTGAGATCAACTTTCATATGTGAGCAGCTGTTAGCCTCTCTATGCCTGCCTCATTTTGCTTAATCTAACAATCTCCAGTCTATCCATGTTGCAGCTAATGATAGAATCTCACCGTTTATCTGGCCGAATAATATTCTGTTGTGCTATATTCGTTTTCTATTAACTCACCTGCTGAGCACCTAGGTTGATTCCATATCTTGGTTATTGTAAATAGAGCTCTAATAGAAATATGAGTGCAATGGCTCTTCCACATTCTGACTTCAGTTCCTTTGGAGTTGCTACACCATAAACTAATGCCATGCAAGCCTAAATTGTACATGTTCTTCATGTGCACTAAGCCCATCTTGTGACCATTATTGCAATGAAGCTTTGACAAGTTCATCTCTCATTGGCTTGAATTTCCACTATTATATGTATGTAACACTGGCATCTGCATTCTACATTGCTTAGCTGTCTCCTTTATCTTCTTTCTTGTAAAATCTAGTTTGGAAAGTCTTTCCAAAGTTTTAATGTTTGAAAATGACTGATTATTGAAATATTTGTATCCTCTAATAGAAAGCAAGGAAGCACAGGGATTGCTGATTACAGAGGTAGAAGCTAAGGGGTTTAGTATTCCACTTATCCACTCTTTCCTGACTCCTGATTCAGGAGGAAAAGGCTCTCTTCCTCTTCCATCAGTGTTTTCTCTGGGGCTCTCATTTCTGTACCTATTCTAGGCCTGGCCCTTCCTGCTTCCTCCACAGGGGCAGATGCATAGCTTGGGTAGCTGACTCATCTCTTTATGGCTCTCTAGAGAGTCAAGTACCAGAACTTGGATTAAATTCTGTGCTGTACTTGGTTTCCATTATAAAATGAGGCTCTGCAGCTACTGTGAATCTGCTGTGGATCATTGAAATGGTTCCTCTCATCTTATTGCTTCTGTTTAGATTTTTAAATCACTGACTCTTTAGTCACCAGATAAGTATTGATTTATTTACCCTCTTATGGAGTCAGTTCTGTTTTCCAGGTTCTTTATATATCCAGAATTAGGCCTCTCTCACTGTCCAGCAGGTCCCCAGCTTTGCTTTAAGAATTACCCTAATAGCGCTCAGCAGAAACTAATCACCACTCTTCAAATTCAAGGAGCAATCCATTCATCTTCAAACCTAGGAACTTAACACAGGGAAAGGCAGATGTGATGGGCACTCAGTACATATGAATGGGAGGTTTCATTTTCTATCTGTAATCTGCTTGTCCTTGGGTTGCTCAGAGGCAAAATGTAAAACCAACTGGTACACATTGTATGTTGCCTGCTTGGGTCCCCTTAGAAGCCTAACACTAGCATGTCTTCTTTGGGTGACCCATCTCTACAACAGTCATTAGGTAGTTGTCTTTGAGCCCTTTGCCTTGGTTCCCCTTTTCTGTGACAGCAAATACCAGGGATTTACTCTTTATCCATATTCTGCCCAAACAGCCAATGACTGATGAATGCAGAAGTTTCGAGGCCTGCTCCTTCACTAAGATCTGGAACAGAGTGAGACCATTCTGTATCCTAAACCTCCCTGCCAGTATTATGCAGAGTGAAAACTTAGGATCACTTCCTTGTTTGTATTAGCTCCCATTCTCTCACCAAGTTCTCCTAGGAACACTTCCTTCCAGATAAATCCACATGCTTCTGGGGACTCCAACTTCAGAAAAGAATGAAAAATGCCTAAAGTTTTCACCTCACTGTCTTGATGACCATCATGAATCTGCTCTCTTTTGGGGGAAGAAAACTACCTATCTATCATACAGACAGTTTCCATCTTTCTACTCTCTTTCTTGACTCTTAGTCTCCCACTCTAAAGTCTCCAGTTTCTTCTCTCCCTAATTTAAGCATTCCCATGCAATCCTGTAGGATATAAGCTGACCATGCCTTCTAACGAAGGGATTACAATAGTTACACAGGGGTTCGATATCTTATCTTATACTGTTAGAAACGTACTGAGTACTGTCCAGCCTACTATAAGCATATGCCACATTTCTTCGTGCTCTGTGTATTTAGCTGCACAGGAACAGAATGCCTGTTTTATTTACTCATTCTGAAGGGCTTTCCATATGACTAGCCCCAAGGACAAATCTACTCTAACTGCTAATTGTGTGGCTGGGGCTTGTCTAATGAGAACAGTAAGTGCCAAATGTTAACTGTACTTGTCAGGTAAGTCACCAGCTGAGTCTGATACCTGATGCTGTTAGCCCTCTTACCTTGGTAAGCACTAAACTCATCTCTCTACTCATGCTGTTGTTACCCAAAACACCCGGAACCAGAGATGAATGGAGGTTGCAGAACAGGAGGGTGAAATTGATGTTGCCACCACAGAAAGAGCAAGGTTTCAAATGCACTTGCCAATGCCAAAATCCCCAGGAAGAAAATAGCTGTGATATGTTTACAAATGCTGAAAACAGATATATCTAAGACTCGAGATCCATCCTGAAAATATAAACCTCAATGTTGTTGTCCCAGCACAAATTGATTTCTTACTAATCAGCTGCGAGTAATCTAACCTGCTGGGAGTGATGAGTACTTTCTTAAAACAGTCATGCCTAAGGATGATCTAGGAAAAGTTATTCTTCCCCTCCCTTCTCTGAAGGGTGGTCTAGTCTGAATATCTTCAGGAACAGAGATTTTTGCATTAGTTCTCACTATCCTGCAGAATTATTGCCAAGTATTGGACCCTTCCATGTTTCTGCTGTTGACACGTGCCAATGCTTTACCACTGAACTCGCTAGGAGGTGCTCTGGTCAAGAACACAATACTCTGAGCTGTAGCAAAGAGTGGGGATAAACAGGCTTACCTACGGTAGAGAAATTTGTCAATGGTTTTCCTCACCTGGGGGCACCTTATAATATAGAGAATGCACAATGACAAATAGCATTTCCAAAGGAAATATACCCACAAAGTTCTTTCAAAGCAAGGGAAATCGGCAGGGAAAATTGTAAATGAGTCTCTATGGAGACTAATGCACATTTAAAGAAAACCATTTAGTCATTCTTTTAGCTTCATGGTCCCTGAATTTGAGTTCCCAGAATCACCTGGTAAGCCTGATGAAGGCACAGCTCTGCGGGATCCCGTGCAGAGACTCCAACTGTCTGTTTGAGGCTGGGCCAGGAATTTATTTCTAACAAGCTCCTTGGGGATTTTTATGTTGGTTCAAGTTTGAGAACCATGTTGCAAAATGAAGTTTTTGGGTTGCTACAAACTCTTCCCAGGAGTGAATAAACTGCCCCATGATGAGGGGGCAAAGAGGCCACATAAACATTACCTAAAAGTATGCAGAGTGATTCTGGGTGCTTTCCCCAGGTCTCTGCATCTCACAGGACATCTGTGCACTTGGGAAAAAACCAGGAAGGGCCAGTTTAGAAAGCAGTTCTTCTGGCGATGGCAGTAGAGGGGCTGAAAATGAAGTCTAGAAAATAGCCAACTATTTTGAAGTGCAAGTAGTTGATTTTGGAAATAAAGACAGGCAGGTCATATATTTATTTTAAGTAAGAATAGCCAGACTACATTTTTAAAAAATAGTAACTTTAAACAGTTAGAAAAACTTGAACAGTTGCATTTTCAATAATGGAGAATTGTGTGCATTCAGCCATACACGTTTGCAATGTCTTAATCAATTCATGCATTGTTCACTTACACATTCTTTTATTTACTCTTTTATTGATTCACACAGCAGATCTAACAGCTATTCTATGGACCAGAGCAAGACTTGAGAAAGCTCATTATAGCCTGAGAGATGAAAGGACATAAATTATGCTGAATTTTGTCTCCTCTGACTTTTTTTTTTTGTAGTTATAAATGAGATGACACTTAGTGTTCCAGTGCCAAGAAAACTATAACAGAAAGTCAGTGACCAAACTGATCAAACTTACAAATCATTTTAAAAAACTACATTTAAAGTCAGGCCAGTCTAAATATCTTTTATACTTTGAATTCCATATGTCATTGCTCAAAAGGGATATTTTTGAGATGACCTCCAATGATGTATCAGGTGCCAGCGCGTCCCCAGACTCCTGCTGCCTGATCTGCCACCTGTAACCCAATCATCTGTCAGTTTCCCTGCTCATGGAGAGAAGATGGGGTTTGGGACGACATAGAGACCTTCTGCTCCCAAGTGTGCCTTGTGGTATACAGCCCGTGTTGATCCTGGATCCACTGAGAGAGACCTCAAGCCTGCAAAGCTGTCCTCAGATGAACTGGTTTCCAATTAGTCATGCTATGTGCTTGAACTCTTGGTGTTATTTATTTTTAGCCAATTCTCAGGGATAGGCTTTGGCTAAACCAAGAGGAAGCTGGCACAGCTTTAAGTTTCTGCTGAACCACTTCTGCCTGTGTTGTCAGTCCCTGAGAAGGCCTTGCTGCTCAGAGGTACTTCCTCAGAGAATTCACTCCCTGGTGCTCTCCTGTGGACTTTCACTTTGTCGGCACTCACCTTTTGTGCAAGTTCCCTTCTTAGCATTCTGTTTGACAACCCCATGGCCCCCATAGACCTGACGTGGTGGTCCAACAAGACCAGAGAAACCTCCACTCCATAGTCCTTCTGAGTCTTTGAGAATGTCACAAAAGCCCCTCACATGGGACACAGAATGCAGTGCTGCTGGGTGCAGCATGTTTCCCCCGCCCCCAACTCCTTCTGAAGGTATTAGGTCATTGTCATCACTTGGAGGTGATCACTTTCCATGCTCAGGCACTGATGAATTTTGTCTGACCCTGAGACTGACTGATAGGGACCCTGGGACTCTGTGATGTGTGTGTTTTCTTTATCCTCTTCTGCCTTCCTGGACCCCCTCCCATAGCCACTTCCTTTCTCTTTAGCCACTAGAGGAACACACTAAGACTGCTTATGTCGCCTATTTATCTCTGTGTGATACCACCATCTACTAGGAAGATGCACTGGACAACTGTGTCTGCTCATTCACGTCACTGCCAGGTGGCAGAGGGAAATAGTTTCCCTCCACACTGCTTTTTATTACATTCTGAAATGCAGAGCACAGACCATAGCATAAATTTTACATTCGTCCTTTCTCTCTATCTCTCTCTCTCTCTGTATCTCTCCCACCCACATGTGTGTGTATGTGTGTGTATGTATGTTTTAATCGTGTCTTTCTCTTCCTTAGACAACTATGAAATTCCCTCAAAATGAGGTGAAACCAGAGCGCAGAATGAAAATGCCTGCCCTTCTGCTCTTGAACTACGCATCCATAGGCAATGCTTGGCTTTTAAAGAAGCTTGTTTGCTCCAACTATTTCTTTGGGTTGAGTATTTTCCTACGAGAGTCCTTGCAGCCTTATTAAAAACCTTATGTCTTATACATATTGACATAGTCTCTGTAGTATACACTTAACTTTTCCAGATCTATCTCACTCTTCCACATCCTCACTACATAAACAGAAAGACACAACACTCTACTCTCTATACTTTGCATTTATGATTGATTTTCTTCATAGTGCTATTGTTTGAGTTAAGCTTTTTTGTACTAGGTGGGAAACAGATGTTCATAGACAAAGGAAGAAAAATAAGTTGGCAGAATATCCCAGATTACACTTTGTCACTCAACCATGCCACAGCTGCTTGCTGAGCAGGACCCTGTGCTGGGGCCAAGAAGGAAGAAGACAGAATACAGACTTGGTCCCTGTCCTCAAAGAACACACTCTCTAGCCAAAGTTGGGGTTGGGTGGGAGGAGTAGAAGGCGAGACACCATAAGATCATACATAAAAGGTTAAAATTAGAAGCAGTACAAGCTGGCAATGTGCAGATACAAGGGCATCCCACTCCAGGCTTAGCATGTCAGGTGCCATTCTAATCAGATATTAAGAAGTAGGTGGGATTTGGATGTGTAGAAATGAGAGCAAGACTTGTTGGTGCCTGTGTGTAGTATGAGCCAGAGTGTTAAAACAGGAAAATGAGTACTGATCCTGGAAAGAGAAAATTGAGTTTACTGCAACAGAAAATTCAAGAAGGAGGAAACTCTGAAATGAGACCAGAGTGGACAGGGCAAAAGTTGTTGAATTCCTTAGTTAGCAATGTGCACTTTATATGGCAGATAACTTAGATGGCTACGTGTTTCTTATCATGGGTCAAACACCATCAGATTTAGACAGCAGAATTCACACAGATCTGAAGGAGAAAGAGGAGAGCTCTCAGTCAAGAAATTAGTCAAGATGCTCTTGTAGTCAATAAGGACTGAAAGCCTGGTCGAGGGGAAGTTCTGTACACCAGGCATTGCCAAGAAAGGGCCCTCAGACATATTGCTCAGTGGAGGAGGATGGGTAGCACTCTTCATAGCTCACCCGTTTTGGTGCACATCCAAAAACTCCTTGATGACACTTTGGGTTTGTACTACATTATGACTATGTCCCCATTGTAGTAAAGTGCATGCTACCTACAGCAGGACTAAGAATTCTCTGTCATATGGCCACTCTTACCTACAACTTGAAGCCCAGCACTGTCCCTAACCAGTATGTATGACCTTTATCAGAACATCAGACATTCCACGGAGTCAGCACCTTAAGGAGAGAGAGTGAGGAAGGAGGAAGGAAGTAAGAAGGAAGTAAGGAAGGAAGTAAGGAAGGAAGGAAGGAGGGAAGGAAGGAAGGAGGGAGGGAGGGGGAGGGAGGGAAGAAGGGAGGGAAGGAGAGAGGGAGGAGGAGGCAGCATGGAAACAAGAGCTAAGAGTCTAGATGACTTCTAGAGAGTTTTGTGTTCAAGCATGGACAAAGCCCAGCAATCCTCCGTGTTCTCTTTGGCAGGGGATCAACTAATTTGATCAGCAGACTCTGGCTAGTGATGGACACTGTAAAGGATCTTGATTTAGAAGCCGTAAGACAGATTTTAGACTCCGCTCATATTTCCTAATGAAGTGCTCCTGAAACAGAGGTTCTCTTTCAATCTCAGATACCTAAGGGCTGCACAAGTATGGTGTAGAAAACAAACCAAACTTGTGGGGAAAGAGCACCATCATATACAATGGCCAAGAAGGGCTTCATAGAAGAAGCAGAGTGTGGCTGAAACATGCAGGAGGATCAGCTCCCGGCCTGGGGGTGTTGGAGCAGAGCATTCAAGACAGAGAGGAGGGCAAACACACTCTTCCTGGGGCACTATATTAGTTACTTTTCTGTTGCTGTGATAAAACATCATGACTAAGGCAATTGAGAGAAGGAAGGGTTTATTTGAGCTTCAGGTTCCAGAGGGATGCATCCACCATGGCAGGGAAGTGTAGCAGCAAGCAGCGGGCACGGCAGCTAGAAAGATGCTAAGAGCTCACGGCTTGAATCCCAAGCAGAAAACAGAGCAAACTAAAAACGGCACAAGTCTTTAAATTCTCTAAGCCCAGCAAGGCCGCACCTCCTAAACCTACCTAAACAGCACCTCCAACTGGGGACCTAGCATTTAAATGCCTGATACTATGAGGGACATTTATCTTTTAAGTGACCACAGGGTGTGCCAGGCTTGATGTCTTGGGGAAGGCCTTGTGGCTCGCTCCAAAGCCAATGACTGAAACTCTGGAAGAGCTGTGGTCTGTTCTTGTTATTTGCACACTTGTTTGATCTTAAAGAAAATCTTCCTATTGATCACATTTAGGAGGTCATGTGAACGAGTCTAATGGAAACCAAAGGGCAGGCAGAACGTTGTATGGCAGCAACTTACAGTCATTTTTTATACACACAAAGTGAGCATAGTTCAAAGCCAAAGAGAATCTATATGATCCTGAATAGTTCTGCGAAGGAGAGGTTGAGCAAATTCCGGCAGAAATGTCAGTTTCTGCTAGCGGAGGCTGAAGTCAGAAACCACAGCTTTCTTTGACCACATGAAACGTGCTCACAGGGCAGCGGTTATGACTCTCCTCTCAGCTGTGGGAGTTGACCTTTTCTGTGATTGATGGTGAAGTTCAGGAGAGCTTCTGTGAGAAACTGAAAACTCTCCTGGAGGAAATTATACTCATGGCGGCAACTGCATTGGGTTGTTGCCACGCTGCTTGCTTTTCAGTGCTGCAAGCTCTTCATTTAGAAGAAAGCAGATTAAGGAACCACACAGCAGGGACTCTGCTGATAGAAGACCTGTGTCTGAGCCCAGCCCTCTCCCCCTGGCTGTGTGTCCTTGGCCATATTACTGAGATTCTGAGAGTGCCTGACACTTTCCTGAAAGGAGGAAGACAGGATTTGTCCTGCTTTTCTCCAAAGTTGGCTATGAGGTTTAAACAATAAAATAAATATTTTAAACTATACAATCTGTATATAAAGCAGGAAAAGTATAACAGGGCCCCAGACCTTAGTAGGCCCTGAGACCTTAGCACAACTGACTCCATGATGGAAGTGCCATTCAAGCTGTAAGACTCAACATGTAGACAGCACCACCTGCCAAAACTAAAACAAAAGCCTAATCCATCAAAGTCCATACAGTTCTGGAAAAGTCTCAAAATGTACTAACCTTGCTTTTTAGCTCCTGTACTTCTGCTTCTGGCTAATTGTTCTTGTTAACTGAAGTACGTTAACCCAGAATATGATTTTTGTGCTTAAAAGCTCACCCAGAGAAAGACTTGGGGCTACACTGGGGTCCTGAACACCCAGTGTAGTCACAGGCTGGCTGATAAAGACTCTCTATTGGCTTAAACCCATGTCTGAGTGGTCTTCTCTGGTGAATACCCCACAACAGGAAGCAATCATCTCTGTGGCATTATGAATGCCCAGCATCTCTGTGGCATTATGAACGCCTAGAACTTTGTGGTGATGTTATGTTGATTTGGCACTATTGGAATATACCATATCTGTTAGGAAGAGTAAAAGGCAAGAGAGGGGAGAGGGAGAGAGGGAGAGAAAGAGGGGGAAGAAAAAGAGAGAGAAAGAGAACAAGAAGAAGGAGGAAGAAGAAGAGGAAGAGAGGGAGGAAAGAAGGGAGGGAAAGAAAGGAAGTGGGGGAAGGGAGAGAGGAAGAGTAGGGGGAGGGATAGTAGGAGAGGGAGGGAAGAAGGGAGATGGGGGAGAAAGAAGAGAAAGAGGAGAGATGGAGATTTTACCAAAACATGGCTCTAGGTTTTATTTGTGTCTTCTTTACAGGTTATTTATTATAGCACACACTAAATGCAAGGCTCTGTGTAAACAATCACTTTCCCATCACCATATAAGCAAGTACGCACGTGCATACTTCTGCAAGCACAAGGATAAAGCAGGACACGTGTTCTCGGGCCTCTGTGTATGTCGGCAGGAGAACCCAGTCCATATGCTTCTTTGCAGGTACAGGGGTCCCGCAAATGATTCGCATGGTGTGACCAAATTTTTCTTTTCTTTTCTCCTCCAAGTCTTGTTCAGGAAATTGTACCAGTGGCAGGAAGTATCACAATCATACTCAGGTCACCATGTCATGTTTTTTACACCCCCCACCCAGCACACTTCCTATTCTGCCTGCTTAGTCCACATCACAGCACAGGGAAGAGATGTGGAAGATGCCAAGCCTGAGAGAGATCTTGCAGTGAGCTGAGTCAAGCTCATACTTGATTTCCTTCTTTTTTCGCTCTTGGAAAAAAAAAAAAAAAAAAAAACCCTTACATGTCTGATATCATGCGGTGCAGGCCGTGTGCTGGCTCTGAGCACAGCAGTCATTATTGGCCTGAAGTTGTCCCTGTGTATTTTTCATCCCCTCCTCTTCATCTGCCTGCTCAGGACACTCATGTCTTCAAGTACGTGAGTGCAGCTCTCCTAGTTCTGTGGCTCTACTCTCCCCAGGCTGACTTTACCTTCCTCTTTTACTCACTATTTCTAAGATGTCCCAAAATTGTCTTCAGATTGTGTCCATTTGGCAATGGCTTTTGAGAGCCATTAGCTAGTGGAGAACCAGCCTCTCACCTAGCTCCATGCTGGCCACTCATAAATTGCTTTCAGTGGAACAAGGCAAGAGCAAATCAAAGTTCAGAAAGACAAAGAGATGCTTGTTTGCTTTTATTTTAAATATACCTCTAGTCTGGGCGTGGCAGTATGCCTGGTATTCATTTGAACAGAGGTTTGTTATTTCCAAAGACTTGTTTCAACCTGCAAGTAAGAAGTCCATTTTCTGCCTGACAGTGAGGTCATGCTGGACACTCTGCCCTACTGGGGTCTTGCAATTGGGAGCTACTTAGTGGCAGTGTGTGGTTTTATTTAGGAGATGTGTCTGAGGCCTGGGTCTTCTCTCATCACCTGTATGGTAAGGATGGTAAGCCTTTCCTCGTGAAGTCCCAGAACTGCACAAACTTAAGCAGTTAGTGGGAAGGAAAACCCTTGGCAGTGGAATCGTCTAAGCACGAATTGTCTGAATTGTTCTTCCTCGTGATTACATTGTAGATCTCCTCCAGAGGCACTCGCCCAGAACCTTCTCTTTGTGGAACATGAGAAAAAACTGTCAATTTTAGAAAGGCTGTCAGAGCTACCATATCAGTGAAGAAGTAAAAGAAAATAATTCCTTTTGTATCAACGAGGATAAGGAGCCTGCAGCCTTGGGACAGGGAGTTCTTTAAGTGCCCTATTTGAAAAATAGAAGCATCAAGGTGTTCTCTGACTAGGAGACACCATGTTTCTCAAATCAACTGCAATCATGAAATCCCAAACTCTCAAAAGAGCTCAGTGGGGAGAAGAGTGCTTTCAGTTGCTTCTGACAGTGGAGACTTTCTGGGCCAGAATATTCACCCTTACTCACAACACTCCCTTCGTTTTTTCATGTTTTTCATGTTTTATATAATTTTATGTTTATAGTGGAGATTTTGTTTTACTTTAAAATTCTATGTGTGCTGTGTACATCAGGATGACCTTGAACTCACACAGATCTGTCGGTCTCTGCCTCCCTAATGCTGAGATTAAAGACATGTACCTCCAGGCCACAGTGGTATTTGCTTTTGTTGTGGGCTTTTTGTTTTGTCGGGGCTCCTCCTCCTCCTCCTCCTCCTCCTCCTCCTGTCCTCCTCCTCCTGTCTTCCTCCCCGTGTCCTCCTCCTGTCCTTCTCCTCTTCCTGTCCTCCTCTTCCTGTCCTCCTCCTGTCCTCCTCCTGTCCTCCTCCTCCTGTCCTCCTCCTTCTCCTGTCCTCCTCCTCCTGTCCTCCTCCTCCTGTCCTCCTCCTCCTCCTCCTGTCCTCCTCCTCCTGTCCTCCTCCTCCTGTCCTCCTCCTCCTGTCCTCCTCCTCCTCCTGTCCTCCTCCTCCTCCTGTCCTCCTCCTCCTGTCCTCCTCCTCCTGTCCTCCTCCTCCTCCTTTCTCCTCCTCCTGTCCTCCTCCTCCTCCTGTCCTCCTCCTTTCTCCTCCTCCTTCTTCATTGTAGTTTTTTGTTCCTTTTGATTTTCATTTCTTTTTATAGAGAAAGATAGACAAGAAGTTGGATGAGTTAGGATGAGTTGGGAGGTAGGGAGGAACTGGAGGGATTGGGGGAGGAGACTGAAATGCATTGTATGAAAATAATTTTTAAATTAAAAAGTCTATGTGTGGATGTTGTCCTGAAGCTCAGTATTGCCCATAGACCCAAGAGAAACCTGGGTGTTTTCTACACTGATTTAATCCAATATAACCCAGTTGTTCATGTTGGTAAAAATAAGGGAGATTTTGTTTTCTGGAAGGAGATCAGTTTCTATCAAGAAATATGCAGGTTGTGTAAGGATGTAGCTCAACAACAACATATAATGCAGAACACACAGCAGAGCAGGGTGCACGTAAGATGAGGAAGTCCTAAGATACAGGTGTACTCGTATACTCGGGTGATCAACCAATACCTACGCTCTTTGACACCCTCTGCCTCACCCCTAGAATACAAGTGAGACAAGTGTGCAGGGGTGTGTCCTACAGAAACCCTGTACTTGAAAGCATGGAGGAGGATGAAAGGAGGGGGATTCCAGCACAAACATGTACAAAATGAGAACAACACAATATTAAAGCAAGTGTGAGGCCCTTCTAAGCAAGGGGACCTATTTAGTCACAGGCTTTACTTAGCCCTAGATACAAGAGACAGCACACTGCAGCTCCTGGGCCGGACCTCTCACAATGGAATGAGTGGAGTGAGTCAGGTGGTACTCTGAGAGCGGACCAGCACCTCCACCCCATGTTGTTGCTGGAGAGCGGAACAGCACCCCCCTCCCTCCATGTTGCTGGTGTTTCCTCTTCCTGCTCTGGTGAACACAGAGTCCCTGTGTTGTCAGGGTAGAGTCATCACTCAGAAGTGATCACCACCTGGGGACAACTGTCCCAAAGTCCTGAAGCAAGAGAAAAGCTCTAGTGTATTAAGGCACTGAGATGAAGGGGTGTGCGTCATTGTAGCAACTATGCAGAAGAAGGCCAAAAGGAAACGGAAGGTTGTGAATCTGGAACCACGGAGAGGAGACTAAATGATGTTTCTCTTACATTAGTTTTTCCAATTCAAAATGGATCCTTAATATGTTACAACTCTATGAATACACACTGTATGACTTTTCCTTGATTCACCTTTTTGAGGAAAAACTATTCTAAGAAGACAATGTTTTCCTTCTGATATCTGGCATCTTTTGGCCCATTGCAACCCTTGCTCCATTCTTGGCTTAATAAGTGCCACCAATGTTTCAGAAGCCCTCTCCTGGGAACACTGTTCATAGACACCATTTAAGCAAATGGACTTTAATTTGTCACCATGTAGTTTATCCCCCAAACTTCAGCTGGTAGTATTGAGTCAAATTGCTTTAACTTCTCTGAAACAGGTCCTTTTTGTCTTCATTTTGATAGCTGTTGAAATATTGCTTTCCTTCAAAGTTGTTCCTCATTGCTCTCAAACACAGGGTTGCTGTAGGACACCCCCTGCATGTCAGAGTAGGTGGTTTGGTTTAGCGGGGGCCAGCTTGAGTCATTGGCCAAGTTCCTCTGCCAGATCCGATACTGGCTTTTCGATTTATAGCCGAAACATCTCTTGACTGCTATCCACAAAGCCCGGTTTTCAATAATGGCCTCCTGCAAGATAAAAGACAAGCAGCTTTGCGATTTGTGTTACCTAATCGCACAGCTCATTCTCAGACATTGCTCCACTGGTTGCTCAGGTTCATCTTAACAAAAATCTGCGACCTAAGCAAATATGAAGAAATTTTGTGGTTAGAGTCTCAAATTTTTCTACTTAAGGAACGCAGCTGAAAGAAGGCACTTTCAAACACCTGGAGTTAAGCTGGAAGCAGCCTACCTCACTGATACGTCTCAGGAATCTCACATTCAAATTAAATTTAAAATCGCTTATATTCTATATTTCACACCGTACCGCATCCAACTTCATGCCTTATAAAATGACATTTCATAAAAATTTTAACAGCTTATAGAACGAAGTGTGTAGAAAAATGCATGATACGTCTTTGATACACCTCAGCTGATCGCTATAAACTGATAGCTATAAACTGATAGCTATAAACACAGGTAAACGGAATTTAATAGAGATCTCAATCTTGGGGTAGGAGGGATCTAGATTCATTTCACAAATATGAGACCCTGGTGAGGTCATTAGTCTGAGACCTGTGTCTGTTCCCATCACTGAAGAAGAAACTCTATTAGCCTGAGACTGTTGGGTTGGAATTAATAATCCCTTCCTCATTGTGCTGTAAGGATTATGCAACTGCCCTTACAATTCAGAGCAGGGTAGGGCAGGGCAGGGCTGTCACCTTTTACCCACTCTTCTGAACTATTTGTTTAGCTGATGGTTCTTTGCTGAGGCCCTGCTTACACTTCGCCTTCACTGAAGTGCCTTCTTCATATTCAAAAAGTGATGTCTCTCAAAAAACATTTGGAGAGACAACTCAGCATTTAAAAGTACTGGCTGCAGGCTGCTCTTGGAGAGGACCAGAGTTCAGTTCCTAGCATCACATGGCAGATGGCAAACATCTGTAGCTCTAGTTCCAGAGGATCTGAAGTACTCTTCTGTCCTCCCTGGGTACCACGTGTACATGGTACACAGATACAAATTAAAGCAAAACATCCATACACATTCAAAAATAATAATTACAAACATCTTGGATCGCCACTTCATCACACGAGTTAGTCTGAACCTTAAAGTAAAGTTAGTAAAGTTAGTCATAAGCCAAATCACAGAAGAGGTTCATGTGTGCATGTGTGTGTGTATGTGTTTTCATTTTATCTATTTTGTCCAAAAGTTGAGCACTTTTGGATATTTACATAAATGAAAAAAAGAGCAGATGGACAAAATTAGAGCTGAATTTGATGTCATTCCAGGATATCTTTGGTAAACTATAGAAGATGCAGTTTTCTTAAAATCTGCTCATATTTGCTACTTAAGTCTCCATAGTAAAGGTTGTCCTAGTAAAGGTAAGAAACACAGCCTTCTAGAGTCTTTCCCTCTGAACACTGGCAGGCCTCTTGGCAGGAATTAAGACCCAGAGAAACATCTTCAGCATCTGGTCAACCCCAGTGCTTACTAGCTATATATCTGCTAGTCTGCCTTCCTGTAACAGAAGCACTGTAGCTCTCTTTAAAGCTGGAAAGAGCAGGTTGCACTGATACCAAGGCCAAGTTTTAAATATAAGAGATGTATAGAACCTTAGCATTCTTTCAAACAAGTTAAATGAAAGTTGATATGTGGATTTCTACATTGTGGTATTTTCCCTTGTTCTAGTGTGACAATCTATCTTCCCTTGTCACTCTCCAAAAAAACAACTGAAGCATTGCTGGGTGATCTGCCTGTGACTCTGCCTTGTAAATTCAATGCATAGCTAGATGCAAAAGCAAAGCTTTGATGAGAATTCATTTCTTCAACAGAATTTTATGTAAGCTTTTCCAACTGACTACTCAGTTACTAAGTACTTATGTACACACACATGCATGCACAGTAACAAAAAGATGGACATAATTTATGCCACTCATAATTAGCTCCCATGCCTCTAAGCAGTCAGGGAATGAAACGCATATAGTAAAGTCTAACGTGAACCTGTTTGATTTCTGA
Organism: Cricetomys ansorgei; assembly: GCA_026225945.1. Classification (NCBI taxonomy): domain Eukaryota; kingdom Metazoa; phylum Chordata; class Mammalia; order Rodentia; family Nesomyidae; genus Cricetomys; species Cricetomys ansorgei. Next base: position 52,595,130 of record JAMJFZ010000242.1, on the reverse strand, counting down.
GATACCTAAGATTAGCAGTAGTGTTGGGATTAAAGCCAGACCTCAGCGAACCAGATACTACTTAGAACTCTGCCAAGGAAGCCAATCATCATGCCTATACTTCAGAAAAGTGTTTGGATGATCTATAACACGGGCTGCCCAGCAGGATGGGTATAGCTCAGTTTACTCAGCATTTCTTTCTACTTTCTGGCACACACAGAGAGCCACCCAAGGAGAGACACCTTGCTGAGTCCATGATCTACTCTCTTAGCCTTACTCACCACATGAGGCAAAAAAAACCATAGCATCTATCATTCTCAATTATACTAGCCTTCTACCAAAGACTCGATGATTCTATTCCATCCCTAAGCAGCTGCTGAACACAGAGAAAGGGGTTACTAAGCAACTGGATGTCATAGGGAAAGTGTCTAGGGTGGAAGTTCCTACTCCAATGCGATTTTTCAATTTAGAAGTTGCTGGCAGCCCACAGTAAACATGCATGCGTGTATCTTCATTTCTCACTCAGCATGAGGACCAAAGAAGATGTCTAGCTTTTATGAGGATCAGTTACCCATCCCAACTGCTGGGCATGAACAAGGGCACTGCTTACATTTCATTTAAATGATGATTACTGAGCTCCTACTCCAATTAAGCAGGATTTAAAATGCAATAGCTACTAACACAAGTTCTTGCCAGCAGAGCTTAGTGGCCAGCAAGAGAAGATATTAACACACAAATATAGCACGTGTCTGCTTACTCCATAGATTGTGAGCCCCACCCCTCTGTCATTGTTCTCCTGACAGAGTATCATAGGATATGTCACAGAGTCAACAAACCATTGAGGAAAGTGCAAATGTATAAAGGCACCACTGAAAGATTGACAGAAACAAAGCAAGAACTGGTGAGTGCCCTGAGAGATGATGGTGTCTGATTGTTTACACTGCTTTTGTTGTATTTGTTTCTGTATGTGTTTGAGAGGGCTTGTTTCTTTTTTTATTTTTGCTTGGTTTGTTTAGGTTTGGTTTCTGAGGTTGACTCTCCCCCATGTAGCCCAGGCTAGCTTCTTCCCTTTATGTATGCCTTCATTAGGTAATACCTTCCAACACCAGGCTTTGAAGAAAGGAGATTATGTCTAACATCACTGGGAGAAAAGAGGGTGAAAGAGATAAAAATGAGATCAAGCTTGTTTCACTGAGAAAGAGGAGCAAATGGGGTTGTGAATGAAAGCAGTGAGCTCACTGAGAGGCTCATTTCTCATCTCAGGTGAAAATGATCCAAGCTATTAAATGAAAGAAGCTAGATGCAAAAAGGCCCATATCTCTGAAGTAAAATGGTGCACACCCACAATTCCAACACTCAATAGGCAGAGGCAGGAAGACTGAGAGATCAAAAGCCAGCCTGGGTTTTATATATATATATATATATACACACACACACACACACACACACACACACACATGCATGCATTTTTAAAAAGAGCTGGGGAGTAGCTCAGTGGTAGAATGTTTACCTAGCATGTACAAGACCCTAGGTTCAATTTTCAGCACTGAAGACGAAACAAAAACAAAGCCATGTACAGAATAATTTTTTATTTACTTGAAATGTCCCAAATAGGCAAATCCACAGAGACTGAAAGTGTGTTACTGGTTGTCAAGGAGGAGAAAAGGGAATGGAAATCAATTTCTAATGGGTTGCAGGATTTGGGGGGGTCGGATATTAGAGGGTTTTGGAATGGGACACTGTGAATGGCTGCATACTCAGTGGCTGTACTAAAACCTATTGAACTGCTGTGGAAGTTTATTTTTAGTCATGTTTAAAATAATTGTTTTTGTGCACTGTTGGAAAAAGGGATGCATACACCTTGGCATTTGTATTGTCTGCAGGTGTTGGATTTCTGTGGGGGATGTTTGATTGCTAATGATCTGCACCTGAGGAGTTCTGACTCAGTAAAAACACCTGCGCTCAGATGCTCACTGTTCCACTGCTGATTGAATATGGTGCTGGCCAGCACAGTGGTTCCCTATGCTGAGGTTTGGCAGAGTTTCCACATACGATAATACCTCCTTGTCCCTCTTGCTGAACATCACAGCAGCCTAACAACTACAGTTTACTTTAAAATGTGAGTTTTATAGTGCACAAATCGTATCTTAATTTTAAAATGTGATTGTGTTTGTGCCTGTATTGGGGAATTTTAAGAATGAATAAATAAATTAAACAAATGAATTAAAGATCATGAGTGCATCCTCCCTACCACACTTCACAGGTTAGAAAGTCAATTGCTTGTTTTCACATCAGAGAAAAGCTCATTGCATGTAGTGTGAAGGGGCTGACACAGTGCTGAGCCTTTGCCCACAGAGTGGAGAAAGGACTATCACCCAAGCCTTTTCACATTAACATTACTCCATTCGCAGACTCCTAAAGAACTGGCCCCACTCACACACACAGCGAATAGCTTCAGGTCACTTACCTCTACAGCCAGGGACACAACAAAGTTGGAAATAATCATGATGAGAATGTAGACCCTCCACAGGACAGGAGTGCAGAGCAGCTGGCAGAAGGCAATGAAGCACAATTAGGCTTAGAACAAATAAGCTGGAAAAGTTCCCATCCTTACACTGGACATGCATAGCTATATATCACGGTGGCAACACACACACACACACACACACACATACACACACGCACACACAAGAGCAATGGCGCAGGGGTTAAGAGCACTTGTGTTCTTTCAGAGGCTCAACAATTCAGGTCACAACACCCACATCATTAGGCAGCTCACAACTACCTGTTACTCAAGCTCCAGGTGATCTAACAACCAATTCTGGCCTTCATGGTACCACGTATATGTACACAAACTCACACACAGACACAGACACACATATATACATAGATTAAATAAATCTAAAATATAAATGGCATTTGTATATATTACATATTGCATACATATACTTTTAAGAGCACATATACATAAAGAACTGCAGATGTCCAATCATTTGAGGATTGTGACTGTTTTCTTCTTTTCTTTCTCTGTTACTTTCTTTCTTTTATCTAAAATTTCTACATTTCCTAAAATAATTTTGGTCACTTTGAAATGAAAATAAATAACAGTAAATCCTTTTATCTGCTTGTTTTCTTTTGTTATTTTTGAAGAGAGGATGCAGGAATGTGACTTTATTCCCAGGCACATCTGAGGATACATGTGTGAAACCTCCACCATGGATAGTGTGGCCTGCTGTCCTCTAATGTCATGTTTCTCCTCATTCAAGTGGATGGGTGGATGAGTGGGTGGGTGGATGGTTGGATGGATGGATGGATGGATGGATGGATGGATGGAAAGATGAGTGGATGGGTGGATAGGTGGGTGGGTGGATGGTTGGATGGATGGATGGATGGATGGATGGATGGATGGATGGGATGGATGGAAAGATGAGTGGATGGGTGGATGGGTGGGTGGGTGGATGGATGGATAGGTGGGTGGATGGATGGATGGATAGGTGGGTGGATGGATGGATGGATGGATGGAGAAGCCAAGTACACTATAGTATGTACAACATGTCTTATACATTGCCTCATGCTCTCCAGTGGGAGGAAAAGCTGATGCAATCCTATGGAGAATAATGTTCTTAAAATTAATATTTTTAAATCCATTTCTAGGAATTTACTCTTGACATATACTTGCACGTGACTAAAAAGATATGTGCATCTTTCTTTTACTGTTTCTTTGTGAGGGTAACAACTTAGAAACAGTTACATGTTAATTAATATGGGATTGAATATAAATTATGATACATTCACAATCTATATCATGAAATATAATGCACATGTATATGTAATAAAATATTTTGTTATCTTTTAAAATATGGAAAATGTTTATGTGTTAGTAGGTGACAATTACCAAATACACTGTTATATGAAAGAAATAAGATACAGGGCTTATGTGTATGGCTATAGCAGCCATGGAAATGTTCCACTCAGCTCTCCCGCTGATGGGAGAATAAACATACCCAGCTATGAAAATGTTCCACTCAGCTCCCCTGCTGATGGGAAGATAAACATCATCTACCCCAAACGCTATACTCAAAATCTACACAACTTCCACCCCAAAGCTGTGCTTCCCATGGGCTACTAGGAGCCAACAAATGAGGACAGCATGGATTCTCGTGAGACTCGCTCCTGTAAAATGTCAGACACTCCTGATGGACAATCTTAATCCTCAGGCCACTGCAGACTGAGACCCTTTTCATGGAGCCCTTCTTCCTTCCTTCTCTACTGAGCTTAATCCCCATGGCAGGGTGATGTGCCGCTCCTTGTCTTCCCTAGTTTCTACCCTCTTCCACAGATAACTCCAACAATTAATTTCTTGCATAACACATCCTACTTTGATATCAGCATTCCAGAATACTGACAAATGAAATACTTTGCTACCATTGTGTTAAAATGTGGGAGAAGATCCATACACATAAGAAATACATGTATTTCTGCATATGTATAAAATAAAGAGCAAAAATATATATTTTAAAAAACTGATGCCATATGTTGCCTCTAGAGGGAAGCCAGGTTGGAAAGGATATTTTACTGTATCTAAATTTAAAAAAAAAAAAACTTTTAAACTATGTGAATGTATTTCTTATTTTTAAAAAATCTAGGTTGTGAAACAGTATGATTCAATTCATAATAAACTTCATAAATTTGAAGCAAGCCCATTTACAATACATGAATTTTAAAAGACAAAAGGATAATGAATAATGTTATAATTTTCCTTGCTGAGGATTCTATATTCTCTAAAATACACCCACATTTACTTAACGAGAAGGCTTGCTTGTAAACTGGAGTGCCTCTTTGCAGCATCCTTTGCATTCCACCACCTCTGCCTCTGCACAGGTCTCCCCAAACGAAAACATCCCCTCCTTCATATTCCAGAGCACCAGCCTATCTGTCAGAGCCACAGATATAAAGCATGTGTATACACTTCCTCTTGCTTGAGTAGGCAAGATTACGGAGTCTTGTAGGATTTCAAAGTTGTCTGCGTTACATTTTTTTTAAACTGTGAAGGAGAGCTTGGGACAGATGAACAAGGCTCTTTGAAAGCACCTTTTCAGAATAACTATGATTGTACAGAAAGCATGGTTTTAAAAAGTAAGTGCAGCTCTTAGGATGAACCTAAAGGCTGTTGCAAGTGAGGTTTCTCTAAACAGCTTCAAAACGGGAACATTTTGGAGAAAATGTTGTCACATGTGAAAGAGAAAATATTTAAGTAGATTTTTACCAATTTCACAGGGATTTTTGTTTTCATTGAAAATGGTTCAATACTTTTCCAAGGGTGTCTTTAGTCTCAGAATCAACACTTGGTGGAATTTTATTTCCACCAAGTTAGCTTAAATTTAAAAAAAAAAAAGATATATTTCAGCATTCTTTTAAACCCTGCCATTTTCAAGTATATAACTGTTGTCAAGAATCCATGTCAGTTACAACAATGACCTGCTTTCAGAAACCGGTGACAAAAACACATCACACCATCATATTCAGAGAAGATACTTACATCCAAACGCCTGTGCAACTCTGGGATATCAGCAAACAGAATGAAGAGACATATGCCCATCTGTAAAATCAGCACAAGGACAAATATATCTGAGGAAACAAGAACACAGGCTATCATTTTGAGAAGTCATCGCGGGAAGCATCACGTCTACTGACTGATATATTCCAGGTTAACGCTGATTCCATTCGCTTGATTTCTGCATCCAAATACAACATAAAGGATGAAAGCACTCACTTCTGCGCAATGGGTCTCACCTCCACTATCTCTATGCACGTCCTTGAGGGGGGGGGGGAAATCTCTTTTACATGTATGTTATGTTTGAGTTAGTACAGGTGGTAATTACATAGAGAATAACAATGGCAAAATGCCCTTTCAGTAAGTGCCTTAAAGACATTCCAATATCTGGCTTTAAATACAAGTCATCTGCCTCAACTCCATTTCTAGAAAGCAGGAATGTCATAAACACATGGAATTTAAATTGTGATCATAGAAAGATGTGTATTCAGCTGCTTCTTGATCCCGATGAGGAAAAAGACAAAATAATTTTCCTGGAACAATTTTGTATGAGGATATTGATCCTTCAACTTGTGCTTCTGGATTTTTACAATTAGAGGTCTAGTGTCAACATACAAACACACATCTCAGAGACTGATCAGGGCACCCACTTTTCCTGAAAAGCCTTTCTGCCTCATATTACTTGAGCCAAGAGTGTCCACAATGCTGTATGCTGAGGTTCCTCGGGGCCGGACCTAATCCCAGTCGGCCACCACACACTGCCATCCTGAGCAGCCTTCGTGACAGCAGCCAAGGCCCAGCTGAGGGCTGTGACCCTTCTCCTGCCCGCAGGATGAACGCTGACAGATACTGACAAGTAAAGATTGATCTTCACACTGATCTCCCCAATCTAGACTGATCCTAAGAGAAATCACACAAAGACAACTTTGGGTGGAGCAATGAAATGAGAAAAGAAAAGAAGTTCTGGATGGAAAGAGAGAGGCAAGGGAACAAGGCTGCGGTGTTTTTTCAGAGCTCTGGAGTGGAAGCGAGGGGACTCTAGCTGAGAGTTGGCTGCGCAGCTGGTTCCTGAGTGACCTCAGCATGCCTGTTCTGATGATGAGCAACGGTTGAATAATCTTCCTTGTTTCCATGCAGGGTCACTCACAGTTTGTATAGGTGGGCTGCCTGAATGGTTTTCCTTTAGAGAATACAAGAGCCACGATGATGCAGTTGATTGTTCCCAAAAACCATATAGTAGTATTCTCAAAACTCGCAAAGGTGCTGTTGTTTCTGGTTTTCTCAGGAACATTTGGAGAAGTGGCTAAGGCTGAGACGCTCTCATTTCTCACTGCGCAGACACTGCAGAGGAAACCAAAAAAGCCAATGGAGTCCTCAGAACACATTTGCATCTTCAGGTTACCATGGCAAACAATATCCAGAGCAGACATCCAATATTTCATAATAGTCTACATTGTGGTAAAGAAGACACAAAAAATAATGAAAAAGCTAAGCACAGATAGATGTATAATTTTTGTATGTATAAATAGGTAAATTAGATTCATAATGCAGATTCAACTGGCTACTTGTTCATTAAGCTGTGCATTCGTTATGTATATTAAGGATACAGGAGGAGAGATGAGTAAGTTGTGAGTCTTCCCTTAGGGCAGTAGTTCTTAACTTTTCTAATGCTGTGACCCTTTAATACAGTTGCTCACGTTGTGATGGCCCCCTACTATAAAATTATTTTCATTGCTACTTCGTAACTAATTTTGTTACTGTTATGAATCATAATGTAAATATCTGATATGCAGATGGTCTTAGGTGACCCCTGTGAAAGGGTCATTCTACTCCCAAAGGGATCACCATCCACAGGTTGAGAACCGCTACCTTTGGAGACCTAAGAATTCTTTTACGTAATACATAGAGTGGCACATAACTTATCAGTGAACAGGGACAGTTTTGGGAGGAAAAGATTTTGATCACTGGACATCACTTAAACGAGGCTCCTTAAACTGGGACAAACCTGGAAATTTAGGATCCCTAGACACTCTCCTTATTAAACAGCACAGGCAAAGTTGTGTGTAGTAAAATGACAAATGATTGTTGGAAACTTTCCCAAAGCATTGAAGGGAATTAAATCCCTGGGTAGGTGAAGAGCCATTTGCCTCCCTGCACATAGGCCTGGTGACCTTTGACAGAAATCAGACTTCAAGGAGGCCAGTTCGATACCTTTGCAACTCCATGAAATACCAAGGCTGCTTCTGCACCAGGATGAAGCCCACAATGTGCATGGCCAAACTGAGGAGAATGTTGAGGATAACTGAGAGCAGCAGAGGCGGTGAGATCAGCCGTCCTGCAGGTCTGAAAGGCACTAGCTTGGGGTTGGCACCATTCAGATTCACTACAAAATAAATCCAAGGTTCACACATATGAGCGCAGAAAACAGTGATCTGATTAACGCACCTGTCAACCCTCGTCTCAGAAGCTTCTATTTGCAGCAGGTGGTGATTAACAGAGAGATCCACAACTGATCAAAGTGCAGAGAGTAAGAGACTGTGGGATATTCAGCCCTAAATGGGGACACCTGTATCACATCCCATTCTCCCCAAACTCTTGGATCTTCGCAAAAGAGGGACCAGGATGAATGTAAGAGCGAGAGGAAGTGGATGCTACGACAGAACAGTGTCTTCTGGGTACAACGGGGCAGCTGCACATATGGACTCATAGTAGCTGGGACAGCATACACAAGACCTATGCAAGCTCAAACCAAACCAAAGCCCAGCCAGAGAGAGGAGGTGGGCAGGAAGTCCCATCCCTAGTTGAGGAGCTATTGGTGATAGACAGCTGCTGGGAGAGGGAGAATCAGTTTTCTTTAAGAGTGTACCTCCAGCTAAGTCAACCATTCTCCAGTGGGAGGCCACACATACAAGAATGTTTGTGCGGAACAAATTAGTCTTGATGGGTTTGTTTTTTTAAAGGGCACAGAGTTGGTGGGTAAGAAAGGAAAGTGGATCTGTGAGGAGTTTGAGGAGGGAATGAATGTGATAAAAAAAAAAATGGGGTTGGAGAGATGGCTCAGTGGTTACAATTATGAATGCTCTTCCAGAGAACCTTAGTTCGAATCCCAATGCCCACATAGTGACTCACAACCATCTGTAACTCCAGTTCCAGGGGGTCCAATGCCCTTTTCTGGCCTCTGTAGGCACCAGATACATGCATGGTTCACAGACATAAATGCAGGCAAAACACCCATAAATACATACATACATATATACATAAAACATGGTACAAAATTTTTAAAGAACTAATAATTTGAAATAAAAGAAGAATGTTGTAACTTTTCTGGCCCAAACATCTAAAGAAATAAACAACTTCAAGTGCATTATAAACTGAGAGAGCAAAGCAGTTAATGGGTTCAAATTCAAGTCACGTTTCAAAAAAACAGGTATAGGACAGACGCAAGATGCCACTGTTTGCCTACTAAGTAGACAAAGACTATTAAATTATAAGGAAGAAAAATAGCATGCACCCGCGTGTGAACTTTTGTAAGAATATGAACTGAGACAAAACTTCAGCGCCATAAAAAAAATAAATACAAAGTGAGGAAACATTCCATGTTTGGTTTCCACTTTGGGAAATTTAACCTAATCAAAGAAATTAAAAATTCAGAACAGTGTTCATTGTGATACCACCAACATCAAGTACAGTGTGTAACACAATCTCTGCAAAGACACGCTTTCTGAGAGGGCTTGCTGGAAATTCCCGTATCTCCCGAGAAACACTGCAGAATACTCAACAATATCCAAACCGACCTGTGTCAGAACTCTGAAAAACACACAAAAGCTTGTGGCAACAAAGCGGACAGTGTATTAAAAGTGTCCGTGTATGGGGGCGGGGGTAATTTAAAATGAAAAGAATCTTTTAACTCTTTAAAATGTTTTATGCTTATTTATTTACTTATTTATTTATAATGTGTGAGCCCACAGCATGTGGCATGGTCTGTGTATGGAACATAAAATTTAAGAGCTGTTTTTCTACTTCCACCATGTGGATTTTAGGGACGGGACTTGGGTTGGTTATCAGGCTCAGTGGCAAGAGCTCTTACCCGCTGAGCCATCTCACCAGCACCAACATTACAGGAAGGTTTTGACACAGCTCTGCTTGTTCCTACCCTACTCCTTCATCAGCGTGGGATCAGTCTTGAAGACGGCAGCCTGCATTCCCTATGAGGGTCCCTGGTTCCTAGTCACAGAAGCTGCACAGCAGACTTCACCCTCAGATTCATGTGCAGGTCTGTCGTAATGTACCTGGAAACTACCTGAAGAACTAATACCAGATCCTCATCTCCCATTTCACTTAAGGTGGAGCTCCTAATATGGAATGCATGGGGGGGGGCCAAGAAGACAGCATACAGTGCTTGAAAATATCATAAGGTAACATCTCCAATTGCCTTGTACAAAAGACAAAAGAGTAATGGACATAATATAGCCACTGAAAGCTGAGGAACCTTGGAGAAATTAGAGCATTCAAAAGCTTCTTGGTATGCTTGGGATACAAAAGCTAGACACATGATTGATATTCATGTGTGGGAACCCAAAGCTTGCAACTCTATAGTCTCTAGATCAGTGTGAGTCTGGGGAATTCTGAGTGCACATGCCAACTGGAACAGATCTGCAAACTCTGGGAAGGTAGTTAACTCATTTACTTTCTGACTTCTAGAATTCAAAAGTGCCTCTGTCAAAACATGAGCTAATGAAACAGAGATGTCAGTGGCTACTCATTACAGTATACATATTTGAAAATGCAATGTGGGAAAAATCACCAATAAATGGATGACTATATCTCTCAACTGATGGTTAAACAAAACTATCAAACCTAGAAAAGGAAGGGAATATTATATTCAAAGTTACTATATACACAATAGTACACAGAACACTATAAGCTAAAAGAAATAATCACTGAAGAAACACATGTGTTAGATTTTATACTCAAAGACTTTCTAAGAGCGTTTGTAAATATTAAATGCTAAATGAAAGGGCTGCCGTGATGGCTTGGTGGTTAGGAGCACGGGTTGCTTTTCCAGAGGACCCAAGTTCAATTCCCAGCACCTACATGGCGGCTCACAACCATGTTACTCCAGTTCCAGGGGATCAGATGCCCTCTTCTGGCAACTGAAAGCACTGCACACACATCGTACCTATACACATAAGGTAAAAGTGCATGAAAATGTTATTTAACAAGAACGAAGTGAAATTATGAACAAAAGAGTTAAGGAAAACAGTAGTTAAATAAAATGAGACTGTCAAGAAAACTATAGAAATTATTAAAAGAAGTCAAAAGAAATAATGCCACAGGAAATAAAATAAATGAAGTTAAAAGAATTATTAAAGGAGTAAGGTGCTAACTCAATGTGTAAGAGCATTTGCTGTTAAAGTAAGAGGACCTCAGTTCAAACCCTTAACACTCATATAAACAGCTGAGCATGGCTGTGTATGCCCATAATTCTAGCATTGGGAGGCAGACACAGGTAGATCACAGGAGCCAGTCTAGTCAAAACAGCAAAACAGTGACAGAGTTTGTCTCAAGTAAAATAAGAGTATCAGAGGAAGACTCTTGATTCATTCAAATTGAGGCCACCCTAAGCTCCATATCAAAACTTTATCTCATAAAAATATTATTAAAATGGTGGGGATCAGAAAAATGGTTCAGTAGGTAAAGGGACATCTGCCAAGGATGGAAACTTGAGTTCAATTACTGGGCCTTGAATGGTGAAAGAAAACTACTAACTCCCTCAAGCTGTCCTTGGGCTTCTTCATGAGTGCCATGGTACACACATGTTTATTCTCTCTCTCTCTCTCTCTCTCTCTCTCTCTCTCTCTCTCTCTCTCTCTCTCTCTCTCCCCTCCTAAATAACACGTAATTCTCAAAAAAAATTTAAGGTCAAAAGTGTGCACGTTCAATAGGAGAAACAGCTATATCCTTTTATAGTCAAACTGAGAAATGATAATCAAAACCACAATGAGACAGACTGGATTATATGTGTGTATGTAGCAATAGCAATTAGAGGTCGTGAATTATAGGGGAGGGAATGGCACAGGAGGGTGGGGGTAGAAATAGTGTAAACAACATTACTTGTCTATAAAATTCTCAAATTAAAAAAAAAAAGAAAGACATCACTAAACTATGGCTAAAATTACTTTTTTCAAAATAAAATACTAATTTTTTGAGGCTGCTAAGAAATTAGAACTCTCATTCGTTGCAAGTAAAAATTTAAAATGGTACAGTTTCTAGGAAAATGGTTCGTGGCTTCCTTGAAAAGTTAAATATGTGGAGGTCACGTGATGCAGAAAATTCCATTTTATTACTTATGGAACTGAAAAAAAAAAAAGACTCAACAGTTTTTTATGCAAATGCCCATTATGACACTGTCCACAATAGCCAAGAGGAAGAAGCAACCTAACTCCATCAACACAGTAACAGACTAAATTGTGAAAATATATATTTTGTCCTGGGGATATGTATATATCAACTGAATAACATTTGTCTGCCATGTGGAATAAACTTCTGATACATGCTGCAAAATGTAAGGAAACTTGAAAGCATCATGCTTAGTGAAAGAAACAAACACCAGAGGACAAACTATATGACTTCATATATACAAATTAGGAAAATTAATTCAAATAAAAAGTAGAGGAGACGTCATCACAGGTCGGAAGAGAGAGCTGGGTGTTCTTGCTGAGTGGGTAAGGTATCTGCTTGGGAACAGATGATGCTAATGGTTGCACAGAATTTTTAATGGCATCCGTCAGTATTTCACAATAACATGCTTAAATGTAAATTTTAGGTCATGTGTATACTTTACAAAAAATAATGGAATGGAACTTAAAAAGAGCTATCAAATTAAATGAAAACAGTTTAAAAAATAGGATTAAAACAGCCATAGTGGTACATTCTTATCATCCCCACACTTGGAAGTATGAGACAGAAGAATCACAAATTTGGAAGCAGCCTGGGTCATACAGCACTATCCTGTCTCAAAATTTAAAAAAAAAAAATCAGTATGTGCACGAATATAGAAAACACAATTCAAGTTCTTGGTTTATATGAGAAAGACTAGGAAGAAAAGCTTAGCCTTGAATGGATGGATGAACTAGCTTTGCTCCTTTTCATAATGAATAGATTTTAGGAACATATATATTTAGTATTTTTTAAATTAAAAAAACGATAACACTGTTTAACAGAAGATAGAGTAAAGCCTCTAGATGGTTACTAAACAGCTGAGAACAACCACAAAATAGATGAGAAATGCTTCCAAAGAGGCATAAGGAGCTTTGGGGGAAGAGAAGTCACGTGCTTTGGCGTCATTCTGAGTGGCAGAGCCGGATGGGTGAAAGCACAGATAGCACTGGTTCCGTGTGAAGCGAAGGTCTGTTAGCACAGGCTGTCTGGACGTGTTCTTTCTTAGACCCAGCTGATGCCAATAAGCCTCTTGCTTGAACCAGACACTGTTAGAGGTATGGGTCACACAGCAGTGACGAAAAAACCAACCAAACAATCAAACAAAAAAACACGGACCTAGTCTCAGACAGCACACATTGCAGAGGAGGGAAGCAGGCAAAAATATCAATCAAAATAAAGATAAAATCTCAATGTTCAATTATGGGATAGTCATGTGAAAAATAAAGCTGAGTTATATGGCAGAGAATAATTGTCATGATCACTACTTAAAGGTAATGATATTTTAGCTGAGACACAAATAAGGAGGAAAAGTCAAAGCCGTATGAAGTGCTGAGAGTTTGTTACACAAAGGGCAGGGGAAACGCAAACACGCTGTGGTGACCAACCGACTACGCCCAAAAGGCGAAGCCCCCAGCCTGGAAGGCACAAGTAGGAGGCGATCTGATCAGAGGTGGTGTTCATGTAGACAGGACCCCAGGCACACAAGATTTGGATTTCGTGGGATGGGAGCCTGCTAAAGATGTTTGTTTGCCTTTTGTTTACTACTGTTATTGTAGTGGGGGTGGGGGCATGTGTGGGATGAGAGGACAGCGATCTGTGATTCTATGGAGTAGCTTCATTCTCTCCTTCCACTCTGATGTGGATTTGGGGGACTGAACTGAAGCCTCCAGGGTCGTATGGCAAGCGTCTTCACCTGCTGATCCAGCCTGCCAGACCCGACTGGAGCATGTCAGCAGGAGAGCGGCATCATGTATTTACATGTTTAACAAGAATTCTCAGTATTGTATGAAAGATAAATGGAACAACCAAAGAAAGTTTGTATGGAAACACTGAAGGGCAAACCGTGACTTTGTATGTAACTTTTGAAAAGGGGAAATGAGGTTGGCAGCAAGAGTGAAAGCCAGATCGGTTATAAAGGAAACGCTGGCCTGGCCCACCCAACAACAGAGGTGAGAGTGGTCATCTTGAAATGGCAGGAAGGGGATCGAGATGTGTTTGGAGACAGATCTAATAGGAACTGCCTTAGTCGGTGCTGTATTGCTGTGAAGAGACACCATATCCATGGCAACTCAAATAAAAGAAAGCACTTAACTGGGGCTTGCTTACACTTTCTTTCAAATGTTTAGTCCATGATCATCGTAGCAGGAGAGCATGGTGGCATGGAGGCAGTCATGGCACTGGAGAGGTAGCTGAGAGTTCTACATCTGGATCCACAGGCAGCAGGAAAGCCCCCTCCAGTGACACATTTCCTCTAACAAGGCCACACATGCTCCAACATAGGCCACACCTCCTAATCTTTCTCAAGTAGCACTACTCCCTTATTAACAAGCATTCAAATATATGAGCCTATAGGGGCCATTTCTATTCAAACCACCACAGGGCCTTTGTATGTATTAGACATAAAGGGTGAAGAAAAGAGAAAAATCTAGAATGACTATAAGTCTTTGATTTGAACAACTAGGGATGTAGTAATGCTGTCTTGTAGACGATGAGACAGGAAAAGGGCGATTTTGCTTCCCTGTGCTTTGTTTCATTGACATATTCTGAAGGCCTGGAGCATTAGGTAGCACAAACAAGCCACTCAGTAAGTTCACATACTTAGGATCTGGTAGAATTAAGAGTTTGGTTTGACTATGCTATGTGTGGGCCCTATTAAATGTGCAAAGCTGGATGCTTCATTCCAGAGATAATCATCTCATTTTCAGATATAAACAGGGGATTCATCACACAGAGATGACTCTAAAGTCATGTGACTAGTTGACATCCCCTAGAGAGAAGGTGCAGACGCAAGACAAGATGCTCCGAGAACAAGGTTTAAGGGGTTAGAAAGGAAAGATATGGGAGCTGTGTCACTTGGGTAGTAGATGAATTCAGGGGAGCGTAGTGTCACTAGAATTGAAAGAAAGAAACCCTTTGAGAAAAAGAGTGGTGTAGAGTAGCCATTGCTACTGACAGCAGGAAGGCCTGGAGATCTTCTGCGGCAGCAAGCAGGGAGAAGGGTCTGAACTGGAGTTAGCAGCTGCCGCCCCTGAGCATGCTCTTTTGTTCTTCTGGACACATTTGTAGGATAAATTGGCGTGACAGCTGTTATGAAAGCAGGATCATGGAACATGTAAAAGAGTCAATGAGTGAGTCATGCACCCTCCCAGACGGTGATGCCGCTGCAGCTCATAAGGGGTAAGGCTGCTGAATTTGAAAGTGGGCAGTGGAATTGAAAACGTACGTTCACGAAAAACCCTGCACACAGATGTTCACACGGATTTAGTCTTAAACCGTCTGAACTTCAAAGCAGTAGGTAAATGGAGAAGTAAGCTGTGGCACAGAGACAACAGAATATAGTTCAGTATGAGGAAGAGCTGAATATCAAACTATGTGAGGCATGTAGAAGCCTCAAATGTATAGCTTTAATATACATTCATATATTCATACTGTACAAGTGTGAAAGAGGCTGATCTGAAGGCCTACTGACTACATAATTCCAATTGCAGAAGTTTCTGGAAAAGTGTAAAGATGGTTAAAAGACCACAGTTGTTGTCAGAAGCTTTGGGGAGGGGAGAACAAATAGGGCACAAAACATCTAGGGGTAAAATTCTGTGTGATAGTTCAATGATAGCTGTCTGTCACCTGACATGTGTCCAAACTCATAGAGTTGGAGACTAAGAGTAAAGCCCAATGGAAACTCTGAGCTTTGGGGCAATCATACTGTACCGGTGCACGAAAGTCAATTACGGATAATGTGCCTTTCTTGGGGTGGGGGCGAGGCTGACAACAGGGGCAGGGGGTGGAGGGTATACAAGAGAAATCTCTGTACCTCTTCTCAACTTGGCTGCAAACCTAAAACAGCTCGAAAATACATTCATAAATTGAATTTTTCCCTATGTAAAAGACAATCTGCATACTCATTAGAAAGGTGGGGAGTGGGAGTATTACGATGGCAGAATTGCCTGTAAGTGCCACTTCCCATGCAGAGGCTACAATTTGGAGGTCAGAAAGATCAAAGCCACTCAGCTCTACAGGTGGAGCACTTTTCAACTACACCTACACCTAAAAGCAAGCTGAAGTCAGTTCCTATTTTCAAGGTGCTTTTACATTTTAATTGATTGGTGTCCATTTATAGAAGCTCTAGATTTTGTGTAAAAGGCAAAAAGCTAGTTTTTTTTCCCCTTTCTAATGTTTTGTTTTAATAGAATTGAGTATTCTGTAGCCCCACCCAATGTCTCTGGGACTAAACCATACATTCCTGCTGCTGCTGCCTTCCTGACAGACAAATTCTTCCTAGGATAGAGGGAAGGATGGAGGGAAGGATGGAGGGGGAAGCATCTCCAGGAGGAAAGTTTGAAAGTTCTTACTTGTTACACCAATGAGAGTTGTGATGGCCAGATCTTGGAATAGAAACTGATAATTTGAAAGACTGTTTGTCTCCTGGAAATAAAAAGGAAAGCAGTTATTAAGAAAATGACACACTTACAGATGAAGTTTAACAAGAATTGCTTTAAACGTCTTCCTACAGCTTTAATTTTTCAAGCAGCTTACTGAGGACATGGCATGGCCTTGGGTCTATTTGGTTTGGGGAGTGGTGGTGGATGGGGGTAGGGAGGGGCATTGAGACCTATGTCTGTGAAGCCCTCTGGCTTCAGGAGAGCTTTCCTGTGTGTGCTTCCCAGGCTGGGTCCCCTGCTTCAGTGCTACCCAGTGTCGAAGGGAACACCTGCTACATCCATGCCGTCCCTTTCTGCTGACCAGCAGAAAATGTGGGTTTGGTTTGGCACAACAAATCATGCATCCCCCACAGTAATATGTAACAGCTGCTTGGTAATCTTCCATAATTTTCACTAATGGAAAGTTGGAGCAGCTGAACTCACAGCAGGTATCATGGACATTGTTTGGTGAGCTGTCACACGCTTTTAACAAATTGTCTTACTATTCTTTCAAAAGAGTGTTCTCTCTGGCTTCAGGAATGTTGATCCCGTGCTCTCACATCTTAGTGGAAAGCAGATCATAGTATGCCATATTTGATTATCCTTTTGAGGAGAATAAACTACTGAGATTCCAAAATAGGATCAAATTCCCACAAGCAGCTTAACCTCTAGCCCCGTCATCAGTGAGTCTAAAAGTCTATCTGAAAGCAATAAGACCGAGAGCTTGAACCTAGGAGAAAGCAGGCCAAGGTAAAGAGGAGCCAGGACAAGACACCTGCAGGGACAGTTCCTTCCCCGGTGTTATACGGAGAGTGAGCCCACATATTGAATTCAGAAACAATAGTGATACCTGTTCTCCTTTTATAAATTATTAAATAATAAGAAGTACCACATGATACATGTATTTTCATACCATATTTTGACAATTTTCAGATCTATGTATTCAGGGAAGAAGTGCTATGCTGGCTAATTTACCTTTGAAAGCCAATTTCTAAGTTTTCATGAATGCTAAGATCTATTTGTTAAACACAACCAATACAAACACTCAGGTCGTGCAAACGTGCCACTAAATTAATTGTGCTAAATTGAAGTTGAGACATATGCAAAGCTTGGTATTGTCTATTTCCCTCCACTTGTTTTTCCATTATGCTCCTGGGGTAAATTCCTGTGTCTATATGGTATATGACTATGTGCTGCTACTGAATGCCTCCCCCTCCCCACCCATTCACATTCGGTTGTACCAGGTGAGTAGCTTGATGTTTACACCCCTGAAATTGTGAAGCATCGATAATTAGGAAAGCCTACAATGGTGGCTAATGTTGGCTGTCAATTTGACATACCTGGGAAAGGGAACCTCAACTGAAGAATTACCTCCCTCCGATTAGCCAGCGGACAAGTCAGTGGACTGTTTTGATTGCTGATGGATAGAGGAGGGCCCAGCCCACTGTGGGCAGTGCCACCCCAGGCAGATGGGACTAGGCTATGTAAGTCAAATAGCTGAGCAAGCCAGAGGAAGCAAGCCAGTAAGCAGTGCTTCTCCATTGGTTTCTGCTTCACACTCCTGCCTTGAGTATTTGGTCTCAATGATGGGTTGCAGTCTCTCGGCCGAATAAACCCTTTCCTCACCTAAGTTGCCTTTGGTTCATGTTTTACCCCAGCAGCAGAGAATCAAGCTAGCACACAGGTGATTGAGCACTGCAGTGGGTGGGATTGGGGAAGCACAGGCCCACACAGCTGAAGTCATAATAAAAATGACAATCAATTCCGTTCCTCAGCTATCATTGATGAGACATTTCTATACCAGAAGGCCAGAGTTTGCCTTGCCCTTCTGTCTAGTCCTGGTTTATTTCATAAACTCTCGACAACACTGTTAGAAGGACCCCTGATGCACAGATAGCCTATTTTCACTGGGTGAACAGCGACTTGCTTTAGTTCTCACTAAACCAGGCTTAGTCCCGAGTCGTACCCAGTAGAGCAGCAGAACACCAACATACTGAATCATGCTGTACAGGGCCATGTACTTAAACATGCAGAAGGACGTGACGAGAGCTGCACGGCCTTCCCTGTGTAAGAAAAGGGATGAAAAGGGGATGAGGACAATGATGGAGAGAAATTGGTTGTTGTTTTGTTCTTTTCTTCTGAGCTTAGAACAGCAACAAAAACATATGGATAAAAATCCAGACATCTGGTTGGATAATAGCTCGTCTCAAACCGTGGACAGCCTCGAGCCAGTGGAAGCTAAATAACTGGTTGTTCAGGAAAAAGCAGCTCTGAGTGAGTCTCCACAGCCTCGACCTAGCAATGGACTCTGATTTACAGTTCCTTTCGTCTACTATCTGTGGAATGGTCTCAGCTCCTGAACTCAGAGCCGGGGGACCTGGGAGCCAGTCTCGGACCTCATAACCATGTGTTAACATGACTTTGAAGGTCATGCCTGCTGTCTCAGTTTCCGCATTTGTGAACTAAGGGAAACAAATGAAGTCTGGAGGAATTTTCAAGCAGGTGCTTCAGAAATTTGGCAAATATTTGATCCACATCTCACCTGGGTAATGCTGACTTCTCCTAAAACTGGACTAAAAATAATGTGTACACTCAAATTGCCTGTGCGTGAAATTTGAATAGACTGGACACGATGCACCTGCTCCTTTGTGCTATAGCTGCCTGGTGTTGAACAAATAACACATTCGTGCACAGAACAGGTGACAGTTAATCACCACTTCTTCCGATTTATTTCATTTAGGCTGGGGATGGTACTTTAATTTACTTATGATTGGTGTAGTAACTTCCTATGAGTTCAAGACCTGGTCCTCAAACCAGGACTCGCTGTGGTCATTGGCTCACCCAGAGGACAATTTCCTCCCATTTCTCACCTCAGGTGAGGTTGTCTCAAGACACTGTCTAAAGCAGCCAATTCCTCTTCCCCAACCACATTATGACCCTTTATATTACACTACCCACTTTATATTTTATAGCACACAGGAGGTTCTGTAGGACTTGTCTTTACTGATATCCTTAGATCCTTGCACTAAGTTTCCATTCACCAAACCCTACACAAGTGTAGGGATAAATATTTTTAATAACAGACGCTAGCCAAGCCATTACATTAAGACGGCAGACAAGGTATAATCATGGGTAGAGTACAAGATCTACACCCGCATAGCAGTTACGTTCTCTGACTCTTGGTTTGTTGGTTTTTTTTATTTACAGCAGAAATACTAGCCAGGTTTCCACATGCAGGCTATTTTTAAGTATAATAGGTATAATATTTTTAAAATAAGTATATTATTTTAAGTATAATAAAGTAAGTTTTAAATTAGAAACAATGCTAGCTGTGATAACCAAGATTGGCCACAATACTGTTTTACCATCCAAACCGAATGTACCAGCGGTCCAAACATAGAACCAAGATGAATCAATGGGAGCACTGAAGGGTAATAAAGATTTTTAAAACTTCAGATGGGATGGGTACCCCCTGAAAACACAGAGGGCTAAGAGGAAAGGAAGGTAAGTGGAGATTTCCTAATCTCCAGGAAAATGCATCTAAACTCATAATTGCTAATGCAATTCAGAGCAGTGACAACCCTTTAAGAAACTATCCGAACAGTACTTTTACTGGAAACAGCACTCTTCTCCCAATGTTATTTATAACTCCTACAGAGTCCATTAGGCAGGAGAATGTTTGTATTTTTACATAAAGCACCCTTTCTACACACAGAGTTCTTCTGCTTTTCCCTAGAAGAATAACGTTATCTGCATCCAAAAGTCAAAAGAGCAAACAGTACCGGGGTAAGTGACTACTTACTTGATGAGATGAGGCACGCATTCGATGTTTGGAGTTTTGGAGGTGAAAGGTGAGGCCACTGATGCCTCCTGCTCTGATAAAGAGATGCCCACGTGAGCCATTTTCAAAGCCTGAAACCAAAGAGTCAGTTTGTTGCCTATGCACACACTCCTGTACAGAAGCAGGTCTGCCATCAAAGAAAGAGATGGCACTAGGACACCTACTCAAGGGAGAGGGAACTCCAGAACCAAACCCTGCCTCACTTAGCATATAGCAACCATTGAATCATTTTGTGACTTTGATCAAAACCTTCCCAAGTCCCCAGTGTCAGTTTAGCCCTCTGAGAAAATAATATCCACCCCTAGTATTTTTGAGAAATTATGGCCACACACTGACAGCTACTTACCCCACAGTCATTGGCTCCATCACCGCACATACCTACGAAGTAGCTAAAAGAGAAACGTGGATTGTAGAGGAGATCAAAGCTAGTTTATTCGTAAGGCTAATTTTAATCTCTGGTTTAAAAAAGTAACCATTCTTACTTAAGGATTTAAACTTTTCAGTGTAAGGAAGTACTCCTAGGAAACTAGTCAGAGCAATATGTGACATACAGTTCACAAAGCAGACTGAGAAACCCAACACATACTGGATTTTCCAGTGTTTCACATAGGCACTTCAATGATCAGAGAACAGTTTTCTCCTCCATGAAAATGGGAATGATCACAACTACATGAAGAGACCGCACAGTTGGGAGACCATAGAGTTTTATCTAGAAATCAGATCTGGATTTTTACCACCTCATTTTACGATTATTAACATCAAACTTTAGATCAGAAAGAAACTAGTAATGTCTGGAATCATAAGCATTGGCTGTTGGAGAAAATGTACCCTGCCAGTGGTCGCTCGGCTGAGAAATGAAGTACCAGGCCTGGAAGTTGAAGAAAGAGAGTAGAGGTCTGCTTCAGTGTGGTGTTTTGAGAATGGATGAGTACTTCTGTCTGGCACTGTTGACTAAGGCATGTACTCACAGTACATGCTCTGCTCTTACACTGCTAAAAGATAACTAGTTTCCTCTGAAACCCTTTGTGGTTTTCAACCATGAGAAGACAGGACTTTCTGAATAGAGAGGCTTCCTTAATGTCTAAATCACGTAACTAGGAAGATGGAGTTGGAGTGGGAGTCACATTGATATGGTCCACCGTGAGATTTCATTAACAGGAAATGAGTTGTCCAAAGAGTGACACTATTTGGACACTCATTTCATCTGTAAATGGAGAGTATCGGTGTTGAAGCATCCTGGTGAAGTGGTAAAAAGGAAGCTTGAGCATAAGAATATTTTAATACTGCAGGATTTGATGACCTATCTGTGTTATAACCGTGATGATAGCTTATCAAAATGAAACCTAATTTCTTGTTCCTTCGGTGTCAGGCTCAGCTTACCCTTCCTGTCTCATTCACACCATACCCTTTTGTAATCCTATGTTCTTGTACAACAGTTCTCAACTTTGGGTGTAAAAGGACTTGTGTGAAGTGCTTTGAAAGAAATGCTGTATTCCAGCCCCGTATGAACAATTAAATCAGTACCACTGGAAAGTGTGAAACCGATGCTGCTACTTTTTCTGTTTCCCAAATGACTGTCATCTGCCCAGGGTAAGAACCCACTTCTCTATCCCAACTGCACTTCTCCCTGGGCCTCTTTAACCACCTTACTATGGCTCCATAGCTTCAAAGAGCCTTTCCCATACCCCCTGACTGCCAAGTCTCCCTCTCTCCACCATGGGCAAAGAACCTACTCCAGTTTCTGGAATTCCTCCACCAGACTTGACTTTTGCCCAGGAGACATTCTTGCAAAGATGGTTCCATTGATCAGTATCTGCAAGAAAAGAAAGAAAGAAAAGGAAAAACTTTAATCATGGCAGATAGTCACACACAAAACAATCAAAACTAGAACATTGGCTGATAATGTCCATGAAGGAGAAAAAAGTTTGTTCCCAAGGAAACACTTTTCCCTTTTTCTCTTCTTTATTTTTTTTTTTTGAATTTTAAGATGGACAATAAGACTTTATTATCAAGTAAACCCAATGAAAATGAAATATAATTATTTATAAAAATCGTTTATGAAATTAATGTCCTATGCAATTTAACCCAGCTGCCATGGAAAAAGCAAGCCTGAAAAATCCTGAGCTTCATGGAAAATTGAACTAATGGAATCTGAGCAGTTGCAACAGAGAAGCAAAGCAGAGCCCCAGGAGAAAGGAATGACATAACTACTTCCCAGAAAATTGTTCACAACTGGCACAAAATCACAAATGACGGGATAGAGACTATCTGTGCCCTTCTCATACTACCTGGACTTGACTAATTATGAAACTCAGCTGCTATCCCAAACTTAATGAGCCTTGGAACATGGATGGTTTGAGGGTGTGATATTCTGCTCTGGTTTCCTTTTCCATACTTTAAATTCTTCCTTCTAACACCACTGTATTCCTTGCTCTCTGTGGCTATAAATTCAGTTCAGTGTTCAGTCAAAGTCTATTTGTTGGTAAATGAGTTATTTGCCCATATTACAGATTTATTCTTTGCAAAAAAAGCTTTAAATTTGGCCCCTTCAGAACATTGGTCTTCTATCACAAACATAATGGCTCTCTTCTATCCTTACCTGCCTTTCTGCACAACAGCTGGGCTCCTGCTAAACTGTGAAATGCCCTCACCATAGCAGCATGGTGAGAGCCACCCAAAGCTAATTCTCCGTGTGGCCACTTTAGTCCTAGGGTTGGCATAGAATTAATTCCTCATATTTATTGTTTACAAATCTAATAGGAAGCAACAGTAACTTTGCAAAAACATTTACTTTTTTGTGATGTGTAGAAGTAGCTAGCTGTATCTTATCTATTTCAAATTTTGAAACTAATTGGGATCATACTATGACTATGTGACATGCCTGTCATCCTCACAGAAATGTCATTGCTTTCTTAAACCTCACCTTTGGCAGTAAGCTGCTGAAATGTTGACTTATAACATGAAAGGATTTTCCACTTAGGGCAAAATGGTAACTTCCTTCTCTGTCATTGTCTGAGACTTCATCTCTGATGTTGATGTAGTTGTCCTGCAAAAAAGGAACAGCCGACTTATGCTCCTCTGTGGTTGTGCTTCTTCTGTTCTATGTCCTTCTATAGCGGTTAGGACCACGGGCATATCTGACAAAAAGCACTGAAGTTAGACCATCATCTCTCTTTAAAAGTCTCATTCCAATTCTGATCCCTTAGAGAACTACTGCCTCTTTGCTGGGCTGATCTTCACACACCACAAGACACTGGAGTGTAAGAGGATAGCATTTACTCTTGTCCTGTTCTCATCTGGATGTGATCTCTGTGAGTCCCAGAGATGAGTGCACTTCGCACATTTCAAGTGTCAAATACAAAAGCACTGCAACTTAGCAAAACTCTCCTTGAAGCGAGAACATGTCAGGGTTTTCTTTTTCTAACAGAATTAAAATTGTTCCATAAGGACACAGTGGATGAAGAACACTAACAAGACTGGAGAAAAATGAACAATTATTTTCTGACCCTGAAGACATAGCCTGATTATCCAGTGCACACAGCAAGTCTCTCCAAGAGACTAAGTCCCCTTTGAACCCAATGGGGTGGCTGACAAGCAAGGGAAAATGTAGGAAGTAAGATTCACAGCTCTGTGCACTGTGTTTTTTCTAATAAAAACTCAAAGGGTTTGGTTTGGTTTTAAGAGTAAAAGAATGAGCCAGATGGTGGTGGCGCATGCCATTAGTCCCAGCACTCGGGAGACAGAGGCAGGCAGATCTTTGTGAGTTCAATGCCAGCCTGGTCTACAGAGTGAGTTCCAGGACAGCCAGAGTTACAACAGAGAAACCCTGTCTCAGAAAAAAAAATGTAAAAAAAAAAAAAGAGTAAAAGAATGATTACTTTCAGAAGCCAAGAAAACCTTACCTCAGCACACAGAAGGAAGAACTGACATATTTGGGTCATATTTGTTAGACATCTGGAGGAGTTGTCTCAAAACATGTGCTAGTCAAAACTATCACCACCATTGTGTGGCAAGTCCAATTATACAGCAGAGTACCTTTGTTTAGGTTTACCTGATTCCCAAATGGAACATATTTCTTCTCCTCTACTAATTTCCAAGAGATAGATGCTGATGAGGAGCCAGTGGCTTCATTTGCCTCAACAAGAATGACTTTCTGGCCTTCAGAAACCATCCCAGACTTTCTGGCCACTGTTATTGCAGTCTGAAGATTGTCACCTAGAATAAAGACGATGATGAGCAGAATGCACACAGGACTTGGAAAGCTTGGCTAAGGGTTCCATTCCTATATTAGGTATGAAGATAATTACTAAGGTCTTTTCCAGCCTGGCCTGGAATTCCATAATCCCTTCTCTGGTTCTGGCTCTTCTTCATCATTTTATTTCATAACTTACCAACATATTTTTGTCAGCAAGTAGGAAGGAAAAATTCAATGTATTTCTGCCATTTGTTACAATCTTTCTAAATGTGTAGGAAGGTCTTAGTTTAATGTCATATCTTAGTTAATTCATAGCTAGAAGTTAGAGTAAGCCCCATTATCATCTATATCTGCCATTGATTATAACTGGAAACTAAACAAAAACCACAGAAGCAATCACTCAAGGACTTTGGAAAGTAAGCAGGCAGACTTTGGAGGGGAAGCAGGCTTGGACAAGCAAGCTAACAAAGGGTGGACTCTCACTGTTTTCCTCTCTCTCTCATGTGTTTGGCCCAAGCATGTATCTTGGTCACTGAACTGTTCTAGAAGCTATAACCAAGAGAAAGCCAATTTTTCTGTCTAGAGAAGCCAGAACAAAAGGGCCCTTGGAGGATGTAGACTATCAGGAAAACCATGGAAAGACAAAAGATGTAGAAGGGAGCTAATTCCATGTTTGAACTGTGTAAGTCTCAGGCTCTACAAAGATCAGGACATGTGTAGAGCAGACCAATAGAAAAAAAACATGAGTTCCAAGAACAAACCCCCATTTGCCAGAGTAATGCCTGAACATTTGGGAGAGACAGACCAAAATAGCAAAACACTTAAATTTTAAGTGTTTACTGAGACGACTGTCTACAATTACAATTAATTGATGGCTAAAGCAAAATAAAAAAAAAAAGCAAACCACTAACAACAAAAAACTGAACATTCTACACAAGGTATTAGCAGGATCAAAAATCTTATAACACAATTTAAGACATTGAGTATGCTCAGTAACAACAAACCCGGCCAGTTGTCAATGTTTAAAAAATTAATACCAACACTGCCAATCTTCGACTGACTCAGGTGTTGAAATCACCAGACAATGGTCTCCAAGACGCTATTGCGACTTGAGCTCTATGCATGGAATACTTGTAAACGTGGAGAGAGAGAACAGACTCCACAACCTTGTCTTCCGACCCCTGCACATGCACCACAGCACACACATGATACATACAGTGTATATACATACAATGTATATACATATACAATATGACACTAAATACAATTTTAAAAGAAGTTATTATAAGCTGCCTACATATTGTTCAAGTTAACATTTATAAAACAAATGGAAAGATTCAACCAAATAATATATATGGTTAAAAATGGATAATTTAGACCTGAAAAATATGACGCTTGAATTTTTTCATTAGAAAAAAATCACTTACTAGTTTTTTATTAGAAAAATACACCAAATACACTCAATAGACCAAGAGTCATTACATACAACAGAGAACAAAGAGCAGTTTTTTAAATGAACAGAGGCTCGAGTTATTAAAAGGACTTCCATTCTTGTCAGTAGAGACTGAGGAGAGGATAAAGGTGTGTGTGTGTGTGTAGAATAATAGAAGAAAACTCCCCCAAGATTGTAAGAGACTTAAATTTATAAACTCAAGAACCCCAAATAGATTAAACTTAGTGAGAACACCCAGGCATATGATAGTCACACAGCTGGAAGTCAAAGATAAAATAAAAAGGCTGTGTTAGAGAAAAATAGCACATTGCACACAAGAGAATAATGCTTAAAATGACCACACACCTGTCATAAAAATCAGGAAGGCAGAAGAAGACCCACTGAGTGGGATGAACATCCCAGGCCTGTCAGGGAAACTGCAAAGCCTATAGCAACATAGTGATCCCAGCGGCTGGATCGGAAGACACCTCAGCGCACATGGCTAGCGAGGGAGAGACGCTGCTGGGGACAGATGAAGCTGGAGTTGTCGGGACTGAAGGCATGAGGAATCGCAAATGCTATGACAGGGTGAGACCCGGAGAGGGGGTGTCTCTGAAGCCACACCCATGTGAAGACACAATCAGAGCACTTCCCAACTCTACCTCCGATTTGAAGGAGATAATGATCATTGTTCATTATTGAGGACTACATCATAATTTGGAGAAATTAAGTGACCCCTCCTCAAACTTTAAAGAAGAGAGCACAATTATAAAACTTCAGCAATTGTAAGAAAACAGTTAAGAGACGGATGGAATGGATCCGGGAGATTTTCACAGACCTGTAATAACCTGTCATGTAAAAAATAGAAAATCCAGAATAAAAATATAACAAAGGCAGAACAAAGGCAATAATTAAATGAACAATAGAGAATATTCTCTTCAGAGGAAGAAAAGCATGTTGAAAGTGCTATGTTCAGACTGAATTAGTAAAACAGGAAAAGAAAAATATATGAGCATAGTCAGCTAATATTTCTGATCTCCAAAGTTGAAGGAGGAGTATTATGTGTAGGTGAAGAGTGTGTTTCCTATAATGGGCTGGCATTGTGTATTACAATACCAAACTCAGAAGACAAAAACGGCATTCACTTACAGGTCACTGGCGAAAAAGAACTACCTACCTCCATGAGGACAAAGAAAGTTGTTGTAAGTATTTGTGAGACGTCAGAAAACATTGTGCCTTCCATCCATCCAAGGACAATAAAGAAGAGATGAAAACTAACCGAGGAGCAGAACAGAATTTTCAACATGAGGAAAAGAAGGATCAGAGACTCGAGTGGAGAATGAATAGCTCTCATCCATACAACCCTAAAATGGCTGGAGGTAGATTGTGAACATATGTGGATTGGACAGTTTAATTTCACTAGTTATTCACCTGTAATATCTTTCTTATTAAAAATCTCGAGTACTCATTAAATAATGTCATGTATTTCCCTTGAGTGATCCCTTCCCATCACCCCCTTGTTTATGAGATCTGGGACTTAGGACCGAAGTCAAGATAACAGCGTGTTCTTTTTATCCAGAATTAGAGATTCTGTCACATGGGCTGTCAGCATACTTTATAGACCACACTGACTTAAGATTCTTCTACTCTGAATACTGGACAATAAAAATTATCATCTTTGCATGGCCCATATCTTCTTGTCATTCAGCTCTCATTTCAAAACTTACTACTCAGGCTTCTCCTAAGCTCCTTGTGCAAAGTAGATGGTCGGATATACTTTACTAGACTGCTGTACCTGGGTTTTCGTTGGTTTTGTTCTGTTATGTTTTTTGTTGTTTGTTTTGATTTATTTTTATTTTATGTATATGAGTATTTGCCTGCATGTGTGTACGCCCATGCTGAGCATCTGTGGAAGCCAGGAGAGAGAGTCAGATCCCCTGAAGCTGGAGTTACCAATGGTTGTGAGCTGCCGTGTGGGTGCTGGAAAGTGAATCCTAGTCCTCTGCAAGAGCAACAGGTACCTTAACTTCTGAGCCATCATTCCAGGCCTTTGGAGTTTGTTTTTGTTTTTATACTTAGACAAGGTCTCATTCTGTAACTCAATCTGGCCTGAAAGTCGCTATGTCATCACAGGTGGCCTCAAACTGTGTGCCAATCCTTCTGCTTCAGACTCCCATGTGATGGGACTACAGGCATGTGTCTCCATGCCAGCCATCAGACTGCCTCAATTTTTATACCTCAAAACATTTCTTACACTATTTGACAAATTGGTTTTCTCTGGCCTCACTGGGATGGAAGCTTGACGAGTAGCTTGGCCCTTCTGTTGCCTAGGTCTGGCACCTAGAGAGATGTCTTGGCACTGGCACACTTAAGTGATCCAAGCCCTGTGTGTCTCCAAGGTGCCCCTGTTTTCACAGCACACTTTGCTCTGTACCTGTGATCATCACGGTCCGTATTCGGGCAGAAATGAGCTCTTCCAAGACAGGCTTTGTCTCTTCCTTCAACCGATTCTCCAAGATCAGTAATCCCAGAAATATCAGGTCTGATTCCACCTTCTCCCTGATTAAACAGAAAATCACATGTGGCTTTCTTATAGTAACGAAGACAGAAAGAGTGAGCTCCCCACTGCAATGGCCCCACTCCAGCACCGTCCCTCAACCACAGAAGATCCTGACGGGAACAGGAGGAGGCGGGATGTTGAAGCAGGCAGCTTATTGAGCCAAAGGAAGTACTTGTAGAAAAATAGTTTGGCTTTAGCCTTTGTAGAGAATGAGATCATGACTGTTGGAGTCTCTGCTACCACTCAGCTGACTCTTATCCCCTCACCTATGAGCCAAAGAGGGGAGACAGTGTCATGACAATTGAGTGAGAAACAAGAAAAATAAAAAAATTTAAAAGTAAAACAAAATGCCAGTTTCTCCACCAACTGAGGCTATATAGATATCATCTTAACCCCATGAAGTATGGTATAGATCAATAAGTGGGCCTTTACAAAGGCCAAGCTGGACCTTCACTTCTTCCTCAGCTGGAAACTCAGCTCTTCTGCATAGAATGTTCTTGCACTTCGGGGAGGCCACCATGAGAGCATCTGCAGGAGTGTCTTACAGGACCAAGTTTGGGGATGTATTTAGGCTTAGAGATTTGAACATTCCTATTAATCTATGATTTAGACACAGATACCAAACAAGACCTCAGCACTGCCTAATTCTTGATGAAATGCAGATCGAGGCAGCACCACTGAAGCCTTCACAGTGCTCCTGTCCAGTGTGTCCATCCAGTGTACCAGCTAAGGACCAGCATTGCTGGACATGCTCCTAGAACACTGAGTCTCTCCACTAGGTGGCAGGAAGTGAAGCGTTTCAGCTCCTCGGCTCCTCAGCTCCGTGCCTAGGAGCAGATCTGGGAGGAAGGTATTCCACATAATGCTGAGCAGAGTATGTAAGTCCCCATATGATCAGCTTCCAAGCCATAGCCCAACTTCCTGCATCGATAACTAACTTCTGCCCCTGGCTCCAGCTGAATTGCTCACCATGGATATGCTCTGCACTTAATCATGTCCAGACTGCTGGAGATTTTATTTCATGGCAAACATTAGTTTTCATGATCTGTCATAGAAATTCCCCGTGTCCTGCATCCCACCACACGCTGCCTCCCTCTAAAGGCTTCTCCAAACAACTGCCCGCTCCACAGCCCACTTCTACCCCATTTAGCTGGTTCTTATTTATCCATGCATTTTCAGAATTGGCCTTTTGATCTGCCTCTAATCCCTGAAGGGAAGCCCGTCTGAGTTGAGATTCTGCTCACTAATGCCCACATGATGCCCACATGCAGGAAGCGCTCAACAAATGACATTTATTTGGAGCACTTTGATGCCTGCTTGTGATTGAGTTTGACCACACAATGAGGGGGAAATCGTTTGCTCTTTCCGTGCTCTTACTGGGAACTGAGACTGCGTGAGGTTCATTGGTGTCTGTTGAACACCTAGTAATTGAGGAAAAGGAGGCTCTACAGGGGCTGCAAGCCCCACCCCCAAGATTTCACATTCAACTAGGGGGTAAGATTACACACGACCACCTTATTTATAGGCAAAGCTAGGAAATGTACCAAGGCAGGCACAAAAGTCAGAGGTCTTCAGAGTCAGAGGAGACAGGTGTATCTGGGTGTAGTGATGAGAACCTTCCTGAAGGAGGTATTAGAACTTCCCTTAAAGGATAACTTAACTGATACCTGATTAGAGATTTACAGTCTTTCTGTGGCCTCATGCTTAGGCCACAGGATTTAGATATATTCAAAGATTATATGATGTGAGCCAATAATAAATTACCATTATTAGGCCAAGAAAATGGATGTAAAGTCAAACAGCCAAGGCCACTCATTACTCCTATTTTTAGCTCCTCTGGCATATGGCCATGGTAGTGCCTGGTGAATGATATGATCAGGAGACCACCATTCTGATCTCAGCCCACCACTGCCTTGCTTGTGACCTTGAGTGAACAGCCTTTCCTGTGTGGTGCTCTAGTACATCTTTCCAAAGTTTCTGCTGGCTCCTACATCCCTTCACTCTTCCTTTCAGGAGTAGTAAACCTGAGCCAGGAAGTGAAAAGCAACAGTTCTGTGAAGGGTCTCTAACCCTGTAGTGTGGAGCAGTGTGCTGTTTTCCTGTTTCTCAAACTCACATTGTACTAATAAAGAATCATGGGTATAACACAGACAGTTGTCAGGCCTGAGATTAACCTCATGTTCTTAAAATCCATGTGAACTTTAAAGGATGAGATATGCATAAAGCAGAGACAAATTCTTCAATAAGATTTTGCTATCAAGCCAGGAGTAGTGGCACACACCTTTGATTTCAGCACTTAGGAGGCAGAGGCAGGTAGATCTCTGTGAGTTACATCTCTGTGGTCTACAAAGCAAGTTAAGTTCTAGGACAGCCAGGGCTGTTACATAGAGAAACCCTATCTCAGAAAAGAAAGAGAGGAAGAAAGAACGAAAGAAAGAACGAAAGAAAGAAAGAAAGAAAGAAAGAAAGAAAGAAAGAAAGAAAGAAAGAAAGAAAGAAAGAAAGAAAGAAAGAAAGAAAGAAAAGAGAGAGGGTGGGGAGAGAAAGAGAAGGAAGGGAGAGAGAAAAAAAGAGAGATGGCCCCACAGTTAAGAGCGCTGGCTGCTCTTACAATGGACCCGGGTTCAGTTCCAAACACCCACACATAGAGCAGCACACAACTCTCTGTAACTCCAGTTCCAGGGGATCGAATGCCCTCTTCTGGCCTTTTCTGGCACCGGGCACACACACAGTACATATATGCAGGCAAAACACTCATGCACACAAAATAAAAAAATAAATAAATTTAAAAAGATTTTACTATCAATGCTAGCAGGCAGAAAGAGAGAGAAAGAAAGAGACAAAAGAGATAGAGAGACAGAGAGAGAAGGGCTGTTCTGTATTGGTCAGAAACAAGCAAAGGACAGAACAATTAGTTTAGCTGTGAGTATCCATGGTGGTTACGTGGTGTTAAGATGGGAGGGCTAAGTAGATAACTTAAGGCAAGTTCCTATTTGTCAATTTGTTTTTAGGCCTTACTAGAGTTTGCAAGATTGGAATTTAGATTTCAATGCCCTTAACAAAGGCAAGCACTCCCAGCTCCCACCACTCCCAAGTGTGCAGCTTCCTCCACAGTGGAGTTGCTTGTTACTTCTACTGTCCCCACGCCAGGGATCTTCAGCTTGTGAATGCACACACACCCCACTGGGTAATAAGCAGAAGCAGCAGTGTAAACAGTATCTCGGCACCATGCCTGATTCTGCACAACACTTCCCTGACCCAGGGTCTCTCTAGTTCAAATTGTGACACTTGCTCTGAAGGTTCACTTCCAATTCTGACTTCAGACCTAGAACTGAGTTGATCAGATCCCAATATTAAGAACTGAAATACCCAAACTTCAGGGGTGGTCCAACAACTCCCCAAATCCAACAGTCAGTGACACACACCACAATGACTCAATCCACACAACGTGTTCCCTCTGGGCCTCACTTTTCCTATTCCCAGTGTCAGAGGGTTCATCATATCGGTCCTTCTTGGCAGGGACAGAAATGACTCTAGGTGAAATTTTAGGGGGAAATTTTCGCAAGCATGCAGGATTGTCTGCAATGACAAATGCAGTCAGCACTCATCCCTCACACCTTTTGAATACCTGACTGAAAATCCATGGACTTTTTAAGTCACCAGGAGTGCGTATTGTTTATATCACATTGCTATTCTACTGCCAGTATATGTACTGTTATTCTGTAGTTAATATTGTTGCATTGAACAATAATAGAAATGTTACTAGCATATTTCCCCTAGCTATGCTTTTCATATAAACACAAAGTACTTTTGCAATTCCTAAATGTTTCAGGAATATCACCACTGTGCAAATCAAAAAGAAGTTGTACTGTTCCCTCTAAGTTTTACCAAGAGATGTTAACAACTTTCTGAAGCTGTCTTCCTCACAGCAAGACTGTATGAGGCATTGAGACTATGTTGCACGGCACGCTGCAGGAAGCCACTGCAGGCTCGTTGAGTCTATTCTCAGGTTCAGGCAGCTTGTTCAGCGTGTGTGTGTGTGTGTGTGTGTGTGTGTGTGTGTGTGTGTGTGTGTAATGACAGCCTCCACTACTGTATCGCACTGGCCTAGAGCTCTCCAAAGATGCTGGCTGGCCAGTCAGCCCTGGGGCCTGCCCATCTATGCCTCTCCATCACTGGGATAGCAGATGTAGGCTGCCAGGCCTCACATCTTTGGTGGGTTCCGGGATTGAACTCAGATCCTTGTACTTGCGAGGCAAGCACTTTCCTGACTGAGCTGTCTCCAGAGCCCGCCACCTGTTCCCTTTGTTTTACTGGCATCTCTAAGGATTTATTAAACTATTACTTTTTGCAATACACTCTTTTCTTCTTCCTTTTAACACTTACATAGGAGAGTGTTTTCTACAGATAATAGCTCATATTCAAAGCCGTGGAAATATAGTTACAACTAGAGTGCTGAGTTGGATGAATTTGAAAATAAGAATGTGGAACCAAGTTTAAAATACTAAGAGCGAGCGAGAGAGAGAGAGAGAGAGAGAGAGAGAGAGAAAACCTTGATTAATCCTGCAAAAGCATAACTAGCTGACAAAAAAACAAAAAAAACAAAAACCTAGAAATGGCACTGAAGTAAAAATAAGCAGATAACCCAAATGGCAGAACCACCACACCAGAAAGCGGAACTTTCATTACTGTGGCCCATTTCAGAGACTAAGCATGCTTATTTTAATATACACACATAAAATTTTTCCCCAGTATGACCCCGTGGAAGGCTTTCCTATTTTTCTGTAAATATTGCCTAGATGACATAAACCTAATTGATATTTATTTGTTTCAATGACTCTGTATTCCTATTAAGGAGTTTTTTCCTAAGCAAATGTGAAGTTATATTATTTCTAACCAATTTATCCAATATTTGGATCAGGGCAAAAACTTCAAACCCTGTAACACTGGTTATTTTCACATGACCGATTTCACGAAGTCCTAACGTCACCTGTGTCTGACATTTTATTCAGCTGTTTGTCATATGTTCTGCAGTCAGTGTTCACGTCAGCTTTGTGACTTGGGCAGAGCAGGATGACTGTCCTGTTCACCATAGTCATAGACACCTATGCACAAAAACTGAGCATGGCATGTTGCTGGGCCCACCCCAGATCCTCTGAGTCCCACCCAGTCAGGTGCAGCTTCCCCAAACTGTCTTCTTTAAAAATTAAAAACCCTCTCCTTTTACCTCATCAAGGCAGTTGTGGGGCAGTCAGTTTCCAGCTTCTTGTAGGCCAGCGCTATGACACGGAAACCCTGTGTCGTGTAAATCTGAAGTTCACTAATAAAACTAGTTGGTACTGGTAAAAATAAATAAATAAAAGAAGTATTAGTATGCAATGTTTACTTAGCCAGCATGGACATAGGAATTCTTCACAATAATCTAACTCTTGCCCAAGAAAACATGTCTTTAAAAAGTTATGTAAGCAAGGTAGTGGGAAATTGTAAACATAACTATACTGTCAAGGTTGACACGTTAGGATCCAGTAAAGCTGAAATGAGACAGAAGCACTTAAAAAACAAAGCCAAGAATAGGGATTGCATATAATTCTTTTTTTTCCCCGGTTTAAACAACAAATATTGCCAGGTGGTGGTAGCACATGCTTTTAATCCCAGCACTCGGGAGGCAGAGGAAGGCATATCTCTATGAGTTTGAGGCCACCTGGTCTACAGAATGAGTTCCAGGACAGCCAAGAGCTACAAAGAAACCCTGTCTCAAAAAAAAAAAAAAAAAAGTAAATAAATAAATAAACAAAAAAATATTTACTAAGGGTATAATATGTACAACCTCTGCTCTACAGATGTCTGTTTAATTGGGTAAAAACAATATACTGATATTAAAACCAAAATGGCCTTTGATGAGATTGGCAGAGCAGCAGGTATAGAGTAGGGGGCTCCTTACCCAACTGGGAGGAGGTGGGTGAATGAAGGAAGGAGAATGGTTTCTGGCAGAGGTAGCCCAATGTGCTCAGGCATGGGTGTCCCAGACAGCGCAGGGGAAGCTTAAGGTGTGAAGTATGAAACAATAGGGCATGTCTGTAATGTTCAGTAGATGGCTCAGATCAAGAAGGACTTATCTGTGACCTCAAAAGAACTTGAAAATCTGGTGGAGGCTGTGGAAAGCAATCAAATGAAAAAAAGAGAAAAAAAGTAGCAATGCAATTAAAGGGGAGCAATCAGGGATGACTCCTAAATTGAGGGCTGGCGGATGTGGGAGGGTCATTACCCAAAATGGAAAACTGGGAAATGTAGAAAGTGAAATTTTTAAGCTTGATTTTGATATTGAGCTTGGAATACCTATCAACCAGTAAGTGATGTCCAGATGGCGACTGGATCTCGAGCATTGTGGGGACAAGTTTGGCTGGAAACCAACAATTGACATGTGTATCCCACATCCAGTCACTCACCTGTGTCAGGTAGGCAAAAGCTGGCCACTCTCTCTGGGGCACCTTTCATGAATGCCAGCCGGTCACCTCCCATCTCTTGGACAATGACTGTCATCCTCTGCAATGCTGACGAGAATGGGAACTGATGTAGGATTGCAAGGCCTTCCACTGGGACCTGGTTGATGGATGGGGAATGGAGAAGCACATGCTGGCAAAGCATTTGTCTATAAGGAATTAACTACTCCCTGCTCAGTCCATGTTTTACCAAATAAAGAGGACACATAACACATTCTAAACATCATCAGTTCAAGACGCATCCATGAGCTTTCCAATACTGCGGGTCAGAGTATAGTTTCCCCCAGTTTGAGTGCTATGGGGAGATTGGCATGCGAGGCTTACCTGGCCCACTGTGTCTGTCGGCTTAACTACCAGGGTATGTGCCAGCATTCCCTTGACGTGGAAATCAT
Organism: Cricetomys ansorgei; assembly: GCA_026225945.1. Classification (NCBI taxonomy): domain Eukaryota; kingdom Metazoa; phylum Chordata; class Mammalia; order Rodentia; family Nesomyidae; genus Cricetomys; species Cricetomys ansorgei. The sequence continues at coordinate 52,559,818 of JAMJFZ010000242.1, read as the reverse complement.
CCCCAGAAATCATTTCCTGTTTTACAAATGAGATATTTCACTGTAGGGGTTTCTTCATACACTGACACTAAGCTGGCAACCTCCTCTTGCAAAGACTCCCTTAACCACCTCAATGTATTGACAGCCCTGCTCCTGCTGCTGGACTGGTGAATCAAACTTATTCTACTCCATGAAAACAAAACAAAAGGCACAATGCATTGAAAACACTAGAACTTGAAGGACATGCACCTCTGAATTATTCATGCAATTTATCTGGCTTTCACTGTTGGAATTGCTGCATGGAGGTTTGTTCTCTGTTTCTGAAGAGCTTAACTCGGAAATGTTGAGTATGAATCGCCAGACTGATTTGGTGTAAAGCAGGCACCTCGCAGTCTTTCTTACCCTAGAGTCACTGTTGATCCTGCTGTTCACTATCTGTCTAAAATAGACTGAGCAGGGCATACTTTTGCAATATGCATGATTACTGTCTGGGAACAACTGGAATAATGACTCTAAATTATAGGCAAGGAAACCTTTTACCTAAAGATATTAAAGTTCTTTGTAATCATCTAATTGGGTGGCTGACAAAAATCTCAAGGAGGAAACTGTAACCTCTACATAGAATAGAGATACAGAAGCAGTATTCCAGAGTGGACGAGAGGCTGTAAAGCATTCACACCCGTTAGAGGAGGGTGGACTCCAGAGACATCTCTTCCAGAAGTGCTCACCAGTTCCCAGGGCCTGGGCTGCAAACAACTGCAGGGAGAGAGGTTAGCTGCAGGCAAAGAAGCTGAGCCATGTGTCTCCTCCCTGCTCTGCTCACAGCCGCAGCAACTCCAGAGATATACTTCTTAAAGGCTATTTCTGAATAAGGTTCCCTTTGAGAACAGATTAGCACCCTTTCATCTTTTTATGATTCGATCCTTTCATACTACACCCATGAGAACCACAGTCCCAACACGCAGAAAGATGTCACGAAGTTGAGTATCAGTTAGGGCAGAGCTGAAACTAGAACAGAAAAGGACAGATTCCTAAACTACAGGAGCATTTGCTCTTAGATCTAGTTTGCAATCTCAGAGAAAACTCTGTAATGCATTTCTGTTCTCAGTCTTGGAAATCAGAGGAATAGTCAATAAATTAGAATAAAACACATGGTTGCAATAACTCTGACTTATCCCAAACACTGTGAAAGCAGTGTTCCTAATCCTCATGTACTGTAATGTATATCTTTCCTTTCATTTTTTTAATCAGAAATTTTGTATATTTATGGGATACAATGTGATGCTTTCACATATACATGCACATATAATAAAAGGGTACAATCATAATAATAAATCATCACCTCATCAAATTAACTCAAGAAAATTCTGAAATCAGCTCACAGAATGGTAGAATTAGAAAATAATTGTAAGAATTATAATTTTATTGCTAACGATTAAGCTGATAATAGATATCACATGCTTTGGAACTTACAACTATACCAAGGATTTTTATTGCACCATCTCATTTAATCCCACAGCAAGTCTATAATACACACACTGTTCAGATCAGAAAGCCAGGCTTAGTCTAGTCTGCCCTTTATATCATATCGGAAGCCCCATGTTTTTAAGTATTAAAAGGATGTGATGTAGCTTGTATTGTGCTGGCATTAAAGAAGCTTCTTGCACTCTCTGAAGGTCAGAGACTTACCCATTTGGTAGCTTCAAACATTTTGACATCTAGCGGGTCTCCCTGGATGTTCCCATCAAGAAGAATCAGAGAGTGGCAGGTGGCCATGGCTGCACACAGCGGGCCCTGGGGCAGAGCTTTGCCTGAGGCAAAGCTGTGGACTGCCTGGAATCTGAGAGAGAAAAGAGAAAAAGATTCAGTCTGTCCCCTTATGCCAAAAATGGAGCTTCTTGGAAGTCTTTGATTTACTGTGCATTGCTGAATTTCTCTCTAGTCTCCACAGGATAGAATTATGTTACTCCTCCTCCTTTTAGGGCTCTTCAGGAACACTAGAAAGGCTCAGAGGCTGTTTCAGGCTCCTTTTCATACTTTGCCTTAATTCTTCCCAGACTTATTTAATTCACAAGTGAGGGCATAACTAGAAGTACCACCCTTAGTTCTGAGGTCTGCTCCCACCCCAGTGATGAGGTCGCTTCTTTCCCAATCGTGGGCAGACTCCAGGTGTGTTAGATATACACCTTCTTCAATCAGTCTTACAGGACTGGCTGTATTTTCTGTATTGGTCTCCCAACATATTAGATGTTTGATCCACAGGAGACATTCAAAAAATATACAAGTAAATGAATGAATGGGTTAATTCTTGGAAAGTTCATATGGCATTTGATAAAGAAATAAATAGTAAGAACCGTTTTGGGAAGGACCATGGGCACCCCCTCTTCAACCCTGGCATCTTGTATTCCTGTTGCCACTATTGTCCTCACCCTTTCTGACAGAAAGTGACTTTGTTTAGAATCAATAGAAATACAACGCAAATGCTGTACATTCTTTCACCATCCTTTCACTAATTGAAAGAGTAAGTCATTGAGTTCCTCCTTGGACCCACTAGAGGAATGTCCTCTCCAGCCACATTGATCAGCCCTTCTTAATTAAATGTGTAACACAGTAGTTGGTTTGGGGAAAAAAAAAAAACAGCTGTCACATTACAGAACATCTTAACGACAGTAACTTCTTCCTCTGGAGAGGCGAGATCTGCTGCTTAGAGTCAATCAGAATCTACTTGCTCTCCCTTCTCTCATGTTAATGTCTTTCAATTTTTGAACTAACTCCATAGCACAATCAGGCATTGAGCCTTCAGTCTTCCTGCCTCCTCAATAGCTAAAGTTACAAGCCAGTACACTATACCCAACCTAAAAATCCTTTATGGATGTATATGTCACTTGCATAACATAAAAGAGCTCTAAATACAAATTGGGCTTGATACGTATACATCTGAAAAGAAAAAAAGACACAAAGTTGGGAGGATAGGGAAGGAAGTTGGGCTAGGGAGAAAGCAAATATGCTCAAAATACACTATGAAATCTTCAAAGAATTAATGAAAATATTTAATTACAAAAAAATTGCTATCAATCTTGCATGCATGAAATACTTTGTGACTAAAGTTTGAAGGGAATCCTTTCATTTTCAAACATGGTGGAGGCAACACTGGGGATGATCAGCAGACATGGAAGCAAACTCAGATGTGGCCACAATGGGGGCAGGTTTGCCAATCTCTAAGTCAGCAAGATGAAAACTGACACCACCACCGGTTCCCCTACCCCCAAACCCACAAACACAAAAGAATCTTTTCTTGATGAGAAGACTCTGGCATGCAGAGGATAAGGTTCCCAGAATCAGAATACTAAGAGACAGAGTACACCAGCTACTGTCCCATAGGCATTCCTCTTCCTGAAAAGCAGGATACAAAGTCAGCATTGCCCTTTCTTACTGCCACCTCCATGAAGGACAGTGTCCTGGTACTGTCTAGATCACTGACACTGGGCCAATGTCAGACCTCTGGCAAACAGGCTAAAGGCAAGGTTCATTTCAGAGCGGGTTTGCAAACTCTCCTCACCTCCTCAGTTTGTGGGTGATGGGCTGGGATGGACTGGAAGATAACATGCATGGTTAGAGAGACCTGGAAAATTCTAAGAGGAGAAATTACATGATCGGATTTTAGAAATCATTGTTTAGCAAAAGCCAAAGTCCAAGTGTCTCCATTAATAGTCTAGAGAGTGAACATGAGGTTCTGGAAAGAGACAAATCTCAGGAATCACAGTGTGGGAAGTCCAGGATACTCACCCTTTCTGGTCACAGGGCATGACTCCCCAAGGATCCAAGCCACCCCTCGTTAAGGTGCCTGTCTGAACAGAAATAAGTTTTTGGAGTACATGGAAGATCTAATCACCCAGTGGTGAAGCAAATAAGGTATGTTTTAATAGAGAAATATACATTAGGAAGATAATAGCAACATGGTTACTTTAAGAAGAACCACGAGATGGTGGGTATCTGGATTCTAGGGAAGAAGTTCCAGTAAATACAAACATGACAAGCTTGAATGGTCTATAAACTTCTGCGTTCTCTGTAGTAAAAAAGAGGAGGTGTCTCCTTTCACCCCAGGGGACTGTGTTGAACATCTAAAGACAGGATGAAGTATGGGAAAGACCTTGGTAAGACTGTTAAAACAACAAAATGGGTGGATCCTTATTATTACAGTAGAAGCTAAAAGAATGTCATCAGAAATGAGAAATGGAGTCAAAATTTTGCCTACAAAGCACTGCTTGGGAGAAGACTAAAGAAATAGCCCACCATCTGATTTTTGGGGGGTTTAAAAAATATACATGATGGTAATTTTCTCACTGTAGTATAACAACCAAGAACTCAGGCTAAGTTGAAACGCAATCTGTATGAGTGAAAAAAAATCACATAATCCCTCCAATACCAGAGCCCTTATCTACAACATGATCATAGTCACATAGAGCTGTCGTGAATACTAACGGAATGATAGGACGTGATTGGTTTAATATCAAGCCCACAGTAAGAGCTAATAATTGATGACGACTCACAGTCACTGCTCATTGTTTTGTTCAAATTTATGCTACAACTACCTCTTTCATTCCTGTTTCTTTTTTTTTTTTAAACTCACAATATTACATCATAAGTAAACTGGTTTTCTTTATAATACTGCCCTGGTTATAAAATAGTGCTACATATAAAGACAGAAGTCTCTGGGCAGTGGTGGCGCATGCCTTTAATCCCAGTACTAGGGAGGCAGAAACAGGCAGATCTCTATAAGTTCAAGGCCAGCCTGATCTACAGAGTGAGTTCCAGGAAAGCCAGAGTTACAACAGAGAAACCCTATCTAGAAAGGCGGGGGGGGGGCGGGGAGAGACAGAAGTCCCACAAGGCTTCTGTTCTCAGTGTGACCTTCTGATTCTCCACCAATCATAAAATACAGTTTCTGTCCCATCGACGCTCTCAGCCTTCCATGTACCATCTAATGGATACAGAATTTCATGTTTCTCACGATGGATGATGGGGATGGTCGCAAATCAGTGAGAATGTACTTAGTGGCAGTGCACTAGACACTTCAGAGGATAAATATGGAAAATTTTATCTTATATTTATTTCACCACCACCACCACCCTGCCAAAAAATTATTAATTAAAAGGAACAGAAGGCAGCAAAGACCACCCATGTTTCCCTGTTGCTTAAAGATACATAAAAATGTTTTGACTGGATATTCAAGATGAACAAACACCTTCTTGTAATACTGGCATGGTCCCTGCGTCCAAACCATACTGTGCTGAGCTGTCTGGCCGCCACGGTGGGCCTTGGCTCACCTTCTTAAGCTGCCATTGTTTCCATCCAGTCCTCTGATAATCCACCTTTATTCTACTTATTGTGTGAAATATAAACAAACACATCGGAGAAAAGGTGAAATGAGAAGCTGGTTGGGAAACGTCAGACAATCAAGAGTTAATTTTAAGCATAAACTACATCTGAGACCACAGAGTAAAGATTTGGTATGTGGCTGTGTTGTCAGCAAAAGTCTCATGTTATCACATAGTTTAATAAGCCATTTCTTTTTTCCTCATTTCCTAATTCAATAAATACTTATTAAGGATTGGCTCAATGTTCTAAGCATAGAAATACTATAGAAAACATAATAAATTACTCAAGTGTGTGTGTGTGTGTGTGTGTGTGTCTGTGTGTCTGTGTGTTGGTGTGTGTGTTCATGTGTGTGTGATAGAGAGAGAGAGATAAAGAGAGAGAGAGTGTGTGTGTGCTCATGTGTTCATGTGCTTCTGTGTGAGGGTTTTGATCCATTGTTTTTCATAGAATCTCACAGCTGAAAGTACCATAAAAGATTCATTGATTCGGTGTCTACTCCCTCTTTTCACAAGCCCAGGGTCAGAAAATTCATTTCCCAGATCACACACACAACCAAATATAAAATAAGGTCAGATGCCTATAGCCTACCTATTATTTCTGCCTCAGTAAGAAGAAAAACATCTATCCATTATGATGGCAGTGATAAATGGCCCTGGGAGTGGGGATGAGAGGCACATACCTTGTCGAAGCAGACAAGGTTTAATTGTCCACATACATTGATCCTCTGGGGGCTAATGCAGAAGATGCCTTTCTTTTTCAGCCTCCTCTGGGCATAGATGATGCCTGTGGTCAGGGCGGCGGGGAGGGCAGGAGGCACTGCAATAGTGATGACATCCAGAGCTTTCCTTACCACCTCCTCAGGAGGTTCCTGGAAAAGAAAGTGTTTGGTCATTAGAACTAAATCAGCAGTGAACAGCTTTGTCCATGTGACTTCCCCTTCTCTGTTTATTCTGAGAAATGGCATCGACTGACCAAAGGGTCTGACCACACTTATGGTCTAAATATTTTTTCTCCAAAGTGCAATGGGAACACCTGTAACAGGTCTGCAGTGACCAGCAATGTACCACCAGTTCACTGCAGCTCTACCAACAAGGAGCATCTGGTTTCATTTTGAGTTCTTCATCTGATCGCTATAAAATGCTACTTTTATGAAATATTTCACTTTTCAAACTAAATATGGAAGTGGCATAAACCACGGAGAAATGTGCAAGAATAGAATCATGCTGGCATTTCAGTAAAGAAACCATTCCCCCACTATCCTACAAGATCTGACTGCTATTACAGAACTGAGCAATCAGTTGCTCATATGTGGAGCTGGGTGCCTATGCGCCGACTTTGATGTTTGGCTTGTTGTAAGTTTGTTTGTAAACCATGTTCTTGAATAAGACCAACATATAAAAATAAGGTCAACATATAAAAATAAAATATGTAGATGAGAGTGAATGTGTGTGTAAAAAAACACAAAGGCAGCTTACCCCACTGAGCACATAGACACACAGAGTGTAGATCATGCCAATGGTGGCTGTCCCTACAAGGCAAAGGAGGAACCTGATAGCATCCATGTAGAGTTTGAAGTTCATGGGCTTGGGGTAAAGGATGGATCTCACAAGGTCCCCCTTTGCAGTGTTGAACCCTGAAATTACAAACACATATCCCACCTTTTCAGGATAGCAAATCTTACTGCTGGTAGTTTTCTAAAATCCGCATTGCCTTGCTTTTCTCTAGAGAACCTAAGCCTAAAGATGAACCCTAAAGAAAACAGTGTATAACAATGCATAAGGCTAGAATGGAAATGCAGTACCCTCCTCAGAGCCCAGCACTCTCCCTGGCTCTCTTCCTCTCCTTCAACTTCAGTGTATACCAGATGGAGAGCCATATTCAGGGTGGAACACAGCTTTTCAGAGAACAACTTAATTTAAAGAAGTGATCCTGTGAGTGTGCACACACACACATGCCTCCTTTACCTGAATTAGCTAAGTGGCCCAGTAAATACTGAAGCACTCATTTCTCTAATAGCTTCCACTGCTAAATTTCGAGTTTCTCAGTTCATACGTGGAATAAACTTGGGGTTTGGGTTAGAAATGCTGAGTTTCTGGTCCTGCTTTGTCAATTGTTAGTTTTCTCTTTATATCCACTTGACTTATGTAGGTTCAGACTCTTCATGTACACGATGCCGGGGGCAATAAAGCATCTGACTTGATGTACAGAAAGAGTTTATAAACTGTGAGCACATAAATAGAGATTATTATAGTCTGTGTCACTCTTTTTACTAAGAGGCATATGCCACCTTTCAATCAGCAAGTCAGTGTTTAAAATATACAGATCTACCTATATTTGTTGTTCTATCCAAAGATTGATCCAGACCTGATAAATTTAAGGCACTAGACACACTAAGCAGAAAGATGTCACTGCCAACAGCCTACAGAGAAGATGCTCACCTGTCTGCAGGACCACTGCTCTTACAGTCCCGGAGCCAGCTGCCTTGGCCTGGATGACCTCTGTTCCACAGAAGAGAATGTGCCATCTGGGGTCTGCTTCAGTCTGCATTTTCCAGGGTGCAGAGTTAGTCATCTGGGATAATGGAGTTTTAGTGACGGGGATGCTTTCTCCTGTAGGGAACAAGTACCTATCTCACTTTGTGAGGTGGAATGCCCTCCTCATGTAAATCACATGTGTGCTCTCTCTCATGTGTCACAGAACTTCATGAGGAGCCTACTATGGAGCAAAGCAGCTTAGGTATTGGGGATACAAGATAATCATAGGTCATGTTGTTGAGAGTTCTGTAGTTAAGAAGAGGAGAGTGACATGTAACCAAATAAAGAAAATGTCACATTAAAAATACTATATGCACTTTAGGTGAAACATAGGCATTTAAATAGGTTGGGAAAAGCCACTTATGGAAGAGCAAGCAGTGTGGTAAAGAACATGGGATGTAGGGAGTGTGAAGTCATAAGGTCTATGCAGATGCTCAAACATAGAGAACCCCAAATATGACACAGTTAAGAGTTTAATTTTTTTTCTCTGGGCTCTGGCATCAGGAGACAGGGAGATGATTAACTGCTTTAATTGGTAGAGCGATATTACAATTACTTGTAAGACAAAATTCTCTACCCATGATACAGGGAAGGAGTTAAAGTCTTACGAGGTTGGTGGGTAGACAGTCAGCTGGGAAGTGATCACAAAAGTCATAGCTGGAGGGGATGGAGCCTGTAATACAAAAGATGGAGCAGAAGTAGAAAGGAAGTACTACATTCAAGAAATAGAAAGCAAGATACTACAAAAGTCCAGGAGATTTTTATGTCAGCAGGTTATAGAATGGAGACAGAGAACTAAAACCACTTCCTGGATCCTGGCTTGGAGGCTGAGCAGAGGACAAGCAACAGTAATAAAAGTGAGGATTCTAAGAGGATCAGATTGCCTTTGGGCCACTGTGGACTGGAGGTACCTGTAAAAGAACCATGTTGAAAGGCCTGTGTGTAGCTCGATAATCATGTGAGCCTGGTGCTCACATGAGGCCTTACTAAGGACATTTAGTCAGAGCTCAGCAGCTTGTACATGGTCATTAAAGCTGCCTAGAGAGAGACATTACTTCCAAATTAAGAAAAGAGGAGGAAAGGACAAGAATACAGCCCAGAACAATGCCAGCAGTTAAGTATACAGAAGAAGATAAGAAAAAGAACGAATTGGATGGGCATGGTCAGAGCTAGAAGCACCTAGAGAAAGCAGGGTGTTAGAAAGTCAAGAGAAAAGAGAGTTTCTTTCAGGGAGAGTTAGAATAGCCAAGTAAGACAGAACAGTCAATAAAATGGAGCGAAGGGTCATTGGTCATGGCACTTGTGACGTTGGCAACTTGTACCAATGTGGTAGGAGGAACACACTGCAGTGAGTTCAGCACTATTGCAAGAAGAGTTTTGAAGCTGTGGAAGCAACCATGCTGGTCTTTGCAGAGCAGGTATATAAAGTCAGGATCTGGACTACGATCATTAAGAAAACAGTACTGGGCATTAGAAAAGTCCCAGAGTTTATGGGTTCTTACGTATCTGTGGATTTTTGAGGGAAATAAACCCAATCTGCCAAGATCACCACCCACTGTATCTTTAAGCTCATATAGAAGGAAAATGTATGTTCTTATCCCTGTTCATGCCTTTTGGACCTGTTTAGGAGAAATGGGCTTGCTTTGGACTGTACATTACTGTGTTTCTACTTGTCACAATTTCATCCCTGAATAAGACATCCTCATCTTACAGAAACATTGGCACAACATCTTATTATAATGCTTCATAAGTGAGAAATCACAATGGTACAAGCTTGAATGAGTCACTTCTCTCTATGACCCTCTCTATGCTAAGACTAAGAGATAAGTTGACCTCTAAGGTCCACCTCTCAGCTCAGCATGCTAATTAAAAATGAATAAGTCAGTCCAAAATATCTAGTATATATTTTGGAAGTAGCAGATTTGTCCAAGTTTGCATCATTGACTTCTTAACATTTTCAGCCAAGGCTGTGAGGCCCTGGGCTTTGGCCTTGTGAATTTCAAGATGTCGTTGATGATTTTCAGATCTTCCAAGTTTATAAAGGGAATTTTATGCAAGTATGCTAAAGAAAAGACATGCTTTTGAATGATCTCTAGTGATCCCACAATCTTCTAAGGTAAAATGAGAGTGTTCTCATAATCTTTTGGTTCAAGAAGAAATGGCTACACATCCAGTAAGTTCTGAATGCCCTGGCTTGAGTGCTTAAAAAATAGTTTTGATTTGAACTCTCAGATACAACCACAGCAGGACTAAGCAAGATTTGTAGAAACAGGAAGGTCACACAGCAGCCCCAGATCTTCCCTGAGCAAGACTGTCATTCAGGTAGAGGAAGAGCCAGCCAGAACCACAGTAGCACACATCCTGGGCTGGCCCAGCACAGGCTGCAAATACGGAGCTCCAGCCATACCTGTCAGCATGCCTTCATCTACCACACAGCTGCCATCAATCAGAATGGCATCACATGGCATTTGCACTCTGCTCCCTGTCAAAATTAATAAATCTCCAGGCACCAGGAGGCGGGATTCCAGGTCTTGGGCTCCAGCTGAAAGTGTGAGCAGACAGTCAGGTTATGTTCCCACAAAAACAGTCCCACTGCTCCACGTAGGAGATTCTTGGAGAAGCAGCTAAAGCATGTAAAAAGAGAGGCCAGTGCTCGACATCGGTTCAAACCCTGAAGACAAACTCTGAAGACAGAAAGTGTGTGAAATAAAGCCCTCAGAGTGGCAATGGTAAACCAAAAAAAAAAAAAAAAAAAAAAGACACTGACAAATTCAAAACATATATATGATGCTTACAGACAAAAAAACTAGTATTTTTTCATATAGAAAGACATCTTCAAGGAAGAGACATACAGCAACTGTGTAAAAAAAATGCTAGTTACTAACAGTACACACACATACAAGTTGCATATAAGTATTTGAAAAGCTGCTTGTTTTTATTCCTTCCTTCCTTCCTTCCTTCCTACCTTCCTTCTTTCCTTCCCTCCTCCCTGGTTACCTGCCTGGATGCCCTCTAACTTCTTTCTTTCCTTATTCAGTTTCAAAGACGTCATGGAGCTGAGCAAGATAGGTAGCTGTGAGGGTTAGTTTGAATTGCGTGGGATCTTCTGAGAAGGTCTCCATCGTGGCTTGTCTATTAAGTTAACCTGTGGGAATCTCTGTGAAAGTGAGTTTCAGATGAGTTAACTGAGTTCAGAAGACATGCTGCGGTGGTTGGATTGAGATGTCCCCTCTTTTTCTAAAGCATTTGAATGCGTGGTCCCCAGTTAGTGGCCCCGTTTGGGAGGCTGAGAGCATGTGGTCATGCTGGAAGAAGTATGCCATCAAGAGTGGGTGTTGCAAGCTTCACAGCTTGGTGCCATTTTGAGTTTACTCTATCTGCTTTCTATTTGCATTTAGAGACATAAGTTCTCAGCTGTCCCTGCCGCCATGCCTGCCTGTTGCCACACCTCCCCACTGAGATAGCGATAGACATTTAACTCTGTAAGCCCAAATAAACTCTTCCTTCTATAAGTTGCCTTGGTCATGGTGCTTTATCACAGCAAGAGAAAAGTAACTAAGATCCCCCCCACACCTTGAATGTGAGCAGCTCCATTTCATGAGCTGGGCCCTGGATCGAAGGAGAGGGAGAAAGGGAGCTGAGCACTAGCAAGCATCGATTCACTGCTCTCTGCTCTTGACTGTAGACATAATGGGACTAGCTGCTTCATGTCCCTGCCACCTTGACTTCTCCACAGTGAGGACTGTGAATTAGTTACTCTTCTGTTGTTGTGATAAACACTATGACCGAAGCAACTTATAGAAGGAAGGGCTTACTTGGTACCTGTGGTTACAGAGGGACAAAAGTCCATCACCATCAAGGCAGAAGCATGGCAGCACGCAGGCATGACTGCTTGAACAGCGAGCTGACAGCATGCTCACATCTAGAACCATAAACAAGAGCAGAGAGAGCCATTGAGGCTGGCACAAGACTTTGAAACCTCGAAGCCCCCTCTCCTCCAGTGGCATACCCCCTCCAACAAGTCCACACCTCCTAATCCTTTCTGAGTGTTCCACTAATGGGGGACCAAGTATTCAAACAGCTAAGCCTATGGGGGACATTTTCATTCAAACCACCACAGACTGTTACCTGGAATTCTGGGCCAAATGAACCCTTCCTCCAGTAAGTTGCTTATGTCAGGGTATTTTATCACAACCGGAAATGAACCTATGCAAGTGTCTGGAGAAATGGATTATAGGCTACTGGTGGTGTTGGAGTCTCGGTGGAATGAAAGGTCATGAGCATGGCCTTGGCTCTGTCAAACAGAGGCCAGATAGACACCATATGGTCCTGATAGCAATGCCTTGCTGGGGAATGTTAGGGTCTGGACAGGTGATGAAAGTGTTTACATGGGAGTGAGACTGGGCACAATGGAAGTATCAACAGTGAAGGAAAATTGGTCATATCCAGGCTGAACTGATACAGTGAACAGATCTACTGAAGACAATGAGAGCCAGATTTCACAGAGAAAAACGTAAGGCAGTTCATGTGCAGAAGGAGATAAACCTTGAAAGTATCCTATGACTTAGAGTTGGAGATATCATAAAGTAATAGAGAAAAGATAGACATACAAATGTATAATTATATAGGAAGATCTACATATTAATATACTGTTCTATTTGCTAATATATATCTTCTAATACGTCCTTCTGAGAAAGCCCAAGTGTAATGACACCCTAACAGGGACAAGCATATTATACATCCAAATGTTGGGTTCTTAATTCCAGTCACACCCCCACACACCCTAAGTAAAATCATGAAAACTTTTAAATAAGAAGCTGATTATAATCTGGCAAAGAAATATACAATATAAGCTGGAAATTCTCTGTGCCATTAATAGGAAAATGTTCAAAGAAAAAAGGAGACAGAGCAAGAAGATATCAAAGCCACTTAATAATGTGCCTGGCTGCCAAAATCTGTAAAAGTTTTTATAAGTAAATAACAATGAAGAACAAAGGCCATTGACTAAATGGGGCTTCATGAATCCATAGAGGCATGGGTTGAGGAGAAAGTAAGAGGAAAAATGGATCTTTCCTTGCAGCAAAATGGCAATTAAATAATTAAGTAGTCCAAATTAGAAAATCTTTATTTATCAAGTATAAAAGTAGTAATTAAGCAAGAAATATCAGTAGGTAATGAACTAGTGGGTGAAAATTTGATGAAGACAGTCTATTTATATAGTCTCAAAATACTTCTCAACAAAATAACTATTCATTACAAAGGGGAAAACTTGCAAAAGAAAGAACTGACAAACACTGTACAATTAAATAACTAGTTAACATCACTAGTAATAGAACAAATTTAAATTATGTATATCTTGATATGAAGGAGTACACACACAACACACAAACAAACACATACAACACACTCATATTCACACACACACACACACACACACACACACACACACACACTATCATATCTGTGATTTGCAAAATTGAAAAATAGGGACATTTTAAAAAAAATAACCAAAACAGTGGTCATGGAAATCAGGGCCATCGAAGAAACAATTGAAAATTTCTAGAGATATATGGCAAATATCACCATTGTGTGAACCCGGATCTCTTTCCTACAAAGAACATTACTGAGTAAATATGACTGAGAGCAAACCATGTGTTGTTAGCATGTGTCAGTAAACTTCCTGGTGACACTGCGGTTTCTTCTGGAGAATGTCCTGGTTCTAAAATAAATGCATAGTGAACTATGTTGAGACCGTTGAACCATGTATGTATGGTATCCATACATGTGTGTATGCATGTTTTAATGTGAGTGAGCGGATACATGTGAAAATGTGTGAATGTGCATGTTCAAGACCCAAACTAATATCAAATGTCATTCTCCACCACTTTTGACTCAGTTTCTTGAGGCAGGGTCTCTCACTGAGCTGAGAGACCTGTGTAGCTAGCTTGCCCCAGAGTTTCCCCTATCTCTGATTCCTCAGCTCTGGGATTTCAAGTCCTTCCACATGTACCTGACTTTTACATGGATTCTGGAGAGCTGGTCTCTGGTCCTCACACTTGCTTGGCAATTGCTATATTAACAAAGCCATCTGTACGATCTCAGCAGCTTATTTTTAAGTTGTTCTGGAAAATAGAAATGATCTCTTTTTACAACTTCTCTGTAGAAAACGAGTGGGAAGGCAGATCTATATGAGGTAACATTTCTTACCTCTCTGATGAGAAAAATCAAGTAATCTGCCAGCATATATTATTGGCAAGGCTGTGAGGAAACAGGCACTTGCACATTTCTAATCTAAATGCAAACTGGCACAAGTGCTACTGAATGAAATTTGGCAATATTTACCTAGCTAAAGTATGTATGAATTTATTCTCTAATCTAAAAAAATTTTTTCTCAAAATATATACTGAAGATATACTGATGAAAAGATGAAAGGAAATATGTAGAAGCTTTTCATTACAGCATTATTTATGACAGCAAAAGACTGAGAAAATATTCAACAGAGGACTGGCTCAATTAATAATGGTTCTCCCACATGAGAGGACTACAGACCGCACATAAGGAATGAAGAATATGTATATATTCTGCTATTAAAAGGTCCATGGAAGCATGGATATGTAAATAATAGTTAAATATTTGCTATGCTTTTTTTCATAAAAAAAAAAGCTTGGTGATGTAATTACATATTCTATTTTGCATGTGCAATACAAGCTATTACTTTATATATAGTTTACTTATATTTCTAAATGTAAAAATGCGTAAAAACCTAACAAAAATGATTGTGATGAAGAAACAAAGCAAAAGGGCAGGGAAAGAAGATGATCTCCCTTGAATATCTTCTATCTTATGAATTTAACTTCTAGAACATAGAGATATATTTAGAACATCTATGTAAAATAAAAATAAATTTGAAAAGCTGACACTAGAAGTCTAAAACAAATGAGTGGAATGAATCTATTACACTGTTGGAAGAACCATGCAGAGAGTTATTTGGAATGACATCGAAGCATAATTTATTAAACCAAATTGTATATTTGGTATTGTTTCTAAAAAGACATCACAACGGGGGGTGGAGGAGAATCTTCAAAAGACTGTAAACTGTTTTTCGGAATTATTTCTGTGATGAGACTGTTGGCTTGTTGTTATGAGATTACTTTATGTAGTAGGCTAAAAACAAATGAGCCACTCTTTGCTACCACTTAACTAAAACTTTCAGTATAAAGAAGAAGTGCAAGTACAGTCACCAGAATAAAATAAAACATTTATAGTGCTAAACTCAAATTGTAAATGTCACCAAAAACTCATACTGCACTTTACCTTAAATTCTTCACTAAGTATACTTCTGAAAATGCCTAAGACAATGACTCACATAGTAAAAATGAGATCCTTAACCCTCTGCTTGAGCCTCTCAGGAAACACATGCTAGGGATTAGTATAGAATGAACAAATATATTTACTTTTAAAAATATTTATAATAGCACCACAACTCTGAAATACTTAAGAATAAATCTGAGAAAGGATGTGTAATGCTCATACACTAACAACTGCAAAATACAGATGAGGGGAATCAAAAAAGATCTAAAGAGATCTACATCTCTGAAGAAAATATCCAAATCTGGAAATATGTTAATTTTACACAATTAACCTAGAGATTTGACACAATACCAATCAAAATCTTATCACAGTTAAAAGAAATAAGCAATTAAAGAAATTGTTTCTGATTCATTTTAAAAAGAGGAGTCTGTATTTGTTACTATATCTTTTTATTGTTACAACAAAATACTTGGCAATAACTTGAGAGAGGAAGGGATTATAGTCCAAGTCATCATGGAGAGAGAGTCATGGTGGCAGGAGCCAGAGACAGCTAGTGAATCCACAGTCAGGAAGCAGAGAGATGAATACTAGTGCTCAGCTGACCTTCTTCTTTTTATTTAGCTCAGAAGCCCAGCCTATGGTGCCATCCACAGTTAAGGTAGGCCATCCCACCTCAATTAACCCAATCAAGATAATGTTTCATGGACATGCTCAAAGTCATTGAGATAATCTCTCACAGGTAAACCCAGAGACTTGAGTCCTGGGTGACTTTAGATCTTGTCAAATTGACAATCAATATTAACCATCACAATCCATCCCTTACCAGCTTGTCACCCAAACACAGCATTTTAAATCCTAGCACCCCACTTTTATCTTTTAGAAATTTCCTTTTCACCTAATAATGTGATATATATTTAGTCTGTCTCTAAAAGTCGCCAAAGTCTTTAACAGTTCCATCACAATTCAAAAGCCCAAAGTTCAAGTCTTAGCTAAGACTCAAGACAAACTCTTTACTGTGAACCTTTAAAACATAAAAAAAGATCAAGTTACATATTTTAACATACAATGGTACACCATAAACATTCTGATTCTAAGAGAAAAATAGAGGCATAGAAAGGAATGATCAAAGCAAAGCATGATCTAAACTAAGCAGAGCAAATATCAAATCCCAAAACAACATATCCAGCATCTGGGACTCATAACGTAATCATATGGGCTCCCCAGGGCTTGAGTAACCCCACTCCACCACTTCTGTCACTTACAGCATACATAGCCTTTTTCTTAGGCCAGCTCTACTCCATGCCTACAACTTTCCTGATCGGATATACTGTGGTGTATCCCCTGAAACTTAAATTCTACAGATTTAATCAGTGGCCTCTGGGAAGCTCCTGGCAAGGACTCTGATCACATTTTCTAGCTACAGCTGCTCTCTGGAACCATGGACCACGAGCATGGATTCCATGACCCCTCAACATTGCATCCTTTATGCTTCCAAAATTAATAACATATGGACACTGCTGCCAAGTTCTGCTGCCAGCTTGAGATATTGCCTGGTCTCTTTGGACCCTAGATGTCTTAGCTTCTGTGTGATGACCTTGGAGAAATTTTTCTTTAGGCAGTTTATTTACAGGAGCAGAGATTCCTGTTAACTGCATTCTCAATTTCAGCTCTCTCCTTTAAAAAAAAAGTTTGCATTTCAAGTTTCAACCTTTGATGAATGGGGTCTTGCCATCAGGGTACATTTCTTTTTGTCCCTGTGTAGAACAAGATGTTTCTCTTTAATAATTACAGCCTCTTTTTCAGTATGTACCTTGCCTCCAAAATTTAAGCTTTGCTCAAACTCTTTTCTTCCTCAGCCAGCTGCACATTTTTACATCCTTTTTGCCCAAATTTCTGCTTCTCCTTACTGTAGACCTGTACAAGTGCAGTATAAGGTAGCCACGCTACAGTCAATCAGTGTTTTCCTGTCAAGAAATATCCTCCACATAACTGCTTAGTCCAAACTTTTAAATTCAACTTCACTCAAGTTCTCCAGACATGGGCAGAATGAAACAAGATTCTTGGCCATAATTTCACATGAATGGCCTCTAGCCCAGTTCCTGATGGAGTCCATGTTCCTCTCCAAAACCTCATAAGCCAGGCAACTATTGTCTCTGCTTCTCTCAGCTTTTCTTGTCTTCCAGGTTCCCATCACAATGGCCCATTAAGCCCTATTTCCAACATGCTAAGACTTTTCTAATTAAAAGTACCAGACTCTTCCACATTCTCAGCACAAAGTAATTTCAAAGGCCTAAGACCCACACGGTCATGTTTATCAGAGCAACAACGCCACTTTTCTGTCCCAACTTTCTGTAATAATTACTTTTTTCCTTCCTGTGACAAAATATCTGACAATAAACAACTTAAAAGGGGAAGGATTTATTTCAGCTTACAAATTCAGAGAATACAGTCCAACTATGAATGAGGTTTGGCAGCAGGAACCTGAGGCAGCTTGCCACATTGCATCCAGTCAGGAAGGAGAAGAGGAATACTAGCAATTCAGTTTACTTTCTCCTTATTACATACAGTGAGTCATCTCACCCCAGTTAGCATAATAAAGATAATTCGTCACAGGCATGCTGAGGGGCTAGCCTGATCTACATAATTACACATAGATGTGTCCAGATGCATGTCTCTGTGGTGATTTTAGAGCCTTCTAAATTAACAACCATATTAATTCAAAAAGGGACATCTGATATTTTAAAGTAGCACTGGAAGAGAATAAAACTGAAGAACTAACATTACTCATTCAGATCATATCGTAAATGACATTGTGTGGCACTGGCAGGATAGCTAGAGAACAGAGCAATAGAGTAGGACATGGAGTCCAGAGATTGGTCCACCTCCATAGACTGCAGGCTCTTAGCAAAGGTGCAAAGGCAACACACTTGTGCAAACCCAATCCCTTTCAACAAATGGCGTCAGAGTGTTTAAATACCTGTTTTAGAAAAAGTGAACTTCAGTCCAAAACAAACACCAAGCAGAAAGGTGAAAATACGATATAGAACAAAAACCTTAAACTATATAGTAAAGCTTGATGACCTTGGAATTTGCAAAGATGCCTTAGAAATTAGACTAGAAGTATGACCCATAAAGAAAAGGGCTCATTAACTGTACTTTAAGAAATGTAAAAGCATCTGCCCTTTGAAGGATGCTGTGAAGAAAATGAGAAGATACACCATAGACTGAGAGGAGATGTCTGATACCAGACTGAAAATTTAATAGTAATACAATCTTCTTAGCAAAAGATACAAATGGATACTTCAAAAGAGATTTGTAAGTCACAAATAAAACCTTGAAAAGATGTTCAGGACTGTTAGCCACTAGAGGAAATTCAAATTAAAGCAATGATGTACTTCCACAAATGAAAGTGACTAAAATTAAATAGACTGACCACACTGAGTGTGGGCAAGAACGTGGAATTCTTGTCATATGCAGCAGGTGGGAGTGGAAATGCTACAATCACTTGGAAAACAATTGGTCAGCTTCTTAAAATGTTGAGCATCTGCCACAAGGTCAGCAACTCTGTAACTAAGTGTGTGCTCACAAAGGAGGAGAGAGCATGTAGATGAAAGGACCCACACCTGACTGTTCGCAGCACTATGGTTGGTAATAACAGCAAACATGAGATAAAAACCAGCCCCAGGTGAGTTGAGCAAATGTATGCTCATCTAATGGGACACTTTAAGGGATAAGAAGGAATGCACTAATACTCTTAACAAAACGACTGCATCTTACATTGTTAATTTTGATCTCCTCTTGCCAAATTAAGACAAAATACATCATAAAAAATGCATCTTGTGCAGTACCATTTATGTATAATTCAAAATAGAGATGTTAACCTTTAGTGACAGACACAGATAAATGACTACTTGTGTATGAGGGTGCAAAAGGGTGGGGGAAGGACAACAAGGGGACTCAAGACGACTGTGACAATGAGTCCTGCTGTTAATTGACGGTGGTGATGCTTTTATGAGTGTACTCGTATGTCGAAATCTACTGAGTTGTGTTCTTTACAGATATGTTTGGTTTGTCATGTTTATTCAACCTCTATAAAGTAGGTTTCCTTCTTAAGGTGAAAAGATCTCAGATTTCTCTTTCTTAAAAGCAAATGTATAAGAAAATTCACATGCAGATGAGTTAGTAGGAACAATCAGAAAACCAAAGCTAAGTCACTTTCTGATTACCCCTGGATATAACACACAGGTATAAAAGAGTGGAACTTACCTTTTCTCTCACACACAGAGACTGTAATGCTATTATGTGATTCGACAAGTTGGTGCAGTTTTACAGATTGCTACAAGAGAAGGAAAACAGACACAACTTATCTGTTGAAGTATAGACCCCAGGTATTACTCAGTATGCTGCAGCCCTCTATAAACATGGAGGGCTTCATGCTACCAGCCAAAGGTCCTGATTAGCTATCACTCAGGTGAAAAAAATCTCTGCCCAGCAATTGGAGAATTGTTTCTGCCACACAAAGGAATTTCCAAGAGTAGCCTTTCCTCTGATGATTTGTTTAGATAAATGAACTACACTGAGATTGAATCAAACAAAAGAGACTAAAACAAATAAATGTTTTGTTCCACACTTAGTAAGAAAGTGTTTTGTGAATGACCCTCTATTCTCACTGGTTCTGGGGAGCTAAGTTTCCCAATCATCTCACGTTTTCATTTTTTACCCTACTGTTATTATTTGAGACAATGCTTAAGGGGCAGGCTCACAAGGCTCCCCCTCTCCTGGAGGACTGTGGGAGTTAATAGTTGCTGGAATTCAGAGAGTGTGATTTTCTTCAGTGGTATAGTCACTGGTAAGTTGACCATGCTCCAGAAAATAACTCCTAATCCATGCTTTTGCAGGTTACACTAAGTAAACTCAGTGGGTCACACACATACAACTAAAAAACTATGAGAAGGCCTTGCTTGGAAGAAGGGTTGTGGTGGGATAGGGGGAAGAATGAGAAAGGGTAATGGAGAGGAGAAATTTTGTATGTATGTGTGAAATTGTCATGGATCTTTAAAAGACACTCTCTGAATTATTTCTAAATCTGATACTTATGTCCTTAGACTAAAATAGGATAGTCAAAGAGTAAAATAAGGATAAGGTCAAAGAGTATTACACTACTAGCTCATCCTTTCATTCATTTGTGCTTTCACCCAACCAACATTTATTAAGGAGCTTTTTCTATGCCAAAGGCTATGTTAGAAAACAAGGTAGAATGGAAAACAACAGAAATATGGCTCTTACTGGCAATAAAATTACTGAAAGAAATATGGCTTATTGAAATAGTCATATAAATAGATATATTTACAAACAATAAGCTATATACATGTTTCTATGTAATACAAGTTACTACAGATGTTAAGTATGAAACATCATATAGGTAACAATTCTCACTGCAATTTTGTTTTAGTGGCAAAAGACTATAAACACCTGAGAATCTATCAATAGTCAAAATAGTCAGCACATAGTTATAAAACTGTATCAGATCTAAAGACAATAACTGTGCCAATATGGAAAAATACTAAAGGAATATTCAGTTAAAATGTAACTACAAAATAGTGCACATGGCAAACTTTCGTTCTGTAAAACAAATGTGTGTCTGTACATGTGCATATGTGTGTGTGTCTGTGTGTGCATGTACACACATGCACACGCTCATGTGTGTGTATTTAGTATTGCTAAAGTGCAAAAAATTTAGGGTCCAGTAAGACCTAAAATCTGACCTGGACACTGCAATTCTTTTAGTGTCCAAGATCCTATTTTCATTCACAATGTTATTCTGCTTTAAATGTATTCTTAATATACCCATATATTGTTCCTTAAGCAAGAGAAAATGACTAGCTAATTTTAATTTTTTTTATTTCATTTCAAATTACGTATAGGCGTTAGGATTATATTGGTGCCCTTAACAAAAGCTACTTCGATGAAACATGAAAGAAGTAGCCATATCAGCACGTAAAGAGTGAAAGAAAAGTGTTCAGCTCATGAGAGTGGCTGTAAAGGATCAAGACTGGCGGTAAAGGGAAGAAGGGGACTTCAGAGTAAAGAGAAAATGTTCCTTTGTTTGAGTTTTGTTTTTCAGTTTGTTGAAGCTTGAGAATGTTAAGCATTGATGATAGGCTCTTGTAAAGGGGCAGAAAGAAGAGTCACTTGTGGATTGCATGAGTACCCCAAAAGGTAGGCACGCAGGTGTTGGGGTCACAGCAGATGATGACATCTTAGGTACTTCATCCTCTGTGATGAGAGGGCCAGGGAGCCAAGGCTGAAGAAAATGGAGCATCAGCAATAGAGAATAGGGAGCTGAGCAAACTCCATACTAGGCTTCCATTAGCTTTGTGAAATAACTTGTGAGCTTATCTGCTGAGAAAGCAAAGAAGATGAAGAGGCTGGCATCTCAGAAACATGAAGAGAGATGGCTTGAAACATGTTCTCAGAGGTGTATGGAAGACTTGCCAGGGAGAGGTTGGCACTTAAAAATCCGTATGTGAGCAACTCATCTGTTCTATGTAGTTTTCTTCCAACAGCATCTAGAGCCCCTGCTGTGAGTATAAAGACATCCAAGAGGTGAACTGGAACTTTGATAAATGGACAACAAGCAAACAAAAAGGTCAAGGGATTCATATTGAACAGAGGTTCCTCCATCTTCTGAAGGACTGGGATGTGTGAGAAGGAAAGGTGTCACCTGCTGAGCAGCAGCAACTGTCTTCACAAGCATGGTCTTGTTTAACATGGACTGGGTGACGCTATTTCAAGATTCTTGCTTGTCTCAGAACAAGCCAATGAAGTCAACCACAAGATCAAGGAAACTCACCTGTCTGAGATCATACACGGTCAAAGCTATGGAAATGACAGACATGAGGATGATGGCAAGAGCATATTCCTTGTAATCTTCACTGAACCACAGACAGACACTGAAGAGTTGAAAGATGTAAAATGGATTTAGAACCTGTTAGCAGACACGAAGACAGGAAGACGAGAATGGCATTTGGACCTCACACATGGCTGTTCATTGACTTGTTTTTATAATCAGCACTGTGACATAAATCACCCCACACAATATGCTATTCTTCTTGTTCTTATACTTAATCATCAGTTTCCATGTGCTGGATGATGTGCTGAGCCACATCACCTAAATCTTTTCATTTCTTTCCCATAGTTACCTCATTAGCCAGAAGTCATTACTTATCTCTATTATGAAGATCAGGACAGTAAGACTCAGATCTTGAGAAATTTGCTCAAGATCACACAGCTATGAATGTCATGGAGCCAAAATCTAAAAGTGTTCAAGTGTTCTGGCCTGGGAGCATTTATTTTAATCACTGCTGCACTTGGCAATCTGCAAAGTTGAGCTTCACATGCCACTGTGTTGCACATCAGAGTAATTGGTGACGAATAGATGTTATCGTCTCTCATTTGCATTTCCTGGACTTCAGAAAGGCGGCATACTCAGGTTTACAGGATTAAACTACTTTTTCTGCTGTCCTCTCATGACAAAACAGCTGTCACATGCAACGCCATTAAAGAACGTTTCATTGGTGGATGAATGCAAGAGTGCAGTTTTCCGTAAGTGGGGAGCTGAGCTGATGTGGCAAGCTGTAGCCACACGTCTAGTTCACTGGGAGGGAACAGACATCAACACCAAGAGTTGTATTCCTGCTTTAGTTAAAAATATGTTGCTTTCTTCCTCAAATTCACCGTAGTTGCTCATGGGAACAGGAATCCTGGCTTCTGGCTAGGGAGGAAGCTCACAGAACCTTTCTCGAACAATTTGCTTTGCCTTCTGTCATTCTCAAAATGTTTAGGAATATAGAGAAAGCGCCTTGAATATAGGGAGCCTTTTTTAGGGCAAATATGTGTGGAGATAGAATATCAGAAATAAACAGAGGACTGCTATATTATTTAAGAACAATAAATCCAACACTAAAAGCACAAGAGGACATTTTTATATTGTTTAAGTAATGGCCAAGCCTTTCTTCCCCTCCCACACATGCATTGAGATCAGCAGACCTTAGAAAGGTTAAACAAATATGGTTTGTTCCTTACAGCTTTGAATATTGAGGTAATTGCATATATTGTCTAAGATAATGATTCTTTTTCCTATAGCAAATGTGATTTCAGTGCCACAGAATTGAAATGGGCTAAGCAGCATAGTATTTTAAGAAAGGAGAAAACCCCAGCATTCATCGAATCATGAAGTAAGAAGTGGACTCCTGAGTGCCACAGTGTACACTGTAGTGTACAGTATTCACCAAGTGTGAAGGACAGGGGCCCATGACATGTCCAGAAAACATGGTGGCATCCTCTTAGAGCAGTTTATAATTTGCAGTCATGTATTCACAAGTAGCATCCCCACCTAGTCAGACCAAAGATTTATCATTATCTACCCAATGCCCAGGCAAAATACTGGAGAAATTACCTCTTTGATGAGCAGTTTCCAGATAGGTGTGATTTCAACATCAATAGCATTAGGCCCACATATTAACCTCCTACAGGGAGAGATCACAGATTCCTCAGTCACAGTCATGGAAGCAAAACTCATCTCGTGCACATTCAGAGAAAAGGTCTATTCCATATTCCTTTTCTCATTTCTAGCAAAGTGTCTCTTGTTCTACGTCACAAAGTAACTGGAGAGTGGGAGGGGTCCCAGGAGCAAAATCAGTAAATAGGGATCATGTTGCTTCCCCTGAACTACACTCTTTGATATCTAAATATTTCCCTAAATGGTACTTTTGATCTCAAATATTACCTAATTTCTCTCACATACTTTCAGAACTCATATGTTCTCAACTCTGTCTCTCCCCACTACTATAACTCCATGGAAATGGAAGTGGGAGATCATGAAGGTAGAGTATTTTTAGTGGCAGGGAAATACCATTCCTATTGTTTCTGCTCATATTCAGGAGTTCTGTGAGGCTGAATATTTGTTTTAACGTGAGCCAAAAAGACCTTGATTCTCAGAAAAAGCTCAACACAGTTAGTACATCCCACTCTCTGAAGATTCTGGAGTTGTGCTGTTTTGATTATGTGAAGACACCGCACTTTATGGATTCTTTTCTTACTGAGAACACTAACCATTCTCTGTGCCTTCTATTTAGACTCTCAGGTCAAACAGCTTTGCAAAATGCATAGGCTATGCTCCTTAATTCTTATGTAAACACAGACAATGTGGGTAATCTCATTAAAATAAAGATTCTGCTTCAGTAGAGATAGGGATGTTCTGAGATTCTGCATTTCTAAAAAACAGGTAGGTAGTGCTGACATTGCAATCCACTTGATCTCTTCCAAGCACCAGGAATGGGTTCTCTATCTCTTCCCTTTTAAGATACTCGTGTGTGTGTGTGTGTGTGTGTGTGTGTGTGTGTGTGTGTGTGTGTGTGTGTGTTGCTCATGGAGGCCAGAAAAGGGCATTGGATCTCTGGGAGCTGAAGTTACTTGTGGTTGTGAGGAGCCTGAAATGGGTGCTCAGAGCCAAACCCAGTCATCTGAAAGAGCAGCAAGTGCTCTTAGTGGCCAAATCATCTCTCCAGCCCCTTTCTCTTCTTTTGTGACTAGGAGATAAAGACCCAAATAAAAAAGATATTTGCTCAAAGCCACACAGATTCTGGGCAGTCAAGTGGCCTCTCCAAACCCTGTTTCTGTGCCTAGCGATTGACTTGAAATTGTGGAGCTACATGCACACCTTGTATGGCATTGATCCAAGGCACTATAAATGATTATATGTGGAGTTCAGTCAGTTCCCCCTGCTGTGCGTGCGTGTGTGTGTGTGTGTGTGTGTGTGTGTGTGCCTCCATCTACGTTTATGTGTCCAACTTTGTGATCTTGTTTAAGTCTTTAAATCTCTCTGGGACTCACACTACACATCTTTTCTGTTGGGTTGGTGGTCATATCCATTCTTCACCCTGACCCCATCAAAATAAATAAATAAGCTGCTCTGCAGGTAGATATATGAGATCATGCATGGAACACACTCATGAAATCATTGCAACCTTTTCTAATATTAGTGAATTAAGACAACATACTGGGCTAGCTGGCTAACTTTAATCACAGGCCTTTCGAGATAGTACAGACACAGAGCGTGTAGTACCTGATCTCCTGTTCTTCCGATGTTAGACCTGATCCAAATTT
The DNA here is from genome assembly GCA_026225945.1 of Cricetomys ansorgei. Classification (NCBI taxonomy): domain Eukaryota; kingdom Metazoa; phylum Chordata; class Mammalia; order Rodentia; family Nesomyidae; genus Cricetomys; species Cricetomys ansorgei. The sequence continues at coordinate 52,534,448 of JAMJFZ010000242.1, read as the reverse complement.
TTGATGTATCTTTGCAGAACTGAGCCAGTCTTCCAGGCAGCTAAAACAACAACAGGAATCGATTGGTAGCAGTGCCTTCAAGACAATGCGTTTTCTTCTTTGAACGCATTTGCCGAAGCAACTTACCCAATTTTTTGAAACTGTCCTTCTAAATTATTCCACACATATCTTATTTTCTGCACTTTTATGTATCTCACCTACAAAAAGAAGAAAGTATTACAAGAGGTTCACATTTGGCTATCAGAGCACACGCAGCAACTCAGAGGCTCAGGAAACATTTGTGGAAGAAGCAAAGATAGAGTCAGAGATGCTTCTTGAGGTTTTATGTTTTCCTAACTGTCCACTCTATTCTCCTCTGCTGCACAAACAGCACTGTCATTAGAAGACCTCCTTCAGCCAGCGTGTCTCACCACACTGATAAATTCACGAATAAGTGAAACCCAGTCCCCATACTCTACTACCTTACCGACTAATAAGGAAGCAAGACGCATTACAAAACAAAAATTACGTTTCATAGTCCAATACGTATTTCAAAGAAATAAGAATATAATGATGTACAAACATTGGCTTAAAATACTGCAGAAATATAGAGAAGGTGGGTGGCCAAAGGCCTCATGGAAGAGCTAACATCAGAACTGTAATGTTAAAGGGTGGGAAGAATTGTTCTCAGATGGAGACTGAAAAGAGTAAGTCAAAGAGACTGCATGCCAGTTTGGTGAAAGGGAAGAAGCAAAATAGGTCTACTTGACTGCAAAAAGAAGGATAAGGCTGGGAAGATGAACTAAGGCTACAGTAGGAGAAGCCCAGAGTCTAGAATGAGGTGTGGGCATCCTTGTCTCACAGAGAATGGATTTGTAGAGCAGCCTGGAGTAAACAACAAAAAAGAGCAAGGCAGGGCAAGGACAGAGAAAGGGCTATTTCAGCAAAGCGTGCTCCAGCGAATAGGACTCTGAGGGTGTTGGCAGAAGAAAAGAGATTCTTGCTTAAGACAATTGTCCTTTCTTAGTCCTGATTCCCTTAAGCAATTTTTTAATGATACAAGTTTCCAAGAACTGGTGACCTCAGCAAGCATGAAGAGAAACAGTGGGGCTCCCAGTTTGCTGTGGAGCAATGGTTATAACCTAAGGGTACTTAACAGAAGCATCTAGAGAGCTTTAAAGAATATTGCTGTTTGGGTCCCAAGGCCAAGAGATTTAATTTGTCTGCAGTGTACTTTGGGCATAAATACTTTTAAATTTCCCCAGGTAATTCTAATGTGTAGTTGAAGTTCAGGAATACCACTCAAGGCTTTCTGTTTTGGCTGCTTTTCTATCTGTGCCCTTGAGAATTTCAACTAACTTTTCCGGTCCCTCAGTTTCCCCAGAAATAGATATAACCAGAAATATATCTAAATTCCATTCAGCTCCTTTATATATATTCCATATTTATAAATTTTATAGTCAACCATCAGGTAAATTTTAAAACTAGGAAAAGCCTCTAACAGGTGCATACTAAAAGTATCCAATACATTTTTGTTAAATAAATGAGTACTTTGTCAACTAGACAAAGTACTATGAGCACACGTCAACTAGAAAATACAGCTTAAATCTTTAAGTCCAAGGCCTTGCTTCAAATGAATCATAATTCTACTTGGTGACTATGTAATACTTTCTCTTTCTCTCTCTCTCTCTCTCTCTCTCTCTCTCTCTCTCTCTCTCTCTCTCTCTCTATCTCTATCTCTGTCTCTCTTTCTTTCTCTGTCTCTCTGCCTCTGTCTCTGTCTTTATCTCTCTCTCTTTCTCTCTCTCTGTCTGTCTCTGTCTCTCTTTCTCTCTCTGTCTCTCTGTCTCTGTCTCTGTCTTTCTCTCTCTCAATAGAAGTCAAGCATAAGTGCTAAATGTTATAATTTGTAAAAATTCCAATGAGATTTGTTACAAAAGATCTTATTTGAAAACATGTCCATTTCCAATTGATTTTCAGTATGAAATTGGAACAAATTGCCACTGGGAAAAATCCTTCCTTCATAGGCTGTCAAAGAGAGGGAGGAAAGAACACTTGAAAGTAACCAACCCTGGGGCTTGTTAGCCAACACAGCCCAGGTTGGAACCTCCAGCTTCTTCCTTTACAACTTAACTTCTTTTTCGGCATTCCCTGCAGGCCTGCAAAGTGAGGCAGCGGCTACAGCTACCGTCACTGAGTGCTTAGGGCTCATCCCACAGTAGCTCCAGTCTTCCTTGTCTTCCTGAAGAAGTTCAGGTAGTACCATCACCTTTGCTTTGCTCCTGGCACACGTTTTTGATTATGTCACTCACAGCGTTGGAATCTTGGCTCCAGCATTTCAGTTCTAGTGCTCGCCTTCACATGATATGGTTCAAGCCAGCTTCAGAGTAAAAATCTGAAAACCCCTTGACTTTGGGATTCCAAATGTACAAAGTGAGGGTGGCCTATGTTTTTAATTCCACAAATTTGATAATCTGTGTTGGAAACATTTTAAGGGACAAACTGTGGGTAGAATGAGAGCACCCACACACACACTGGGTTCACATCAAACCACAAACCGAGAAACAGAAAACACAATACACACCAAAGATCCACATGCCAAGCCTGCAACAACCAGGAATGAAGAGGTTACTGCTATGTTTGATCTTAGGCTATAAAATGGAATAGGCTGCTTTCTTTTAACAATCTGAGGCTATTCCTGTGGTGAGAAGCACAAGTCTATGACAGGCCCTTGAAGCATCTTTGAGATTGTCCCACCAAGAAACATCTCTGCCTGGCCCTTATCTCATTCATCATACTTAGAATTTCTGGAAGCCGGCAACAAAGAATGCTAAGCATAGCATTTGCAGATGGGTTTATTTACTTGCCCATTTTCTAGAACTTTACCCCAGGAACAGTTGGTACATGGGGTATCTGCTGTGGATGACTTTCATGTTTCTGCTCAGGAATTGAAATAGTTAACTCGACTACCTTCTTGCACTTCTTCTTCTTCTTCTTCTTCTTCTTCTTCTTCTTCTTCTTCTTCTTCTTCTTCTTCTTCTTCTTCTTCTTCTTCTTCTTCTTTTTTTTGCATATAAGAGTGTGTGCCTTTTTGCATGCAGTCCTACAGTGTAGTCTTCAGGGTCTCCTGTTCATCAGTGTTTGAAAGCCTGTCTCAGTTTTCAAAGAAGACTCTAAATGACTCCCACCTTGGAATTCTTTTCTTCCTGTCATCAATGTCATCATGACTACACCTGTGATCTCTACAACACATGAAAGTTTCAAACTTTCCTATGAATATCGATTATTGTAGTTCATAGATCACCTTGATATTTCATTGTATGTGTTAGATTCATAACAGCCCTGATAAAGAGGCAGAAAGAGGATTGTGGATTCTATTTTATAAATTAGACACTTGGGATTCAAGAAGGCGGAAGCTAGCAAACTTCTTCTATACTAATATGATAAAGACATTGAGACTGGATATCAAAGCAGAGTTTTAGAACCTCTGCCCTCATTTGAGCTTTGTTTATTTGGGAATTTCTTCATTTGCTTCACTGACTATTAAAAGTGCTAAAGCTTCAGGACAGTGAAATCCTGAGGCCACACCCAAGACTGACCTGGGAAGCCTGGTTCTCAGCTGAAGGGCCACCTCACAGGGAAGATTGTTTCCTGGGAGAGATTCATACCTTCTGTATGTTTGCATTGGCATTCCAGATAGCTGGGTGATGACAGTTGACAGTAGAGAGCTGCTCCAGAACTGACTTTTTCCATTTTAAAACCTCAGCCTTATTTTCAAGAGCTAATTTAAAAGCTATTTGTATGTGCATAACTGTAAAAGAGAGCATTCTGGCTCATAAAATATTTTTCTATTATGAATGTCAACCAGTCAGAACCCAACCAGTAGGAATGTAACTTGACAAAAGAGAGTAATCCAAACACATCTGAATACCAGGGTTCAAACTGAGGTCTTTGCAGAAATAAGCAAATTGCCTAGGATATTCCTCAGGGATTACCTTACTATAAAACTGGCCTTGTTATACATATTATAAAATAGGAATGATTCTTTAAGAATGATGTGTACTACTGAATACTTCCTGCAGAAGACCTGGGCTCTGTTCTCAGCACCCACATGAGAACACACAACTATCTATAACTCCAGCTGCAAGAGATTCAACTCCCACTTCTGCTCTCCATCGGCACACACACATCCATTGCAAGCAAACACTCATACATATGAAATAAATGATGTTTAAAGATTTCTTTATTTATGTATTTTATGTTTATGAGGGCTTTATTTGTATGTAGCATGCCGAAAGAGGGCATCTGGTCCTATTATAGATGGTTCTGAGCCATCATGTGGTTGCTGGAAATTGAACTCTGGACCTCTGGAAGAGCAGACAGTACTCTTAACTGCTGAGACATCTCTTCAGCCTGAAATAAGTGGAGATTATTTTGTTTCTGACAATTCAGAGACCATATGTTTACTTACCTTCAGATCTGGCTTTCTTATGGCTCTGTTTATGATATATTCCTCATCTGTAATGAGAGGGTGTTCAGGAGTGAGACCAGACGTGCTGCTCAGTGCTGACAGGGAGATCCACATTACCTTTTTCCAAGAATAAATTTTGAATTCATCCTGGGGAATAGACATCAAAACCCCCAGGAAGTTAAGAGAAGTCATCAGGCTAAAATTCATCCTGAAAAACATCATTTCATATAATGTTGTGAGTTATAAAACTAATGAATGTTCTGGACAGAAATCTACATCATTGGGAGGTAAAAAGCAATGCCCTTGGCTCTTGAGAGACAAAGATTTGTGGTCATTTACTAAGGAATCTGGACAGAATTGTGAGGCACTAACACAAAGACCAAAGCCAGAGAGCAAGAGGCACATTCTCTGACAAGAGCAAGCTTTCTCCATGACCTCCCAGCCCAGCAGGCAATTTCACAGGGAAGAAAACATGTATTTCAAGATATGTGTGTCCCTCTGAGAATGAGGGCATCCAATGAATAAATCACCCCCATGTTTCAAGGCTTAATCAAAATCAACCTTTCCCTGAACAGTCTCACTGACGCACTCCCTCCAGAGGAAAACAAAACAAATGATTTTCTAAACTATCATAGTGACTCTGAAAGGTTCTCCATTCTCGTATTCCTTCTAGAATATGTATTCCTTCTAGAGTACGAGAATGGAAGTGAGAAACAAGGTTCACACACCGTAAGCTGGCCCTTGGTGTGGTGGCTGAGACCTGTTCAGTTGAGAGTACAATGAAGAGCTGAAGAACACTGACTGCATCAGGAGTTCACGGAGGTAACTGGCCATATTAAGATATTAAGCAAGGTGAGACTGAAGAAGAGCCCTTACAGTATGACCCCAGTTGAAATTATTCCCCTTTGCAGTTGACTGATATATTCATCACACAATGAAACTAGAAGTACATGCTTGGTGAACAGATACCACATTGTTCCCTTGGAGACTGGTGTGAATCTAACAGCAGCTGGTACCTGAAAGGATAAATATACATCCACTTGAATGTCTGATAAACCTTGGGGGGCTAAGGAAGGTGATGACAAGGAGAGGTGGAGGATGGGAGACAGGGAAGGAGAAAGGCCAGGCCTAGGGAAGAAGAGAGAGGGGAAAGGGAAGCCATCTTACCACAAACTTAAATGTCAATGAATGGATTTTTAAAAACAAGTGAAGGATCTGGAGTGATAGCTTGGTGGTTTAGAGTACTGGCTGCCCTTCCAGAGGACCTGAGTCTGATTCCCAGGACCCACAGGGCAGCTCGCAACCCTCAGTAACTCCATCAACTTCTGACCTCCACAGGCACTGAGTACGCATGTCACAGGCACACAAAAACACCCACACGCGTTAAAGACAAAACCTAAAACACTAAAGAAAAAGAGGAGGAGGAGAAGGAGGAGGAAGAGAAAAAGGAAGAAAAAAAAGAGGAGGAGGAAGGGGGTAAAGAAGAAGAAGGAGGAGGAGAAGGAAGAGGAGAGGAGGAGGAGGAAAGAAGAAGAAGGAGGAGGAGGAGAAGGAAGAGGAGGAGGAGGAGGAAGAAGAAGAAGAAGAAGAAGAAGAAAAGAAAAAGTGAAATTCAAGGAGCAAGATAAAATCAAACCAAATTTGAGCATAATAATACTCAAAGCCTAAGAATAACTGAAGAGGACTGAATAACTAAGCATCTGAGCTCATGTCTATGCTCTAGGTGTTACAGGGTAGTAGACATTTAGCTCTCTAGAAGCCACCCTGACACAGTCCAGTGTTGTATAGTTTCATCTTTGATTTCATCAGAAGAGGCATTGCTCTAAGAACTGTGGATGCATAGCATGGACCCAAGGAACCCAAGGAAGTCCTCACCTCTCATGAAAGAAGCTTCTCTTTGTAGCAGACAGAAGCCAATATAGAAATCCACGATGGTTCAAAACACAGACAGCAGCTGTCTGTGCAGTGCCCAAACCCAACTGATACATCTACAACACAACCCCCACACCCTAAGGCTCAGGCAACATGTAGAAGAGGAGGCAGAAAGACTGTAAAAGCCAGAGAACCAGGACATCTATTGCTAGAGTATGTTTTCTTTGTAGGGCAGAGAAGCTGTACCTCTGAAATCTCAGCAATACACCTGCCTAAACAAGAGCTGAACAATGAGAGCACCAGTTGACATACCAACATGAATGGGAGAAACCTCATGGGGTCCCACTTCTAAATGGAGAGCTACAAGCAATTAATGACTTCTGGGAGAGGGAGAACTAGTCTTCCCCAGGTATGAGCACCTAATTAGCTATCTAATACCAAGTGGTCAACTCTAATACATATACATATCAACAACACTAAATAGATTCAGCACGTTGTATTTACATATTTACTATGCGTGTATGTATGTATACATATAATAATTATAATTTTAAAAAGAGAAAAAATAAAGAGGGAGTAAGGAGGTAGGGAGTGCTTCTGAGAGAAGTTCAGGGGAAGAGCGGGGTGGGTGATAAATATGATCAAAATGCACCATATGAAATTTTCAACGAATTAGTAAAAATATTACATTAAAAGAGCTATGTTTCTAATAATAACCGTTATTTTATTTCTTTACTATATTTGGGCACATTGTACTACACATACATTATTTCATTTAATGCTTAAAACCCTGGGAGGTAATTACTTTGCCCACCCATATTATAGATGAGGAAGTAAAGGTACAGGTATTAGACCCTGGATTTGATCCCTCTGCTTGACTCCTCTAGCATCATTTCGCACCTTCTGGTGCTCTGCAGTTCACCAAGCACACAGCTTGACAGAATTGCCAAGTTGCATCTAGTTTAATAGGGATTTCCAGAGAACAAAGTTTCTGTGTTTAAAAAAAAAAAAAAAGAAAGAAAATAAAAGAATGGCGAAAGGCTTGACGACTAAAAACGCTCGCTGCTTTTGCAGAGGACCCAGGTTTCTAGCACCCACACAGTGACTCACAGCTGCCTGCAGTTCCAGTTCCCTGTAATGTGATTAGACCAAACTATTTGTTTGTCTAGAGCAATGGTTTTCAACCTTCCTAATGCTGCGACCCCTTAATACAGTTCCCCATCTTGTGGTGACCCCCTCCAAACATAAAATTATTGTTGTTGCTACTTCATAACTATAATTTTGCTACTGTTATGAATCATAATGTAGATATTTGATAGGCAACTCCTGTGAAAGGGTCATTCAACCCCCAAGGGGGTCGCAAACCACAAGCTGAGAACCACTGGTCTAGAAGGTCTGAACTTTCAATACCTCAGTCCTGTTAAACAGGTTTACATCTTTGCAACAGAAGGATTAACTAAATCAATCCTTGAATCTAAAAGAGCAGATTTACAAACCACTGAAGAGTGACTTTCAGAAGTTCAAAGTACACAGAGCACTTATGTTTGACCTGGGCAGACAATAGAAGCAACAGCATTTCCTGTAGCCTTGTCCTTTTGAACCTGGAAATACCAGTTTAACTTTAATAGGTAAATGAGGTGGAGTCTGCTGCTTATCGTACTCCAGTCTTTTCCTAAAACCATTTCAACCCTTGAGTTTAAAAGCAGCCTAATGGTCCTCAAGTTTGGCCAGTCCTCTGTCTACTGTGACACAAGAATCACACGCACACCAAATGTACTTCTGAGCTTTCCTTAAAAACAGGAGTAATCCATTCCATAAATCCAAAGAGACACTAATAAATGAAGTTTTCTTAGAGGTGAGTTCAATAACAGTGATCTCCACCTGCGTGGATGTTCTTGTTACATTCATCTTGTCTTCTCTATGTTACTGAGCTGAAAGAGTTGGCATGAGCTGGAATGTTGGCTTTAGTTACAAAGTATATGGATCAAGTCCTGTACATTGAAGAAATCACATACTAGCCAGTGTCTCAGTTCTACAAGGACATACTGACTAAAAAAGGAGGGGCAGACACAAAGCAACAAAGTTACATGACAAAGGTCTGTGTGGAAGAAAGGGGGAGAAAGAGGAGGAGGGGCAGGAGGAGGAGGAGGAGGAGGACACAACAACTCAGCCTGCCTTTGGAGTTTTGGCTTATGTGTTGGTTTCTGAGTGGACAGTGAGCAGTGGCTAAGTGGTGAATCCTCGGCAATCTCTGGAGCCCAGGAAGTAGAAGTTAACCCTGTCCACAGAATGCCTACTGCACTGTCTCGGTCTCTCCTAGCACTTCATATGCAGCTCCTCCTTTAGTCCACACAAGGAGGGAGACACTGTTAAGGTTGCACTTTACTGGAGAGGCCGTGGAGAGAAGGGTTAAGTTTCTTCATAGAATGGAATAAATCACACATACCAAATTCACACAGTGAAACCCTAATATCTAATATATTTGGAGATAGGGCCTCGAGGATGTGAATAAGTTTAGCTGAGGTCACAGATGACACACTACTCCAATAGGATGACGTCATATGTGATAAGGGAGAGAAGCCAGAGGTAAGAAAACAGAAAAGGCTCAGTGAGCAGACAGTGAGAAGGTGGCCACCTGCCTGCAAGGAAGAAAGTCCTCACCAGAAGCCAGCCCTGCTGTAGGCACTTCCCATGCTCTTCTTAAATGGCAATGCCAATGGCTGGTGGCCCCGTGTTCCGAAGACTAAGGCCTCAAAGCTCTCTGTCAAAGTTTACTCTTTTCTCAGAGGCCAGCTCTGTTCTGGCTGCATGTTTAATGAAAGGGGGACGGGACCTCAGGAGAGGGAAGGTACCCTCAAGAGAACCATGATGTTGTACCTTTCTGCCCTCCCACACAGCATTTCACTTTAGCATCTTAAATCAAAATCCTAGTGGAAACCATAAGATTATTTATGATAGATCCAATTCCATTTATTTAATTTAATAAAGTAAAATACTGGGCACCTGGTGTGGCCTTAAGCCATTCACACTATAAAGGATAAAAAGTAAGCCCTTCCCACTGTCTTCATAAAGCTTATAATCCAACAGAAAGATAAGATAAGAACAGAGCACCGTCAGAGAGATGACAGAGTCAGAAGACTCAGGTTCAAGCTCTTTGCCAACACGGCTTTTTCTACCTGTACCAGTCCCCAGCTGGCTGTCCCCATTAGCCACCGTCCCATTTGACTTGTATTTTTTGAGCCTCAGAAAATCCTTTCCTGGGTTTGACTTAGTTAAATCTCTCTTTTGGAATCCTGCTGTGACCCTGAATCTTTCTAAATTGACCTTCTCGGTAGTTTTATATTCATTTGTGGGCTAGCCTGATGAAATCCATGTATCTTTCTTTATTTGTGATTACTCACTCCCCCTATCACACACACACACACACACACACACGTCCGTGAGCTAGGCCTGTGGCTCCCATCAACTTGTGCTCACAGAGCTAGTGCAGGGAAGAGAAATGGATGGAGGGGCTCCTGGTGCCTCATCCCTGAAATGCTGATGCTAATGACTGCTTTCCAGGGTTGTTGTAACTAGAATTGCCACAATGGAATTCAACGTAAACGGGAAAGTGAATAGTATATTAATATAAGGCAGACTACAAACAAGCATGACAGTCAGAAATAAAAACAGAAGGCTGGCAGAGAACGCGGAGAGATAAGGATTCCTTTCTGAACTGGAGACAAGGGTGAATCAACAAAGGTGATAAAGACACAGTGAAGGAGGTGATGCAGGGCTGAAGAACGAGCTTTAATGAGAGAAAAAAACACCCACTTTCTATGCTCTTTAAAGGGAAGAGGGAGTCTCACCAGAATGTCTCTTAGCAAGGATAGTATTTCCATCTGTTGTGGTCACAGCCTAGGTCTGATACCTGTTTGGTGCTTGGTAAACACTTACTGGATGACCAAATGAATGGATGAACAGATAAATGAGTGAGTGGTCACCAGAGAAACTTCTTGTGTGACAGCATAAACAAATCAAAGTGTGTTGTCGTGGGAAGTGTGGGCTCTGAGAGACTGGGGCCGAGGAGGAAGGGAAGAAGAGGTAAGGGGCCAGGAAGCATGTGCACTTTACTCTTTCAGTAGTATTAAAGACACCCCCACTGGACCTGTCCACTGCAGGATAACGTCTGCATGGCTGTTTGCAGAGTTTACGAGCTGGGCAGTAAAGACCCTAGCCTTGCTATCTTTCATTGGAACATCAAAATGAAGTGCCTTGATTTAGGCCTCATATCACAAAGGTCTCCTCTGCAGATCAGGGGGCTTTGGCGATATGTGACTTACAAAAACAACGAAAGGGGAAGTGTATAATTACAACAAAGATACGGAAATCGCCAGAGCATTTAATGATGAATGCAAATCGTGTCCTTTGCATAGAAATGAAGCAATACTACAGAAAGGGGTTAAAATTCAACAATGGATGAATGATGAATCAAATGAATTTTAAAATTTATGAAATAAGATTGTAATTACACTCATCTTTTGGGGGGATAAAAAAGATAAAAATCTCATGCTTAGTACTGCTTAAAAAGAAAGAGAACTGAAAATAAGCTGAATACTGAAAATTTCCAGCAAACACATCAAGACTTTTTTATGTAGAGAAATGACTAGTTAATCAGAATCTGGGATAATAAACTGTAATTTTAACGGCTTGAGGTTGATGATAAATACCAAGCTCTGATTTTTTAATAAGATGAAGAACAGATACACAATGCATTTTGGTGTAGGAGTCACGCCGTCCTCCTAATGGAAGCTTGTTAGATTCTAGCCACTGCAATACAATTCAAACAAAATCTTTTAAGCTGTCATTTTAATGTAATAACCTAGCAGCAGACTTTTAAACTATTAATGCCGAAAGCATATTTTTCTCCAAGTCTCAGAGAGTTAGAATGTTGGAAATAATTGAGTTCTTGGCTAATTACATAAAGACCAATTTAGAAGCTCATCTGGTTGGAGAGTCTCTGGTATAGCAAATCCGTTTAAAATGACACATAAGAGCAGGTAATTAAAAATTAACGTTAAAATCAAGATGGAAAAGGCAAGATCGGAGGGAGTTGAAGCTTCTCTGATTAGTTCTGGAGGGGCAGTGGGAGGGGCTTGGCAGATTCTCACGATTGAAAGAAAGAAACTCCATGTGGGTACAGCGTCCAGCCCTACCAGCGGAGTGCTGACGCTTTCCAGTGTATGTCCATTTGCAAACCTGACTACAGAAAAACTAGAAGAGACCACTGGCTGGAGAGAGAGAGGCCCTTAGGCTCCTAGTCACTTGAGAGCTTGTGAAAGACACAAATTCTTGGGCCCCAACCCAAATCCAATAGATTCGCAACTCTGAGGGGTTGGGGGACAGGACTTACACTCTGTTTTCACAGGCCATCCAGATCATTCTGATGCCAGTAGAGACTGGAACACCAGTGACACAAGTATAGCCCAGGAAGAGGGTCTATGGCAGAAGAGACTTTGTCCTGCCTCACTTTAATGAGTTTATTTAAGATCTACCATGTTCCTGGGGCTCTTCTTCCTCACCCGTCAAATGCCTGATAGTAAGTGCCTGGCACTTTTCTTTCCTGAACATTCTGCAAGTCTTCATGCTGTGAGCCTTGAGGTAAAGCTCCAGTTCAATACCAAAGAGTTGTTCTTCCTGTCCAGCAGTCTCTGGATTTCTCCAAGTCTAGACATTTATTCTTCAAGAATATCTAGTTAAATTATAGTTCAACTTGTGCGGTGGTTCACATATCGTTTAGTGATTTGAAGGGACCAGGATCCCCTAAAGGATGGAACTGGTTCCCATGACACAAGCCAATGGAGACAAACCTGATTCAACTCCCAAGTTAAAGAAAGGTTAGCTCAAGCTATGTTAGATAGCAGGTTTCAGCATAGCATGTTTGGGTGTTTTGTTTTGTTTTGGTGTTCTGTTTGTTTCATTTGGAAACAGTGAGCTGTTTCGTTCTAATTGGTCAGCTGTAAAATATGCTGCTATTCTTCTCTCTAGCTGCATAGATAAAATGTTTATCTAGAAAAACTGGCACATATAAAAATGTGTTACACTCCCAACAGAGGTTGAGTTATCAAAACTGGTTTGTTGCCATGGATCATTTGTGCCAATGCCTTGTTAAAATAACAGGGTAAGTGAGTCAGCAGAGACTCCTCCAAGAGACTGTCACTTCATTCCCTCAGTAGGAATACCGGTCAGCCTGACAGTCAACCTCATATTAAGGAGCCCCTACAGATACAGAAAACCAGAGTGTAGCAGTTAGCAAGTAGGAAAGTTCCTCTCCTTGTGGACCTGGCTTTCCTGCAGGGATGATGCACGTGGTCTCAGAGCCATGAGTTCTATAGAGACATGAAGATAAGCAGAGAGAGCCTTACTTGATGCCATAGCCTTGAAATGGCAGAGAGTAGCTATGACCTAGTGACAAAATGTCTGCATTTTATGCACTAACATTTCTGCATAACAGGACACAACATCACATATCAAAAACTATGGCTCTCTCTGATCAGCAGAGGGAGACGGCAGCTTCCTCAATGGGATGCTCCTAGTCTCTCAAATTCCCCATCTGGAATCATTCCTGCGGAGGCCATAGGCGTCTATGTACCAGGTGTATAGTTGAGGCTCAGTTAGGAATTTGGAATCAGTAGCTTGTAGCCTGACTTAACTACTCTACACTGCCCACTATTTCAGCAATCAACACATTTACATTGGCTCTAACATTTGCAAAAGTCGTAATTTTATAATAAATGCCTTGTGGAGTAACTCTTCTTAAGAAAGCCTACTGTGGACAAACTTCTGGGTTCTGGGCAGGTACACGACAATGAAGGAACCTGCCACCAGCCTTGGGGACATCTCCCCCAGCCACTTTACAACAAACTATCCAGGAAAAGTGAGACCATCTACAAAAAAAGATGTTTACTTACTGTTGTCTTCAGCAACACAACATCTGCTTCTTGCAAGGAACAGGGGACACAGTTTGCCCATACATGCCAAGCTGGCCTCCAGTAAAACACTAACGGGAGGATTCCAAGAGAGAAGATAGATCCAATGAGACAGAGAGCTTTCCGACAGCCTTGAGTCCGATAGCCAAATATTTCCTGAAACAGAACAAAAATGATTCCAAGTGTTGGTCAGCAAAGATAATTGAACAAACATAATCTTTAGGGATGAAATGGAGGCAGGGAATGCATAGTCTGGTGAGGAAAGACAGGGGTGGGGGGAAGGAGGATAGAAAGAATGAAGCTAGAATCCCTGGCCAAGAAGTTTCAGACATGATTCCTGACCTTTTAGTCAGGAGAAACAAAGTCTACAGTCAGAAGATGGCTACCCTAGGCCAAGCACTAGTGCTCAAATATGTGGTCTTGTTTAAGTCCCCCTGTCATCCCTATTCCTGTATTGTTCCTGAAATGAGACAATACCCCCTCATTGAACACTGAGCAAAGGGGTTCAATACAGCTGATGTACTGACTTGACCAAAGCCGCAGAGCTAGAATGTCTGTGGCTAAGTCTTACATCTGTCAGCTTCCACATCTTGAATTTGATTCAAAATTGTTACAGGCATGATCACAAGCCATGTGACAGGGGGACTAGCTGATGACAGTGGCCAAGTGATTCCAGTGACCAGAGGGTCAGCAGCCTCAAGAGCAGTTGAAGCAGGAAACAGGCCTTGAATGTAGAGCACTATTTAATGAAGGAATTTGACTACGTGGGATTAATGGCCAACTTGCTTTGGTGAACCTGGGGTACAGCTGTTTGTTCTAACTCCACCCTTGTTCAATAACAAAAGAATTTTCTACCCAAAAGGAAATACATGGAGATGATTTGGTTTTTAACAGCTGCTATATGCTATGAAGGATGATTAGTAGGCCCTGAAAAATGCACATTGGAGGAGGAGTCCCATCTCTGATCTGTGATAATCTAGACAAACTTCCTTCTGAGAACCATTCGGGACAGAATAGAAAAGTCACTTCTGAAGCACATGGTCTCATTCCCACAACTGTATGCCGCATAGTCAGGGAGAGATAGACCTCAGACTTTTTATAATGGCTAAAACTGAGGGCAAGAGTGTGCTGAGTAAAAGCACAACTGGATTGGGACACTTTGGTTTCAGAAGTCAGTGTTGCCATTTTCTAGGCATGTGAATTTTAGCAAGCGACGTGACCCCTTTGACACCCACAAGGTGGGACAGTGATAAGACAGAGTTGCTGTAAGGCAGGTATAACTGTGGGTATATCTATATCAGAATCTCCTCCAGCTGCTGCTCCTCCTGCTGCTGCTGATGATGATGATGGTGATGATGGTGATGATGATGATGACGATGATACTATTGTTGCTGCTACTGCTGACATTACTGTGAGTTGGTCCCGTTTTCCCAACACAAACATGAAAACCTAGGCCCTGTTTACTGGCAGCTAGATTCAAGAATTCCTAGTGTCAACTCTTGTGCTTTTGCTAGACTGTGTCTTAAGGTAACAACTTCACTGAACATCAAACTTTACATCACCAATGTCTCTATCCCATGTAATGAAGACTGAATCAACAGGAAAGGTGCTTTTGGTACTGAAAGGTACTCTAGTGTGTAACTGCTGGATTCCTTCCTATCACTCTAGTGCAGTCATATTGGAGCTGAATGGCAACTTGCATTATCTAATTTGGTAGGACTACTCTAAAATGTCCTCGACTCCTTCCATGCTGTAGATGCCTACACTGACGTGATATTCCTCTGTTTAAGCTCAAGCTATGACTTTCCAGCCACTGGGATTGAACCAGCTGTGTGCCACATCTGACCTGAAGCCACGCTCTGTTAATCCTACCCTAGCAGCTGTGCCTGCCCTGAGCCCTTCCCATGCATGTCCTCTTCTGTTCATCTGCAGTTTTGCAGAGACCAGATATTACTACCCCATCTTATCATTCTACCACTTTTCAAAAGTAGTATTTAAATGCTTTCTTATATTGACAGTTGAGCTCCATGCAATTCGTGTGAGTTACTCGGTACTAACATGCAAACTTCTCTGTTAACATTTGAAAGTATCCCCGTGTTCAGTTTCAAAAGAGAGTAAGCAGGAATTATTATCTTCTTTCTCTAGTTAAGAAAGCTGAAGTTCAAAGTTATATATAATTGTTTTACCAGTAACTAACGATTATTGAGATAACACTGATTGCAGGTGGCAGTTATTAGGCATTTTAAAAGGCCCTGTCTAAACACTTTATAAATATCCTCCCCTACTATACCTGATCAACTATGTTCATAGCTGCTCTATTCATAATAGTCAGAAATTGGAAACAACCTAGATGACCTTCAGCCGAAGAATTGATAAAAAAAATTGTAGGTACATCTGTACAATGGAGTGTTAGTCAGCTATTTAAAAAAAAAAATGACTTCATGAGTTTTGCAGGCAAATTGATGGAACTAGAAAAAAAAAATCATCCTGAGTGAGATAACCCAGTCCTAGAAAGACAAACATGGTATGTACTCACTTATATGTGGATATTAACTGTTAAGCAAAGGACAAAGGGGCTACAATCCATAGACCCAGAGAGACTGCAACAGTGAAGGTACCTGGTAAAGGGGAAATAGAACAGAAGGTGTCAGTGGGCCGGGAAGGATGGGAATGATAACAGAATGGACCATGTTAGGGGAGGGATAAAAGGGAGCAAATATAGAAAGAGATGATCAGAATTTGAGGATATTTAGGGAAGATCTGGAGACCTAGGGCAGTGGAAACTCATTGGAATCTATGAGGTAGAACTTGGCAAGGACTTCTAGCAATGGGGTGTGGGGAACCTGAAAAGGCCATCTCCTGTAACTAAGCAAGACTCCCAGTGGTGGGACTGGGACACCACCCCAGCCACAAAGCCCTCTATCTATAACATATCCTCCCTAAAGCATGTTCTGGGACAATGGAAGAGCAGAACCCCATGCCAAAGGGAAAAACCCGTGCCTGATACTGTAGGGCAGGCCAGGAACTCTAAACTGGATAGCCAGAAGATGATTTCTAATAGTATCCTTCTCTACTCATAGATCAGTGCCTAGATCATTCTTCATCAGAGACGCTTTCTCTGACAGAAGATGGGAGCATATCTGGAGGCCCAGGGCCAAACATTGTGCAGAGCTCAGGGAACCCTGGAAGAATTGGGGAGGGACCTCAGGGAGCAGAGGGGTTGAAGATACCAGGAGAACAAGCCCCACAGAGTCAACTGAGCAGCACTCTTGAGGGCTCACAGACCTGGAGCAGTAGACTTAGAATTTGCAAGATCCCCTAAATATGTCTTGTGGTTGTCTGGCTTGAGGTTCTTGTGGAGCTCCTACACATTTGAGTAGGGAATAGTCTATGACCCTTTTCCCTAACCCTGAGACCCTTTTCTTCCTGCTGGGTTGCCTAGTCCAGCCTTGATGCAGGGATTAGTGTCTGCCCTTGTTCCATCTTATAGTGCCCTGTTTGAGCAGTAACCCTGGAAGAGCTGCTCTTATCTGGGGAGAGGCACGGGTCGGGTAGGGGTAAGGGAGGCTAGATCTGGGGGAGAGAGGACATGGGGGGTGCTGGAAGGAGTGGAGGGAGGGGAAGAGGTGGGTCAGGACATATTATATGAAAGAAGAAAAACAAATTTTTAAAATAAATAAATATCCTCCTACTTAGTTGGAAAAAATTAAGTATATTTCCCAAGACACAAAGCCCATACATAACTCAAAATTGGCTTTGCAACACACAAAAAAAAATAAGGTGAACTGCTATTTTTAATTGATCTCTTCTTCCTCTATCCACTATCCTTAATTTTAGTTTAATTTAATCTAGCTAGATTGTGAAGCATCATCCAAATAGCAGCAATGCACTGGACTATGATGGAAGTGAAACAATGTCTCTAGCCTGTAGACACTCACTAGATTAGAGGGGGAAAGAAACTCAGTGGAAAGGTTAAACAAAGAGCAACGGAGAGACGTACAGACAGTGACAAAATCCCTTACAATCTGAACCTGGTCATGGGTGCTATCATTAGTGCTATTACTAACTCCAGGAGAACCGGGGTAGACAGTGCCCCTGGCAAGCCAACACCATCCATCCTCTTAGGCCACCCCGTATTTCCAAAAGCTTCTTCCTCACAGGCTGGCAGACACTGCCACTTCACTAGAGTGGCTCATGATTCCAGAAGCATTATTAAATTTTCTGTAGAAAGGCTCAAACATGCGCGCAAGGCGTGTTCAATTATTGCTTATTGGAGTCAGTTAATGTTGAAGCGAACCACATTACGAGAGCTATTAACAGATACGAGGCATAAGTTGTGAAAGTTAGCAAGGCACCATCGTTGTCATCTTGTAACAATTCTTACATCATGACGTGCCTTCCGTGTCTCGGAATATGTTTGAAGCAATTGTTCTGCCTCCCCTCTTCCCCACCTTCTTCAGAAAGAGATTGGTGAGCCACAATAATAACATTAGAAAAATGACCAAAGAATATTATGCGAGAATTAACTCATGGAAGGCTACACGTGTCACAGCACGGCACAGTATCACCCTCTTTATCCCCCCACCCACACATTCTTCCTCAGATAAACACAGAAGCATACCCGCATCTCAAGGGGTCATTCCAAGGTCCTGTTCTAGAAGGTCTGTGAGGCCGACTCCAGCTGCTCTTTCAGAGTTTACTCTCAGAGATGCAGCTTTGGGCCTGACATAGTCAAGGACTTGTGATGACATGGGAACATGGAGGTGCAGGTGAGAGTGGCATCCAGAACGGGACAGTTGCTTTTTCCAAAGAACCTTCCTCCTGTGACCCGCCATGTAAGGTCGCATGATAGGGCTCAGCCGTTAAGTCCCACGACCTCCCGGTAGGATGACCCTTCGAAGGGAGCACTCAAGGTCAGCAGGTCTTAGAAGCTGAGCACACCAAAGGAGGGAAATCCATGCCGCTGTAGTGCCCACCAGGTAAATAGCGAGTTAACACCAGGAACATGTTGCTCTCCGACAGCACCATTTCCACAGTCAGGAGTATTCTGTCTCTGGAGTCCAGTACAAACATGGTTCTTAAAACGGGCTCTGGAATCTTCTCCAACCATCCCTCAGCCTGATTACTGTGCGCTTCCTCTAAACACATTAATTCGTTCAATCATACTGCAGTCAAATCATGCTAGCCTAGACAACTTCGAATCTCTCTGCAGACTTCATTAAGCATTTGAAAGTTGAAAAAGATCAAATTTTTAAGAGTTTACCTCCCCAAAGATAATCTCTTTCCCCTTGTTTCCAGATGTTGGTGTGCGAAGCAGGCTGCCCTGTGATTTGCATGTGTTGTGGCAGACTGCATCAAGGGGATGTGATCTGCTTTGCCACTTGCCTCCTACACTGTAGACCTACAAACACTGTCCTAGCAGTTTCTCGTTTGCCACTCTTAGGTAGAAGGAGAATTCCATAGGCCTCTAAGTTAATTTGAAATTCAGATTCGAGTGAGAAAATTTCATCCTGAATAGCCTAACCCAAAAGTTGGGGTGGGGGGGAATTGTAAAAGGGTGTTTTTGTTGTTGTTGTTGTTGACTTGGCAAATAGTTCTTCAAACTTTAAATTGGTCCCCTAGTTACTTTCACACAAAAATTAATATTCATTCATTTTCTTTAAAATATACCCAAAATTGTAAAAATGTTATCACTAGATTCTTACACTGTGGAACTCAGCTGGAGATCACAAACAGGCATGCATGCAATAACCTGAACGATCTAATTTAGCTGGGGTGTTGTTCTGCAATCTTCCCGTACATGGGATTTCAGTTATCCATCAAGCATGAGAACTTTCAGTGAGGAAACGGTAAAAAGCAGGTGCAGAGGATTACAACAGCATCGTAATTTTTTATAACTTTTAAAACAAATTCAATTTAAAGGAGATAATGAACAGTATGGAAGACATTGACTACTCTGCTGGGGGAGGCAAAATACAGTTCTTAAAGTGAACGGCACTCGAACATGGTGGCACTTATCTGTAACCCCAGTAGGAGGCAGGAGGACCATAAATTCAAAGCCTCGGTGACAGAACATTATATATGGCAGTGGGTTCATCACTATGTTAACACAGCATATGAACAAATAATAGGAATGTATCAAGAACCAAACATTATAGACAGTCTAATTATAAATTCCTGAGGTTGTAGGAAGAAAGGGACAAAAAAACAACCAACCAGAATGAGAAGAGGTGCCCTTTAAGGGAACAAATGTTTCTCGGACTTCCTACAGTCCTAGCCAGGCTTTCTTTTCCCTAAGCTAATGCCACATGTCAATCAAGTCCTATTTTCCCTCTCATTGATTCAGGAGTCTCTTCTTCACTCACCCTGAGAGTTAACAATTCCCATACAGAGTGATTTTGGTTTTCCAGAGGACATGGTCTCTCTCTCTCAACATGGCAAATGTTGCTTCTGGGATATAGGGTCCAAAAGCCAGGAATGGTAAGAAGCATCCACACTGCAGAGGGCCGCTCCTCCTGTTCCCCACAGTGGAAAATAGTGCCAATGTTCAAAACCTTTGCTGAGGACATTTTGGTTTCCCCCACCTAATTTAAAATCCTTAGGTCCTATTGCCTATGATGGCACTCTCGGCACCAGAGAACTGGGATGGTGTCATTTTGGAGACTATAGATGGAAAGGGTGCGTACACAATTCTAACTGACATACAGTTGTTCCTTCCCTAGGGTTTGTGTGTCTGGAGCTTGGTTTCTGGGTGGGAGTATTGGGGGATCATGGAACCTTAAATGGATGGGAAGTAGTGAGGTATCCTTATACCATCAGAGATACGGCTCAGAAGAGAAACCTGGTCACATAGAGTGATGAAGACAGCAAGTTTTTACAGAAGTCTGAGCCTGAACCTGGGCCTGAGCCTGAGACCAGAGTATTCTCTGGCTCCCCATATCAAGGTGCAAGCCTTGTCTGTGGCCATGACACCCTGAGTACCCAGTCTCATTTTATTTCATCCCTAAGCAAGGTTAGACCTGTCTAGTGCTTTACTGGGAGATGCAAGCAAGTCTTCCCTCCCATGCGTACCCCTAACATCTGCCATGCAGCCCTCTCCTGAGTCTGGACTTTCAACCTCCAAAACTATGAATAAAATGAACCTGGTTTGTTTTTTTTTTTTTGTTTTTTTTGTTTTGTCATCAATCGTCTCCGTCTGGGATTTCGGTATAGTGACAAGGAGTGGCTGATAAAACCACCATGCTCAGTAGTGGTGACAATGCAGACCAAAGAAGCAAAATATCCACATGGTTCCCTCTTTCTGCCTGTGTGCCTGACCTCATTCTAGGCTTCCCTTCCTCTGCGTCACCCTGCCTTACCCATGCAGATGATTTCTAGGTCCTTGAATTCAATGCCCTCTCTAGTCTCACAGTCTCCCCGAGCTTCTCGGAATTTCACTTAACCTAATTTCACTTCCCAATTTGGGATGTGGCTTGTCCCTTGTTCTCAGATCTGGAATGCCACCCATCTAGCCACAGCTCTTCCTCACAGGGTGGCTAAATGGTATGCTGTCTGGAACCAGAACCAAGGAAATCATCTAAGTATTTCCAAGCTGTACTCCCCAGGACAAAGTGTCACTTCAGTTCAGTTAAAATTGTCTACCATGTCTAGGGCCTTGGGTAAGGTATGATTGCCAAAGATAAATTTATCACCCTCAAAGGTCTAACAGAAAGAGGATGAATTTTAAAATAGCTATACTTCAGGACAAAAAAATATTAAGAGCTATATGAAACACACAAAAGACAAAATTAGTTTCAGATGATGAAGAGATCCTACCAAGACGGCAATTAGCAAAAGGCTTGCAGGAGAATGGCCACTTAAAATTGACTTGGAAAGAATTGGTATAATTTCAATAATTGGGAAATAAGGATAAGAGAAAGGGGCTCTAAGTGGAGGAACTAACCTTCAGAAAAGGTGTTGAGTCTGGAAACAGGGTACTTTTCAGGACAAAATGATAGTTTACCGTATGACAGAAACATCATGCACAGTTTAAAATGCAACTCTGAAGCTGGATATGATAGCACACACATGTAACTCCAGCACTTGGATGCTGAGGTAGGAGAATCAAAGAGAACCTGAGCTACAGTGAGTTCAAAGCCTGTGCAGTATTGTAAGGGGAGGAAGAAGGGTTTGAGAAAGGATGGAGGTAGAGAGGAAACAGGAAGAAAGGACAGAAAAGGGGAGAGGGAGGGAAGAAAAGAGGAGAGGAGAAGGGAGGGGAGGGGAGAGGAAGGGAGAGAAGAACAAAGAGGAGAAGAAAGGAGAGGAGAGGACAGGAGAGGAGAGGAGAGGAGAGGAGAGAGAGAGGAGAGGAGAGGAGAGGAGAGGAGAGGAGAGGAGAGGAACTTTAGGTTAGACAAGATTTTGAAGCTCTAAGAGGTAATTAATACTTCATCTACTAGCTAGCCAAAGGAAAACTTACTTAAAAGTTACATCTAGATCTTTTCTGGTCCACAGCCATGGGTGGACTCTTGTGATTACCCTAAATTTAGCATTCTCAAGTCGCCAGAAGCAGAGAGGTCACTGCCTATGGCCATTGTATCAGGCAACAGTCTGGCTCTAAAGCAGGCAGAGCAGGCGGATGTGCTTGAGTCTGAGTTTCTTTCAACTATTCTTTTCCCTGCTCTTAGGCCAGGATGCTGTCATCCTGGACTGAAAACTTCTTTGTCACTCCAGGTGGCTGTCAGGAGAGCAATCCATCCAACCTTTGGCAGCAGACAAGGTGGTAACGACCCTCCCTGTGGGTAATTATCCACCTAAACATGGGCTGACGGTGAAAGCACACAGCTGCCGCGAATCATAACTTCCTACTATGCTCCGGTCACTCTAAATACACACTCTGCCAAATGTATTTCATTCTCATAACCCTAACAAAGTCTCATCAGCCAAGATCAGAGTAATGAAGACCAGCTTCAAGGAGGCCAAGGATGCACCTACAGTCACCCAGCTGGTAGGTACCAGAGCCAAATGCATCTTAATTAAAATTATTTCTACCTAACAAGCCCACCTCTTGTAAAGAAACTCCCTCCTCCTCAGCCATCTGATATTCTCGCTAGCCGGTGTCGCGCAGACAGGAATTGAACACTTGCTGAGTTTTCACAATTGAGCTAATGGATGCACCGCCCAGACAAGTTCTAGGTTCTCCTTAAACAGGTTTCCACAAGCTTCCAACTGCAGAGTGTGAAGAAATCAGCAAGAGGCACCGCACCCTACAGCCAAATTGGTCTGTACTGCTGGGCAAGAGAAATTTTCTACGCTTTCCTGTGATGCTGAAATTGAAAGGTCTCTTTCTGGGCACGTCCTCAGCATAATGAAAACAATATCTGCTCTTTGTTCCCAGTTCCCGACACGAAGCGGCTAAGACTCCAGGGATTTCTGAGGCAATAACTCTGCACGCTTCTGTCCTGGTTGGTCCCCTTCCACTCACACTTCAGTGTATGCTGAGATGTGAGCACAGGCTTCGGGAGATTCTCAGGTTACGTTTGGAACTCTCTTATGTAGCTTCAGTGTGGGAACTGGCGGCCAGAAGGTTGGAATTTTTGGCCCCACCTCCAATCTCAGGGCACAGAGGAAAGGCTAGAGATTTGGTTCAAAGTCAGTACTGTCTATGTAGTGGAACTTCCATAAGATCCAAATGACAGCGTCAGAGATCTCCAGGTTAACAATCACATGGAGGTCCTAGAGGGTCTCACACCCCAGCTCCCTGGGGAGAAAAATCTACTAAGCTAGGACCCTTCTAGCCCCCCACACACATTTTCATCTAGGCTGTTCATTTCATTCTTTATAATAACCAAAAATATTAATAAATAAGTAACACATTTTCCAAAGTTTTGTGAACCTAGATGCACATTATCAAACACAGATATTTGGAGAATAGATGTTTGGAAACACTTGATATTGTATCCAAGACAGACCTAAGTGTGGGAAACCTGAAGACCTGATACTTGGGACTGGCATTTGAGATGGGTGCCTTCTTACCAAACTGAGCCTATGAGCTCACGGAGCCTGAAACTAACTTTGGGTAGCTAGTCAGAATTGAATTGGATGATAGGAGAATCATTTGAGTTCCTGAGAATTAGCCTGTGTAAAGAGAGGGAAGATACGCACATTTGATGTCAGAAGGACAAGAAATAGAAAAAATAAAGTCCAACACCAGAGACTTGAGAGGAAATAAGAGCACAGACAGGCCAGTGTGTGAGGTCGGCACCTGTCTAGGCAGTCTGCTCACTATGCAGTGCGCTGACATAAGACCCACAGAGAGAGGAAGAATCCAGGAGAAAAGGCAGTGCAAAAGATAACGCTCCTGTTTTAACACTTGTTAATCATCTGAAAGTGACCTCCCATCTAAAATAAACAGAGTAATAATCCCAGTATCAAAAAAAAAACCTACTGTAAGTTTGAAGTGGGTCAAAGGTGTACATGTCTCCTTCAGACAGACTCTTATTGTTAGGAAGGGGGACTGAGGGTTGACTGACACCTGCTCAATGACACCTCGATATGTCAGTTCCTCCACATCCCTTGGAGGTCTCAGCTTCACTCTCCAATCTGATGCAAATATGAGCCACTCCCCAGAATATTACTCTCTATATCTCTAGGAGCCCTTATCTCTGTCTGATAATTTTATTTTGGTTGTCTGTCTGTCTGTGTCTGCGTGTGTATGTCTATGTGTGTGTGCCTGTCTGTATGTGTGTCTGTGTGTGTTTAGTGCGTATATGACCATATGAGTGTGTGTATGTGTGCGTATTTGTGTGTGTATGTGTCTGTGTGTGTATTTGTGTGTATATATGTGTGTGTGTGTGTTTCTTTGTGAGTGTGTATGGTGTTATTGGAATGCAGATTTTAAAAGCTCGGAAGAGTTTCCATCTGCCGTGTTAACTGCTAAATCCCTGGCTCGAAGCAGACCAGCAGGACTAGTAAAAGCTTTGAATGAATAAAGGGCTTAGACTACATTGTAAGGCTCTCAACCAAAGCTGTAGACATAGATTTTTCTAGTAGACTGTAATATTTCTAGATTGGACAACAGGACAGAAGTAATAATCATATACTGAGACCTAGTGAGTATTTACTAACAGACAAGCAAACCAACTCAGCTTTTAGAGAGGCAATCTGAGATCCTATGAGTATTCTTCAAAGGGGCACAAGAGGAGAAGGAACCATAGGAGAATAAATGATTGTTTTCCAAAGTCATGCCTGTACTCTCTAAGCAGTGGTGAAATGACCTTGACAAGCTTTATGCCCCCATATTAATGTGTCTTTTCCTCCTGGTCATCATCAGTCATTTGACCCAGGAGGATAGAGATGAAAAACTTCTTATGAGCTCTGCAAGGAAGAAGGGATAGGGAGGATACAGTGATACACTGCTTTCTCCGCATCTGTAATACACGTTTTCCTGGCATGCCCACCTCCAGCGGAGCCAAGGCTACTTCCTGAGGAACCTGTTCCATTTTCAGGCCACCCTACTGAAAACACAGTTAAACTCCCAAAATTCACCACAATCAATAACTTTGGGCATATTCTTTTTTCTGTTTTATCAAACTATTACCATACCATGCATGTCATCTTGCAGTCCTCTTGCATTTATTAAACTCATGCACTTTTATATGGCTATACAATGTAATATTAATATCTACATAATGTGTATCATTTAATATCCCATAATCCACAGTAAAGACGCTCTCCTATGATTGTTGTACTTCTGGTGGTTCCTTCACTTCAGTTCCTTGTTCAGAGAGCTCGCTCACAGAAGAGCCAGTCTTAGTTTACATGCTAAGAGCTGTACCCTGCTGATTCCAGATATCCCACAGAGACAACAGAAACGTGACCTCATCTCCAGCTGCTTTTATTGTCATGTTTTTGTCTACGTATTTATTTGCTTAGGAATAATTACATTTATTCCCACAGGAAAAAAGTAATCTAAGTTTTCATTTTTTAGTTAATTATTGTTCTGTTATTTTGTGTTCTGGTAAAAACTTAGATGTAACTTTTTGTTAATTAAAGTTTGATTCTAGAGCTGGTGTGAGAGCTCAGTGGATAAAGGCACTAGCTGCACGCTCCTGGCAAACTAAGTTCAATACTCAGACCCATGGAAAGCTAGAAGGAGAGGGAATCAAGTCTACAGAGTTGTCCTCCAACTTCCATACATGCAACATCACACACACACACATACACAATGATGTGGCTTGTAAAGTTTGACTCTAAACCACACAAAATAAGATATTTCTTTAACATAGAGTTTTGAAATTGTTTTCATATAGTGGCCCCGGAAAAACATGTTGTTCCCATATTGTAGATCAGGTAAAGGGATCAAACTGTTTGATGATGGAGAAAAAAATATCTTAGACCTCCTCTAATAATCTCAGGGCTAGGCCCACATGAGTAGAGTGTATCTCAGGAGGAGTAAAAGGCCATGTCAGAGAACTTTGTGGTGTTTGTGAAATACATATGCTTGAGAAATATATGTGACCATATATTTTTACCTAGAAGGATGGGAACTCCTTAAATGTGACCCAGATTCTGTATGGTGGGGTGACGATGGAGAACTTTGTGCTCATTAGCTGTCTGGGTTGTCATTGTATAGTGGAAGATGAGGAAACTCCTTATAAACAAGTATCAGAGAAGCCCTGTGGGTGTGGAGAACCCAGCAAGATAACCCAGATACCACCAACCTCCAGCACCAAGGATCCCTTAACGAAAAAAGTTTTGCAGGATCAGTGAGCATAGATGAGCTTTCCTACCCCAGCACACCCATGGACAACATCAGCGAGTCCACAGTGCATAGAAAGCCCTTCAAATGCAACGACTATGGGACAAGTTTCTAGAAGGCCTTCACTCACCTCAATCCCCTGATAACTCACTCTGGTGGGAGACATTTCATTTGAAGAACAGGCAAGAATGCACTCAAGGAGAACTCAACCCCAGTTGGTCACCAAAAAATTCTCCACGGCGTAACAGCTTATATGTGTAACACATTTGGGAAGGCCTTCAGTTATCTCTAAAAAGATAGGTGCACACAGATATAAAAACCTTTCAGGTGCAGTGAATGTTAGGAAACCTTCAACTACAATGATGCACTTGCTGTGCACCAGAGGATTCACACTCGAGAAAGTTCTTACAAATGCATCAAGTGAGGGAAAGCCTTCTGAGCTCTGTCTACTCAACACTGGAATGTTCATGCTGGAGAAAGACCTTACGAGTGCAAGCGATGCTGGAAGTGCTTTAAAGACAGCAGCTGCAGCATCCTTCACCAAAGAGTAGACACTGGAGAGAGGCTTTCTGAATCCAAGTATGGGAGGAAACCTATATGATCCACTCTGGCCTGTATCAGCCCTTGGAAGTCCATACAGGTAAGCCACCCTATGAGTGCAGCCTGTGTGATAAAACCTTCATCCCCAGTTCCCATCGCCATCAGCACCAGCAGTTTCATATGGAAGAGAAGTCCCCCACAAGTGCATAAAATGTGGGAAAGCCTTCAGGCATACTTCTACCCTTATTCGACACAAGAAATTCTGTACTGGAAAAAGGCCCTAGGTGGTCAGGTCATGTGAGAAAGCCTTTAGCCACTTAAGGCCTTTGGAGGGTGCCGACTGAAAGGAGCCAAACTTTGTACATTCCAACACCCACTCGGAAAAATTGTTCATGTATGCCACATGCATGGGAAGCTTTCGAGAGCCACAGCACTTTCTGTTGGCAGGGTTGTCACCTCCGGTTCCTGTCACACACGCCACCAACCTTTACTACTTGGTATGCGTGTGCATCAGTCACTGCAGTGAGTTCAGAAACTGATCTCACGCCCTCCTCCCTCCCCAAATAGAAAACAGAAGGGAATGGTGGTTCTCATAACAGGCCTCATCTCTTCCCCTTTGCTGGTTTGGACATGAACTTGACCCAGGTCTGGCAAGGTCAGGTTAGTGATCCCTGTCTCTTTCTCTCTGTAGAAAGTCTTAAGGGATTGCTTACCCTTTTCATAGTGTTGGTTCTACACATGGTGTTTGTCATGCTTGGGAAGACATTTGTATTGTTTTAGAATGTGTGGTAATTGTGGCCTTATTGTTTGAGCCAACATTCAAAACAACAACAACAAAAAAAAAAAACTCACAAAAACAAAAAACAGAGTCTCGGGGTTGCCAATGCAGCGGCGGCAGGGGAGTCACCTTCTCCTGCACTGCGGGCAGCACAGCAGCTTCCCATCTTCTCCCTTCGTGTAATCAGAGTCAGACCGGACAAAACTGCCCCTAAAACCACCTGTTGCTGTGACTGCTCAGCTCTTCCTGGGCTGCTCTATGCTTTCTTCAAGCAGGTTTTTTGGAATTGGCCTTGCCTTTGCAATTGTTTTTGTTTTTCCAACCCCTGTCACTTCTCTCAGGAAAAATTAAAACATCCAAGCAGCATTTAAGAGTACTGTTAAGAACCAAGAGAGGCGGCCCACTCCTGTGATCCTAACAAGGACAT
The DNA here is from genome assembly GCA_026225945.1 of Cricetomys ansorgei. Taxonomy (NCBI): domain Eukaryota; kingdom Metazoa; phylum Chordata; class Mammalia; order Rodentia; family Nesomyidae; genus Cricetomys; species Cricetomys ansorgei. Next base: position 52,506,671 of record JAMJFZ010000242.1, on the reverse strand, counting down.
GGAGGCAGGAAGACCGTGAATTCCAGGCCAACCTGGACTATCTACCTATCTGGACTATATATCTATCCATATAGATATACTATCTCAAAAACAGAGATGGGGGCAGGGGGAGCAGCCAGTTGGCTCGCCCCAGAAAGTTTGCCACCAAGCCTGAAAGCCTGAGTTTAATCCCAAAATCCCATGTGGGAGAGAGGATAGAAACAATTTTTGCAAGTTGCCCTCTGACCTCCATACGTGTGTCATGGCACACATGGATGTATGCATGCACACACACACACACACACACACACACTTACATACATGCTTACACATACGTATACATCGAGTGAATAACTGTAATTTAAATTTTTTAAAAAACAGAAAGCGCTCTTCAAAAGCAGCTTTTTCCATGACTGTGCATGACTCAGAATTAATCAGAAGTCATATCTAAACACGATGCCTATCCCCTGCTCTCTGAATCGACACTGTTCAGCACACAGCCAGTTGTGCCTCAGAACCCTAGGAATTCTCTTTCCTTCTCTCCTCTTCCTTCCCCAAGCATCTAATGTAGCCCAAGGTTTATGGATTGTCTTCTAAGTGGTTCTCAAGCTGGTTTCCTTTGTGCCATCACTGATACTCCTGCCTTGGTTCAGGGAGCATGCTCCCAGACTGACCTTTATCTGAGGCTGTTTATCCTGCTTTGTCATGTACTTCCTCAAAGAGAAATCTGATCTCAGTTTCCTATCAGAGAGAGTCCTAACTTGTGTAGGTCTGTCGGTCTTTTGAAGGTGTTAGACTCTAAGTGTTGCGCTCATAAAACCTGAGCAAACAAGTGCAGTTAACCACATACTTCCAACCCCTCCATGACGTTACAGTATATAACAGTTTCTGTTATCTTCCCCCATTATCTTTTCAGTCTCAGCTCTCTGTTCTCCCATCCTCCTCCGACATGCTCAGAGGCAACCTGTAGAGCAGCTTCATGAGCTACATTCAGTTCTCTGAGCAGAATGCATTTTGTTCCTTTACATCTCAAATCTCTGAACACTCTGTCTCCTTGGCTTCCAATAGCCTTTTCCTCATGGCCTTGTTACACACTGTTCATCTGTCAACGTTCCTTTCAAAATGGCACTAAAATCATCTGGACATTGGATGCAGCTTCCTCTGTTCTTACAGAACTTGTGTGCTGCTGTCACAGCAGGAGTCCCCAGACCCTGTCCTCTACTGGATTTGAAACTGGGACTTCTCGTGGCATATCTAATGCATAGCACAGGGACTTGTACATAACAAATGCTTGATATATTAGGAAGAAAAGAAAGATAGAAAAGGCAAGGAAAGGGGGAGAATGGAAGAGAAACATGTTAACAGTATTTACTTAGACCCCCTTCAGCTACTGAGTGGCTAATCATGACTGTCAGTTTGATTGGATTGAGAAGTACCTAGAGGATTAAGTAAAGGACTCCTCTGGGTATGTCTATGAAAGATTAACTAAGAGGAAAAGACTTAGTGAGAATATGGGCAGCACCATCTTATTGGCTGAGGCCCAAATGAAATAAACAAGGGAAACAGGAAAAGCCAAACAATGCAGACATTCTCTGGTTACCATGATGGGCGAAATCAAATCACCCACCCTGAGTTATTTTGCTCAGGTATTTTGTGTTTCACTGTTAAGAGTCTGACCAATACATGCCCTGTGTAGAACTTGAGTTTTGCCAGTTGACACATGGTAATTGTACATACTAATGAGGCACAGTGTGAGATTTTGGCTCTTGTATACAATGTGCAATAGTCAAATCAATCCAATTAGCATAGATATCACCTCAAATGCTCATTTCTCTATGTTAGAAGCACTCATAATCCTCTGTTATAGCTTTTTTGAAATACACCATTCTTGTGGAAGTTTATTTCATGTATGTATAAAATAGTTGTTTTATGCACTGTTAGGTGAGTGGCTGCTTAGGTCTTGACGTTTTTCATTGTCTACAGGTATTGGATTTAGGGGGAGATATTTGATTCCTTGTGATCTGCATGTGCTATCAGTAGAACACTTGAGGTATTCTGTATCAATAAAAACATCTGAGCTGAGATGCTCAGGGCTCCACTGTCCAGTATGCCTTCCATGACACTGGTTACCTCTGCTGAGATCTGGCAGGGCTTGCACATATGAATAGGCCTCCTTGCTGTCCTTGTGAGGCTACACAGCAGCCTAACAACTACAAATGGTGCCTGCAGTGTGGGGCATGACATCGTTCCAGCCACATCCAACATAGAGACAAGTAAGAATGAGGAAAAAAAGGAAAAAACTCCAGATCTCACAGAGTCTTTTTTGTTTTGGGATTTTTTTTTTCTGCAAACCTGTCCAGATACTGGTGAGTGAAGCAGTTCTGACAAGACACATCTGCTATAGTGATGAGAACTCCATACCACTAGGGAACTCTTCCTGCAGACAAGGTTACCAGTTGTTTTTCCTGCAAACCAGACTCTATCTTAAAATCTGAAAAGTGTTTCCTAAGGGTCAGCACACAGAAGCTGTCTTCTAGAACTGGTTGAGGTTGTATCTCATGCTGGTAGCCAAACTTGGTACTGTAAGAGTCACCCAGGTCTTACTGGTTTTGAAGGCATCAAGGGGTCATGGAGAGCAGCTGAGGCTTAACATTGTAAAGAGGCCAGGAGAGGCCAATGGTAAAAGTGTGGTCTCAGTAGTCTCCCGTTTTTCCTGTGTTGTGTTGACTAACTGTTCTCTGTCTCCTCAACCATATCCTTCCAAACATCAAGTAGCCACTGTTGTACTTTCTGTTCCCAAATTAACATTTTTAGCTCCCATATATAAGTGAGAAACGTGGGCTTTATTTTTCTGTGCATGGCTTATTTTATTTAACATAGTGATTTCACTTCTACCCATGGTGTCATAAATAACATAATTTCATATTTTCATGGCCTAATCACATTATGTATGTATGACACATCATCATTTGATGGTTATTTCTTAACTATTATAAATGCTGGTGTGATGGACATGGGAGTGTAGCCAGCCATGTCTTTGATAAACCGGTCTCATTTCTTTATATCATATGCCACTTCTCTTTTAATCCTTTAAGGGCCCTCCAACTGTTTTCTACAGCATCTGGACCAATTTACACTGGAACTTTCTCTACCTGAAACCTCAACCATGTCCATGCTGTAGCGAGTTAGTACGCTTGTTCAGTCAATATTGTTTTGGCATTGGGGAAACCTGAGAAGAATGAGTGGCATGAGGTGTGGAAGTTTTACTAGCATTCATATCAAGAGGGGTTGTAGGGATGTACAAATGTGATCCAAATGTGTTGAGTCCCAGCCTCACTCCATGTGGTATTTATATCGCTGTTTATAAAACAGGAATGCAGAGTCAGAACCTCCCATCCAAGGTAGACACTAGACCCTGCTGAAACAACTTTCCACAGCTACATACTGAATTCCCTGCCCGTAGGAATTGTTCAGTCGTCATTCAGCTCCTAGCTCCAAACCATAATTACACCGCTGGACCTAAGGACTACTAACCATATACCCAAGAATCACAAGAACACTTATTAAAATACGCATTCCTGGGCTGTCACCCTGGATGTCCTAGGGTAAGGTCAGAGAACAAGACATTTCCAGATCAGTGTTAAAGCGATGTCTTCTCATGGCGGCATTTGGGGGCTGCTGACAGGAACAGAAAGGGACACTCTCATTTGAACAGGTAATGCTTCACCACCCAAGTGGGTGCCTAGAAAATAATATGCTTTGCATGAAGTGCTAACATAACACAGATGTTTGATAAGTGTTCATACTTACTACCTAATACTGTTTTTTATTTTTAGTTCCCTGGTGATAAGAACATACCTTTTATGCTTTGTTTGATTGTTGGGGGGTTCTTTTTTTTTTTTTCTTTTTTTTTATTTTTTATTTTTCTGGAGACCATAGCCTAGGCTAGCCTGGAACTGGATACATATTCGATACTGTTGTCAAATTCCAAGTTCTTCTGCCTCTATCTCCAAAGTACTAGAATGATGGACACATGCCACCACCCTCAAAACAACATTCCTTTTTCTTCTTTGTATTCAGCTTGACATTAAGCATCCATTATAGGAACTTGTAGGTGATAGGCCTTCACCAAGCTGAATTACACTAAACTTTGAATGGTTTATAACCATGAGATTCTATTTTTAATATATTA